>CAMGYJ010000004.1:19260683-20460683 GCA_946122785.1 Linum tenue | reverse complement strand
AAGGAAAACCAACTCGATTGAGTCTCCCTTGGAAGGGGGATTTTTGTCTCTAAGCTAGGTTAAGGTGGCTAATTAGATTGCTAGCACCAACATGCACAAACCTAAGGGTGCTAAGCACAATTATGCACAATCCTTAGGTTGCTAAGCACCAAAATGCACAAACCTAAGGATGCTAATATAAGCACAAAACATGCACAACCCTTAGGTTGCTAAGCACAAGCATGCACAATCAACATGAATAATACCTCAATCATTGAATTGACCAATACCCAATGACAATCATTCAATTCACATAAACTGATAAAAGAAACTACATGGTAGAGTTAGGGTTTCACAACACCCAAGTGAAATGAGATCTACTCCATGCTAGAAATGGGAAAAACACAAGGAGAAGAGGTGGAAACCATATTGGAGGATGCTCCCAATCTTCTTGGCCCTTGTGTTGAACTTTCCTTGGAGGAAATCTTCCCAAAATCCACTTTGAAGCAAAACCCTAGCCTTCTTCTCCCTTGGTTCGTGTTTCTCTCTCTAGAAATTTGAAGACGGGTTTTCACACCAAATGGGCTCTGCCCTCTCTCCTCCTTTCAGCTCATCTTTTAAACCAGAGACGATCTCAGTTCACGGTCTGAATTCACGATCGTGAATCATAAAATGCGTACGTGAATTGCAGCTGTGCGCAAAAATGCACTGTTTCGTTCACTTCTGTTCACGGTCAACAGCCTCCATTCACGGTCTTAGTGACCGTGAACTCACCTTGCGTCAGTAACCTCTGGTTTGGCTCTGGACGCCTCGAGGTTCACGGTCAAGGGCTCTTCTTCATGGTCGTGCAAGACCGTGAACTTCCTGGGATAGCCGTGAACTGGCCCTTTTCCACCTCTTCTCCCAGTTTTCGATCCTTTTCGTCCAATTTTCGACTCCGAGGCTGGTTTCACCTGTTAAACCCTGAAACACACTAAAACACGAGAAACCTAACCTAAAACCAACCTTTTAGGAGTGAATTTGCCACAATCACCTAAGAAAAACGTGGGCAAAACATGTACAATTAGGTCCGAATCAGAAAGTAAGCACGGTGATTGAGTGTTTAATTAGTGGGTTGGACAGCTATCTGGACCTGTTTACATTAGTAGCGTCTTTTTCATCCGCGTTCGGCAAACCAAAAACACTCAACCTTTCCATATTTTCCTCTCTAAAAATTGCTCTGGCGTAACAATAGAGATGGAGGAGGTTAGCTAGTAGCTGAATCCGATGGGAAGTTTGGAGAGATGGCGATGCGTTTAGTGGGTCGGGCACTAATTGGGCTCGTTTATATTAGTAGTGTCTTTTCCATCCGTGTTCGACAAACCAAAATCATTCAACCTTTTCATATTTACTCCTCTCTTAAAGACACATGTGCCTCATATTTATCCAAAACTTCTGTGTTAAAAAATATCGTTGTTTTACGGTAGTTATAAAAATTAGGTCTATGTTAAGAATTCTACATCGCTTCTGCACATTCAAGAGTTTAAAAATATTGTTCTTTTATAAGATTAATGAAATGAAAATAATTATTAAACTCGAATTAGAATAAACAAAATATCAAATCAAAAGTATCAAATACCAATAAAAAATATTTACTGGAGAGTTAATGGGTTAGCTAACCGTGCTGGAAAAGTCCTATGATTTTTCAAATTTAAGCTTCCTGTATGTTTTAATTTAAAAAGATTTAACAAATTTGATTAGTGTAAGTGGTTGTGTTTTCTTATTTTTGTTCGAAGAGATCACAATTTAAATTCCATTATTGATGTAATTTTTTATGTAAATAAGAAAATAATAAATTATTGTGAAAACTAATCTATCCTTTCTACTTTCGCTTTAGATGTAGGAAATTTGAAATAAGGGTTCAAGTTTTTTCCTTTTATTTATTGGGTAGATCAGTAAAAACAAAAAACGGGCCTTAATTCAGAGAAAGAGTCCAGGTGTTTAAAGAAAAAAAAAACAAAAACAAAAAAGAAAGGTGCATATGATCAATAGCTAGCTATAAGATAACACGAACCAGCTATAGCTAGAATACAAAGGTTCAGCCCTTGTGAATTGCGAGATACCGGTTCACAGTCTTTTTAAAAAATATGTCGATTAAGTTCAATTAGAGGGACTGAAGATTTAGACTGTGGTTACTCATTTTAAGTGTGTTGAGGAATAATCAGACCAACTTAGTTAGCGATTGAACGATACACGAATATTATCCAAAATTATGAATTTTTTTTTATCAGACATATTAACTAAAAATCGAGGACATGATGAACATTGTATTATATTATAAGTATTGGTTTGAATATATGTTGGATGAAAGAAAATTACCTTCTTAATTGTATCGAAGCGAGTATCTTGAGTTAAATGATTTCATATACACAATCAAAATATTATAAATGAATGTTATTTGTTCATAAATACAAAAAATTATGAAATTATATGAAAGATCTCGACACATGCTTCAACCGATATGATTACGATGTTGTTTCACGAATGCTATACATTCTATATATTACTTTCTTAAATATTGCTATGTTATTGATTATGAATTGTATACCGCTTACTAACACATTTCTTGGAACGAAAATTGCTATATATGAGTTTGAAGTTTGCACATGTCGAAATTTTATGTGCATGACAAATGAGGTCACATTCAAACAAAAAATCTTTGTCAGGAAAAACTGTGATACCATGTCAATATCCAATTATTCCCAACGATGGGGAGTAGTTGAGCGAGATGAAATAATGAATATGACAAAAGAATAGAGCAACAAACAAAACTGGAAACCGCGTAAACTAAAATGGACGGCGAAAATGCTTAAATCCATGCGATGCCCTGCCATAATTGGGGTCTTTAGCTCGTCCATTGATAACGATACAAATGATATCAATCAATGGGAAGGCAGACAGCAATAACTAAGAAGCCACGCGCGTCTATCTTTGTATATATATAATCAGGATTACTCCGATCGAGTTAATCATTATCAGCGACCAGTGAGCCTCTAATATTACTGTATCATCATCTCCGTTCGACCAGCGCGCGGGAGAATGAATCCAACTCAGGCCAACATGAACGACCCTAGTGCACCGGCGGCTCCTGCAGGGAAATGGACCACAGGCCTCTTCGGCTGCTGTGAAGATCCTGGCAGCTGCGTCAAAACAAGTTGCTGCCCGTGCATTACCTTCGGCCAAAATGCTGTCATCCTTGACAGAAATGATACAAGTAAGTTCTTCATTCCCAGCACAAACGGTAAGAGAGTGATGTATACTTGAACCAACTGGTTGAGTTTTCGAGATTTTCTGTTCGAATCCGGGTGGTTTTTGTTTGTTTGTTTGTTTATTTGGGTTTTTGCTGATGTTTGTACATACGATCACTGTGGCAGCTTGCTTTCCGTCGGGGCTTCTGTTTTGCTTGCTGGCGCAAATAGGCGTGGCGTGCTTGTACTCGTACCCTTACCGGCACCGGCTGAGAGAGCAGTACGGGCTGCCGGAGCAGCCTTGCGGGGACTGCATATTGCACTGGTGCTGCGGGCCTTGCGCTGTATGCCAAGAGTACAGAGAGCTCAACAACAGAGACCTTAACCCTTCCAAGGGCTGGGAAGCCCATGCTGCCCGGTTCACTAATGGCAGCGCCATGGCGCCTCCGCCGGTTGCTCAGGGAATGCCGCGTAATTGATCGCATTCTCAACGATGATTGATTGGTCACTATTATCATCCATGTACGTATGTATATGGTTTATGTAGTACATGTATTTGGATTTTGGAGTACTATAAATAATGTGTGTGATATTGGTTGTGTTAGTCTCAATTATGTTGCAGATATATAGCTTCTGATGTTTGATGTTGAGGGCTTAATTAGTTATATATGTACCTGTGACGTTTGGAAATAGAATAATAAAATGATGTTTGCCTCATTTATTTCTGATCTTGATTGATCGGTTTAAATTGAATATGCATATATCAAAAAATTTGTAGTTATATTTTACACGACGGATCAAAGACAATCGTCGATCTTGTAGTTATGAAATTGACCATTTTGTTGCATTTAATCTGAGTTCTGCCTATTTTGTTGATCGAGAGTCGAGATCACTTTCATCACGTTATTGGTAATGTTTAAGCTCGGTATATGGCTTCATCGCTCGGTATATGAGGACTAGCATGTCTCCCTATTTGTAGTTTTGGTATATATATGACAGTATGATTGACTGTCTTTGTTACTATATTTGCATTTTGGCTTACACAACTTGTATAAGTGGACTCATTTTCCCTTGGCGTAGCCAATTCTTTAATTCTTTAATAAATAAAAGCTAAGTACGCTTTTTGTTCCAATTTTTTGCTTACTGTATCATTTTTGTCCTCTTCTGCTGCTGGTTCTAAGAGCTCCGCGAAACACCCTTCTTCCCTCTCTAGAACAGCCGCCCATGCTGGGAAATCCACAGGTCATCACCTCTGCTTGGCTCCTTTACCATCTTTACACCTTTAACGCCACACCTGGTCCAAGTTCCCATGTCTTTGTTGTTTTGTATACACGCCACCACTGCCGGACCTCGCTGCATTTGCTGACACACGCCAACTCCCATCGTACACCCCTCCATGCCTGCCTTGGTTGAGGGAAACCCTCGCTTATGGCCTCTGTTCCACCCCTCACACTCCATTTATGCCCATTTTCCCGTAGTTTTATCCTCTCCCCGAACTTTCGGCCCAGCTCGATGAAGCATAATATGTCGGCAACGTGTACTTCGTGACCCAGTTTTCCCAGCGCAAATCAAGGAAACGTTGGGCGGCCTACTCCAACGATTGTGTGCTGAGTTTTACTTCAAACACCTCTTTTGTTCCCTCCACCGAAGACGATTCAACCTTCTGTCCCGATAGCTTTGAATTACGCAGTTAGAAGACCTACACGCCATCGCTTCACTGGATGAAGCTTTAGAAGACCTACACACCAATTTCAATCAGACGAGCGGCCGATGTTGACACCGGAGAGAGTCCCGCCCGATTGTTTGACGGCACCGATTGGTATTATTGAAAGGAGTGACCGTCTCAATTGCTGGAAAAGAAAAGAGCTGAGAAGATTGAAATTGGAATTAGGGTGCGGGGAAAGGGAAGTGGCGTCTCCAGAGAAGGAAAGAGGAGATGAAGTTGGGCTCATAAATAATTTTAATATTAAATGGATCCACGTGTCAGCTTTTCATTTGTTTGGAGTACCAGCAACGCATGATGATGTGGTACGCTGGGCGTAGCCAATAATTTATCGTTGCACGTTAGTCAAATAAATGAAAAATTGGATGGATGGACAACTTATTGAGTTTGATGGTATCTAATGTCCAATTGTCATTATCCTTCCCTCAATTGTCAAAGTTTAGTGAGATGAGAGGTATGTTACTGAGGACAAATGAGACCCAATATGATGATTTTCTTTAGCCTATAAAAGATTTCAAAGCTTAAAGGTCTGATCTCAACAAAGATTATAGCAAAACACAGTGTTGGCAAAAATAGAAATAATTTATACCCTGAAAATTTTACTTGGTGGATTTATTATTTTCAGATCATCAATTACATAAGGCGTCGCACTTGCCCATGAATAATGAATTGTCGTTGGAGGTGCAAATTACTACATTTATGTATCTTCACTTCTGTTCCATTTTGGCCCATTTCTCAGTTGTCTTCATGTAAGTGATCCTGATGAATTTTTCCCTTATGAATGTAAATCTTAACATAATGTCATCTTCTGATCTTTTCCTGGTTGCTCAGAAGGGTTAGGTTTAATGGTCACTTTCGTCTTTTTTATTGTTTTCTAAGCTCTTCTAAGCATTGGGTTGCTTAGCCAAAAAAAAAAATATTTCGAAGTAGGGTCAAAAGTTAAACTAATTTGCTTTTACTTATGCAAAAACATTATTTTGAATCACTTAATCAAAGTTCACTTATACATGAATTATATAAGTTGTAACGTTCATTATATTTATGATATAAATTCGAAAAGAACTAGATAATAGTATCTATATTTTTCTTCCTATCAAGTTTGGATGTTTGTTCAACCCAAAAAATAAGTTTTAAGTGAATTTTTCTAAATTTCATGGGGTCCATGGATCCCACATCCCTAACGTGGCTCCACCACTGCTTCTAAGTCGATTTCTTTTGGATGACACAACAAACTATAATATGCTTGCTATGGACTTGTGATTGAAATACCATATACATTTATTTAATTTCCACATGAGATGAGCAAAATGATTTTATTTTATTGTGTGTTATACTCTACAGACTCCATGAAATTAAGCTCCCTTGTTCTATACCGTCAACAAATAGGTACTTTGATTTCACTTGTATTTTTTAATTTTACAAAATCTATATAGTCTTCTTTTACCCTTCATTCCTTCCTCATAACTAGCCTACCACTATATCTATATTCTATTTGCTTCCAATCCATTCAAGAAAGAAAGCAAGCTCCACGAGACCGACCCTGACCACTCACCCCCATTTAAAAGAGAAACTCCATGACCTCATATGGCTAATAATGATGCGTCTAATCTTGCATGCTAAGACTAGCAAAAGAAAAGAGCAGCCAATGTTGAGCTGAATCTATGCAGACTAGTGTTTGGTGAAAATAAGAAGTTGGGGTCATATATTATGAACGTTAACCTGGCTGATAGAGCTCGGGATTATAGCTCTATCGAGGAATTAGGGCTTGGGATCAATTAGGGATTGATCTGGGATTTAGGGATTGGAAGGAAGGATTGATTTAGGGGGAGTTGATGGGAGAAGAAGGAAGGAGAGGGAAGGCTGCCGATCGGCAGTAGGGGATAGGGGAAAAGAGGCCTCGGTGGCCAAGGGAGGGGAAGGGAAGAGAGAGATAGAGCAGTAGGATTTAGGTTTAATCTTTGCTTGCCTTTCCTACGTAAAACAATAGTTTAAATACCCAAACACAATTACTTACTAACTACCCCAACTTATAAATCCCCAAATTATTCCCCAATAACCAAAATAAGCCCGAACAAAACAATTCAATCCGAACATAAATCCCAAATAATCAAATCGTCTATCATTCCCGCTCTCTTCAAAACAACCTTATCCTCAAGGTTGGTAGCCTTCCACTGCTTCTTCTCCTTCTCTCGCCTCGTCCTCTGCCTCGTCCTCCCACCTTCCGACCAGCATCATCAAGTCGGGATGTGCACACTTGTGACCGATCGTGAACCTCTCGTCGCAATTAAAGTACTTCCGTTCTCGCCTCTTCTGCTCGATCTCCGCAAGGGATAACCGCACAAACCCCTTCGGTGGCGGTCGCATCCCACCCTTTGTCACAACCACTGGCGCTGACGCCACCGTTGATCCCCCAGCTCCTGCAGTGACTCCAGCCACGCCTCCTCCTCCTCCACTGCCAGCTCCACTACTGCTCCCGGCGCCACTGGTCTGCGGATAGCGGCATATGGTGCTCTTCCAACTTGCAAGCTCCTCTTCCTCGTACCCTGCAAGACGAAAAGCAGGTTTCAAGGAATCCGGCTCAAAGACCCGGACGGCAGCAGCCATCTCCGGCTTTATGCCTGCCATACACAGCCCCACCAATGTATCCTCTGGGACCCCCCGACATTGATTGACCAGTTTGAAGAACTCTACACGATAATCCGCAACTGAGCCGGTCTGCTTCAGCTTAGCCAACTACTCCGGAGCCCACCCCTCCGATTTACCGAATTGGTAACGGAGCTCCTCTTGAAACATCGACTAGGTAATCAAGGTTCCCGCTGCCCCGTAGGATCTCTCCATCCACTCCCACCACTGCAGTGCTTGACCCTCTAACTAGAAGGACGCCAGATGCGCCTTCCTTTCCTCCGGTAGGGGGTGATTCCTGAACCACCTCTCCGCTGCATACAACCACAGCCCTGCATCTTCCTGACCGTTGAATTTCGGGAACTCAATGGTCGGGGGCTTGGCTCGAAAGACCATCCCATCAGTTTCATCATAGGCAGGGTGATAAGGACCATACCTGTCATAACCCGAGTCACCCCCTGGTTGGTTCTGGTAGAACGGTGATCCTCTTCCTCGCCCGACGCTGCCCGCGGCCCCTCGATCGGGCTGACCCGTCGCATACCCTGTCCCGTACGGCCCTTGCCACATGCTCGGATCCATACTGGCCGATCTCACCAGCCGCTGCTCAGACCGGTTTGGCTCACTTCTGGTTCGACCTGGTTTCGGTTCACCCGACATCATGCAACCCGGTCCGGTTCGCCCTAGTTCACCCCGTTTTGGCTCGGTTCGGTCAGCCCATGATCGAACCGACCAGTCGACCCTCCGCCTCGCCCCGGTTTGGCACATGCTGGCCGAGACCGCTCCTCCTGTCCCGGCCCAGTCCGTGCGGCTCGTCCCACTATCGGGACTGAGCCCAAGTAATTTCCAGCGTTAGCAGGGTCGGCCCATGACGCATTCTGGCCCACCAGGCTGATGTACTCCTCGACCCGCTCTGGGTCCATGTTCAGCCACCCCAGCCCTCTGGGCTCCTGATATGGGCCCGCTGCATCAAATCGGCCCATCGGCCCAGGTGGCCCACGCACAGTCTGCTGGGCCCCGCCGTCATACGCGGGCATTTTGGCCTTGCCCTTGCGAGCTGCCAACTCCTGGGCCGTTGGTGTAGGCAGAAGCCCAGACCCACCGCCGCGCCCTAGCTGCTCTTGGCCCGCACGTTCGGTAGCGCCGGCCTGGTCGCCCTCGCCTGCGGTGACCGCCACTGCCCCCGCCTCCATCACCATAGCCGCTTGCGGTGACTCTCCCGTCGCGCTCAGCCCACTCCCCCCTGTGCCACCGCCGTTGCTTTTCGGTGGGGGGTTTTGCGCGCCCCGCAGCGCCTCCAAGGACGCTTGGACCTCATCAAACCTGCTCCAGACCCGCCGGGATTCCTCCTCCCGTTCGCGCCTCCCAGCCAGCCTCTGCACGCGCTCAATCTCGAACGCAGCCACCAGGCGGTCCAAGGTAGCTCGGATCGCCTCCAGCTTCTCCGTCTCGTCTTCCAGCTGCTCCTGCGCCTTCTTGTCTGCCTTCTCATCTGCTTGCATGGACTTTATTGACACCATCTCAATCGTCGTTCTTCGTTCGCTCACGAACCCAAGAACGATTAATTAATTTATAGGGTGTAAACATAATCTTTTTTTTTTATTGCTAACGTTGTTTGGTGTTTGGTTTCTACAGCCTAGCCCGGATAATTTACATATACGTGGTCTCATTTATTGCCATCCGTGCACCATGAACCTAACAAGGAAATCGGGTATAATTAATGGACTGAGGATGCTCTATTGGAGCAATAAGGACATCCAAGAAGTATTAGAACAGTTGTCGTCGCGGGGAATAGACTATAAAAGACTGGTCGCAACGTTGAACCTGTTGCCAGAATCTCCGGGCGATTAATATCGCAGAATGTCATTGGAGAGGTCACGCAAGGGCCAAAATTGTGGATGGATGGAGAATTTATCCGGTTCAGGGCATTCCATTCTACATCAGAGCCCTATTTGGTCATTGTGAGGTTAGTTTCCCAACATCTAATATATAGATATGCAACATTTTTATTTGCTATGGAAAAAAATTAATTAATTTGGGCGCTAGGCATGAAGATGGAAACATCTCCATTGATACTATCCTAGTCTCAACTTCAGTGAGGAAATTCAGAGTAGATGCCCGAAATACGCAGGAGGCAGAGAGGAGTGGGTACTTGAGTCCAGATGGTTTGGGGAAGCCGATGGGTCATCTGCTAGGAGGGAACAGTGGATGCAGAAACAACCAAAGATTTTAGAGATCTCGCCAGTGCAATACATGATATGTTTTCCTTGACTCTGGAGGAGGATATTCCAGAGAAAGTACAACATCTGTTAACCGTGTTGAACAATCATCGGGGGTAAGTAAAATAGTAAAGTAACTCTTTTCCTTCTAAATTCACTTTTCAACGATTAATTAATTTATAGGGTGTAAACATAATCTTTTTATTTAATTGGTAACGTTGTTTGGTGTTTGGTTTCTTCAGCCTAGCCCGGATAATTTACATATACGTGGTCTCATTTATATCCATCCGTGCACCATGAACCTAACAAGGAAATCGGGTATAATTAATGGATTGAGGATGCTCTATAGGAGCAATAAGTACATCCAAGAAGTATTGGAACAGTTCTTGTGGGGGGGGGGGGGAATAGACCACCAAACACTGGTCGCAAACGTTGTACCTGTAGCCAGAATCTCCAGGCGATTAATATCGCAGAATCTCGTTGGAGAGGTCACGCAAGGGCAATGGTTGTGGAGGGATGGAGAATTTATCCGGTTCAGCGCATTCTATTCTACCTCAGAGCCCTATTTGGTCATTGTGAGGTTAGTTTCCCAACATCTAATATATAGATATGCAACATTTTTATTTGCTATGGAAAAAAATTAATTAATTTGGGCGCTAGGCATGAAGATGGAAACATCTCCATTAATACTATCCTGGTCACAACTTCAGTGAGGAAATTCAGAGTAGATGCCCGAAATACGCAGGAGGCATAGTGGAGTGGGTACTTGAGTCCAGATGGTTTGGGGAAGCCGATGAGTCATCTGCTAGGAGGGAATAGTGGATGCAAAAGACAGCCAAAGAATTTAGAGATCTCGCCAGTGCAATACATGATATGTTTTCCTTGACTCAGGAGGAGGATATTCCAGAGGAAGTACAACATCGGTTAACCGTGTTGAACAATCATCGGGGGTAAGTAAAATAGTAAAGTAACTCTTTTCCTTCTAAATTCACTTTTGAACGATTAATTAATTTATAGGGTGTAAACATAATCTTTTTATTTAATTGCTAACGTTGTTTGGTGTTTGGTTTCTATAGCCTAGCCCGGATAATTAACATATACGTGGTCTCATTTATTGCCATCCGTGCACCATGAACCTAACAAGGAAATCGGGTATAATTAATGGACTGAGGATGCTCTATTGGAGCAATAATTACATCCTAGAAGTATTAGAACAGTTCTCGTCGCGGGGAATAGACTATCAAAGACTGGTCGCAAACGTTGTACTTGTTGCCAGAATCTCCGGGCGATTAATATCGCAGAATCTCATTGGAGAGGTCACGCAAGGGAAAAGTTGTGGACGGATGGAGAATTTATCCGGTTCAGCGCATTCTATTCTACCTCAGAGCCCTATTTGATCATTGTGAGGTTAGTTTCCCAACATCTAAAATATAGATATGCAACATTTTTATTTGCTATGGAAAAAAATTAATTAATTTGGGCGCTAGGCATGAAGATGGAAACATCTCCATTGATACTATCTTGGTCACAACTTCAGTGAGGAAATTCAGAGTAGATGCCCGAAATACGCAGGATGCAGAGTGTAGTGAGTACTTGAGGCCAGATGGTTTGGGGAAGCCAATGAGTCATCTGCTAGGAGGGAATAGTGGATGCAGAAGATAACCCAAGATTTTAGAGATCTCGCCAGTGCACTACTTGATATGTTTTCCTTGACTCAGGAGGAGGATATTCCAGAGGAAGTACAACATCGGTTAACCGTGTTGAAAAATCATCGAGGGTAAGTAAAATAGTAAAGTAACTCTTTTCCTTCTTAATTCTCTTTTGAACGATTAATTAATTTATAGGTTGTAAACATAATCTTTTTTTTAATTGCTAACGTTGTTTGGTGTTTGGTTTCTACAGCCTAGCCCTGATAATTTACATATACGTGGTCTCATTTATTGCCATCCATGCACCATGAACCTAACAAGGAAATCAGATATAATTAATGGACTGAGGATGCTCTATTGGAGCAATAAGGACATCGAAGAAGTATTAGAACAGTTGTCGTCGCGGGGAATAGACTATAAAAGACTGGTCGCAAACGTTGAACCTGTTGCCAGAATCTCCGGGCGATTAATATCGCAGAATCTCATTGGAGAAGTCACACAAGGGCCAAAATTGTGGACGGATGGAGAATTTATCCGGTTCAGCGCATTCCATTCTACATCAGAGCCCTATCTGGTCATTGTGAGGTTAGTTTCCCAACATCTAAAATATAGATATGCAACATTTTTATTTGCTATGGAAAAAAATAAATTAATTTGGGCGCTAGGCATGAAGATGGAAACATCTCCATTGATACTATCCTGGTCTCAACTTCAATGAGGAAATTCAGTGTAGATGCCCGAAATACGCAGGAGGTAGAGTGGAGTGGGTACTTGAGTCCAGATGGTTTGGGGAAGTCGATGAGTCATCTGCTTGGAGGGAACAGTGGATGCAGAAGACAACCAAAGATTTTAGAGATCTCACCAGTGCAATACATGATATGTTTTCCTTGACTCTGGAGGAGGATATTCCAGAGAAAGTACAACATCTGTTAACCGTGTTGAACAATCATCGGGGCTAAGTAAAATAGTAAAGTAACTCTTTTCCTTCTAAATTCACTTTTGAACGATTAATTAATTTATAGGGTGTAAACATAATCTTTTTTTCTTAATTGCTAACGTTTTTGTGTTTGGTTTCTACAGCCTAGCCCGGATAATTTACATATACGTGGTCTCATTTATTGCCATCCGTGCACCATGAACCTAACAAGGAAATCGGATATAATTAATAGACTGAGGATGCTCTATTGGAGCAATAAGGACATCCAAGAAGTATTAGAACAGTTGTCGTCGCGGGGAATAGACTATCAAAGACTGGTCGCAAACGTTGAACCTGTTGCCAGAATCTCCGGGCGATTAATATCGCAGAATCTCATTGGAGAGGTCACGCAAGGGGCCAAAGTTGTGGACGGATGGAGAATTTATCCGGTTCAGCGCATTCTATTCTACATCAGAGCCCTATTTGGTCATTGTGAGGTTAGTTTTTCAACATCTAAAATATAGATATGCAACATTTTTATTTGCTATGGAAAAAATAATAATAAAAAAAGGAGCTTTGGACCTAATCGTTTTGTCTGCATCTCTATGGTAGGGAGTTCCTCTGGAGGAAAAAAGACGGGCAGCGGTCGTCTTATTCCCTAACTTTCTCTGCTACCTTTTGCAAGCTATCTTGAAGCTCAAGGCAGTGAAGTGTAAGTTGTCATGAACCAGTTGATCCCAATAACTCGAGTTGTTGGGAGAAGGTTATACTGGATCATATACCACTCTCTAATACGCCCCCTCAAACGAAAGCCACTCACAAGGACTTGAAGTTTGCACAGTTTTGAAGACAAGAATACCATGTGCTTAACAAATGGGGGTCACCGGGAATTGAACACAAGACCTCTCGGTCACAGAAGGCTCTGATACCATGTCATGAACCAGTTGATTCCAATAACTCGAGTTGTTGGGAGAAAGTTATACTGGATCATATACCACTCTCTAATATAAGTTAATTAGTGATTTTCTATCGATTTATTTGAGATTGTAATCTAACAACCTTCTTTTTCTAATCAATTTTTACAGTACAAGCGTATGATGAGAATTTCCGCAGACTGGCTGGCAAGTGTTTCTTTATGTACAAAAGCAATAAAAAAAAAAAGGTTGGAGAGTGAAATGAATGGCTTCTGAAATTCGTATAACAAGTGTACTTGTTTGTTATGACAGGTACAAGCAGATAAGAAGTACTTTCCAGGCGATCAGGTATTTTGATTAGAGTTTCCATTTGAATTTCGGGTTTAGTTCCACGCAACTATTTATTCCATTACCTGATGATTTTTACGTCCTCTTACAGTTGTAGATATTGTCTTCAGTTGATCAGGAAGGTGGTGTTTGGCTTGGAGATATTTTGCATATTAACTCATAGCTTGCCGATGCGAGGGACTTAGAAATATAGACCGACGGTGAGGAAGAAATTCATCAAATGTTAGACTATTATAGGTCATAGACGTACTTTTGGTATAGATTCCATCGATCGTGTACTATCCGAGTTTTGGGTATTGGATCTAATTTTTAATGTAGTGGAAATTTCCCAAGAACGTTTTCATTTCTAATACTAGCAAAGACGTGTCCTAGGTGTCTGTGTTTGTTAAAAAAAAATAAAAAACAAATCCACTTGAAAGACTTATTTATGAGAAAAACTTCAGTGGAACGGGCTCACCACGTCACCTATCCCACTTGGTGCACCCTGCCAATAGAAACCAGCCACGTTCACAATTATTTTAATTATTATTTTCTGGATTTTTCCTTTTTTATCTTTCCCCTTCGTCTTCTTCGTTGATGCTTCAGCAAAGGTTCTTTTCTATATCCGGTCTTCTAGTTCTAAATTAACTCCTGGGCTGGAGCAAACAATCGGAGGCGTAAGCTTGACAGAAGAAAAAGCAATCGATCAAACGCGCCGCCTTCTCATTAAATCGCACACCACAGAACCACGGCAAATCATCGTCGTCAGCCTGTCCGCCTGTGTTGGCGACGACGACCTCCCCAGTTCTGTTCGATTCGTCGGCATACTAACTTGATTCTGGCACAATTCCACCCAAATCCTAGCAGAATCCCGAATCCCTCGAGCAGGTTCTCGCTCGGAAGAAAGTAATCCTCTGAATCGCTGCAATTGTGCTTTCCAATACTCATCGAAGTTGAATGCCGACTTGCGGCGGTGGACAATCATAGAAGAGCACAACAAATTGAGTGTCTGGCGCATGATCTAAAAAATCCTAGAAGGATAAGGGTCCGTGATGGCTCATCGATTCGGAGAATCTAAAGATGCCGATCATCGGGGTTATGCCAACGCTGCAAATGGAATGAAACTTCTCTAGGCCGCAGTAGGGTAAGCGGTTGAGCCCTAATAAAGGGTAACTGATTCGCACCTGGCCGCGTTCGTTTATCCGGCTGCAGTTTGCATAATCCTACGATGTAACGCTTATTAAGACTGGGAAGAAGACGAAGGGAAAAGAGGGGTTAGAAAAGAACCAGAGCTGGGCATAAACGAAGAAGAGAAAGGAAAAAGAAGAAAAAGGAAAACTAGGAGAGCAATAAATAGACTAAATGTAAACGTGGCCGGTTTCTATTGGGAGGGTGCACCAAGTGGGATAAGTGACGTGGTGACCCGTCCCACTGAAGTTTTTCTCCTTATTTATTAACTAATTTAGTCGGTTTTTTCCTAAACCGACGTTTACAACTAAACTTCTATGTCGAGTTCTAAATTCAGCACTAGCAGTAGCAGCGGTTCCAAAAAATGAAAAAGAGCTTCCTCTCTGAACACCGAGGGAGGGGAGGAGTTACGGTGCTAATGGTACAAGAGTTAGCACCGTCCCAAGGAGCAATGAAGGGCTTTATTGGTATTTAGTAAAATTAAATTTAATAAATAAATTAAATTTTAATTATCTCTCTCCTCCTCCGCAAAGTACTTTAACGTGAAAAAATACTAGGGAAAAAACTACTACTAGTTTGAATTAGTAGTGATTTAGCTTAGATGTTTTATTGATTTTATAATAATCTGTAGTGATTTCGTTGTTTTTAGTAGCATTTTTTAAATAGAAGAAGTTGATGATATTTGGAAAGAATTATACTGTAAATGAAAAAAGTAATACAAAGAACAAATATTACTACTAATATACAAAACACTACTAATACTTTACAAATATCACTGCTCAACTGTTGATTACAATAACAATAACTACTAATACATGTGAAAAACAATACACCACAATCACTACTAACCAAAAATCACTACTAATCAAATAATAATATAGATCTGGAAAAAGTTCTCGTTCTTCCTCCACGCATGCTATCCACGAGCGATCGGCAATGGTAGTGGGGAAGCCAACGCAGGCAAGGCCGGCGCCGTTGCGGTTGGAAATCGACTTCGTTGCGGCGGCGATTGATGGATCTTGGGCTCTCTGCGGGATCGACACACATCTCCAGCCCATCGTCTTCTTTTACGCTGGCGGCGAGGGACGCTGGTGGCGAGCGACGCTGGATCACCATCTCGCTGCAAAACCAACCCTTATCTACAGAGCAAGCGGAAATTTTTGAATATATATTAGGGTTTGGGCATGTTTAGTGACCAAAATAACCTTCTTTTAATTTTAACCGTAGGATTATATTTTAATCTAATGGTTGAAACACTAGTTATCACGGTGCCAATCCCTATAAGGATTAGCACCTAATCCCATCCCCGAGGGAGTCGAACCATACCGCACACACAGTCACACCCTTTATCTGAAGCTGCGAAGGCACAAGCAGACTTGGAGAGCTGGAAGACCACTGGCTGTCTGGCTCTGTTGTATTGATTCCGTGAGGCATTTCTTCCCATTCTCATAGGGACAAGTATGGGTATCTGGTTCCATGTAACTATTTACCTGTGCATTGGTCAAATAGGAATATAAAAACAAGCGACTATGTATTCTATTCTTTTTATTTATATATAGATGGTTATTTCGGTTCACTCACTTTTTTTAATACATTCAATGCACCAACTTTAAAATTGGTCATAATACATCAAATTTTGAATATAATGTATAGCATTATTCTAATATGATTATATAACACATAATCACAACTATAGGTGTCAATCGGGCGGGTTCGGGCTGGGTTCAATCGGGTTCGGGTTCAAATGGGTTGCGGGTTAGTCGGGTTACGGGTTCATTGGGTTCGGGTTCATCGGGTTCGGGTTCAAACGGGTTGCGGGTTAGTCGGGTTGCGGGTTCATCGGGTTCGGGTTCAATCGGGTTCGGGTTCAATCGGGTTGCGGGCAAATCGGGTTGCGGGTTCGTCGGGTTTTGGGTCGGGCGAGTTGCGGGCGGATCGGGTTTCGGGTTGTTCGGGCCGCGCATCAAGTAACTTAACTCACTACAAGAAAAAACATAGTTAGTGTCGGTTATTTTATATTTTTAGTAACCGACACGAAAGTTGTCGACACTAAACCGATTCGTGTCGGTTTTGGACAACCGCTCGAATAACCGACCCAAATATATTTATTTCGGTTACTAACCGACACTAATTATTTATCCAGAAAATTATTTTTTACTTGAAAATTTTATCTGTGTCGGTTCACTAACCGACTCAACTTAGTCAAATTTTTAATAAAATAAAAAAATCCCCGGCGAGTCAATCGTTGCAGGCGACCATTCTCCTCCTCTCCGGCCAACCCTCTTCTTTTCCTATCCCTCGATACATATCAAAACTATTAGAAAAAACAAAGATCTGGAAAACTGAACTCACAAAAGTTGTTCTTTATTACCAAACTCTTCTTCATTCACGAACCCAGAAAAGTTTCACAAACCCAGAAAATACAACCCCCTAACCCAACAATTACAACCCTTTTAAACCCAGAAAATGCGAACTCCAAACCCAACAACCACAGATACAAACCAGAGAACAAAATCCTATCTTCTTCCAAAGCAACCGAATCAAAATGTGCTCTTTCTCCTCCTTGAACCCATTAGATCCCAAAAAATCAAAAACACAAAAAAAAAAATGCAACAAAATCCTTCTCCGCCGTCACCGCGAGTCTCCCACCAGGCCTTGTGTTCATTGATCTCCGTCGGGATTGCGCTCGTGGACCTCCACCTCCGCCACCAGCTCTTGCTACCTCTGTCGCCTCACCCTCAGCTCCCTACGTTTCCTCTCGATCTCTCCGCTATCAACGCCAGCTCTCGCTGATCGTCGCTATCTTGGTCTCTCTGCCATCATCGTCGGATCTCGCCGAGCGTCGCCATTTCAGTCTCTCCGCCATCGTCGTCGGATCTCGCCAGAGGAATTAGCGACGGAGAGGATCTTTTTTTTAAGAGAGGAATCGAAAGAAGGAGATGAAAGAAGGGTCTTTTTTTTCTAGAACAGAGGAGCAGGTGAATGGTTCGTTTTTTGGAGAGGAACGAAGAAGGAAAGTTGAGAGAGAGAAGGAAAGTTGAGCAGCGAGAGATTGGATTGGGGAGAGGAAAGGGGTTTGTTTATTTGTGGTAAAGGGACTTTTTTTTTAAGGTAAAAAATTTCAATTCTTAGGAGGGAAGTTTTGGCGGATAGGGAAAATTTTTGGAGCCAAAATAGCATATAAATTTTGCCAAAATTCAAAACCCCCATAATTGTGTCGGTTAAACTAGTAACCGACATAAATCCGATAAAATTGTGTCGGTTAAATAACCGACGCAAATCAATCGTTTAGTGTCGGTTAAATGAACCGACACAAAACAACTGACACTAAATGTCTGTTTTCTTGTAGTGACTCATTACTCATTACCAAATTACACATTTTATTACACTAATTTACAATATTTTCTCAACTTTTTAACCAATTTATTTCTACCTCGTATATTTTTTTTGAAAAAAAATAATCAAAATGTTAAATCAATTTGTATGACTTGCAAACTTGTTATGTAATTAATCATAATTGGTAAAGTATTATAGCTAATAGTAATGGTGAGATCAATATTTGCAACCAAAAGACACCGTTAATTGTTTATTTGATATTTTAGTATTAATTCAGTAGTAATTGGATTAAAGTATCTAGTTTAGTATAACCATGCAAATCTGGTGTTTGGCATGTGGTATTTGGCAAAAGCATAGTGATAAAAGGAGTTATTTCGAAATAACTCATTGCCCAAATAACTTCAGTAAACTGTTGGCACACGAGTTATTTGTAAAATTGTTCGAATTATCCTAAAAATTCAACCATTAAAGATTAGCTATCAAATTTAGTAAAGTTATTGTGACTTCAATCATAACTTACTCAATAGCATATATCCTATACACTTAGCCTTACCCTCAATCAACAATATTAAGTTAGTATATGTTATTGATTGTATACCCTAAACCATCAATACATTATACACTAACCACATAACCTATACCCTATACCCTAACCATATGTCCTTGAGTTGTGATTTTGCTAGTATAGTTAATTTAAAAGTGAAATTCATACTTTGATTTTCAAAACATAGATAAAAAGTGATATTTGCTAATTGTTATACCCTAACCATATATTCTATACTTTACACCACATACCTTGTACCCTAACCACGTACCATAACACATAAATTAAAAAGGGATCTCCTGCCGTTAAAGACTTCAAATGACTTCAAGTGAACATATGTTAATAAAAAACTTAGAATCGTCAAAACCATCAATATCTTATACCCTAACCATATACACCCTAAACCATATGTACCTTATACCCATATACTTTATATCCTAAACAACGAACCGTCAAAGATTACTTATCAAGTTTAATATAAGAATAATTTTACTTTATATCCTAAACAACATACATATATACATATTAGCTTTCAAACCATATAAGAATAATTTTAACTAATCATTCCCTCCATACAAAAGTTAAAGATTCATATTTCAAAAGCTAAAATTATGAAAAACCAAAAAATTGAAAACACCAAATTTGTTTCCTTCTTTCTTTTCACAAAAATACTAAAATTTCCCTCCTTCTTTCTTTTTCCATACATTAGAAAAACTCAATTTTTCCTCCTCTTTCTCTTCCATAAAATTGAAAGAACCAAGTTACCCTCTTCTTTCTTTCTACAAGAAGTTGAAAAGTCAAAAGTTTTCCTCCTTATTTCTTTTTCATAATCAAACTTTCTCACTTCTTTCTCTTCCCACATATGAAAACCACCAAAATTCCCACTTGTTTCCTTTTTAAAAAATTCAAAGAACCAAATTTCCCTCTTCTTTCTCTTCCCAAAAACTTGAATACACCAAAATTTCCATCTTCTTTTAAAAACATCAAATTACCATATACATAACTTTACTTTATTTATATTTAATTGATAGTTTTATTGAATAGTTAAATTAACCAAAAATTTAATTTATATATTATATTAATATTGTCATGATCTCAAGTGACCTTCATGTTTCAATTTTTGTAAATTTCTTAAAATACGTAATATCAAGTGAGTTTCATATTTTTTAAATTTCTTATACGAAATGAAAAAATAATTTTACTTAAGTTTAGAATGAAAAACTTTATTTTGAAAAACTATGTATTGTATATTTTTAATAATTATTCAAGTGGATTAGATGAAATTCGGGTTGAGTCGGTCGGGTTACGGGTTAGTCGGGTTCGGGTCAACCGGGTTCGGGTTAATCGGGTTGCGGGTCAGTCGGGTTGCGGGTCAATCGGGTTCGGGTTAATCGGGTTGCGGGTCAGTCGGGTTGCGGGTTAGTTGGGTTGCGGGTCAATCGGGTTGCGGGTCGGGCGGGTTACGGGTTGTTGACTTTTAGTCAATTCGGGTTGCGGGTCAGGTTGATCGGGCGGGTTAATCGAATCGGGCTATGTTTTGACAGTTATAATCAATCCATTGTCCTTTCTATTAATCTTCAATTTTGAATCTCAACCTAAAATCCCAAATTGTAAACCATAACCCTAACCCTAAATTCCTAAACCCTAAATCATTCAAATTAAAGTGAATCTTGAAGAAACTGAAAAAGTGGCAGAGTCTAATGGTCAAACTATGGTTTGTAGACTGAAAAAGTCTCTTTATGGACTTAAACAAGCATCCAGGCAGTGGTTTGCAAAGCTAACAGGTAACCTGATGAAACTTGGCTTTGCTCAATCTGCTTCAGACTACTCACTCTTTACAAAATGGGTCCATGGCAAGGTTGTGGTACTTCTGGTGTATGTAGATGACATCATCATTGGTGGTGATGCTCAGAAAGACATAAATCAAGTCAAAACAGCTCTGAGCAAAGAATTCAAGTTGAAGATGCTTGGACCATTGAAGTACTTTTTGGGGCTGGAAATTACCAGAAATGATGCAGGCATAAGTGTATGTCAGAGGAAATATTGTACTGATTTTTTGAAGGAAACAAGTTACCTTGAAGCCAAAGGATGCAAGTCACCTATGGACTGTAAGGTAAAATTGACTACAAAAGGAACTTTGTTAGAAGATGGAGAAGGATACAGGAGGTTAATTGGGAGATTGCATTATCTGACAATCACAAGGCCAGATGTGGCATTCCCAGTACAACAGCTATGCCAGTATCAGAAGAACCCTTGTCAGGAACATATGCAGGCAGCATACAGGGTTCTGAGGTATTTGAAAACCTCACCAGGGCAGGGAATACACTTTAGCAGCATAGCAGAATTGAAGTTGATTGGCTATAGTGATTCTGATTGGGCAAGCTGCCCTGACACTAGAAGATCTGTGACAGGATATTGTACATTTCTTGGATCATCACTTCTCACTTGGAAGACAAAGAAGCAGACAGTAGTGTCCAGATCCTCTTTAGAAGCAGAGTACAAAGCTCTAGCACACTTGGTCTGTGAAGTACAGTGGCTGAGAAGATTGCTTGCTGAGTTAACTGTACAGGTACCCCTTCCTATACCAATTTATTGTGACAACAGATCAGCAATACTATTGCAGAAAACCCTGTTTTCCATGAAAGGACTAAGCATATAGAGATAGATATGCATGTTACAAGAGAAAGAATTAAGAGTGGACTGATCAAGCTTCAGCATGTTGGAACTGCAAATCAATTGGCAGATTTGTTCACTAAGGGTTTAGACAGGTTTAGAATTGCTGAGTTACTGGAAAAGTTGGGGATTAAGAATGGAATTGAATCGCCAACTTAAGGGGGGATGTCAAGGTACGGAGACAGAAGAGCAGCAGTGATTTGCAAAAGAAGGAAGAATCCTGAAGGCTTACGGATTGCAGGAGGAAGAAGAAGAGTAGAAGAAAACGTCGTCGTGTCTCTACTACAACTTTTAATTATGTTGAAAACGTTACCGTTTAGTTTATCGTTGTTAGCCGTTAGAGAAGCACTGTTAGCTTATTAATAGACCAATAGTGTTTGGACACTTGTAAAGCTACTGCTAATTTGATTTCCTAGCTATAAAAGGAATAGAGGACTCAGCCGGTTAGACTGAGCTTCCTCTTCCCAATTCTCTTGCAAATTCACACATACGGTGGAGCATAATCAATTAAGTATGGAACCCATAAATCTGAACGGGGAAGGAGGAGCAATATCAAACTTAGAATAACTTTGTTGTACCGTCAAGAGGGACCACCTTCGCGAAGCTGGGCCTCGAAGACCTAGTGTATTTGATTAGGAAAAGTGGATGTCGGTAAAAAATCTCATTAAAAGCTCAATGTGTTCCCCAAAGAAAGGGAATGCACATCTGGGTCTCTTTATGATAGGGCAAAAGCGTATGCCTTAATCCTATCTCGTAGTAAAACCGGAAAGTCCGGGTATCGTCTCTTAGGGACTGGTACAACCTTAAGTTCTATCAATTTTATGAGCAAACTATAAGTGAAAATAGTTTAATGAGACTAATTTCTAAAAGCAAAATAAACTAAATAAATTAACTAAATGAAAACTGTCGGGAGAAATTCAATGGAGAAAGCTCTGGGAGAAACACCGGGATTCACTACCTATCCTATCCTGATTAATTCATACATTCCAATCAATTTAATCCATATCTCTACAGCCAGGATATCACTACTGTGCTAGCTATCCCTGTCGGGCATTACTACGTACTAAATAATCAATTCAAATCCTACTGTCGTAGCTCAATGAATTAACTATTCAGCCTGAAGACCGATATCCCAATTAAGACCGCATAGTACCTTATTTAATCCACTGTCGCTTCGATAAGTTACTATGTCACATGAAATAGGTTCAGTTATTAGGGTTTCACTGTCGCTAATAACCTAATTAACTACGATTCATTGTATTGGTGGCCAGTCAACACAAAGCATTAAGAAATTTCATGCAATAGAGATTGGAAGAAAAGAATCATGAATCAATCCATCAAATCAAGAACTAGCTACATCCTATGGTGTTTCCCCCAGAAATTGGGGTTTAGTTCATGATGAAATTAAGATAAAATATTAGGGTTTTGATCATCATGTTCTAAATCAACAATACACAACTAGTTCGGTTCAGAAAATCCAACCAACTAATCGCTCTCGTTGAATTCAGCTCAAGCCGCCTTGGGAAAACTCGATCGTCGATCGCCAATCGCCGCTCGATGCTCGCGTCTCCAAGTTTGCTGCGCTGCGCTCCTTTTTCTCCAGAGATTCTCGCCGCCCCCCGATTAATTGCCAGCCCCAGTATAATGCCGTCCCCCGACTCTCTATTTTTCTTCCGTGTCCAAATTAATCCCCCCAAAGAATTCCGTATCCAATTTGCGCTGTCCCTGGTGCTTTTCCAAGAATTCCTCGTCCCAGTATAATTCCCCACAGCAACCCTCCTGTCCAATTAATTGCAAAGAATGGCCTCCTCCCTTTAGTTTCCGGCCCATAGTAAGGCCTCGACCCAAACCATGATAGTCCCCCTGGCTTCCTTTCCGTCTTCTCCAAGCCGCCCAGCTAATTCAAAGTCCCATCAATTTGGGCTTTGGCCCAATTACTTGTTGTGCACTCGCTTCTTTTTCGTGCTTTCTCCACCTGTAACATATCAAACTCATGGCACTAGGCAATAATGGTTTTTCAACCATTTCCGGGTTAGTGAGCCCTAAAATAGCACCAATTGGCTAAAACATACCATGAAATAATCACATAAAGTCCAAGAATCCGATATATTAAAGCCGAATATCACAACCCCACACTCAATTGTTGCTTGTCCCTAAGCAACGACTCAAAAGACACAAACACATAACCATCCAAAACAATGACACACCACAGACTCACTAATCAAAGCAAAACACAAAATTTTCTTGTACTCTTGTTGTAATCAGTAGTTTCTTTCTCAAAGGACAAGTTGTGCTTTCATGGTCATACCTTTCACCCCACACTCAAGTTCTTTGCAACCATTGTCATTGACTGACTCAAATCCACCAAAAACTCAATTAGCAACACTCAATTTCGATCGTCGGTAGTGGGTGATTAACAACTTATGGTGCAACAGTTATTAGGAGAATCTAACCACATCAGTGAGGTGCATATCTCGTGAAGACAGTCTGGCTTACTCACACCAATCATAAGCAATTAATTCAGCACGAGTCTCAAAAACTAATGGGGGAAGCCTTTCGCAAACATGATTTTACTTTAAGCACATCACTACCTTTTATGACAAGGAGAGGCTTTCTCTCTTTCTGCTTTTGCTTGCCGAGAAGTCGTATTTAGTACAAGTGGGATTTGTTTCTTACTACCGGTGACCGAGCAAGAGCAATTTCTGCTTCTTAGCACTCGCATAAGGGCTTCTTTTAACTCCTTTTCCTCGGTCCGTGTGGAGGGTCATTGCATCCTCAAATGGCACTTCACTCAACTGGGGATCGTACTTGATAAGCAACATCGTACGGTCGCGAACCGATTCTCAATTGAATCTTTCCTCATCCCCATGTGCAATAAGTGATTGCCTCACACGATTTTGGCATTTTTACCCACACTTTAATTATTATGGCAACTTTCTTATATTTTACTCGTCAGGTAGTGTTTTCTCATTTATAAAGATACAGTTCACCCCATCATAAAACATTCAAAACAGAGAGACTCATTGCAAAATCAAAAACTCACAATTGATGCAAGTAAGCTCGGTATCCAAACATGTCGAATGGTCAATTTTCTCCACCTAACTACTTCACCAAAAGTCATTACACTATCCTCACAAAAGAGAATGTTGCTAAAATAGTATTTCATTCCAAGCATATCAAGTCAGTCAAAACATTTAAGCTCAATGTGAAGAACCATGCAATTCAACACTAGTGGGGTGATTTCGATGATTTCATTCAAGCACAAACTCATTTTCAAGGCATCACCGTCATTTACATCATGTTACCACAAGAGTACAAGGTTTTGTTTTTATTTTTTCTGATTTTTAGGTGTTTTTTAGCCATTAGCTTTGCACAGGCAGCCTGCTTTTTACACAGGCAAACCGCATGCAGTTTGGCTGTGCTCAACCTAATGGCAATTTTTTTTTTTTTTTTTTACAGAAACGATATACACATGACGAGACACTGTGGACAACTCAGACTCGACATAAAAAACGACAAGAACACAGACCATCCACCCCACACTCAGGATGGACATTGTCCACAATGTCTCCAACTAGACACGACACACCAACAGGTTCACCTAACTAACATTATTACAGACCCACATCAGAAGAATTCACAAAGAAAAGAAGAAAAGAAAAGAAAAAAGAACCTCGGGACAAGCTCCTATGAAGGAGGGGTCGATGAAGAAGTGCCGAACTTCTCATCTAGACGCTGGTTTAGCGCCTTGATCATCTTATCTTTCTCTGCGTCTCTGGCTTCCAAGATAGCTATTCTAGCTCTGAGATCGTCTTCAGATGATGATGAAGTTGGCACAACTGGTGGAGGAGCTGCTGGCTGCGGAACTGGGGGTGCTTGTGACTGCTGGCCCTGGCTGACACTCGTGGCAGAGTGCCCTGCTGCTGCTGGTGATGGTGATGATGATGAAGCACCCAAAGGCATGGGTGTAGGAGCTGGAGTCGTGGTCGGAGTGACTACTGATGGTGCGGGAGATGATGCCAAAGCAGAAGTTGCTCTAGCAGCCCTTGCTGCCCTTTTTCGATTGACCTTAATCTCCCACTCCTTGTATTTGGCGACTGATAGATATTCACCACGAGATCCTGCTTTCCTCAGAAAACCCAATTTGCATAACGCTGATTCCCCAAGCAAAGTCGAGCCATCACTGATCTCCAAACCCTTAGGGTTCTCTGGGAACCCCCAGTAAGCTCGAGCTAATGCAGTAATGATTCCCCCACACATAATTGCTCCGCAAGTTTTCAGTGCATCATTTTCAAGCATCTTACCCACCATGTACCCAACACACAATGGTGTTCCAGTAACGAAACTGTGAATGTACCTGAGATCGGGTGTGTAGACACCACTGGCATTAGATCCCTATCCCAAAACAGTGCGAGCCAGGTAGTCATGTACTAGTGGGATCACAGGGTCTCTGATCGATGCTCTCCTCGAAGAAGTAGGATTGAAGTCCTTTCCATCTGCCACAATTGTTATCCAAAACTCACTCAAGTCCTGCTTTTCATCAGGAATTGCATCTGCTGGACCATCAAAGAGAAGTGCTCGGTTTACTTGGCTCAAAGTGAGGGACTTGGTTTTCCCGGCCAAAGTACTCTGAAGCTTGCTCTCAACCCCATTATCCTCGAAGCTGTAGGTGGCTAAGAATGCTCTGGTGAGGTGTGGATAGGTGGGGAAGTGCAGCTCCGGAAATCGTGCCCAATTCATCCGGCGGAAGAATGTCATCACCTCCTCAGCCCGCTCGGTCTTCTGCAATGCTGCATAGTCCATGAACTGAGAAGGGGTGACCTCTCTTTTCATCAGATCGTCATATTCTTCTTTATGTTCCTGGAGCTGGACAGGTTGACCGAACGTCTTAGAGACGTCCTTTGGAAGAGAGGAAGTCGCCTTCTTCTTGCTTGCAACATGGGTAGTACAACGTGGTGTCGTGGATGGTGCAGGTGCCGAAGAAGAAGTCTGCCGCTGTGGTCGTGAAGATGAGGCCGATTGCTGGAGACGACTCCTCTTTGCTGGCCTGCTCTCAGGTGATACAACTGGTGTTGAATCTGGTAATGGAGGTTCTTCAGTAGGCATTTGAGCAGGCTGCTGTGGTGGAGATGGAGCTGGAGAAGTCATCTCAATAGTCCGGGACCGCATCGTGGGTCCAACCTGGCCGGTGATCAGCCTGTGAAAGCGAGCGGGCATGTTGACCGCTTGAAGTTGTGGAGGAACTTCTGGAATTGGGCTGTCTTTATCGGTCACCTTGTGGCTGTCTTCAATCATCCACGAACGGTAGACAATCTTCCCATCTTCACTTTGATCAGTGATTTTGAATTGCCGAGGTGGAGGGATATATCTTCGACGTCCCATATCTGCAACCAAGAGTGCAAACTGGAAAACAAACTTCTTAAACCCTCCCTCTGCTCTTGAATCACCAAGTCTGTATTCTGCTTCTCAAATTTCAGTTCACTGCTACCACCATTAGAAAATGACCAATTTCTGCAACCCTCAAATCAACCAATTCTCATAATTCACCCATAAATCTTCTGCAAATCTTCTTCTAAACAGTAATAGCACTTCAATTTGCCCAATCAATCAATCATCACACTCCAATTTCACCTCCAATTCGAAATTGAGCAAAACCCCCAATTTGAAGAACCCTAATTTCGTTTCTGTTCTTGAATCTTCAAAAATTCTAGGTTCTTCGAATCAAACCTTGGAGGAATGGGTGATTGGAGGCGGTTGGGGTCGGAGGGAGGCAGGGAATCGGCGGCGGCCGTCGATGAGGGCGGCCGCGACGACCGCCGAGGAGGAAAAGCACGGCGGCGCCGCCGTTGTCTGCTGGGTCGCGCGAGATGGTGGTTGCTGGGAGGTGATGGCGACGCGGTGGCACGGAGGGAGGCAGGGGGCACCCGGCGGAGAGAGGGGCGGCGGGACCGGCGCGGTTGGGCTGCTGCTGTTCGGCGGCTGAAGGGGGAAGGAAGGGGAAGTCGGGGAGGGGAAGGGGAAGGGCGGACAGCCCGACCCCGACCCCTATTGTTTAATTTTTTTTTTTTCTTCCGAAACGCTGCACTGCGTTTCACTTTTTTTTTTTTTAACAAAAAACGAAAATTCTCCCTTCAGTCCCCCCTTCCTTCTCAGAAATGCCAGATCAGTCCTCCCCCCCAAAACTTTCAGATTAGTCCTCCCCTCACATTTGTGGTTTGCCTGTGCTAATTTTGCAGCCTCCCTGTGCAAAAAGCAATCTGCCCGTGTACCTACAAAACACCAAATAATACCTTCCTCAAGGCTTTTGGAGCTGAAATTTGGCGGAGAGCCTCTAGACAAACCCTAAAACTAAAAAATAAAAAAAAAATTGAAAGAAAAACTCACCTTGGGTTGCCTCCCAAGAAGCGCTTGTTTTTCGTCGCTAGCTTGACGTAAAGTAGCTCATTCCAGATGATATGTTGAGATTTCCAGGACGGAAACCCCTTCAATATAGTGCTTGAGCCTCTGACCATTCACCTTAAACGCCCCTTGATCACCAAGAATCTCGATTGCACCATGTGGGTACACTTTGGTCACCGTAAATGGTCCGGGCCACCTTGACTTCAATTTCCCAGGGAAGAGTTTAAGGCGTGAGTTGAAAAGTAATACCTTCTCTCCCACCTTGAAATCTCTTCTCAGTATGTGGTGATCGTGCCACTTCTTGGTTTTCTCCTTATAAATCCGGGCATTTTCATAGGCATTAAGCCTAATCTCGTCGAGCTCATTCAGTTGCAACAGGCGCTTCTCTCCAGCAGTTTTTAGATCAAAGTTCAGCTTCTTGATAGCCCAATACGCCTTATGCTCGAGCTCGACGGGCAAGTGGCAAGCCTTTCCAAACACCAATCTGTACGGAGACATGCCTAAAGGAGTCTTGAAGGCAGTCCGGTATGCCCAGAGTGCATCATCTAACTTCCTTGCCCAATCTTTCCTTGTTGAATTCACTGTCGTCTCCAGAATGTGTTTCAGTTCTCTGTTGGAAACTTCCACTTGCCCGCTGGTTTGTGGATGATAGGGTGTAGCCACTCGATGCTTAACCCCATATCTGGCCAGCAACGTGTTCAACTCCTTTCCCATGAAGTGTGTGCCCTCGTCACTGATGAGAACTCGAGGGACTCCGAATCTGGTGAACACGTTCTTTCTCATGAAATTCACCACCGTCTTTGAGTCATTGGTGGGCAACGCCACTGCCTCCACCCACTTGGATACATAGTCGACTGCGACTAAGATATATTTGTTGTTGAAAGACGGTGGGAATGGCCCCATGAAATCCACTCCCCATACATCAAACATCTCCACCTCCAAAATCGAGGTCTGCGGCATCTCCATCCTTGCAGATATGTTCCCTGTTCTTTGGCACCTATCACATTGAGCAAAAAAATCACGGGCATCTCGAAATAGAGAAGGCCAATAAAATCCAGATTGTAACACCTTTGCTGCTGTCCTATGAGGTCCAAAGTGACCTCCTGCGGCCATACTATGACAGAAATTAAGTACCGACTTCACCTCACATTCAGGAACACATCGTCTTACCATTGTATCAGCACAATGCTTATACAGGAAGGGGTCTTCCCATATATAGTTCTTGGCAATAGTAATCAACTTCTTGCGCTGTTGATAAGACAAATCAGGGAGCTTACCTGTGGCGAGGTAGTTCGCAAGGTCTGCATACCAGGGAGCTTGTTGGACAAGGAGAGCATAAAGCTGCTCGTCTGGAAAAGACTCATTGATCTCAACCTTGTCCTTAGGAATGGCCTCAAGCTCAAGTCTAGAAAGGTGATCGGCTACCAGATTAGCCGAACCTTTCTTGTCACGAATTTCAACGTCGAATTCCTGCAAAAGAAGAACCCAACGAAGCAATCTCGGCTTGGCCTCCTTCTTTGAAAGAAGGTGCCGTATAGCTGCATGGTCAGTGTACACAACTGTTTTCGATCCCACCAAATAAGATCGAAATTTATCAAAAGCAAACACCACAGCAAGCAGTTCTTTTTCAGTAGTGGAATAGTTCAATTGTGCATCATTAAGAAGCTTACTGGCATAGTACACCGCATGCAACTTACCTTCCTTCCTCTGCCCCAAAACTGCCCCGACTGCATAGTTGCTAGCATCGCACATAATTTCAAATGGTAAAGTCCAGTTGGGTGCAGTAATAATGGGAGCAGAGGCTAACTCCTTCTTAAGTCGATTGAAGGCCTGCAAACACTCATCAGAGAAGTTAAACACAGTATCTTTGGCCAACAAATCACATAAAGGCTTGGTGATCTTTGAGAAGTCTTTAATAAATCTCCGGTAAAAACCGGCATGACCTAGAAAACTTCTAATTCCTTTTATTGTGCTGGGAGGGGGAAGTTTTTCAATGATTTCAATCTTAGCTTTATCAACTTCTATCCCCCTCGCCGAAATTCGATGACCAAGCACTATACCTTCCGTCACCATGAAGTGACATTTTTCCCAGTTCAAGACTAGATTAGTCTCTTCACATCTCTGCAAAACTCTAGACAAGTTAGCTAAACAATGCTCAAAGCTAGTACCAAAAGTCGAGAAGTCATCCATGAAAACTTCAAGACTCGATTCTAACATGTCAGAGAATATGGCAGTCATGCACCGCTGAAAGGTTGCAG
Source organism: Linum tenue (assembly GCA_946122785.1). Taxonomy (NCBI): domain Eukaryota; kingdom Viridiplantae; phylum Streptophyta; class Magnoliopsida; order Malpighiales; family Linaceae; genus Linum; species Linum tenue. Next base: position 20,430,712 of record CAMGYJ010000004.1, on the reverse strand, counting down.
GTGCATTACATAATCCAAAAGGCATTCTACGATATGCAAAAACACCAAAAGGACATGTAAAAGCAGTTTTCTCTTGATCCTCCGGTGCTACTGGGATCTGAAAATAACCGGAGTAACCATCTAGGAAGCAGTAGTGAGAATGACCCGCTAACCGTTCGAGCATTTGATCAATAAAAGGAAGAGGGAAGTGATCCTTTCGGGTCGCCTCATTCAACTTCCTATAATCTATGCATACTCTCCAGCCCGTAACAGTTCGGGTAGATATCATCTCATCCTTATCGTTTATCACTACTGTCATTCCTCCCTTTTTAGGGACAACATGCACGGGACTAACCCAAGTACTATCAGAGATAGGATAGATGATACCTGCATCCAATAGTTTCATTACCTCCTTTCGCACTACTTCTTTCATGTGCGGGTTTAGTCTCCGTTGTGCCTGAATGGAGGGCTTGGACTCCTCCTCTAGAAGGATCTTATGCATACAAAATGCTGGACTAATGCCTTTGATGTCGGCAATTGTCCAGCCTAAAGCCTGTATGTGCTGGCGTAAGACCTTCAAGAGCTCCTGTTCCTGCGAATCAGTCAGTGTAGCAGAAACAATCACAGGTAAAGTGGAGTTTTCCCCCAGATATGCATACTTAAGGTGACTAGGCAATGGTTTTATTTCCAATTCCGGAGGCTCAATCCGAGATGGAACCATTTTCTTTGGAAACTTAGCCTTTTCATCGCCTTCCACCTGCATAGGCAATGCCTCGAGCATTTGTGCCCTCTTTGACACGGTTAGCTCATCAAGTTCATTATCAGAATCATCAAACTCAGAATCAGCATCATAATCATTGTTCAAAATAGCATCAGTGCATGATTCTATGACATCCACAGCAAACACATCACTAGAGTCATTAGGGTACTTACTTGCATGGTATACATTGAATTTTACCTCTTCCCCACAGACTCTGAATGTCAGCTCGCCCTTTTGGACATCTATGAGAGCACCCCCCGTAGCTAGGAAGGGTCTCCCAAGAATGAGAGGTACTTCCCTGTCCTCCTCCATCTCCAGAATGACGAAGTCGGCGGGGAAGATGAATTTCCCCACCTTCACTAGCACGTTCTCCACCACGCCTTTGGGGACCTTTACTGATCGATCAGCCAGCTGTAGAGTAATTCGAGTCGGCTTGATCACATCTTGGAGTCCCAGCTTCTTATAAACAGAATATGGCATGAGGTTTATGCCGGCTCCAAGATCACACAGCGACTTTGTAAACTCTGTCTCACCAACAATACATGGGATGGTGAAGCTCCCTGGATCTTCCCTCTTCTCTGGCAATTTATTTTGGATAACAGCACTACACTCTGGTGTGAGTGTTACTTTCTCCAAATCAGTCCATTTTCTCTTCTTTGTCAACAATTCCTTAAGAAATTTGGCATAGGTGGGCATCTGCTCAAGAGCTTCAGCTAGCGGAATGTTGATGTGCAATTGCTTGAAGAGATTCACAAATTTTTTGAAGTTCGGGTCCTCCAGGGGCTTCATCAACCTTTGAGGGAATGGTGCGGGTGGGTCATAAGGTTTTAGCTCCTCCCTCTTCGCTTTTTCCTCTTCTGGTTTTGCACGGGCAGCATGCTTTTGCACAGGCAAACCGCTTTCATTTTGCCTGTGCAAGGCTGATTCTTCATTTTCTGCACCAGATCTTTCTCCCGGTGCTTCCTCTTCTGCCTCTGGTGCCTTTTTCGAGCTGCTAGGGTCTTCCAAGGCCTTTCCACTCCTCAATGTCACTGCCACAACTTTAGCATCTTTTGGATTCCTCTCGGTATTAGCCGGTAATGTCCCAGGAATCCTGCCCTGCATATCCGCCAGAGTTTGAGCCATCTGTCCCATCTGCCTCTCCATAGCTAGCATAGATGACTGTAAATTATTGTTGATGGCTAGCTGTTGAGTGACAAATTGATCTAGGCCCTTCAGATTATTGTCGGTTTTCTGCATGTGTGCCAGAAGCAATTCTTCAAGTTGCGGTTTCTTCTCTGGTTGAGGTGGAGGTGGTTGTTTCTGCAGGCCTGGAGGTGGAATGTTGCCAGCACCAGTTGGGTTGTTGTTCGCCCAGGAAAAGTTAGGATGCTTCCTCCATTGTGGGTTGTAGGTATTTGAGTACATACCTCCCTGGCCTTGATTTCTCTGATTGTTGATATAGTGCACATCTTCCATCTGATCAGCCACCAGTGGACATAGATCCCTATGATGAGCACCTTCACATAATTCGCAATAAGAAACCTCCTCCTGTCTACCAAGAGCCAACTTAGCCAGCCTTCGTTCGAGTGCATCGAACTTGGAGTCCAGCTTAGCATCAATCTTTGCTTCTAGACTTGCAACTCTGTCTATCTCATGCAAGCCTCCTCTCCTTCGAATGCCGGTCTCACTTCCCCATTCAGTATCTTCAGAGCATATCTTCTCCACCAGCTCATATGCTTCTGGTGCCTCCATTCTTGTGAAACCATTCCGGGAAGCATTATTCAGAGCATCTCGGTATTGTCTTCTGATTCCATTGAAGAAAATGGAAATCACGTTCCAATCTTCAAGACCGTGGCTCGGGCATCTCATTAGAAGCTCCTTATAGCGCTCCCATGCCTCGGTCAAACTTTCATCCTCAGCTTGTTTAAAAGTGACAATTTCCTCTTGCCTCTTCATTGCCTTGGCAGGAGGAAAGTATTTGTCCAAAAAGGTCTTCTCAAGCTGACCCCATGTTGTGATGGAACGGGGTGTCAAGTTCTGGAACCAGTGTGATGCGTTCCCTAGCAGAGAAAATGAGAACATCCGAAGACGGATGGCATCATCAGACACAGCCGGGCTCTTCATTGTGTCACAAATGCTTGCAAACCGGCGGAGATGTTCGTGAGGATCCTCAGTGCTGGCCCCGGAGAAGGTGTACCCATTAGTGATCATATTGATGAAGGCTGGGGTAATCTCCATGTTTGCATCCCCAGCCGGAATGACCACACATGAAGCTCGGGCTCCAGTCCTCCGATTCAGACGAGCCCTGATCGAACGATCCTGTTCTGCCATGATGTCCGGCTCGATGATGCGCGGTGGCGGTGTCGGTGGTGTCGGGATGACAGGTGGTGAAACCTGCCTTCTCGGTTGACGATTCTGGGTTAGGGAAGGCCTAGGAGTTGTGGATGTGGTAGGCTGCTTCCCTAACTTGACCTGCTTCCTGTTCTGTCGGCAGGTCCTCTCTATCTCTGGATCAAGTGGCAGTAAATTGCCAGTCGTCCTCCTTGGCATGCACAAGGAGGATAAACCTGAAAAATTCACCTGCACACTAACACCCAGATCAAAATAGTTCACTCACAAAAATCAATAAAAAACAAGGTATGGCAGTCCCCGGCAACGGCGCCAAAAACATGATAGGGCAAAAGCGTATGCCTTAATCCTATCTCGTAGTAAAACCGGAAAGTCCGGGTATCGTCTCTCAGGGACTGGTACAACCTTAAGTTCTATCAATTTTATGAGCAAACTATAAGTGAAAATAGTTTAATGAGACTAATTTTTAAAAGCAAAATAAACTAAACAAATTAACTAAATGAAAACTTTCGGGAGAAATTCAATGGAGAAAGCTCTGGGAGAAACACCGGGATTCACTACCTATCCTATCCTGATTAATTCATACATTCCAATCAATTTAATCCATATCTCTACAGCCAGGATATCACTACTGTGCTAGCTATCCCTGTCGGGCATTACTACGTACTAAATAATCAATTCAAATCCTACTGTCGTAGCTCAATGAATTAACTATTCAGCCTGAAGACCGATATCCCAATTAAGACCGCATAGTACCTTATTTAATCCACTGTCGCTTCGATAAGTTACTATGTCACATGAAATAGGTTCAGTTATTAGGGTTTCACTGTCGCTAATAACCTAATTAACTACGATTCATTGTATTGGTGGCCAGTCAACACAAAGCATTAAGAAATTTCATGCAATAGAGATTGGAAGAAAAGAATCATGAATCAATCCATCAAATCAAGAACTAGCTACATCCTATGGTGTTTCCCCCAGAAATTGGGGTTTAGTTCATGATGAAATTAAGATAAAATATTAGGGTTTTGATCATCATGTTCTAAATCAACAATACACAACTAGTTCGGTTCAGAAAATCCAACCAACTAATCGCTCTCGTTGAATTCAGCTCAAGCCGCCTTGGGAAAACTCGATCGTCGATCGCCAATCGCCGCTCGATGCTCGCGTCTCCAAGTTTGCTGCGCTGCGCTCCTTTTTCTCCAGAGATTCTCGCCGCCCCCCGATTAATTGCCAGCCCCAGTATAATGCCGTCCCCCGACTCTCTATTTTTCTTCCGTGTCCAAATTAATCCCCCCAAAGAATTCCGTATCCAATTTGCGCTGTCCCTGGTGCTTTTCCAAGAATTCCTCGTCCCAGTATAATTCCCCACAGCAACCCTCCTGTCCAATTAATTGCAAAGAATGGCCTCCTCCCTTTAGTTTCCGGCCCATAGTAAGGCCTCGACCCAAACCATGATAGTCCCCCTGGCTTCCTTTCCGTCTTCTCCAAGCCGCCCAGCTAATTCAAAGTCCCATCAATTTGGGCTTTGGCCCAATTACTTGTTGTGCACTCGCTTCTTTTTCGTGCTTTCTCCACCTGTAACATATCAAACTCATGGCACTAGGCAATAATGGTTTTTCAACCATTTCCGGGTTAGTGAGCCCTAAAATAGCACCAATTGGCTAAAACATACCATGAAATAATCACATAAAGTCCAAGAATCCGATATATTAAAGCCGAATATCACAACCCCACACTCAATTGTTGCTTGTCCCTAAGCAACGACTCAAAAGACACAAACACATAACCATCCAAAACAATGACACACCACAGACTCACTAATCAAAGCAAAACACAAAATTTTCTTGTACTCTTGTTGTAATCAGTAGTTTCTTTCTCAAAGGACAAGTTGTGCTTTCATGGTCATACCTTTCACCCCACACTCAAGTTCTTTGCAACCATTGTCATTGACTGACTCAAATCCACCAAAAACTCAATTAGCAACACTCAATTTCGATCGTCGGTAGTGGGTGATTAACAACTTATGGTGCAACAGTTATTAGGAGAATCTAACCACATCAGTGAGGTGCATATCTCGTGAAGACAGTCTGGCTTACTCACACCAATCATAAGCAATTAATTCAGCACGAGTCTCAAAAACTAATGGGGGAAGCCTTTCGCAAACATGATTTTACTTTAAGCACATCACTACCTTTTATGACAAGGAGAGGCTTTCTCTCTTTCTGCTTTTGCTTGCCGAGAAGTCGTATTTAGTACAAGTGGGATTTGTTTCTTACTACCGGTGACCGAGCAAGAGCAATTTCTGCTTCTTAGCACTCGCATAAGGGCTTCTTTTAACTCCTTTTCCTCGGTCCGTGTGGAGGGTCATTGCATCCTCAAATGGCACTTCACTCAACTGGGGATCGTACTTGATAAGCAACATCGTACGGTCGCGAACCGATTCTCAATTGAATCTTTCCTCATCCCCATGTGCAATAAGTGATTGCCTCACACGATTTTGGCATTTTTACCCACACTTTAATTATTATGGCAACTTTCTTATATTTTACTCGTCAGGTAGTGTTTTCTCATTTATAAAGATACAGTTCACCCCATCATAAAACATTCAAAACAGAGAGACTCATTGCAAAATCAAAAACTCACAATTGATGCAAGTAAGCTCGGTATCCAAACATGTCGAATGGTCAATTTTCTCCACCTAACTACTTCACCAAAAGTCATTACACTATCCTCACAAAAGAGAATGTTGCTAAAATAGTATTTCATTCCAAGCATATCAAGTCAGTCAAAACATTTAAGCTCAATGTGAAGAACCATGCAATTCAACACTAGTGGGGTGATTTCGATGATTTCATTCAAGCACAAACTCATTTTCAAGGCATCACCGTCATTTACATCATGTTACCACAAGAGTACAAGGTTTTGTTTTTATTTTTTCTGATTTTTAGGTGTTTTTTAGCCATTAGCTTTGCACAGGCAGCCTGCTTTTTACACAGGCAAACCGCATGCAGTTTGGCTGTGCTCAACCTAATGGCAATTTTTTTTTTTTTTTTACAGAAACGATATACACATGACGAGACACTGTGGACAACTCAGACTCGACATAAAACACGACAAGAACACAGACCATCCACCCCACACTCAGGATGGACATTGTCCACAATGTCTCCAACTAGACACGACACACCAACAGGTTCACCTAACTAACATTATTACAGACCCACATCAGAAGAATTCACAAAGAAAAGAAGAAAAGAAAAGAAAAAAGAACCTCGGGACAAGCTCCTATGAAGGAGGGGTCGATGAAGAAGTGCCGAACTTCTCATCTAGACGCTGGTTTAGCGCCTTGATCATCTTATCTTTCTCTGCGTCTCTGGCTTCCAAGATAGCTATTCTGGCTCTGAGATCGTCTTCAGATGATGATGAAGTTGGCACAACTGGTGGAGGAGCTGCTGGCTGCGGAACTGGGGGTGCTTGTGACTGCTGGCCCTGGCTGACACTCGTGGCAGAGTGCCCTGCTGCTGCTGGTGATGGTGATGATGATGAAGCACCCAAAGGCATGGGTGTAGGAGCTGGAGTCGTGGTCGGAGTGACTACTGATGGTGCGGGAGATGATGCCAAAGCAGAAGTTGCTCTAGCAGCACTTGCTGCCCTTTTTCGATTGACCTTAATCTCCCACTCCTTGTATTTGGCGACTGATAGATATTCACCACGAGATCCTGCTTTCCTCAGAAAACCCAATTTGCATAACGCTGATTCCCCAAGCAAAGTCGAGCCATCACTGATCTCCAAACCCTTAGGGTTCTCTGGGAACCCCCAGTAAGCTCGAGCTAATGCAGTAATGATTCCCCCACACATAATTGCTCCGCAAGTTTTCAGTGCATCATTTTCAAGCATCTTACCCACCATGTACCCAACACACAATGGTGTTCCAGTAACGAAACTGTGAATGTACCTGAGATCGGGTGTGTAGACACCACTGGCATTAGATCCCTATCCCAAAACAGTGCGAGCCAGGTAGTCATGTACTAGTGGGATCACAGGGTCTCTGATCGATGCTCTCCTCGAAGAAGTAGGATTGAAGTCCTTTCCATCTGCCACAATTGTTATCCAAAACTCACTCAAGTCCTGCTTTTCATCAGGAATTGCATCTGCTGGACCATCAAAGAGAAGTGCTCGGTTTACTTGGCTCAAAGTGAGGGACTTGGTTTTCCCGGCCAAAGTACTCTGAAGCTTGCTCTCAACCCCATTATCCTCGAAGCTGTAGGTGGCTAAGAATGCTCTGGTGAGGTGTGGATAGGTGGGGAAGTGCAGCTCCGGAAATCGTGCCCAATTCATCCGGCGGAAGAATGTCATCACCTCCTCAGCCCGCTCGGTCTTCTGCAATGCTGCATAGTCCATGAACTGAGAAGGGGTGACCTCTCTTTTCATCAGATCGTCATATTCTTCTTTATGTTCCTGGAGCTGGACAGGTTGACCGAACGTCTTAGAGACGTCCTTTGGAAGAGAGGAAGTCGCCTTCTTCTTGCTTGCAACATGGGTAGTACAACGTGGTGTCGTGGATGGTGCAGGTGCCGAAGAAGAAGTCTGCCGCTGTGGTCGTGAAGATGATGCCGATTGCTGGAGACGACTCCTCTTTGCTGGCCTGCTCTCAGGTGATACAACTGGTGTTGAATCTGGTAATGGAGGTTCTTCAGTAGGCATTTGAGCAGGCTGCTGTGGTGGAGATGGAGCTGGAGAAGTCATCTCAATAGTCCGGGACCGCATCGTGGGTCCATCCTGGCCGGTGATCAGCCTGTGAAAGCGAGCGGGCATGTTGACCGCTTGAAGTTGTGGAGGAACTTCTGGAATTGGGCTGTCTTTATCGGTCACCTTGTGGCTGTCTTCAATCATCCACGAACGGTAGACAATCTTCCCATCTTCACTTTGATCAGTGATTTTGAATTGCCGAGGTGGAGGGATATATCTTCGACGTCCCATATCTGCAACCAAGAGTGCAAACTGGAAAACAAACTTCTTAAACCCTCCCTCTGCTCTTGAATCACCAAGTCTGTATTCTACTTCTCAAATTTCAGTTCACTGCTACCACCATTAGAAAATGACCAATTTCTGCAACCCTCAAATCAACCAATTCTCATAATTCACCCATAAATCTTCTGCAAATCTTCTTCTAAACAGTAATAGCACTTCAATTTGCCCAATCAATCAATCATCACACTCCAATTTCACCTCCAATTCGAAATTGAGCAAAACCCCCAATTTGAAGAACCCTAATTTCGTTTCTGTTCTTGAATCTTCAAAAATTCTAGGTTCTTCGAATCAAACCTTGGAGGAATGGGTGATTGGAGGCGGTTGGGGTCGGAGGGAGGCAGGGAATCGGCGGCGGCCGCCGATGAGGGCGGCCGCGACAATCCAATCCGAACTCCAAGCAAATTACTTCATATCCACCGACCGAGGCAATCCAATCCGAACTGCAACCTGAATACTCGTGAAACCATCCGAAAACCATATCCTGCCTCCCGATTCCAATTTCGAACAACAACAATACCGGAGTCTATGATCAGCCAAGTTGCGGAAAGATCTGAAGCGGAGGTTGACTCACAGATGTGCGGACAAATCTTCCGAATCCCGGAGTTTATGTGGATGAGAGCTTCACACGGAGGTTCTTGCGCCGTACACAGACAGCAATGGAGATGGAATTTTGGGGTCTCGGATGAGCGACCTGATAAACACCTTTTCTAAAAGCCTAACAATAAAAGTGATGGGGGCATAATAACAAAAAACGGGAAAGAAACAAAAACGAGAAGAACAATCTACCAGGCGGATGCGAAACTTGTCATTGACAAAATCAACCAGGCGGATTCCAGGGATAACCGGATGGGTGCTGTGCTAGAAGAAGTCATTCTGTATTTTGTTTCTCATCCGGGGTTTTCGATTAGATTTGTCCGTGAGGTCATGTGTTCAAATCCTCACGACTCCCAATATTAACTGTTGTCTTTCAAGCACATGGTATGGTAGGCTTGTGAAAACTTCAAGCTCATGAGTCGGCTTTCGTTTGAGGGGGCGTGTAAGGAAGTGGTTAAGTACCATACACGGACCTGTATAAGATCCAGTATAACTTTATCCCAACAACTCGAGTTATTGAGATCAACTGGTTCTTGACACTTATCACCAAGTTCCAGACAAGGCGCCCAACCATTGCAAGTTGCTTCTTCCCTTTAAATTGACGAACTACCCAGCTCAAGTAATCATCAAAGCTTGTTAGCCTAGGACATTTCAGTCCTATCATCTGCATACAACCTGTAAAAACCCTGAAAGTATAGGCACACTGGAAAAACAAGTAATCTCTGTTTTCCATTCCAGCAGAACAGAGCACACATTCATCATTCTGAACTTTCCCCCAACTCTTCAGCAAGTCCAACGTAGTAATCCTATTATGAACTACCATCCAGCTCAAGAAACTATGACGAGGAATGGAATGACGACTCTAAAGAAGCTGGAACCAAGGGACAACAGGTCTACGTGGCTGCAATTCTTTCCAAGATAACTTTGTTTGCTAAATAAACACAATTAAATTCATATATTTATTCTTGTACATAATATAAATACAGAAATAAGCAACCTAAAACCTCATAGAAATCACTTAATTAATAGTTAAGAGTAGAAAATCAGATAAGATCGTTAGGATCAACATTACCATCACTTACACATCATCATCATCATCCTCACCTTCACCTTCACCCTCACTCTCATCCTTGTCTATTTGCTTGAGGACTAATATCATTATTCTTAGGATCACTTGAAGTAATTTCACTATTAACCATATTTCCTTTATCACGATCATCTAGCAAAGATAACTCATTGATTGATGCATCTCCTTCTTGACTGATAAAAGGTCGGGGGTTAGTGGTGCTGATGGATTGGGAGATGAACAAAAGCTTGCAATGTAATGGAGATTTGGATTTTTGTGAGGGTGGTGGGAACAAACTACAAGCTAATTGGGAGGGTGGAAGATATCGTCAATGGAATGAGTTGGGCATCGACGTGTGAAAGAAGAATATACGAGGAAGAGAATGAATATAAATTGAGGGTTGTCTATCAGGTTAGGGTTGTGTTGTTCATTATGTTGGGTAAAGGGAAGTAAGCTTGACTTGATTCTTGGGAAGAACCCTACTTGACCGGCCTAATTTAGCTCCAATTGATATGAACCTTGAAATCGCACAAAATCGTAGCAATCGTAGATTTTAAGAATTTTAAAGTTTTAAATCGGTATTTTATGGGATTTTAAGGTTCAAAGATTTTACAATAAAATCAGGATCGGAGCCCATAGGTAAGATCATAAAATCTTAAGATTTTAAGATTAAAATCGGGATTTTGACTACATTGCATAGGTCGATCTCTGAAAGCAAAACAAAAAAACAAATATCTACCTAATTTTACAATGAATCGCGACGGGTTTTCATATTCTAAAAATAATCTAAAACAGATTCCTTATCTAAAATATTAAGTATGTCACTCTCAATGTACCCTACCAAGCCATCATTCAACCAACTATCACCTATCCATTTCGAGGCTTGTTCTTGATGAAGCTCATTGCAGAAAAAGCTCTCTCCACACTTGCAGTTGCAACAAGGAAGCACAACTGCACAAGGAATTTTCCGGGGAGGCAGGGTAAATGTCAAGTATGATGAATCGTTGGTAGGAATTATAATTTAGAATAACGGGGAGACTTTTGTTGAAAGAGAGTAATGGGGAGACTTACTCCCCGTAGTTTGCTTATTGTACTAAAAAACAAAGATTATATAAAAGCAGGGGACTTTATAGGTAAAAAACATGGGCTTAATTGCAAGTTTGGTCACTCGAATTGCTACAAAATTTCACGTTTGGTCACTAAAATTGGCTTATTCCATTAGTAGTCACTTAAATTAGTTGAACAGTCCAAGTTCGGTCACTCTCCGTGAACCTCCGTTAGACTCCGTTAATGACGACCGTTAAGTGATGACGTGGCTAACAGAAAATCACAGTCAGCATATTTTAACCTTAAAAAATGACTACCCAACCCGCCACGTCAGATTTGCCCGCCATATCACCCTTCCCTACCCAACCCGCAAACCAACCCAATAATCGACCCAACCCCAAACCCGACCCCCCTCAATCTGAAAAGTAAAATCGACTTCCTTCTACTTCTTCTTCTCCTCCTCCTCCTCATTCAGACCCTCCCCTCCTCATCAAACGCCCACCTCCTTCCTCGACCATTCACTGAAACCCCCAAAATCGGCGGCCGCTACCCGATGGGGGTGGGCATCGGTTCGGTTCGGTCGAAACCGAACCGAAAAGATGGATACCGGGTCGGATGATTCCTCAAAGGGCCAAACCGAACTCGAACCGGAATATAATTCGGTTCGGTTCACCCGAACCGAATTATAGACCGGTTCGGTTCGGTTCGGTGCTCAAACCGAAAAGTGACCTGCTGTATGTGTTGTGAATGCCCTGCTCTGTTTATGGCAGCTGCTGCCTCATTTTTTTAGAGGAACTTGAGACAACAAATAAGCACACAAAGTCTCAAACATCAATTGTTAACCATTCTAAAATTCAAGACAAGTACAAATACCAAAATCCACCATTCAAACATCAAAGTCTACCATATGAAAAGATAAATTACATCATACTTAAAAACATAAATTGAAACTCCAAAGTCCATTTATCATCTCTTGGTTCTTCATTGCTCCTTACTTCTTGTTTCTTCAATCTTGGACAATTGACTCCTTTGCTAGCCATTAGCCAAGGCCTAAGAATAAATAAAATAATATAGATTCCCTGATTCCCTGCTGTCTTTTTTCTTGGCTTTTTTTTATGCTAGCTAGCTTCATTTTACAGAATATACATCACTACTACTAATGGAACATATTGATGAATGATTGTTTCCAAATATCGGATAGTAAAATCGCAAACTCAAAATCATTTCAAAACTGGAAAATGGAAATAGATAGTTACCAAAACATGAACATTCTCGGTTGCAATATTTGGACCGTCAGTGTGAGAAGAGCTGCCAGGATTTTTTCGTTTGCTGGATTTTCGATTGGTGGTGCTCATGGCTTTCGATGGAGAGAAATGGGGGCCTGCGCCTGCACTGCTGGAAGCTGGATGGGAGGGCGGCGACTGGTCGTGCTCTGCTCTGCTACCCCCGGCGCCGGCGGTGACTCATGGTGCAGAGATGGAGGGCGGCGACTCTCGAGACTCGAGTTGTTGTTGGGAGGCAGGCGTGGCGGCGACTGGCAATCAGTGATGGGAGGGCGGCGGCGACGGCGACTGAGGGTCGGGAGACGGAACGGAATGGAGTGGAGTGTGGAGAGCAGTGGAGTGGAGCTGTGGCCTGTGGAGGGACGATTCACGATCGATTCGAAGGAGGTGGAGCTGTGGCCTGTGGAGTGGAGCTGTGGCCTGTGGAGGGACGATTCGAGAGGGGCAGAGGGCGAGTCCGAGAGGAGAGGCGGAGAGGGGCAGAGGGGCGACTGGCGAGGGCGAGTCCGAGAGGAGAGGCGGAGAGGGGCAGAGGCGAGTCCGAGAGCGGCGAGAGGAGAGGCGGAGAGGGTTAGGGTAGGGTTTGTTTCTTCTTTTGGGTTGGGTGTTAGGGCAGAGTGGGCTGGGTTTGTTTTCAATGGGAGCTGGGCTGGATTTCTTCAAATGGGTTTGGGCTTGCAGCCCTTGGCCCATTTCCAGATTATAAACAATTTCGGTTTACGGTTCGGAAAACGGAATTCGGTTTCGGGTGGTACCACCTTGTATTCCGAATTAGAAGAATTGTGCATCCGAATCCCGATCCGAAATGAAGGGAATTCGGTTTCGGTCGGTTCGGGGTCGGTTCGGTTCGGTTCGGAGAGTTAAAACCGAACCGGACGCCCACCCCTACTACCCGACCATCACCGGCGTCAAAACCTACCTCCGCCACTTCGGATTCGCAGATGGGTTTGCCGTTGTGCAAAAGGACAGAGATTTTCTTGTGGACAAGGTTTGATTTGAGGAGGAGCTCTCTCTTGCATCCGAACTGCTCCTGGAGGAACTCGTACTCGACAGATTTGACGTTGAGAGCGATTCTAGGCCTCATTACTGATATGATATTAATTCCATCGTCGTTTGTATGTCGATTAATCGATCAAAGATGGTGTCAAGTCAACAAGAACAAAGCTGGGATTTTTCTAAGTCTGGAAACAGTTTTGGGAAGCCCTCTTTGGAAAGCCATATCTCTCAATTGGATCAATAGAAATGGGCGAATGAGCACTTGTTGTGAACCTGGGATGTTGTTATACATGTTGGAATGCTTGGATCGTGGAAAGAATGTCAGGAGAGTTGTTTTTCAAGGTCATCAATATCCTATCCTGCATTCTGGAAATTGCCAGTTTTTTGTTAAGGCAGGAAGACAGTTTTTGATACCAACGTTGAGCTTGGATTCACGACGTTTGAGACACAACCAGCTGGAGCCTGGAGTTGGAAATGAAATAGCAAAACTTTCTAAACCAAGAGAAGGAATTGGATGAGCTCGACTCAACCTAGAAGGTCGATTTCTAGAGCCACGAAGTTGACATCAAGGGCTGTTTCCTGGACAGCTTACTTAGCGTGCAAGTTTTGGTTATTTGTGTTAATTACTTTCCTTGTTGCACTTGAATTCGTTTTCATTGTTTTAATAGGATTAGGTTATGTTATTTTGGCTATAAATAGCTTTGTTCATCCATTGTAAAGGACACGTTATCATTGGGTTTAATTCAAAGTTACTCCAAGGAGTTTTCTTGAGCACGAGTGCTTGAGTTTGGTCTTGGATCGAGATCCTAGACTTGCAGTCTTCGAGATCAAATCCATCACCTTTGATCTCGTAGTGTTCTTCTACCCAAACCAGCCTCTTCCCCATCGTGTTGAAGTTGCTAGCTTGGTTCGTTTTATCCGCCAAAACCTCTATTCGACTACTACGAAAGCCACCTTCATTCCACCATTCTTGTTGCTGCGTGTTTGAGGGTTTGAGCCCCGACTTGGGTCTTATCAAGTGGTATCAGAGCCTTGGTTCAACACAGTGGACTCGACGCGTTGGACGAGGTCTAAAGGACCTGTTTCTGCAGACCCTGCCATTCAACGGCAAGCAGAGGAATCTGCCTCCGACGAGGAGAATCAGGGAGGCGACACCACGATGGCAGGGCAGTTCAACACAACTGAGTTTTTGCAGACGATCTCGGCGCAAATTGGAACTCTTTTTCAAGCGCAATTCAAAAAAATCGAACATCAATTGGAGCAGCAAGGGCAACGACTTGATGCTCTGTCCGCGAACGTAATACAGGGTAATCCGCAACCTCTGGCGGCAGAAGTTAATAACGGCGAAGCCGGCAATAACGATCGCCAATTAATCGCGCGGATTGAGGAGTTGGAGCAGCAGTTGGGGGCGGCTGGCCTTGAGCAAGGCAGACATCGACGAGGAAGACCCCCTGAAACGGATTCGACTATACCGCCAGGAATCAAATTGGCTGTTCCCCAGTTTCAGGGAACTTTAAATCCAGCGGCGTTCTTGGACTGGGAGAGGAAAATCATCCTCTTCTTCCAGTGCGGGCAATTCAGCAAGCAACAAAAATTAGCCATGATTACTTACGAGTTTTCGGATTATGCCGCACAATGGTGGGAGAGACTACAGCTTCGTCGCCGACAAAATCAACAGCCTCCAGTGGCGACTTGGGACGAGCTCCGTGGCCTGATGAGAGAACGTTTTGTTCCTAGTTATTATCACCGCGAGATCCATGATGCGCTACAGGGAATTCGTCCAGGTGTGAGGACTGTTGAGGAGTACTACCGAGAGCTCGAACTGCTCTTAATGCATGCAGACGTACGCGAGGACAAGGAGGCAACAATCTCACGTTTTCTACATGGCCTGAATCGTGACATTCGCCAGGAGGTCGAGCTTAGGCCTTTCCTTGTCCTTGAGGAAGCAGTTCATCTCGCAACCAAAATTGAGAAACATGTGAAGCTGCAGGGTGCGAACAGAAGGTTTCCCACAACAAACAACACTCCCAAGCCAATTCTTGAACCCGAATTAAAGACTGAAACTCCTCGTACCATGAATAGGAATACTAACCCGAGTGTTCCAGAGAAGGGCATAAATCGCATCAGTGCGCTAACCAGAAGGTGTTGGTACTCCGAGATGGGCAATATTGTTCAGAGGACGAAGAAGAGCCTAAAGAGCAGACAACTGCCGACTTAGAAGGAGAAGAGATGGTGGCAGACAAGGGACCATTGTTCGTAATTCGACGAGCATTGGCCAATCAGGAGGAGGATTCTTCTGAGATAGATCAAAGGAACAACCTATTTCACACTAGATGCCAGGTTCAAGGGAAAAATTTGACGGTGATTATTGACGGTGGAAGTTGTACCAATGTCGCAAGTCTCGACGTTGTTAAACGATTGGGCTTGGCTAAGACTCCGAGGCCTGAACCATATTCTCTACACTGGCTCAGTGATCACGCTGTGATCAAGGTAAACAAGCAGGTCCGAATTCCATTCTCCATTGGAAAATACCAAGACGAATTGCTATTCGATGTTATACCGATGCAGGCAGCCCACTTGGTCTTGGGAAGACCGTGGCAATTCGATCGAAAGGCGTCCCATCAAGGTCGAACGAATGTCTACACCTTCGAGCACGGCGGCAAGAAGATGATCCTTAAACCGATGTCCTCGGACGAAATTCGAGCCGATCAGGAGCATCTGTCTCGAAATCGAGCAAAGAATAATGAGGGAACAGGTAAGAACTCTCGTGAGCATCAGCTGTTGGCTCGAAGGTATGTGCTGACTGTCCTAGCAGGGAAGACAGTTGCCCGGAGAAGCAGAGCACGTCGCCCCTGCTCGTCGGATGCCCTGAAGAGCACCGAATGGGGTGGAACAGCTGGGATCGCGTCGGAACCAATGGACAACCTCAACGCGTCCCAAATTCACCCAACAACGAGCGACAATGTTGAAACCCAGTCGAATCCTGCCCAATCGAAGAATCCCAAAGTTGGAAATTCCCGTTCTTACGAGACAACCGACGAATAAAAGTCGGCCGAATGGGTTGCGGCGATTGGTGGCGTTTCGATCCAATCGAACACTTGGGAACGCTCGCTGGGTCCTCAAGGATGGTGTAGGAGGCGTGCAATTGGTTCGCCGATGCGTACAGGAGAAATGCCCAATTTTCAATTGGGTTCGCCGAAATCTGGGGAAGTGTCGCCGGAATCTGGAAAATTTAAATTTCCAGGTGGCGGGAAACACGACAACGGCGATTGGGGTCGATTCGGGACAAGTCAAACGCGGGAAAGGGATGTAGAAGATCACTGGGAGCCAGGCGAACTCGATACAAGCAGTGATTTGGGACGAGGCACTCGCAAATCAAAAGCCCCAATTCCAAACGCCTCGCCGGAAAATCGGGCCTCACCGGAAAATAAGGTTTTGACATTGACGTTTTGTGATCATATTTGGGATGATTTTGTCGACCGTTTTGAGTTCACAATGATTCAAGCTTTGAGGACAAAGCTTTTTAAAGAAGGGGGGCTTGATATGATATTAATTCCATCGTCGTTTGTGTGTCGATTAATCGATCAAAGATGGTGTCAAGTCAACAAGAACAAAGCTGGGATTTTTCCAAGTCTGAAAACAGTTTTGGGAAGCCCTCTTTGGAAAGCCATATCTCTCAATTGGATCAATAGAAATGGGCGAATGAGCACTTGTTGTGAACCTGGGATGTTGTTATACATGTTGGAATGCTTGGAGTGTGGAAAGAATGTCAGGAGAGTTGTTTTTCAAGGTCATCAATATCCTATCCTGCATTCTGGAAATTGCCAGTTTTTGGTTAAGGCAGGAAGACATTTTTTTATACCAACTTTGAGCTTGGATTCACGACGTTTGGGACACAACCAGCTGGAGCCTGGAGTTGGAAATGAAATAGCAAAACTTTCTAAACCAAGAGAAGGAATTGGCTGAGCTCGACTCAACCTAGAAGGTCGATTTCTAGAGCCACGAAGTTGACATCAAGGGCTGTTTCCTGGACAGCTTACTTAGCGTGCAAGTTTTGGTTATTTGTGTTAATTACTTTCCTTGTTGCACTTGAATTCGTTTTCATTGTTTTAATAGGATTAGGTTATGTTATTTTGGCTATAAATAGCTTTGTTCATCCATTGTAAAGGACACGTTATCATTGGGTTTAATTCAAAGTTACTCCGAGGAGTTTTCTTGAGCACGAGTGCTTGAGTTTGGTCTTGGATCGAGATCCTAGACTTGCAGACTTCGAGATCAAATCCATCACAATTGATCTCGTAGTGTTCTTCTACCCAAACCAGCCTCTTCCCCTTTGTGTTGAAGTTGCTAGCTTGGTTCGTTTTATCCGCCAAAACCTCTATTCGACTACTACGAAAGCCACCTTCATTCCACCATTCTTGTTGCTGCGTGTTTGAGGGTTTGAGCCCCGACTTGGGTCTTATCAATTACGTAAGGGCTCGCCCAGGCGCCGATCAGTTTCACATCTCCGCGTGCTGTTTCGGTATCACCAGCCGGTTTAGCTTCCCGATGTCGCTCGCCGTCACCACTTTTTCGAACATGTGCTCCTTCTCTATCGGCATCGCCGTTGAAGACGGTCCGGCTCCGCGGTGGAGATCGAGATCCGCATCGCTCGAGCTCCCGAGGGACAGGTCCACGAAGTCGAGCCTCCGGTCGTCGAAATTGAAGGCCGCGGAGGACAAGGAGGCGGCGTGGTGGTTGTGGTGTTGAGGGAGGAAGTTTCGGTACTGGATAGCAGAAGGAGATGCAGCAGCAGAAGACGATTGAGAGGAGGGATCGTTGTAACTGGAAGGGAAATGGAGGGTTGGAATTGCGGAAGCAGAACCATAGTCGTCTTCTTCTTCAGATCAGGGGGGTCGGGTTTGAGGTTGGGTCGACTATTGGGTTGGTTTGCGGGTTGGGTAGGGAAGGGTGACATAGCGGGCAAATCTGACGTTGCGGGTCGGGTAGTCATTTTTTAGGGTTAAAATATGCTGACTGTGATTTTCTGTTAGCCACGTCATCACTTAACGGTCGTCATTAACAGAGTCTAACGGAGGTTAATGGAGAGTGACTGAAATTGGACTGTTCAACTAATTTAAGTGACTACTAATAGAATAAACCAATTTTAGTGACCAAACGTGAAATTTTGTAGCAATTCGAGTGACCAAACTTGCAATTAAGCCAAAAAAACATGTTTGTAGTCTAATGGCAAAGGTAAAGAGCTGGTGGATGTGGGGTCCTGGGTTCAATATATAGAGGCCTCTGCGTGTAAAGTAAATTTTTTACAACGTAAGCTCACTTTCCAGGGGGTCCAGGGACCCCACAAGGCACAACGTGCCTCCGCCAATGTCCACAATGTGAGTCATACCGGCTTAGTCGATTGTTGCTTGCTTACCCATTATCTGATGTTGCAGTAACAACCAATTTCACTTATCCAGCCTCCATTAAGGTCTTGTTTGGTTCTTTTTAATTCTTGAACTGCTCTATTTTATTGTCTTGTTTGGCTAATGACCTTTTGTTTTTTTTTGTGGGAGCAACGTTTCCTATGACTTCTAGAGCGCGTCAAGTGGGGGCATAATCTTTGCATCATTGATGTTTTAATGCATTTTGCGAAATTTGAAATCATTTTATGGGTTTTAATATATTTCATTCCATGCCATTGAATTTGGACAAAGCTGCATATTTAGTGTGATAAAAGGCTCTTTGTCGGTAAATTCATTAGCTATCGACTGTCGCATTTACTTATTTCTTTTTCTCACATTTTTATCAACATAATGAATTGAACTTCTTTTATGGACTAGAAATTAGCATTATGTGCCCATTAGGGCTGGGCATGCAGGCGGATGACCCGCGGGTTTGGGCCGACCCACCCGCATTTGACCCGAATTTCGTTATCTGTGGGTGAGTGACGGGTTGCGTTGGGAGCCATATGTCGGGTGGCGGGTGGGTTGTGGGAGGGTGTGCGGGTGACCCGCTCAACCCAACAACAACAAAAAAAAAAAAACAAAGGCGTGGGCGCTGGAGAGTGGAGACATTAGACGGAAACTAGGATTGCTCCTCGAGATTGAGCCTAAAAGCCAATCTTTCAAATCTTGATCCCCTCTTCTTCCATTTATTTTTCCTCTTATTCTTGTGCCTAGATCACCTCTCTTTTCTCTGTTGAATTATTTTCCTTAGTTACTTGTATTAGATAGTCATCTCCCTCTGTAGAAAACTCCTCCATAATAGAATTTCTATCCAATTTCATAACTAATTGGACATTTTTTCTTCCGATTCCATCTTTTATTTTCGCCTGATAACTCTCTCCACCGATTACCATGTCAAGTTGATTCCTTTATATTATGTACTTTGTGATGTGAGTGAACTCGCAAAACCACCCACATCATCCACCGTCCGCCCAAACCAACCTGAGACTAAATGTGGGTGGGTGGTGGGTTAAAAATTGTCGATCCGTTAAAGTGCGGGTGGGTGCTTTTTATGGTCAAAATCCACCTTGCTCATCCACTGCCCACCCCTAGTGCCCATCAACATTCAAGATCGATGTTATATAACGGCTTAAGTGATTTAGACAGATTAAGGAATTATCAAGACGATAAATAAAATGTTTTGAAAAAATATGAGCGGTGAAGAATTTAGATTGATAGAAAGAGAGTTAGGTATTAAAAAGGTAATGAGTATAATATGCCATCCTAATATGTATTTTTATCAAATATGTCCTACTTTTTTACATTATGTACACCCATTTAGTATTATTTTTACATTAAACATGTCCACTTAGTTTGGAAAAATTATCAAACATGTTCTATTAAAATTTTCATCCAAAAATCGTCAACCACGATCAAACCGTTTTGGTGAAATGGAAGGGAAAATGTCGGGTTTGCTCCTTCAATTATTAACTTACACCGAGAACGTTCTCCGAAAAAAATCATTCAAGGCCTAAAGGTATAGCACTGAAAATGTTCGCCTGAATTGCCCCTAATGGCCGGGCGACGGGAAGGAAGTTGTTTGGTTGCAGGAAGATTAGTGCAGTTGAGCAATGGATATGCTACTTCTATATATTCTAATTAGGGCTGCAAATGAGCCGAGCTGCTCGCGAGCAGCTCGGCGTTCGACTCGAGAAAAGCTCGTTCAAAGCTCGGCTCATTAATAAACGAGCCGAACATGAGCTAAGCTTTGCTCAGCTCATGAAGCTCGCGAGCTAGCTCGACTCGGTGGCTTATTGAGCTAAATCGTGAGCTGGCTCGTTTAGAGCTCATGATATGTCTCCACATGTGGCTAGAGAGCCAGCTCGATTACCGACTTATGGACGAATCAATCTATATCTTATGATTTTAATTCATATGGTTGTTAAATTATATATCTCACCATATATGAAGTTTAACACGTTGAGTATGTGAGCAAATATAACTTAGTTTATACTTTAAAAAGAAATTATGTATCATAAATTGCTTTGATACTATGAAATAATATGATTTTGAGTAGTTAAAATTTATTAACTAAATGATATATGATACCAACAAAGTATAATATGAGATTAGCTAACAAAATAATCGTATGTTTCATGATATACAAAATGAAGTACCAAATAAAAGTCAAGATTTTAGTAAACAAGCTAGCTCGAGCTCGACTCGTTAATAAACGAGCTGAGCTCGAGCTCGACTCGTCTATTAACGAGTCGAGCTCAAGCTGAGGTAAAACTCGACTCGACTCGGCACAGTTGCAGCCTAATTCTAATGACAGGGAACCAACAACTACTTTGCTGAGATAATTTCAACGCATCATGAGCCCATATTTCCTTCTTGGCCCGTTACAACACATCGCACCCATTATTCGAGACTGAGCCTTCGGAGAGGAAATT
The DNA here is from genome assembly GCA_946122785.1 of Linum tenue. Lineage (NCBI taxonomy): Eukaryota > Viridiplantae > Streptophyta > Magnoliopsida > Malpighiales > Linaceae > Linum > Linum tenue. Next base: position 20,409,743 of record CAMGYJ010000004.1, on the reverse strand, counting down.
TTTTAACCCATGCTTCCCATAAAACCCCTCCGAAAAAGCCTCTCTTGGCAAGAAAGTTGAACAAGCCTTGCAGTTTTCTTTTTCAGCTGGTAGATTACTTCATGTTAGAAATCGAACAGGAAAAATTAGGTTACCGATCTGGCTGAGTCGCGGACTAGGACTCTCTCTTTAAGACGTTCGCGGTACTGCCTCGTTATTCGCACAACAGACTATCAGCCGGTCGCCTCCAGGATAAAATAGACACTCTTTTGATTTGCTCAGCGGTTTTGTGCGAAAAACGGAGCTCTTTGAATCTCACTCTCTCTCTCGTGTTTCTGCTCTCTTAGATATGTTTAGAGGGTCTAGGGAGTCGGCCATTTATAGAAGCAGAAAACCCAGAATATTCCCTCTTTCTTTGGGAATAAGTCACATTTTAATTATGGAGATAATTACTCTCATAATTAAAATATAATCTATTAAGATAATTAATTCTAATTATCTCCATAATATTCCTTTTATTAATTATCCATCTTATTTTTTGTATTATGGGAAAATACTGGATAATTAATTAGGAATTTCATTTATAGCTTTTCAAAGCTATTCATCCCAACAATCCCCCACTTGAATAGTTTTGAAACTATCTTGAGCATCAACAGTTCCATAAGGTCGGGCATAAGCTAAGGTATCGCGAAGATTTGAACCTTAGCATAGTGGTTACATTTCCTATTTCATAAAGGTGACTCGTAGTCTTGAACCCTATCTCAGACAATGTAGCACACCGGATCTTATCACTTAGTGATATTCTCTCATAGGCCGTGCGTTTATGGCCATGCACGTTATCCCGGTTTACTGAACGCTCTAGCAACTTTGTGCCTCCAAAGTTCCATAGGGAGCGGCCCCACTCCCACATTCACATAGGTGAGTCTATCAGGAGTACCCCCAAAGTAAAGTACTCCACCCCACATAGGGTATAGATCTCATTAAGAGTTGTTAACTCAACCTCCATTGCTTTTGGATTCATGCTTCACTATGCATGAACTTTTCTCATACTACTCATGACTTGTTATTACCCATTGAACCCATTTCTTGGGATCTCCAGTCTATTGGGTCGGGTTACCATCACTTGTAGTCCGTGGTTCGGTAGGCATAAGTCGCATACCCTTGGCGGTATTTTGGACTTTCTCTCTAGATAATCCTTTCGTCAAAGGATCAACTAGATTATGTTAGGACCTTACATGATCCACCCTCATTGCTCCTATCGTTAGGAGTTCTCTTACAGTACTGTGCTTACGACGAATTTGTCGTCTCATTTTCGTTCTAGAACCGGTTTCTTTCTTTAGTAATAGTTGCGGTGCTATCACAATAAATCAACTACCGGAGGGATCGGCCTTTCCCGTAAGGGAATCTCTAGTAATGACCCTCTCAATCAACTTTCCTCTTTACTAGCCATCGCTAGTTCTATCATTTTTGATTCCTTAGTTGATTGAGCCAGGATCATTTACTTCTTAGAATTCCAAGACACAACTCTTCCAGTGATGTTTAAACATGTCAACTGGATGCCTTGGAGTCTTCTATAGGGTATTCTCGTCCACATCAATACACCCTACCAATCCAGTACGAAATAGTTGATAACTTATATCAAGGTCTATTGTTCTCTTAATGTGTCTCATGACCCCTTTCAATAGCATTTCGATGCTTCATACTAGGTTAATCAGTAAGCTGATCAAGTAACCTCACTAAGTCGGGTCTTATGTTTATTAGCTGCCTCTCGTAGACTGTCGATGCTACTATATTCTAACTTTCTTACACCGTCTTAGGTGTTCTTCTTAAAAATTGTACTAGCATCTCCCAACATTTAGGCAAGTGTACAACTTGTATTTCTTATAGATCTTAACCAAATAGTTAGATTGATCTATAAAAACTTTCTTTCACTGTCCTAGTCATTTGGATCTCTAAGTGAAACACTTGGATCCTTCTCATCAAGGTTCTCACTCAACATGCTTTTTCACATTTATTCGTGTCATGAGTCTTTGCAACAAAGAAACATGTCTTTTATAGTGCAAGTGTCGTTCTCAAGTTAGTACCACTTGCCACTTCCATTCAAAAACCATGAGAGAGAACCATCCATCCATACCATGATTTTTCTCGCCATATACTTTAAAAGCATGTTCAGGAATAACAACCTTTTAGGTTGTCCCAATGTAGATTTCTTTATCTAAATCACCATTCACAAAATGCAATTTTAACATCCATCTAATGCACCACTAGCAATCAGACCATACATGGATGTTATTCTATATTTGGTGAATAGATATCAAGAAAATCAATATTTTTTTCTTTTTTGCCTAAAGTCTTAACTACTAGGCGATCCTTATAATAATAAACTAAACCATTAGGTTTCAGTGTTCTTTTGAGAATCCATTTATTACCTAGGCTTCATTGCTAGGAGGTAATTCTCTAAGATGTCGTATCTTATTCGATTTCATCGATATATTACCTAAGGCTTTACAACCAAAAGGTAACTCTACAAGATTTTAAGTCTTACTAGACTCCACAAATTCCATTTCGTTAATAATGGATTCTCCCACAAATTTGCATCTTTATGGAAGTTCGAACTTCTAGCAGACTTGTAGTATCTCTTCTTAGGGTGTAAATAACAAATTCATAACCAAAATCTTTTCGCGATTTATGGTTCATTTGTCTCTTCTGAGTTCATACCCAGATTCATCGCCCCCACTAGTTATCCATTATTAATAGCAGGCAAGATATCACCCCCAATATTTCTTGATTTAAATGGACTGACATTAATGGATTCTACACAACAATGAGTATTTCATTGCATAAGCTTATGTGCTCTATTATTGATAGCACAATCAATAAAACACTCTCATGCTCATCCTATATTGCACTGATTCTCAAACTATACCATATGAAAAAGGCATTTCATAAATAACATTTTACGTCAAAAGCATCACATCTTTAATTAGTGCAATCAGTAATAATGTGATAAAGCATTTCACATTATTCTCATTCACCCATTTCAAGATGAATCAAATCCAAAGATTCTGATTCTCTAATAACATATTTAAGAGTCATTTTAGTTTATCATCATATGCATACTCTTATGACCATGACCAATAGTGGAGTGAGCAATACTCAACAACACTTTCTTAATAGCATATGTCTTAGTACGCTTCGAGGTGCCAATATTCAGCCACCATTCTTCAGAGTTACCAGCAAGGTTAATCTCTGCTCTTTTCACAATCATCACAACCACCAATCCTCCTCTTCAATCAAGTTAACACTTAACTAGTGTTATCCTTGTTGCTACACTTTCGCGTCATATGACCTGATTTCTCGCAATTATAGCAGAGAAATAAAGCGTCATTCTTAGAGGATTGGCCGATTATTCTTTGGTTACCACGAAGGGTACCATTCTAATTGGTGTGGATCTGATTCGGTTTTCTATTGATTCTTGAACCTTTTATGTTCAATCTCGCACGAATGGCATGTTTAGTACTGACAACCAGTACTTCTTCCATAAAATTAATATGGACATACAACCCATTTCACTAGCATATTTATCATAGAATATGCATTCATATATGCTTTAGATTATGCAATCATATAGTTAAAATCACTATACTTCATGGCATGTACACAAAATTGTACTCTAATTATTGAGAAAAACACATCTCAATATCAATATATTCATGCGTCAATTCTAGTTTTCTTATTAGCATTCACAAAATTTCTCAATTTTTCATACATGAATCTACATAGAATAAATTCTAATTCAGTCTTTCTTTGAGCATTCATTAATTAGGTCTCTCAATACCATGCATAAAACTGTATGACAAAGATTCTAATTTTGTCATTCGTTAATAAATCACGAGGAGGATTTCAGTTCTTATCTCTCGTTCGCCCTTGCTGCTGCTTCCAATGAGCATCCTTCTGGTAGCTTCGGTTCCAAAATTCCTATAGCTGCCTTTTCTTCTTAAAGCCGTTGCAAATCAGAACTTTGCCCTAATATCTCAGGGTTCTCGATCACATCCCACAAGCTGGAAGCTTCCAAAAGGATATCCACTGCCACCAAGCTCGGTTGGCTCTTCATAATCCCGATGGTTTGTGCAATTATTTTAATTGCTTCCTTTTTTATTTTTGCTGATGGGGCTCGAACAATAAATTTGACCGACACATTCTTTCATTAACTTGGCCCAACTATCTGCCTTCCCGCTGCGACGCCTACTTCCGACATCCTTGTCCCGTCCACGTCCATCTCCTCCAAATTCTAATGGCTTCCTTTTAGCGGCTCCGTTAATTCCTGTTTCTAGGAATTTCATCAAAAAACAAACAATGCCACAGGTGGCGTAGGATTTGAGAGTAATTACTAATTAGCTTCTTTCACGGCCTCCACAAAAGCCGGAGCGGAGTGTTACTTGTATTTCTCCGGTGAGAACCTTCATGTAACGTGAGTCGTTGATGTTGAAAGATATTCGTAATAAAGAGAGTTAGAACGAAGAGAATATTCAGAGGAACGAAAATAACTACAACTACTATTGGGTTCCAATGTTCAACATAACATTAAACTAGAGAATGAGTACATATTTATAGGCTAGAAAAATACCAACCCGGTCCTACACCAATAAGGCCAGCGCCCTCCCTCTCGTCTTTCCTAACCAAATAATGAAAACCCAAACCTACAAGGAAACTTTAATAAACTTCCTAACAATAACACAAATCCTACTTGAAGTATGAAAGCAATAATAAAGACAAATAATAATAAAAGACTTAATAATAAAATATCTAAGCCCAGATTGAGGCCCAATGGTTACGATGGATTAATTCTCGTAACATTCCTCCCCCCTTCAGCGCCACCTTGCCCTCAAGGTGGGTCTTCGTCATGGATGAATTGTCCCTCCCCGTCGGTGCAATCTCCAATCATGAGTAGCACTTTCTTGTTGGCACAGCGATTGCCAATCGTGAAGCGTTCGTCGTAATGGAAGCATATGCCTTGCGCCCGGCGACGTGCAACTTCTTCCGGAGACATCCGCCTTGCATTAGGGTTGCGTGGTGGTTCCACCTGCGGCGGTGGTGGTGGTGGTGGCTCGTCCGCGGCCTCCAAGGGTGCTCGGGCGGATTCCTTTGCATTCCCCGATGTTTCGCCAACTCCTCGCTCTTCACCTTGGCAAGTCGTATTGCCTCTCATACGGTTTGTGGCTTGAACATGCGGACGGAATAAGAAATTTCAGGTTTGAGCCCACCAATGAATGAGCCCACTAGCGCTTCTTCAGTCCACCCAAAGCACTGGTTACCCAGTTTCTCAAAAGTCAACAAGTAGTCACTCAAGGAACCGGTTTGCTTGATTTTGGCTAGTGCCTCGTGGCAAGAGACATTGTCGGATGGCCCAAACCTTGCCCACAACTCTTCTCGAAATCGGGGCCAAGTCATGGTCAACCCTGACGTCGTATAAGTGTGATCCAACCATTGCCACCATTAGTTGGCGTCTCCCTCCATGTGATAAGATGCCAAGAGCACCTTATGTTCTTCTGGAGTTTCCTGAAATTTGAAGAACTGCTCTACTTAATCGAATAGACACTAATGACATTACTGCAACTTCCACCATCAATTACCAATGAGAGTAGTTTCTCATACACCGTGCACCTTGTATGGAATAGATTCTCTCGTTGTTCAAGCTCCTCTTTGGGTTGCACACTTAGAATTCTTCAAGCTACGAAAAGCTCTCCTAGTGGTGCCTCCTCCATCTCTATCTTCTCATCCATACTAGAATCCGAATTAGCCTCCTTTTCTTCCTCAGAATCCGAGGCGTACTCTCCATTGTCCAACATGACTAGAGCTCTCTTCTTAGGACATTGGTTGGTCATATGTCCTCTTCCATGGCACTTGAAGCATTGAATTCCTCCACTAGAGCCTGTGGGTCTCTCTCTTGGTGCTTCAACCTTGGTTGCCGGTTTTGGTGCTTCTAGGCTAGTGATATTACCACTAGACCAAGCCCTTATTCGTTAAATGGAAAGCAATTTTATTGGTATCAAACGGTTGAACCATGATTAACTACGATTTTAGTACAAACTACCCTACCGCTGGCTTTTCGATATAACCTCCTTTACGATCTTCCAATTCTAGAACGAAACATATATTACATAGTTGAGTTTATTTAATCTTAACTAAACTAGCTTATACCCGACCCGTTGGTCGGATGAAATTAATATTTTGTATTATTTATATTTTAAATGATTTGAGATATTTATATAGCCTTTTCAGGATATGAAAGTAATATTCGTGTTACTCGTCATTGGTGATATTATGGGTAATGAGTTCATAGGAATTTTTTTATCAGTTCGGTCTACTTGGAAGGCAATATGTCATTGCATTGTCATACAATTTCCTTTCTATTTTCACTACAAAAATTTGAATTTTCAACTTTTCTCTTTTTTCCATTCTCCCTTTTTATCTTATGTCAACAACCAGTCGTCACTTCATTCAACCTATCCTCGACAAGAGCTGTGTTTGCCACTGTTTATCTCTCTCTCCCCTGTATGTTTATATATTCCTAGGTAGATGGGATGGAGTAATATTTGTGTTACTCGTCATTGGTGATATTATGGGTAATGAGTCCAAATCTCATTATGGAAAGTAGTGTCCAACGTAATGGACACCATCCAAACCTTATAATGGGACCATCCAAACTCAAAGTGGATGGTGTCATCCAACAACATGGATACCATCCAAATTATTTGGTGTATGGTGACCATCTAATTGTTCATACATGGTACGTAGGGTTGATTGTCCAGGGACATGATGACATGTCGAAGGTGGTTACCAGAAGCAACAGCTGACTTGCAAAGGACGCTCGGAGGAGTTACTGGATGCTACGTGGAGCTGATTTTGAGAAGAGAGAGAAGGCGATTAGAGGGTGAGACCCAACAAAACTTGCAGCAGGGCTCTGGAGGAAAGACAGAAAAGTCAAACCACCACAAGTCTCGTCAAAATTTATCCTTTTCTCTCTAGAATAGTAACCATAGCAGTAGCACCAGGGACCCTCCAACGAGGCTTCTCTGTTAGTTGTAGTTAGTAGTTGCGGAGCTCTCAAGGAATCTCCATAGGAGTAGAAGAAAAAGTAGCCAGTTCCTTTGATGTATGCATCGAACACCCTCGTTCGAACAGTGTTTGAAGAGGTGTGAACCGAGTAACATCGTTTTCTGTTTTCTTGAAGTCAGGGTGCATTGATCACGCGAAATTCCACCTGAAACAAATTGGCACGCCCAATGGGACAACATGTGTTCGATATGGCTCCGCGACGAAGGATTCAAGATGGTGATCCTCCACAAGGTGTTGTGAAGGAGGGGCAGTTGGTTAATGTTGAAGTTGACCAAGCAGGAGGAAACAATGCTAGAGCAGAGGCGCTAAACATGGCACCAAATACAGATATAGGCGAGGCAGTGGTGTCTCTTTATCAGATGATGGAGGAGAACCGCAAAGCAACGGAGGAGAACTGCCAAATGATGGCGGAGAGTTGTCGGTTGATAGAGGAAGCCAGAGCTATGGCTCATCAGGTAAACTCTCAAGTTAATTGTCTCAATTCCCTCGTAGATAGACGATTTACTCAATTATTTGAGTTGGTAAACAAAAATACGAATGATTTGGGTGAGTTTAGGAAATTATTGAACATACCAGTTTTACGAACTAGGGCTTTGTCTTCATATGGTCGAGACTTTCCAAATTGTGAAAGTGAAAACGCTAACCTACCGTCTGGTCGAGGTGAGCAGCCACGCCCGTTGAACCCTACACCATCGGTGGAAACTACCATACCAACACCTCAAAGGGTGAATGTTGGTGAGAGTCATGCCACTTTATCCCATATCCATGTTGAGAAACCGCCACCTGTGCAAGGTGTTGCTCGAAAAATCAGTACATGTTTGCCTTTGTGTTCCAGAACGAGTTTGATATCTCCATCACTAGTGCAGCTACAAGAAAGGCCATTTACTTTACCTTATCAAGGAGGTTCACGTCTTGGAAGCACCTATGCCATATGCACTATCAGGAATTAGGTCCTGACAAAGCTCGCCAGACTCCACCCGAAAACATCAACATTGATGATTGGACTCGTTTGTGTGATCATTTTGAAAGTGCTGAATTCAAGGTAATAACTCAGTTCTTAGATTGTCACCATGTTTGTGCCATATCTCATTTCAAAATTATATGATGTGCAGCGGCAGAGTGTAGCCAACAAACAAAACAAGGGTAAGCAGACACATGCTCATACTACAGGTGGAAAGTCGTGCAGCCAGCGGATGTTTGAAATTGTAAGAAGTCATTTTCAGTGGCTGATCCATTATAGAGAAATGATTATTTTCGGGCTTTGTGAATGATTTAATTACATTTTCATGGTTTGAACTAGGAAAAAGCAAAACATGCAGCTGCCGATGCCACTACTGAAAACAATGATGATTCTGGGGAGGTGGAGAATAACAGTCAGCCATCTGATGTAGTGGAGGAAGAGCCCAAAGAACTAAGGGTCTATGCAGACACCCACAAGAAACTTGATGGCAGTTGGGTGAATGTGGAACCCGAGCAGAACTATGTAAGCACTCTTTTCGTTGTGGATTAGTACCAGGAGGATTATAGGGAGTCTAGTGAATTAGAGGATAGTTGGTATATTGAATACATTAATGATTAGGGGTTTGTTGGGTGAAGTATTGATCTTGATTGGTTTCTCGAATGATAGATACCCTAGCGTGGTGTGTATTTATTATGTATACGGTTGCTTGCAGGAGGAAATGAGGAGGATTCATCTAGAGGCAGTTGAACAAGGGAATCCATTGTCAGGAGCTGAAATTGTTCGCAGGGTGCTGCAGAAAGCACCGAGTTATGTTAGAAAGGTAGACCTCATTTCCGAAAGAGAGAAGGAACTGGAAGCTCGTTTGGAGACCTCTCTTGCTGATGCAGATAAACAGAGGCAGGAATTCGAAGATAAAATCAAATCTCAGCAAGAACAGATCGAAAAACAGAGGCAGGAATTCGAAGATAAAATCAAATCTCAGCAAGCATCACAGGACAGTCTCAAGGCGTATGTGGAATCACTTGCTGCGAAAATCAATGGAGGCAACACTTAGTTTCAGGTAATAAGAAAGATGTTTTTACATTAAGGAATTCGGATCCTAATACAGAGTCTAATCGTTTTTCCTTTGCTTCTGCAACTGTGCAGGAAACACATCAACAGTGGTGATGCACTTGGAATTTCCACCGGCAGCTTATGGATGCTTAGATTAGCTTTTGTTGGGCAGGGCTGATGTAGACTTTCGGTTTGCTTTTATGTTTTTAAGTACTGTGCTTCTAGATAAGTTATGATGGTCATGACATGAATGGTTGGTGGCACAAGAATGATATCCATCTTTTGGACATGAATGTTGTTATGACAATGAAGTATGTTTTAATTATTATCAATGTTGTCGTAATAACCATATAACTTGACTAACATACGGTTGTCACAATAAGGATATAAGTTGACAAACAGGTCGTCAAAATAACAAGTCTAAATGTCCAAATTTGGGAATTGTTGCCTTCTGTTTGACCAAATTCGTTTGTCAAAATAAGTACGAAGATCCTACACTGCGTGTATTATGACAAAATCTGATGACAAACTATTCGTCACAACTACATATTTCTTCAAAATAGCTGGGGAAAAAGTGTTGAATATTGTCACAAAAGACCCCCTGTTGTGACAAAATAGACCCTTATTTTAACACAACCATTCCGTCATAATATGTGGATATTATAACGACAAACTTTTGTCAAAATAGGAAGAACTTATTGTGACAACAAAATAATTTTGTCATTACAGACTTATTTTGACGAGGTAGTTTTGACTAAAAGTGTGACAAATGTTTTTGTCACAATAAACCTATTATGACGAACATGGGTGTCAGAATAAACCAAATTTCTTGTAGTGAACATTCCAGAAGCCATACCATACATGGCTCTTGTTAATGTGGGTATGGGTTTGGGTCCAAACAATGTTGACCCAATATCACCATGTGCGTACCCGCAGCAAATCCCACCCCCTGTGAACCTGCAACGCCTGGATCCTGGTGGATTCATACCGCTTGGGGGGCAAGGAGGGGGGCATGAGATCCCACCGTATGGAAAATTGAAGGATAAACAACATCGCTAGTGGCAAAGAAGTTTGCCACATCCAACATGTTCTAGAAAAAAAACACACAAGGGTTGCCACAAATTCTCCTCAATATGGAGGTGGTGACCACATGAAAAAAAAAAATCAATTCTGTGAAAGCTGGCATAACTCATTATAATCTTCCATGTAAGGGGTCCCCAAAGACTCCACTGAGGGGACAGGGTGGCAAGCTCGATCAAACCCGACATGGAGTTTTCACACCTGCACTGGTTGGGAACAAGTTTCCCATGAATGGTGGACATGAGGGCAAGACCAATTCCCACACACATGTTGGTGGAGCTCACAAACCTTGGTGCTCACACTCTCAACACCATGAGAGTGTGCAGTCGATAAAAAAAACATTATGGGCAAGTGATACCACATAGTCGATTTGGCAAGACAAAGCTACCAAAAAACATGAATGTCCTGTCTAAAGTCAAGAACGCTTATGGTTTTCGCGAGGCTGAGATGAGGCCAAATCAGGCTCGCAGAGTTTTGAACAAAGATGTTTGAGCTGGACGAAATGGAGAGTTGCAAGCCAACAGTGACTCCAAAACATCAAAACCAACATGTGTGAAGCTAGTTATGACGAGTCATGGCCTTCACTGATGGTTTGTTTGGTTTGATCTGTGGAGTTGGATATGGGTATGGACCTACGACATGATGGTTTATGCCAAAGTTTAGCTTGTTATTTAAATAAATAAAGTGTGGCTAAATTAGGCCATGTTATATGTTATAAAAAGGAAAAAATATTTAAAAATTATAAAAATTATTTTGACGACGTTATTAAAAAGAAGCCACAACATTGTTGAAAATGGTTCAAGATGACAAACACGTTGCCTCATGTGATGTGTTGGAGAATATCAATCTTGGCATGGAGGACGATCCACGTCCAACTTTTATAAGTGCAAACTTACCAGAGTCTGATATTAATGGCAATTACTTTATGCCATACGTATTGTCCCTTTGGGACATTAAGGAGTGTTAGTAATTTAGATGTCGGCCAAGTGCAGACGGAGACCTAGTTGAAGTTGACATGGTTTCTAAGATGTGCAACATGATCAGGGAGTGAATGGCCAGACCAAATCTTTGCAAGTTGGCCATAACAGGCATTTTGTTTTCTGGGTCGGAAGCAGAGGCATTGAGCCACATGGTAGTCATCCAAATCGGAATTTGGATGGTACCATCCCAATTCCAATAGGGCTACCATCCTTCCTAATGGTCGTCCAAGTCAATAATTGGAGTTGGCAGTCGAGACATGGATCTTTTCCATCTTTTGGATGTACCATCCTTATTACAAGAGGCCTAGGATGGTTGGCCTTAAGCGATTTGTAACTTGGTTTGTTTAAATTGTTATATTGATAGTGTTGTCCAAACAAAAGTATGTCATCCATGTTGTATATGGATAGTGATTAAGTTTGGTCGAGTAACCATCCATGACTGAGAGGAAGAGTACCTGGGCTTGGTGACTTGAGCCCGAACAGTAGCAACACTCTTGTCATGGGGAAGCATCGCACAGTTTTGGAGGTACAGTGATATATTTTTTGTTTAGTTGTATAAATTATAGTGAATGGGAGCATCAGTTTATAGAGAAAAATTAGTTGTGTCCTTCTAGGAATGAGTTTCCTTTTGCTAGTAGGATATGGGTTAAGAGGTGTGTCCTACATGAAAAAGAATTTGGGTTCCTTATCCAAAAAGGAAAAGGTAGGTCACGTTATTTGGCTAAAAATTGTATTATTAGTCGAGTTGGAGATGAACACTCTCTTGGTGTGTTTCGTTTACATGTCCAAGAAAGTATTACATTCCTTATATGATTTGGAAATACGGCAATATAAAGCAAACATCTGCTTCAAGTGGTTGCGCATCTAGTACAGTTGGTGTCAACAACTTAGTTCATAAGAATTAGTTCTTATAAACTAAGTTGTGGGGGGTATTTGTTTACACCAAAATAATTTTCATTAATTATTGAAAGTATGAATAGCTTGGCCAAGTTAAGTAGTTGGTCCATGTGTACATGGATGGTCCAATTTATCAAGTTGAGACGTAGGATTAAAGGATGGTAGTGTCCAACATCATAGATCATCCACAATTCGATACTGGCATAAGTCAAGGAAATTGGTTTGCATTGCAGGTAACAGTTTAGTCAATTGTAGTGAACACTTTGAATAACAAAGTAGAATCCCAGTTTTAATTTTGAATGAGCAGCAGTCAAGGAAGTTGCTAAACCCAATTCGAGTGTGGTACCTAAACAAAAGACTTCCCTGGTATTTATGACAAGGGGAAGCATGAAGATCCTGCTCTCTCATCAATACCACCACTGATTCATCAACGCCCTCCAAAGAATTGGACAGGCGAATCAATTCAAGTGCTTCTTCATCTGTTTCATGGACCCCGAAGATGCAGTGCAAGCCTCTGGTGGTCAGGAGATTGGTTGGCGGCGAATTTTGCAGTCCAAGCCTCTGGGGTTTCATCATCTGTATCAACACCGATGATGCACTCCAAGCCTTTCTGGACTCTGGTTCGTCAACTTCCTTTGAAGAATCAGGATTGGGCCGGCAATTGAGAAGGCAACAACCCAGATATAGTCGAAATCGCCGTGGTTCGTCGACGGGAGATAGCCACCGCCACAGACTGCTTCAGCAACGCTCTCTGAAGAACCGGGGCAGGGCCAGCGATTGAGAAGGGGAGGGGGTTAGTTGTCGAGACTCTAAAGATTGATTCATTGATTGGGAGGCGAGGCGACTGCGTTGTGGCTATGATTGTCAAGAACCAGTTGGTCCCAATAACTTGAGTTGTTGGGAGAGGTTCAATCGTGGATCATATACCACAAGTCAACACTAACACGTCCCCTCAAACGAAAGCCACTCACAAGGGCTTGAAGTTTGCACAGGTTTGAAGACAAGAATACCATGTGCTTAACAAATGGGGGTCACCGGGAATTGAACACAAGACCTCTCGGTCACAGAAGGCTCTGATACCATGAGAATAATCAGAGATTCTGGGGAAAATGCTCTCTGAGCTCTTCCATTGATGCAAAAGAAGCTTATATACAGAGTAGATTTACCTAACGGTAACTATAACTAATAAACAAATAATCCTATCTATGGCCTACACGTGTATATTTACACAGTAAAAACGGAAGTAAGTTACAAGGCAAAATGGTGCACTTCATCCTGCTTCTTCTTCTTGTAAACTTCACCGTTTGAGGCTCTTTCTTCTTCTTCTTCTTCTTCATTTCTTTGATCTTCTGCAGAAGCAGAGCCTTCATTCCTCAATGCAGTGTGACTGCAACTTGCCTTGTCTGTCTTCTCTGTTAATGATGTTGAATGCGGCGCTAATCTCAAGGGAAGACAGCGGTGGGTGGTTGAGAACAGTTGTGCCTGGTTTCAATAGGCAGAGGCGGAGGTGGAGGCGGCGGCAGAGACGACAGCAAACTTCTAACAAACCTTTCACAGCTTGTTCGAGGGAACAAGGTGCAGGTTCCCCAAATTGGGCCAGCAAAATTCGAGGTCGTCGTCGTAGGTCGTCGTAAGAAGAAATGAAATGACGATGAGGGGCCAAAAACCCATTTGTAAGAATCCATTGAGTGGACCATCTACTTGCCAAGGTAGCAGCGCCGGTAATCAATCAATGATTCCTCGTTTTAACATAAACATAGGTTGTGGTAGTTGCAACAACCGTAACACCTAAAGATTCAATAGTTTCCACTCTCCGTTGTACAACCAACTTTTTATCTCCTCCATCTTCAAACTCTCGACGTATATGTTTTAAACCAAAATTCAATTTCTAATCCTCCTTCTGCAACTCCATTTATGCTACTTTGATGGACCTTCTCTACATGAACCTGAATTTCTCTTTCAATTGAGTTTCTTGTCAGCTTGAACTCCAACTCCTCAATCCTATTTCTTGTATTTGGCCAACTCATCTTCCTCTGGGCAGTTTAATAAGCTCGTAAAACCAACACTCATCTTCAATTCCATCAATATGCTCTTCTCCTCCTTCTCTGCCTTCACCTGATCTAGTTCACTTCCATGCCTTTCAATATCCTCTCCATTTTCAGTAATATCCTGATCATCTACACTTCTCTCTCTTCAACTGCTTCGATTTTGCTTCTATGTCTCTCAATGCCCTCCTTTGTTCAATCACTACCCTGACCAACTGCCTCTTCACTGCCTTTACTTGTTGCAAACTACTTCCATGACTTTTTATACACCTTCCTCAAAATCACAATCAACTAACCAATATCAATCCATGGCCTTGGATCAGTTTTAAATTCTCTATGAACATCTCAATACCACAAAGTCTAAATCTAAATATTCTTTCAGTTAATCATGAACTTGAGTTTACCAAAATCTAATCCACTCCTTATAAGTTGGAATTCCCATCCCCCAAGCTCATTTTTTGTACATTTGATCCCACATAACCATGATATTATACCTCTAACTAAAATAAATCAAAACATTTTACGAAAAGAAACCGAACCATGCTTGCAATTAGATTAATGGACACCAGCAAGCGCCAAAATTCCACCAGACGATCAGTTGTCTTCACTTTGAGTTTTGTCATAAAACTGCTGGCCCGATATGTTTATCAGTATGGAGGCCATATGAAGAGCAATACCGAATCAGTTGCAGCAAAGTTACCGGTCACAGTAGTGACAATGTGAAGCATGTGTTAACAAACGCGAATATGGGTTACTTTTATGGATTGCCATTAGAATGATTGGATTGGACAATGAGATCGTCCTTAGTTAAGTGACATGTAAATTGGTTCATTTGGTATGGAGGGCACAAACAGTTAATGTTGTACATTATTTTGGGTGAGTTTGTATTTAGTGTTTTCAAAATCGTGGTATATGAGTTAGGTGATTAAAATATCTAAACCCAAACAAACCGACCCACTTACACCCCTAGGAAGAGTTTCAAAACTTAGTATTTAACCGGACAAAACTGTTCAGAGATCCAGTCCCCTATAGTTTGCACAAAGATATGATTGCTTCACTATAGTTCTGGAAATTAATGGTAATTTAAGAATTCTATATCGCTTATACATATTCAATACTATAATTCGATATGAAATATTTGAACCAACAATATTTTGGTTGCAAATTTATGGTTATCGTCTATTTATAAGATAGATAAAATTTTAAATTAAGTATTAATTGTAATTTAAATAAAGAAGTATCAAAACACCAAATAAGTACTTACGAAATATTTATTGGGCTAGCTAATTGTTGAAAAGTTCTGTGTTTTCATATTTTAGCTTCGTATATATTTTTAATTTAAAAAAATACAACAATTCTACATAGTGATTGATTTTAAACCTTCACTTTGTTTGAAGTGACCATGGTTCAAATCTCAATACGTCTATCTTTTTCTTTAAATAAATAAAAAATACAGATAATTGTGAAGACAAAAATGTCCTTCCTAATTTCCCTCTCATTGCAGGAAATTTGAAAAGGGAGTTTAAGTTTCAAATAATTAAATCATATACCCAAAACCTATAGAACTTAAACCCTAATATCACATATACTAAGAACATAATCAATGATCCTGATTCGCCAAGATGTATACAACATACCATATACACTATATTAGGATTTAGAGAATTATGATATGGGGTTTAGTTACGTGATTAATCTATGGTCTAGATAATGTTATTTAACTAAGGAGATGCAATAACCCTCAATCCATCGAGCGTACCATCTAATTTCCAATGTATATACACATACCATTGTTTGTTAAATTTAGCCAATGATAATTGGCTTATTTGTCAATGGTATTTAGTCTTTCAATTCTATGCTTATAATTGTCAACCATTAGGGAAATTGTTAGCCAATAATTTTTGGTCATTCACTTATAGCATTGAAAATGTCTCGTTACAAAACCTTAGATCACAAATTTCAAATTTTATGTTTTGAAATAAAATTTTGTATAACACTTTTGTAAACAATCCTTGTATTCCTAAAAACTACAAAGTCATGTAACCTAATAAATGTAAAAGTTGTAAGACATACGTAAACTCAAAATGTACTATTTTATTCATAAAGCTAGGTATATCATGATGATTCACTTTGTAAATAATTACAGTTATCAATTAATTCGATGATTGATTATTGCGGTGGATAGTCCTATGATTTTGAGATATTTCAGTATTTTCTCTCTTTAATTCAAAAAAATACATAAACATTGTTGTAGTCTAGTTGGTTAGGAATATTGACTATCAAATTGAAGGCCAGTAATTCATAACATCGGCCATATTTGCTAAGATAAGTAATTCATAACATAACAATATAACTACTAAAAACAAACATTAGCAATTAATACGAAAATTAAATGATACCGAAAATTTCTGTTTTGTGTATGATGCTCGGTTTTGGCTGCTGCAATTTGAAGAGGGGGGAGGGATTATTTTCTTAGAGCTGCAGGTGGGATGTGTTTTTATAGGAAAATCGGCCAGAATTCACCGCCTTTGTCTCCCACGGTGAACAACATCACCGCCTTTGTCTAAAACGGTGAACATTAGGTAGTTGTGACCTAATTTTCACCTACCAGGTTCGGGAAACGTGGGAAATAATCACCGCTTTTGTCTGAGGCGGTGAATATGTTCCCCGCTATTTCACCGCTTTTGATAGAAACGGTGACGTATTTACCGTTCCTGTTTAATGCGGTGAATACTTAACCGTTTTTGTTCAACGCGGTGAAGTATTCACCGCTTTCAACAAAAACAGTGAACACGTCACCGTTTCTCTTTATAATGGTGAATGTTTCACCGTCTTTGTCAAACGCGGTGATTTTATTCACTGCGTTTGTCAAAAACGGTGAATGCCAAACATGTGTAGTTTTGGAAATTTTTGTATAACTAATGTATTTTGAGAATTTTTTTTAACAACTAGTGTACTTTGGGATTTTTTCCAAGTTATGCTTTATTCAGCTACTAAGGCTCGCAAGACAACTTGACTTGATAGCTTATTGAACTCAATTTGTGAGCTATCTTGTTTTAATATATGACAGAATCGCTAGTGAGACTCCTCGACTAACAACTTATTGACGAATTGATTAACAACTTATCAGCTGGCTTGTTGATAATTCATAGGTTTGTTAAATTTTATAAATTAGGCAAAATACACTTGTATATCCATAACTTTCACGTTTGTGACAAATATATCCATAACTATCGAAATACACGAAATATCCAATTCCGTCCATTTTGTTAAAGGTGTCAGCTGATTTACCCCACCAAATGACGTGGATTATAAAGAAAAAAATAACAAAAATTAAAATACAAAAACAAAAACAAAAACAGAAAGAGAATGAGACGGGACTAAACCCTTTTCTTCCCTTCCCCGCCGCTACTCCTCCCGGAAGAGTGACCTCTCATCTTCTCCCTTCTTCTTTGAATCTCCCCATCAATCTCTCTTCCAACCTCTGATCTACCCTTCTTCTTCTCTGCATCTCAGTCCCAACCTTCGATCTTCCCCCTTCTTCTTTGAATCCCCCCGTCAATCTCTCTCCCAACCTTCAACCTGAATTCATAACTGTCGGTCAACCCGCCAGGCGAGCTCTAGGCGACATCGGAAATCTGGTAGTAGGCATCGCCCATGAAATTCCCAGGAAGCAGATCGCCCCCTAAACCATTTCTAATTCTTCTTTCTCTGCCCCGTCAAATCGTACAAGCAATCGAAGTCCAGACCCATGATTTTGAAGTTCAATAGATGCTCGAAATTGATGTGGTGAAGAGCTTCCGCTGGCAGTTGCGGATCCAGATCTCTTTTGTCTAATAAGCTTCTTCTCAGTGGTAGCAGTTGGCAGGGGAAGAGCCAACTTCTTCTCAAAATCCCCAGAACCCGATTTCCCCCTTTCCTCCTTTTGTTTGATGTTGAATGCTACTCTTTGAGGTTGGGTAAGGGCAGTAAGGGGAAAGATCTGGTTTGCGACGTGAAATCTCAGAAGCACAGGGATGACAATTCGTCCGGTACATTTTTTGAACCAAAAACTCATCCTCTCTCCTTCTATTTTTCTTTGGTTGATTTGATTTCAGTTTTTCGAGATTCAAGTTTCTTTCCAGAACTATTATTAGGTTTAAGAGGAGTAATGGGAGATCTGATTATTAGGTTTAGGAGGAGTAATGGGGATCTGATTTTTTTAGGTTCTAGAACTATTATTACCTGATTCTTCTTCTTTGTCGTCGATGTTTTCTAAAGATGGGTTTTTTTCCCGATCAGCTACTGTGTTCGGCGAGCTATGGAGGCTGGAGCCACGGGAGAGAGAAGAAATCAATGTGGCGGAGAGAATTATTTTTATTTTTTATTTTTTGCTGACATGGCGTCCACATTTCCGTTACAAACTTTAACGCCGTTTGTTACGGCGTCAGTAAATGTGATGGAACGCTGACTAGGACCATAACCATCCCATACCTAAGCTCCAGATCAGTTTAGTGCTTACGACTTCGAGCACATGGTCAAATATGTCTCATTTATATTTTTAAAGAGAAATTATGTATCATAGATGTTTTAGATATTAATTATTATTAAATACCTTAATGTGAACACTTAAAATTTATGAACTAAATCATATGATACATGAGGTCGAGCCGATCTCTCGAGATGATTGATGAGCCAAACTATAGTAGAGCTCGTGACCTCATTGACAAGTTAAACTTGCGTCGATCTCGAGTCATACACAAGGTAAGGGTTTAGTAAACAAGCCAAGCTCAATTAAGAAACATTTGCAACCCCAATCATCTTTATCTCAACCATTAATAAGCAATTTTTGAAGTGGTCCTTACTGCCACATCACTAATTTAAGCAAATATCACATTAGTTTTTTTTTCCAACTCTTACAACTCCGAAAACAATAAGCAATTGCCAATAGTGAGACTCATACAATTTCTTAATACATTATATATGAATTGCTTAATACATATCCTTGCTAGCAATCCCGATATACATATCCTTGTTAGCAATCTCTCGAAAGCTTAATTGATATGAATAAATGTAGGTTGATGAACCAATAACATATACAAGCTTTCAGGTTAGTTGTTTATTGATTTTGCAAGTGAGTCGGTTCATCAACCTACATTTATGATGTCTTGAAAGCTTGTATCTTTTATTGGTTCATAAATATGTTTTTTACTACTTTATTCATATGAATTTAACAGAGTTGCTTCTTTAATTGCACAAAAAACTCTTTTATCGGTGACTTTATTAGTATCGACCGCATATCACTACCTAATTTTGTATACATATTGCATTGTACTACTTGACTATCTATAATTTGTATAAAAAAATGAATCTTCATTCAGAGAAAGACTCCAAGGAGCATATGATCGATTGGTAACAAGAACCAGCTATGCAGGTAGAATACATTAGTTTAGTAGTCAGCTCTAAAATGATAGATGAGGATATTGTCATGTTAAGATACTTGTTGTTACAGCCTTTTCCACCTAGAATATGTCGATTAAGGTGAAGTGATAAAATTGAGAATTTAGATTGTGGTTAATAGCTTTAAGCATTGTTATAAGAACCGAACCAAATCAATGGCTGGGCCAGTAGAACCGTCAAACCAGTTATGATAGCGGTTTGATTCATTGCTTGAACGGTTATTGATGGACCAAACGGTTTTTCACGGTTCAACATAAAATCAGATGAACTAACACGGTTTAATTGGTACACCGGTTCACTATTTTAACCAACAAATGCTTTAACTGGTCCACTGGTCAACTTTACGTTGTCTACTACCGACTAGAGCTATAATTTTTAATTTGAATTAAAAAAATGTGGTTTCTTTTGTGAGATGGTTGGAATGATTTATTAGATATTTTGGTGATGATATGAATTTGAATTTGTTTATGGTCAATGATAATTTCATTCTTAAATTAGTGTAATATACATGTCTTATATGTTATATATCATGAACGATTCTATTCAATAGTTCACCAACGGTTTTGAAACGGTTAACCGCTGAAGTCTAAACCACTAACTTTTCCGTTTCAGCCTCCAATCCGGTTATGAAAACAGAGGCTTTTAAGTGTCACGGAATAATTGAATCAGCTACTAGCAGTCTAGCATATAGTCATCAATACTGAACCAGTTGGGCCTGAAATGAGTCTAACGGACATAACAATTGATTTAAAATACACCTTTAAAATATTTGTGATTGGGGTCCCAAAACTCCCTCCTATACATTTCACCAGTCAGGCTTCATATTTTCACTTCCAATATGAAATTAACTAGCTTAGTACCCGGTCTCTTGGCCGGACGTAATCTCAGAAATTGATACTTTGATTTTGACTATATTACCATTAGTATGTCTGCGACGATGGACAGAAGTAGCTCAACAACACCATAATAATATGATGGAAAGTTATTATCCCATTGCATTACAAAAGAACAGTAAAACATAAACACTATAATGGACAATCCAAATGAATTCATTAGTCCTAAATCTAGCCACATTATTGCCAAACACCCTAATGTCTCTATGGTGAACATGAAAAAACCAAAGGAATGCTTACCTGACTTCAATTCCCGATGGTGAAAATGGAAGCCACGAAGAGATTTCATAAAGAAAACCCAATCTGGATTGCCCTTAGACCAAAAACACAGTGACACCAAATGTGATGAATCTCTGGCTGAGAAAACCAAAACCAACAATGTCCAAATCAAGTCGATGAAAGGTATAGGCCAATTTTTTTCCTGATAAATAGTTTTATTAATTAAAGTGGCAGAAAAAATAAAAGAAATAATATGTTGTAGAAATCTCATATACAAACAAAAACAAAAAGGCAAGCAACATATGCCTAGTAATACCAACATATAACAACTTTTGTCAATACCCCTACCACTATGAAATCCTACCAAATCACTCATAATCACTCTGCTACACTAAACACACAAATGACTTACAGCTCTGCACTTTCTGTCTCTTTAGTATGTATAAGTCAATTGTCATGTAACCTCTCCATTATCATGATTTTTATCCTTCTTGACAACAAACACGCTGATTGGTACTTTCTTACTCCTTCGTGGAAGCTACATGGCATTTTGCATCAATACACATGAATCCAAACGACCATTCCATTGCTGCAGTTTATGGCTTGAGGTAATATCACTTCAGTCATAATACGAATTTACATGACATGAAAGAAATGATCAGTATAATAGCCTTGTAAAATTAG
Source organism: Linum tenue (assembly GCA_946122785.1). Lineage (NCBI taxonomy): Eukaryota > Viridiplantae > Streptophyta > Magnoliopsida > Malpighiales > Linaceae > Linum > Linum tenue. The sequence goes on along the minus strand of CAMGYJ010000004.1, from coordinate 20,388,394 downwards.
AGTACCAATGACGATTACTCTCCTCTCCTCGGTGGCTTCGTCAATTAATGAAATTGATGGCTATCTCTACCAACGTATTCTATATGATCATAGTATGGTCCTTTGTATAAACCGTTTATGTCGTACCCATTTTTGCATCGCAACTCCAAGAGCTAACTTGTTGGGACTCTCCTCTAAGTAAACAACTTGTATCAATATCAGGCCTGACAACAAAAATTGTTTTGGTCGAGATACTATCAGGATCTTGTGCTGCTCTAAAGAAGCCGAAACCGTTTCTCGGACCTCCGTCAACCCCCAATCAATTTATCATGGGTCATTGCTCTCTTGCCATCTAAATTAAAGAGGAAGCTTAGGCTAGTCTCCTTCATAGCTTAACTTAACAATTTCTTAGAGGAGATACAATCACAATTCACAATTACAGAATAACCACCTCAGATAATACAATCTTATGGAAACAACACTAATGAAGAACCCAAATTAAAATTCTCTACATGTTTCCTATGAGGGTGTGCATGTGCAAATTAAGAAAAATAGAAAGATTAAGGAGGGATCTTACTTGGTTTGCAGGTTTGATGAGCAAAAATCCTGTCAATAAATTCCAGGTGGAGATGTCCAATCGGTCAAGTCTAGACATGCATATATTTCAACAAGCTATACTATAAACACAAAGGGTTCGGTTTGTCCTTCCCATGATAACATATGCTCACCATGTATTTATTCCTTGCAGAGAGAAGAATATCAAACCACCTTGTATCTAGTCCAATTATGGCAATCACTCGTGCTTTTTATATTGTAGTAATAAGAACTCTATTTTAAATATAGAAGCAAGTGATCACTATCACGAAACATAATATTGAAAAAACTTATCTACGATCATGAGGTTATTTCACTCAAAAGAAACCATATTTTATATGTTGAAGATCACCATTATAGTTTGAATAGTTCAATTCGGTAACGTTCTCAACTCCTACATATAAAATCTATGTAAAAGTGGTATGATTGAAGCTATTCCCTATGTTAACACTAAACAGAATAATCTTTGTTTACTGGAAATTAACCACAAAAATATTCCAAATCAGAAAAATGATGATACTGAAAATGAGTATCATAACAAGAGCAACAAAAAGTATAGCTATGTATCTTTAATCAACTCAAAAGTCAACCTAGAAAAGCAACCAAATGAATTGATGGTTAAGAGATCACACATTACTATCAAAGAAACTAAATAACCCACCAGTCACTGTCAGCTCCCCAAGCAAGAAACCTCAACCTTTCCATATTTACCCCTTCAAAAATTGTTGTGGCGTAAAAATATAGGTGGAGGAGTTAGGCAGTTGTCGAGTCTTGTGGGAAGGTTTGGCGAGATGACGATAGTTGAGCCTTTAGTGGGCCGTGTCGCCGTGACACTATTTGGACCCGCTTACATTAGGTGACCCTTTTCCATCCGTATTCAACAAATCAACATCACTCAATCTTTTCATATTTACCCCTCTCTTAAAGACACATGTTATTCACTCAAAACTTATGTGTTCAAAAATATTGTTGTTTTATAGTAGTTATAAAATAAAGTCTATGTTAAGAATTTTGCATCACTTCTACACATTCAATATTGTAATTCGATATGCAATACTTGCACTAATGACGTTAGGGTTGTGATTTTAAAATTATTCTCCTTTTATAAAAATATAAATAGAATTAATTATTAAACTCGAATTAAAATAATCAAAATATAAAGATTGAAGTACAAGTTCTTGCCGCCAGCGCCGCTCAGATGCCCAGGTAATTAAGCATCGGAGACCTTTTTCAAGTTATTGAGACTTTATGGTTAAGAGTTAAAGATTGGAGATTCATTTCTTTTGGACAATTTGAGTTTTGCCCATGTGTTAGGGCTTCGATTTGAGATATTAAGATATTTGAGTTTGGTATTTTATTTAAACTTGTGTTATTTGAGATTTTTAATTATACCCCGGGGTAGAAATGTCTTTTTCCAAATTCAAAGAGGTGGGATGTTTCATTTTGGTATCAGAGCCGGTCTTCCTCTGTTTCTTGGTTTCCAAGAAATATTGGAATGACGGTCTTAGTATTTAAAGGTTTTGTTTTAAAGATTTCAAGTCAAAGTTGGCCAAACAAGTCAAGGATTTCTTTTAAGAATTTAGAATCTCCAGTCTACTCTAAACCATATCAAGGAAGAAATAACTGAGATCTAACGAAACCCTGTGCGTCTACAGTGTATGTGTTGGCCCGCACCCCACACCACCGGTGCCATTACCAGAGAGACGTCCACCAGACTATGTAGGGTTCCGGCATAGGCGGAGCTAGGCCATTTTGGCATTGTCCCGGGACAGGGGTAATATTTGGGAGAGAAAAAAATACCCCTACAAGTAACATAAGGATGTTTTGTGAACTATATCAGAACTCATTACTTGTTCATTAATTGCTAAAAATTAGTCAATTGATTCCATTCATGACACTATTATTCGACAACAGTTTGTACATGATGAATTATATCGAGCAATGGTGGAGATGAAAGTTTATAAGTCATATATCCGTAAGTTCATTTGCTTATGAAACTTGAAAGAGCATTTTTAGCTTCAGCTGTATTAAGAACAACTTCAAAGTTGGATTGACGATCAGTTAGCAAATGATTATTTAATGGGATACACTGAAATAGACTTACTTAAAAGTGTACACAACGAATGTATTTTGCATTTGTTTCGGAATACGAAAACTCTTCGTGGTTGTTTATGCAAAATATAATTGTATTAGTTGATTGTCTTTATCTATGAATGAATAATTTGAATATTATTACTTTTAATTATATTTATTAAATTTTTAGTAATTATATATTTATATTTTGAAAAGAGGATAGGGGTAGTTTCTAATCCTGCCTCCGCCACTGGGTTCCGGAAGAGAAAGGTGGAAGATTTTAAGGGGGGGCATTCAACAGACCCCATGGAAGTAGAGCAGTGGCTAGCTAAGGTCACTCGTACGCTGGTCGAGATGAGAGCTGATGATGAGGACAAAGTACGGCTGACACTGTCCTTGCTGCAGGATGCTGCATACAACTGATGGACTACCTAGCCAGCTAGTCGAGAGGATCCACCGGCCATCACTTGGCCAGAGTTCGTGCAGTTGTTCAAAGACCACTTCATACCGGAGGCTTACCGGATCGGGAGGCAGAGGGAATTTCTGCTGATCAGGCAGAAGTGGGGCAATGAAGGCAGAGAAAGCGTGAATGAGTACACGGCTAGGTTTGACAAGCTACTTACCTATGGAGGGCCTCAATTTCAAGATGTGGCAGCTCAACACACCCATTACCTGGAGAGCCTGAAGCCTGCTTTTCGGCGTCAGCTGAGTATACTGAATTGGAACAAAATGGAAGAGATTAATCAAACGGCTCTTCGATTGGAGAGGGCGGATACAGCTCTGTATGAGGAGGGGATGCAACGAGAAGGGAACAAGAGAAAGGCTGCTAGCCTGTCTGAGGGGCCAAGACAGCCGAGTCACTAGAGAAGGAGACCATCCCAGAGCTACTATGGGGCCACCCAGAGTCAGGCCGGCTCAACCAGATCAGGGCCGACCTACATTCCTTGGGACGGGGAGTTGAAGTGGATACCAAGAAGATTGAAGCTGTAACAAACTGGGCTCCACCAAAGAATGTTTCCGAAGTGCGGAGTTTTCTGGGTTTAGCTGGGTACTACCGGAGGTTTGTGGAAGGGTTCTCCAGCATTGCACGACCCATGACACAACTATTGCAGAAGGGGAAGGCATTTGTTTGGGATGAGAAGTGTCAAACGACGTTTGAGTTGCTGAAGGAAAAGCTTACCTCTGCACCGGTGCTGGCACTACCGACCAGCGGTGGGGAGTATTCCATCTATAACGATGCTTCCTACCAAGGCTTGGGTTGTGTACTGATGCAGGATAAGAAGGTGATCGCCTATGCCTCGAGGCAGCTACGACCCATGAGGTGAACTACCCCACCCATGACCTGGAGTTGGCAACAATGGTCTTTGCCTTGAAGTTATGGAGACACTATCTCTACGGCGAGACGTTCACCATCTTCACGGATCACAAGAGCCTCAAACACTTGACTGATCAGAAGGAGTTGATCATGAGGCAGAGAAGGTGGATGGAACTATTGAGCGATTATGACTGCACCATTAATTACCATCCGGGAAAGGCAAATGTGGTGACTGACGCCTTGAGTAGGAAGAGGGAGAGCCCTTTACCAGAGTTGGTCTCTTTGAGGGCCATGAACGTGGAATTGGAGCTAGAGGAGGTAACAAAGTTGCTAGCAACTTTGAAAATTCGTCATATGCTGCAGGAACGAATCAAGGAGAAGCAAAGTGAAGATTTGGAATTAGAGAAGTACAAGAAGCAAGTGTTAGAAGGGAAAGACACCAAATTTGGACTGGTAGATGGGGTACTGATGTATCAAGGAAGGCTGTGTGTCCCAGATGTTGACAAGTTAAGGAAGGATATTCTGGACGAGGCTCACTCTGCACCCTATGCAATGCACCCTGGGGCTACTAAGATGTATCGTACCCTCAAGGAGCATTTCTGGTGGCCAGGATTGAAGAAGGAGGTAGCTACACATGTCTACCAATGCTTAGAGTGCCAAATGATCAAGCCTGAACATCAAGCTCCAGTCATTGAGCACCTACCGTTGGAGATTCCGCAGTGGACTTGGGAGAAGATCACCATGGATTTTGTGTATGGTGTACCGAGGACCCCAAGGGGAAATGATGGAGTATGGGTGATTGTGGATCGCTTCTCGAAGGTGGCTCATTTTATACCCATCAAGTTCAAGCCAGGGTTGGAGGAGCTGGCTAGGCTGTATGTGAGAGAGATAGTGAGATTGCATGGAGTTCCACTTAGTATCGTGTCTGATCACGACCCTAGCTTCACAGCACGATTCTGGGTGAGTCTTCAAAAGGCAATGGGCACTAAAGTTCACTTCTCTACCGCATATCACCCCCAGACAGATGGGCAGTCAGAGAGGACGATTCAGCCACTAATGGACCCGTTGAGGGCGTGTGTCTTGACCATGGAAGGAGCTTGGGACGAGCATTTGCCTTTAATGGAGTTTGCTTACAACAACCAGTATCACACCTCGATACAAGCAGCTCAATATGAGGTATTGTATGGGAGGAAGTGTCGTACACCATTGTACTGGGATGCAGAGGGCGTGCGACAGCTAGAGGGTCCGGAGATGGTACAGAAGGCAGTGGAGAAGGTGGAGGTGATTTGCCGGAACTTGAAAGTAGCTCAGGACAGAAGAGTAATGCCGAGAGGCCAGGGAACCCACGAAGTTATGAAGTGGGGGATATGGTATTCCTAAGGGTGTCCCCTTGGAAGGGAGTGATGAGATTTGGTAAGAAGAGAAAACTTAGTCCGAGGTATATTGGTCCATATGAGGTGTTGGAGCGCATTGGACCCTTAGCCTATCGACTAGCCTTACCTCCCAGCCTATCTAGGATCCACGACGTTTTTCACGTCAGCATGCTAAGGGCGTATCGATCCAACCCGGAGCATGTGATCAGACACGAGGACATCCAGTTGGAAGATGATTTGACCTATGTGGAGGTTCCAATCCTGATCGTGGATAGGCAGGAAAAGGAGTTGACAAGGAAGAAGATTGCCATGGTAAAGGTGGTATGGAGAAACCAGGGCAGCGAGGCTGCGACTCGGGAGACAGAGAGTAGTATGAGAGAGAAGTACCCAGAGTTGTTTTAATGGTGTTTATATCGTTAGTGGGTGAACTTCTGTGTACTCTCACTTTTAGTTCTCTTTTTAGTTTCCATTTCTAGTTTCCTTTCAATAATAACACCTGGGGGTTCAGTCCGGTTTCACGATAGCTACCAACCCAGTTCAACCTACAATTTCGAGGTCGAAATTTCTTAAGGGAGAGGGAAATGTTATATCCCAACTAGCATCGTTCCTTCGAATACAGCGTTAAATCGTTCAAGTGATTGCTCTACCGTTCAAATTTCGGGGACGAAATTTTTATAAGGGTGGAGGAAATGTAACACCCCGAATTTTGGGTTATGGTTTGACCATAATACGTGATCGGTTGGGTTGACAATTGCGTACTAAAAGTTGCAATCGCGGATTAGTAGTAATAATAATTATTATTATTTTATTATTAAAAAAATATATAAATCGGCCTGGGGGGCCGAGCGGCCTCCCCATTAATTCCCCAACATGCTAATAAATTTGCAATACATAAAACAAACGAGCCAAAACTTGAAATTCAGCCTGTTTAACCGACCATGCCAAATTCTAATTATTCTTTACTTTTAAACTTTCTATTTGAAAATAAAAAATAGTGAAAGAAAAGAGACGACTACAATTCGCCATTTTCACATCACTTATTCGGGAATAAAACCATAGAAATTCAAAAGGAACTGAAAATGTTTAGGATCGTTTTAATGTTCAAAATAACCAAATAGATCTTTATGTTTAATTTTTTACTAACAAATACCAAACGATTCCCTATAAAATACACTATAATTTGATCATTATGATATCAAATAATTATAAAATACATATTTGAAATGATAAAAATTGGACTAATTGGGTTGGTCGAGGTTGAACCATTGAATAACTTTAAAATACATTATATTTTAGCCACTAAGATCTAAAATAATAGCATAATATATATTATTCCAGAGAAAATAGCTTGTTTTAGAATGACAAACCAATGATGTTTATTTATTTTACTTGATGGCCAAATCCAATTTAAGTCAGACCCATTCAACTCTTTTATTTTATGGTTAGCAGTTAGCCCATTAGATACCATGCATTAGTTTATTATTAAATTTTTTTATTTTAAACAATAAAAAGGAGTATTATTTTTGCCTTTTCATATATATTTTATCACCACGGAGAAATAAAAGGGCATAAAGAAAAAAAATTGACACTCCTAGACCCGTTTAAATTCGCATGTGTACAGTAAGTTGGCCCGTTCCACAGAGGAAAGAGAAACAAATTGACACTCCCTATTCTACCCTTCCTACAAACGCTCCTGGAGCAAGGAATTTGAAATGGGGGAAGGGTTTTTTCCTCCCTGCTATTATATGTTTTTAATTTAAAAATATACAACAAATGTATTTAGTGTGATTGGTTATTATCCTTGCTTTTCTTTAAAATGGTCATGGTTCGAATCCCAGTACGTGTATTTTTAATGAATAAAAAATAATAATTGTGAATACCAAAATATTCTTCCTACAAACGCTCTGAGCGTCGGAAATTTGAAATGGTGTTTGAGTTTTTGGCTTCCAGCTTTTATAAAAGGTGTAGATACATAAAAGAGACATTTGAGAAACACATGTATCCACTTCATCACCGTCCCATGTCTTGTCCAAAAGAATCTGTCAAGTTCCACTTCTCCGTCCCGTCCAAACACAATTATCATTTAATAATTAATTAAATTAATTTGGACCAATAAATGGTAGCCACATGGGCTGGTAGCAGCCAAATTTCGTCCTTTTTCGTTCCCAATTTGCCCTTAGTAATCATGGTGATTACTAATTCGTAGTAATCACCATAATCCCTCCCCAGTTTTTTACTATTAATCATGAATCTTTCCCATGTTTTGTAAATGTAAAATTTACCTAAAATGTTAAAATTAATAAAAAATTTCATCAACCTCAGACTTAAAAAAATCTTTTGGGGGCCTCTCAAACCCAATTACAACCATCAAAGTAAGCAAAGAAAAGACACTACTCTAAAAAATCAATCTACGAGGGTGGAAATTGGGCGAGTATTGGTGCGATTTTTTTGTGGATATCCAATTTTTTATTATTATTGAATATGGTAATTAATATTGATGTTATGTTTCTTCTCACACAAAAACATATAAAAAATAAATTTATTAAAGTGTTAACTAAACGGTAAATCAATTATCCCCTAATGAATCGATTACTTTATCCGACTTATTATTGACTTGTTTTTTTTTATAAAATAAAAATATTTCATATGGACATATCTTATTTGATAAAAGTATCACACACACAGACTTGGTTTTGTTTTATAAAATAAGTGTGTGCAGTGTGTTTGATTTTGGGGTTACTTTATGTTTTAGCCTTCCACATTTCACATACCATGATATAATAAACCATTATTAACAAATAAATATAATTAGTGAGGTTATTGTTGTTTACCAGGTGTGGATAATGGTTAATCACTATCCACAAAATATCAATATTTTGCTAACCACACCCAACTCACTATCCACAAACTACACACAAAATATACGATTTGATGCGATTTCCGAATTACCCGCAACCCCCAAACCAAACTTCGACCCCTATCATCAATGATAAAGCCTAAGCCAGCCTTCAGACCTGTATACAACTTCAGCCTTCCAGCAAACTATTCTCTTAATTTTCATGCAATACCTTGTCCCCATATGATCGAGAACTACGTTAAGGCCAAAGCAGGCTAATCTCCACACTCCAAACAGCTCTATAAACCTTACTCATATCTGATCTGTTACCCCACCTTTCTATACACTATTACAACAGATCATCCCAACTCCAACTACGACGGATCCAGAACAAAGTAAAGCACTAGGCCACGACACTAATCTAAATAATGTTTTTCGAAAATTAACCAGTATGACGACACCTACCGTTCGTTCTTAGCTGCCATTCATTTTTTCCACAAGTATACATGCCATAAAATCTCCACAACGACGTGGAAGCTGATGACTCAAAGTTGACTGACCCATTCAAAGTCTTCCCTCTTTGGCTGGTTCTTTTATGTGGCTTCAGGTTCAGGGGACTCTCTGCCCCGCCATCCACTGCCCACCTTGTAACTTGTAACCCACGGTAGGTATTTGGAGCTGGTTTCCATTCTTGTCATCTTCCCCTCTCCACCATGCAATAACTTACTACTAGCCATAGCTTAAAGATAACTGCTGACATCTAATTGGCTTATACGATTTCAAGCAATAACCTTCACACATGCATCAAGTTTTTTTTTTTTCCGCATTCAATCTGTTGTGTGACTTGAATCGAACTATCAGCCGCTATGACTGGAAGTCGGGGTCTCATCTCCTCCGTAATCTCCTTGATATAGTGAAATCGGCTCTCTCTCACCTGTGGACTAGCTAACACGCATCGTGTTAGTGAACCACGTAAATCGTCTGTCGTATTTTCGATTCTCGCTTTCGTATTCTCGCTTTCTCGATTTCGGCGATTTCCTGATATGTAGGAGGAGCGCAGTAATAACACAATCCTCACTTGCAAACAAATTTGTATAATAAATACAGGGGAGTACTCTCTGGATCCAGTCATATACAATTCAACCGATATGATTACGATGTTGTTTCACGAATGCTATACATTCTATATATTACTTTCTTAAATATTGCTATGTTATTGATTATGAATCGTATACCACTTACTAACACATTTCTTGGAACGAAAGTTGCTATATATGAGTTTGAAGTTTGCACATGTCGAAATTTTATGTGCATGACAAATGAGGTCACATTCAAACAAAAAATCTTTGTCAGGAAAAACTGTGATACCATGTCAATATCCAATTATTCCCAACGATGGGGAGTAGATGAGATAGATGAAATAATGAATATGACAAAAGAATAGAGCAACAAACAAAACTGGAAACCGCGTAAACTAAAATGGACGGCGAAAATGCTTAAATCCATGCGATGCCCTGCCATAATTGGGGTCTTTAGCTCGTCCATTGATAACGATACAAATGATATCAATCAATGGGAAGGCAGACAGCAATAACTAAGAAGCCACGCGAGTCTATCTTTGTATATATATAATCAGGATTACTCCGATCGAGTTAATCATTATCAGCGACCAGTGAGCCTCTAATATTACTGTATCATCATCTCCGTTCGACCAGCGCGCGGGAGAATGAATCCAACTCAGGCCAACATGAACGACCCTAGTGCACCGGCGGCTCCTGCAGGGAAATGGACCACAGGCCTCTTCGGCTGCTGTGAAGATCCTGGCAGCTGCGTCAAAACAAGTTGCTGCCCGTGCATTACCTTCGGCCAAAATGCTGTCATCCTTGACAGAAATGATACAAGTAAGTTCTTCATTCCCAGCACAAACGGTAAGAGAGTGATGTATACTTGAACCAACTGGTTGAGTTTTCGAGATTTTCTGTTCGAATCCGGGTGGTTTTTGTTTGTTTGTTTGTTTATTTGGGTTTTTGCTGATGTTTGTACATACGATCACTGTGGCAGCTTGCTTTCCGTCGGGGCTTCTGTTTTGCTTGCTGGCGCAAATAGGCGTGGCGTGCTTGTACTCGTACCCTTACCGGCACCGGCTGAGAGAGCAGTACGGGCTGCCGGAGCAGCCTTGCGGGGACTGCATATTGCACTGGTGCTGCGGGCCTTGCGCTGTATGCCAAGAGTACAGAGAGCTCAACAACAGAGACCTTAACCCTTCCAAGGGCTGGGAAGCCCATGCTGCCCGGTTCACTAATGGCAGCGCCATGGCGCCTCCGCCGGTTGCTCAGGGAATGCCGCGTAATTGATCGCATTCTCAACGATGATTGATTGGTCACTATTATCATCCATGTACGTATGTATATGGTTTATGTAGTACATGTATTTGGATTTTGGAGTACTATAAATAATGTGTGTGATATTGGTTGTGTTAGTCTCAATTATGTTGCAGATATATAGCTTCTGATGTTTGATGTTGAGGGCTTAATTAGTTATATATGTACCTGTGACGTTTGGAAATAGAATAATAAAATGATGTTTGCCTCATTTATTTCTGATCTTGATTGATCGGTTTAAATTGAATATGCATATATCAACAAAAATTTGTAGTTATATTTTACACGACGGATCAAAGACAATCGTCGATCTTGTAGTTATGAAATTGACCATTTTGTTGCATTTAATCTGAGTTCTGCCTATTTTGTTGATCGAGAGTCGAGATCACTTTCATCATGTTATTGGTAATGTTTAAGCTCGGTATATGGCTTCATCGCTCGGTATATGAGGACTAGCATGTCTCCCTATTTGTAGTTTTGGTATATATATGACAGTATGATTGACTGTCTTTGTTACTATATTTGCATTTTGGCTTACACAACTTGTATAAGTGGACTCATTTTCCCTTGGCGTAGCCAATTCTTTAATTCTTTAATAAATAAAAGCTAAGTACGCTTTTTGTTCCAATTTTTTGCTTACTGTATCATTTTTGTCCTCTTCTGCTGCTGGTTCTAAGAGCTCCGCGAAACACCCTTCTTCCCTCTCTAGAACAGCCGCCCATGCTGGGAAATCCACAGGTTAGCACCTCTGCTTGGCTCCTTTACCATCTTTACACCTTTAACGCCACACCTGGTCCAAGTTCCCATGTCTTTGTTGTTTTGTATACACGCCACCGCTGCCGGACCTCGCTGCATTTGCTGACACACGCCAACTCCCATCGTACACCCCTCCATGCCTGCCTTGGTTGAGGGAAAGCCTCGCTTATGGCCTCTGTTCCACCCCTCATACTCCATTTATGCCCATTTTCCCGTAGTTTTATCCTCTCCCCGATTCCAACCTATCCTTCTCCGCCAAAACCCTTTATCGCTCTCAAATCTTCTGCTACCCTAAGTCATGAATCATATCCTGCTCTCCAAGCTCTCCTGGACGGACAAATCTCTTGTCCTCAAATTGCGCTTCCTTCATTCATGGACAGCTGGAAACCCGGCTTGGGCCGGCGGATTCACGGAGCGCGCAACACTCTGGATGAACGAATTGGTTTGTACTTGCTTCTTCATGTTCGTATTGCCAAACGATTCCTGGGTTCCTTTCTAATATGGGTCATTCCTTTTCCTAGGGAGTGCTGGTGCAGGGCCTTGCCCCGAACTTTCGGCCCAGCTCGATGAAGCATAATATGTCGGCAACGTGTACTTCGTGACCCAGTTTTCCCAGCGCAAATCAAGGAAACGTTGGGCGGCCTACTCCAACGATTGTGTGCTGAGTTTTACTTCAAACACCTCTTTTGTTCCCTCCACCGAAGACGATTCAACCTCCAGTCCCGATAGCTTTGAATTCCGCAGTTAGAAGACCTACACGCCATCGCTTCACTGGATGAAGCTTTAGAAGACCTACACGCCAATTTCAATCAGACGAGCGGCCGATGTTAACACCGGAGAGAGTCCCGCCCGATTGTTTGACGGCACCGATTGGTATTATTGAAAGGAGTGGCCGTCTCAATTGCTGGAAAAGAAAAGAGCTGAGAAGATTGAAATTGGAATTAGGGTGCGGGGAAAGGGAAGTGGCGTCTCCAGAGAAGGAAAGAGGAGATGAAGTTGGGCTCATAAATAATTTTAATATTAAATGCATCCACGTGTCAGCTTTTCATTTGTTTGGAGTACCAGCAACGCATGATAATGTGGTACGCTGGGTGTAGCCAATAATGTATCGTTGCACGTTAGTCAAATAAATAGAAAATTGGATGGATGGACAACTTATTGAGTTTGATGGTATCTAATGTCCAATTGTCATTATCCTTCCCTCAATTGTCAAAGTTTAGTGAGATGAGAGGTATGTCACTGAGGACAAATGAGACCCAATATGATGATTTTCTTTAGCCTATAAAAGATTTCAAAGCTTAAAGGTCTGATCTCAACAAAGATTATAGCAAAACACAGTGTTGGCAAAAATAGAAATAATATATATCCTAAAAAATTTACTTGGTGGATTTATTATTTTCAGATCATCAATTACATAAGACGTCGCACTTGCCCATGAATAATGAATTGTCGTTGGAGGTGCAAATTACTACATTTATGTATCTTCACTTCTGTTCCATTTTGGCCAATTTCTCAGTTGTCTTCATGTAAGTGATCCTGATGACTTTTTCCCTTATGAATGTAAGTCTTTACATAATGCCATCTTCTGATCTTTTCCTGGTTGCTCAGAAGGGTTAGGTTTAATGATCACTTTCGTCTTTTTTATTGTTTTCTCAGCTCTTCTAAGCATTGGCTTGCTTAGCCAAAAAAAAAAAAATTCAAAGTAGGGTCAAAAGTTCAACTAATTTGCTTTTACTTATGCACAAACATTATTTTGAATCACTTAATCAAAGTTCAGTTATACATGAATTATATAAGTTGTAACGTTCATTATATTTATGATATAAATTCGAAAAGAACTAGATAATAGTATCTATATTTTTCTTCCTATCAAGTTTGGATGCTTGTTCAACCCAAAAAATAAGTTTTAAGTGAGTTTTTCTAAATTTCATGGGGTCCATGGATCCCACATCCCTAACGTGGCTCCACCACTACTTCTAAGTCGATTTCTTTTGGATGACACAACAAACTATAATATGCTTGCTATGGACTTGTGATTGAAATACCATATACATTTATTTAATTTCCACATGAGATGAGAATAATGATTTTATTTTATTGTGTGTTATACTCTGCAGACTCCATGAAATTAAGCTCCCTTGTTCTGTACCGTCAACAAATAGGTACTTTGATTTCACTTGTATTTTTTAATTTTACAAAATCTATATAGTCTTCTTTTACCCTTCCTTCATTCCTCATAACTAGTCTACCACTATATCTATATTCTATTTGCTTCCAATCCATTCAAGAAAGAAAGCAAGCTCCACGAGACCGACCATGACCACTCACCCCCCATTTAAAAGAGAAACTCCATGACCTCATATGGCTAATAATGATGCGTCTAATCTTGCATGCTAAAACTAGCAAAAGAAAATAGCAGCCAATGTTGAGCTGAATTTATGCAGACTAGTGTTTGGTGAAAATAAGAAGTTGGGGTCATATATTATGAACGTTAACCTGGCTGATAGAGCTCGGGATTATAGCTCTATCGAGGAATTAGGGCTTGGGATCAATTAGGGATTGATACGGGATTTAGGGATTGGAAGGAAGGATTGATTTAGGGGGAGTTGATGGGAGAAGAAGGAAGGAGAGGGAAGGTTGCCGATCGGCAGTAGGGGATAGGGGAAAAGAGGCCTCGGTGGCCAAGGGAGGGGAAGGGAAGAGAGAGAGAGAGCAGTAGGATTTAGGTTTAATCTTTGCTTGCCTTTCCTACGTAAAACAATAGTTTAAATATCCAAACACAATTACTTACTAACTACCCCAACTTATAAATCCCTAAATTATTCCCCAATAACCAAAATAAGCCCGAACAAAACAATTCAATCCGAACATAAATCCCAAATAATCAAATCGTCTATCATTCCCGCTCTCTTCAAAACAACCTTGTCCTCAAGGTTGGTAGCCTTCCACTGCTTCTTCTCCTTCTCTCGCCTCGTCCTCTGCCTCGTCCTCCCACCTTCTGACCAGCATCATCAAGTAGGGACGTGCACACTTGTGACCGATCGTGAACCTCTCGTCGCAATTAAAGTACTTCCCTCCTCGCCTCTTCTGCTCGATCTCCGCAAGGGTTAACCGCACAAACCCCTTCGGTGGCGGTCGCATCCCACCCTTCGTCACAGCCACTGGCGCTGACTCCACCGTTGATCCCCCAGCTCCAGCACTGACTCCAGCCACGCCTCATCCTCCTCCACTGCCAGCTCCACTACTGCTCCCGGCGCCACTGGTCCGCGGATAGCGGCCTATGGTGTTCCTCCAACTTGCAAGCTCCTCTTCCTCGTACCCTGCAAGACGAAAAGCAGATTTCAAGGAATCCGGCTCAAAGACCCGGACGACAGCAACCATCTCCGGCTTTAGGCCTGCCATACACAGCCCCACCAATGTATCCTCTGGGACCCCCCGACATTGATTGCCCAGTTTGAAGAACTCCGCACGATAATCCGCAACTGAGCCGGTCTGCTTCAGCTTAGCCAACTAAACCGGAGCCCACCCCTCCGATTTACCGAACTGGTAACGGAGCTCCTCCTGAAACATCGACTAGGTAATCAAGGTTCCCGTCGCCCCGTAGGATCTCTCCATCCACTCCCACCACTGCAGTGCTTCACCCTCTAAGTAGAAGGACGCCAGATGCGCCTTCCTCTCCTCCGGTAGGGGGTGATTCCTGAACCACCTCTCCGTTGCATACAACCACAGCCCTGCATCTTCCTGACCGTTGAATTTCGGGAACTCAATGGTCGGGGGCTTGGCTCGAAAGACCATCCCATCAGTTCCATCATAGGCAGGGTGATACGAACCATACCTGTCATAACCCGAGTCACCCCCTGGCTGGTTCTGGTAGAACGGTGATCCTCTTCCTCGCCCGACGCTGCCCGCGGCCCCTCGACCGGGCTGATCCGTCGCATACCCTATCCCGTACGGCCCTTGCCACATGCTCGGATCCATACTAGCCGATCTCACCAGCCGCTGCTCAGACCGGTTTGGCCCACTTCCGGTTCGACCCGATTCCGGTTCACCCGACATCATGCAACCCGGTCCGGAACAGTGCCCTATATTTTAGAGTAGAGTGGGTACTTGAGTCCAGATGGTTTGGGGAAGCCAATGAGTCATCTGCTAGGAGGGAACAGTGGATGTAGAAACAACCAAAGATTTTAGAGATCTCGCCAGTGCAATACATGATATGTTTTCCTTGACTCTGGAGGAGGATATTCCAGAGAAAGTACAACATCTGTTAACCGTGTTGAACAATCATCGTGGGTATGTAAAATAGTAAAGTAACTCTTTTCCTTCTAAATTCACTTTTGAACGATTAATTAATTTATAGGGTGTAAATATAATCTTTTTATTTAATTGCTAACGTTGTTTGGTGTTTGGTTTCTACAGCCTAGCCCGGATAATTTACATATACGTGGTCTCATTTATTGCCAACCGTGCACCATGAACCTAACAAGGAAATTGGGTATAATTAATGGACTGAGGATGCTCTATTGGAGCAATAAGTACATCCAAGAAGTATTGGAACAGTTCTCGTCGGGGGGGGGGGGGAATAGACTATCAAAGACTGGTCGCAAACGTTGTACCTGTAGCCAGAATCTCCGGGCGATTAATATCGCAGAATCTCATTGGAGAGGTCACGCAAGGGCAAAAGTTGTGGAGGGATGGAGAATTCATCCGGTTCAGCGCATTCTATTCTACCTCAGAGCCCTATTTGGTCATTGTGAGGTTAGTTTCCCAACATCTAAAATATAGATATGCAACATTTTTATTTGCTATGGAAAAAAATTAATTAATTTGGGCCCTAGGCATGAAGATGGAAACATCTCCATTAATACTATCCTGGTCACAACTTCAGTGAGGAAATTCAGAGTAGATGCCCGAAATACGCAGGATGCATAGTGTAGTGGGTACTTGAGTCCAGATGGTTTGGGGAAGCCAATGAGTCATCTGCTAGGAGGGAACAGTGGATGCAGAAGACAACCAAAGAATTTAGAGATCTTGCCAGTGCAATACATGATATGTTTTCCTTGACTCAGGAGGAGGATATTCCAGAGGAAGTACAACATCGGTTAACCGTGTTGAACAATCATCGGGGCTAAGTAAAATAGTAAAGTAACTCTTTTTCCTTCTAAATTCACTTTTGAACGATTAATTAATTTATAGGGTGTAAACATAATCTTTTTATTTAATTGCTAACGTTTTTTGGTGTTTGGTTTCTACAGCCTAGCCCGGATAATTAACATATACGTGGTCTCATTTATTGCCATCCGTGCACCATGAACCTAACAAGGAAATCGGGTATAATTAATGCACTGAGGATGCTCTATTGGAGCAATAATTACATCCAAGAAATTAGAACAGTTCTCGTCGCGGGGAATAGACTACCAAAGACTGGTCGAAAACGTTGTACCTGTTGCCAGAATATCCGGGCAATTAATATCGCAGAATCTCATTGGAGAGGTCACGCAAAGGCAAAAGTGGTGGACGGATGGAGAATTTACCCGGTTCAGCGAATTCTATTCTACCTCAAAGCCCTATTTGGTCATTGTGAGGTTAGTTTCCCAACATCTAAAATATAGATATGCAACATTTTTATTTGCTATGGAAAAAAATTAATTAATTTGGGCGCTAGGCATGAAGATGAAACATCTCCATTGATACTATCCGTTGCACGTATCAACATCGATCCGTCGTTGTCGTCCTCCCCAGTTTCTTCTTCCAGATCTAGGGAAATCTTCCAAAAAATAACCACCCCTAAAAATCAAAATTAAAACTCCTCAAATTTGGAATCAAACAAAACCCCTAAAAATCAACAAGCATTGGGAAGGAACAAAGTACTTACTGTATTCGTTATCGCCGGCGACAAGAGCAGAGCAGTGGCATATTGAGATTGAGGGTACGAGGAGAGGTCGATTTGGAGTTCTCATTTTTCTGGGTTGGTCACGTCCATCCCCGGCCAGTACGCACTAGTTTGGGACCAGAACCCGGTGATGTAAGATTCGGAGAGAGGAGCTCCGACGGTATAGAAGGCATCGTGGATTTTCTTCTCTTCGCGGTTGCAGACGAGGAGGGAGTCGGGGGAGACGGAGAAATCGTGCAGCGGCAGAGTGCCGCCACCAGGGGACGGAGCCGCCGGTGCTATTTTGCCCAAGCGGAGCGGTGGTGGAGCTGGAGTTTGATGGAATAGATTTCCATGACCCAACTCTTGCGTAAAGATGGGGAAGGAGAAGAATACGATGGAGGGGAAGGGGCCACTACTCCTCTGCCTATTTTTGTTTATTTATTTTCTTTTAATTTTTTAATTTTTTTAATTGACTTGACGGTATAGTCAGCACTTCTGTTTGTCACATCATAAAAAATATGATGGCTTTAACGGAGTCTAACAGAGGGTGACTAACGGTGTAACGAATCGTAAAGTTAGTGGCTAATATGAAAGAAAAGTAATTTGGGTGGCAAACATGAAAGATTTATGTAATTCGAGTGACCAAATGTGTAATTTAGCCACATATACGTGGTCTCATTTATTGCTAGTCGTGCACCATGAAGCTAACAAGGAAATCGGATATAACTAATGGACTGAGGATGCTCTATTGGAGCAATAAGGACATCCAAGAAGTATTAGAACAGTTGTCGTCGCGGGGAATAGACTATCAAAGACTGGTCGCAAACGTTGAACCTGTTGCCAGAATCTCCGGGCGATTAATATCGCAGAATCTCATTGGAGAGGTCACGCAAGGGCCAAAGTTGTGGACGGATGGAGAATTTGTCCGGTTCAGCGCATTCTATTCTACATCAGAGCCCTATTTGGTCATTGTGAGATTAGTTTCCCAACATAAAAAATATAGATATGCAACATTTTTATTTGCTATGGAAAAAAATAAATTAATTTGGGCGCTAGGCATGAAGATGGAAACATCTCCATTGATACTATCCTGGTCTCAACTTTAGTGAGGAAATTCAGAGTAGAAACCCGAAATACGCAGGAGGAAGAGTGGAGTGGGTACTTGAGTCCAGATGGTTTGGGGAAGCCGATGAGTCACCTGCTAGGAGGAAACAGTGGATACAGAAGACAACCAAAGATTTTAGAGATCTCGCCAATGCAATACATGATATGTTTTCCTTGACTCAGGAGGAGGATATTCTATAGGAAGTACAACATCTGTTAACCGTGTTGAACAATCATCGGGGCTAAGTAAAATAGTAAAGTAACTCTTTTCCTTCTAAATTCACTTTTGAATGATTAATTAATTTATAGGGTGTAAACATAATCTTTTTTTTTTAATTGCTAACGTTTTTTTGTTTGGTTTCTACAGCCTAGCCCGGATAATTTACATATACGTGGTCTCATTTATTGCCATCCGTGCACCATGAACCTAACAAGGAAATCGGATATAATTAATAGACTGAGGATGCTCTATTGGAGCAATAAGGACATCCAAGAAGTATTAGAACAGTTATCGTCGCGGGGAATAGACTATCAAAGACTGGTCGCAAACGTTGAACCTGTTGCCAGAATCTCCGGGCGATTAATATCGCAGAATCTCATTGGAGAGGTCACGCAAGGGCCAAAGTTGTGGACGGATGGAGAATTTATCCGGTTCAGCGCATTCTATTCTACATCAGAGCCCTATTTGGTCATTGTGAGGTTAGTTTCCCAACATCTAAAATATAAATATGCAACATTTTTATTTGCTATGGAAAAAAATCATAAAAAAAGGAGCTTTGGACCTAATCGTTTTGTCTGCATCTCTATGGTAGGGAGTTCCTCTGGAGGAAAAAAGACGGGCAGCGGTTGTCTTATTCCCTAACTTTCTCTGCTATCTTTTGCAAGCTACCTTGAAGCTCAAGGCGGTGAAGTGTAAGTTGTCATGAACCAGTTGATTCCAATAACTCGAGTTGTTGGGAGAAGGTTATACTGGATCATATACCACTCTCTAATACGCCCCCTCAAACGAAAGCCAGTCACAAGGACTTGAAGTTTGCACAGTTCTGAAGACAAGAATACCATATGCTTAACAAGTGGGGGTCACCGGGAATCGAACACAAGACCTCTCGGTCACAGAAGGCTCTGATACCATGTCATGAACCAGTTGATCCCAATAACTCGAGTTGTTGGGAAAAGGTTATACTGGATCATATACCACTCTCTAATATATGTTAATTAGTGATTTTCTATTCGATTTATTTGAGATTGTAATCTAGCAACCTTCTTTTTCTAATCAATTTTTACAGTACAAGCGTATGGTGAGAATTTCCGCAGACTGGCTGGCAAGTGTTTCTTTATCTACAAAAGCAATAAAAAAAAGGTTGGAGAGTGAAATGAATGGCTTCTGAAATTCGTATAACAAGTGTACTTGTTTGTTATGACAGGTACAAGCAGATAAGAAGTACTTTCCAGGCGATCAGGTATTTTGATTAGAGTTTCCATTTGAATTTCGGGTTTAGTTCCACGCAACTATTTATTCCATTACCTGATGATTTTTACGTCCTCTTACAGTTGTAGATATTGTCTTCAGTTGATCAGGAAGGTCGTGTTTGGCTTGGAGATATTTTGCATATTAACTCATAGCTTGCCGATGCGAGGCAATTTTGACCAACCATGGTTTTTGCGAGTGGGGTGGTTTGGCTATGATGACTGTCTGTCTTAACGGCTCTTGATGTGAGTGCTAGCTTAACAGTCTACTGGTTGACAATTTGTTTGACAATCTGCTGTTGATGAAAAAATTTCATCAAATTTTGGCGGTTAGATGCCCTTCTAAGAAGGTAGACGCTGATCGATATGAAATTCTAAAGTGGGTGGTTTCGACCCATGACTAGGATTTGATTTACTACCAGCGGTTTTTATTGACTTAGGGCGAAGGCTGTAGTGTATGTGTGAGAGTGCATGTACGCGAGGGACTTAGAAATATAGACCGACGGTGAGGAAGAAATTCATCAAATGTTAGACTATTATAGGTCATAGACTTACTTTTGGTATAGATTCCATCGATCGTGTACTATCCGAGTTTTGGGTATCAAATCTAATTTTTAATGTAGTGGAAATTTCCCAAGAACGTTTTCATTTCTAATACTAGCAAAGACGTGTCCTAGGTGTCTGTGTTTGTTAAAAAAAAATAAAAAAGAAATCCACTTGAAGTACTTATTTATGAGAAAAACTTCAGTGGGACGGGCTCACCACGTCACCTATCCCACTTGGTGCACCCTACCAATAGAAACCAGCCACGTTCACAATTATTTTAATTATTATTTCCTGGATTTTTCCTTTTTTATCTTTCCCCTTCGTCTTCTTCGTTGATGCTTCAGCAAAGGTTCTTTTCTATCTCCGGTCTTCTAGTTCTAAATTAACTCCTGGGCTGGAGCAAACAATCGGAGGCGTAAGCTTGACAGAAGAAAAAGCAATCGATCAAACGCGCCGCCTTCTCATTAAATCGCACACCACAGAACCACGGCAAATCATCAACGTCAGCCTGTCCGCCTGTGTTGGCGACGACGACCTCCCCAGTTCTGTTCGATTCGTCGGCATACTAACTTGATTCTGGCACAATTCCACCCAAATCCTGGCAGAATCCCGAATCCCTCGAGCACGTTTTCGCTCGGAAGAAAGTAATCCTCTGAATCGCTGTAATTGTGCTTTCCAATACTCATCGAAGTTGAATGCCGACCTGCGGCGGTGGACAATCATAGAAGAGCACAACAAATTGAGTGTCTGGCGCATGATCTAAAAAATCCCAGAAGGATAAGGGTCCGTGATGGCTCATCGATTCGGAGAATCTGAAGATGCCGATCATCGGGGTTATGCCAACGCTGCAAATGGAATGGAACTTCTCTAGGCCGCAGTAGGGTAAGCGGTTGAGCCCTGATAAAGGGTAACTGATTCGAACCTGGCCGCGTTCGTTTATCCGGCTGCAGTTTGCATAATCCTACGATGTAACGCTGATTAAGACTGGGAAGAAGACGAAGGGAAAAGAGGGGTTAGAAAACAACCAGAGCTGGGCATCAACGAAGAAGAGAAAGGAAAAAGAAGAAAAAGGAAAACTAGGAGAGCAATAAATAGACTAAATGTAAACGCAGCCGGTTTCTATTGGGAGAGTTCACCAAGTGGGATAAGTGACGTGGTGAACCCGTCCCACTGAAGTTTTTCTCCTTATTTACTAACTAATTTAGTTGGTTTTTTCCTAAACCGACGTTAAGAACTAAACTTCTATGTCGAGTTCTAAATTCAGCACTAGCAGTAGCAGCGGTTCCAAAAAATGAAAAAGAGCTTCCTCTCTGAACACCGAGGGAGGGGAGGAGTTACGGTGCTAATTGTACAAGAGTTAGCACCGTCCCAAGGAGCAATGAAGGGCTTTATTGGTATCCAGTAAAATTAAATTTAATAAATAAATTAAATTTTAATTATCTCTCTCCTCCTCCGCAAAGTACTTTAACGTGAAAAAATACTAGGGAAAAAACTACTACTAGTTTGAATTAGTAGTGATTTAGCTTAGATGTTGTATTGATTTTATAATAATATGTAGTGATTTCGTTGTTTTTAGTAGCGTTTTTTAAATAGAAGAAGTTGATGATATTTGGAAAGAATTATACTGTAAATGAAAAAAGTAATACAAAGAACAAATATTACTACTAATATACAAAACACTACTAATACTTTACAAATATCACTGCTCAACTATTGATTACAATAACAATAACTACTAATACATGTGAAAAACAATACACCACAATCACTACTAATCAAATAATAATATAGATCTGGAAAAAAGTTCTCGTTCTGCCTCCACGCATGCTATCCACGAGCGATCGGCAATGGTAGTGGGGAAGCCAACGCAGGCAAGGCCGGCGCCGTTGCGGTTGGAAATCGACTTCGTTGCGGCGGCGATTGATGGATCTTGGGCTCTCTGCGGGATCGACACACATCTCCAGCCCATCGTCTTCTTTTACGCTGGCGGCGAGGGACGCTGGTGGCGAGCGACGCTGGATCACCATCTCGCTGCAAAACCAACCCTTATCTACAGAGCAAGCGGAAGAGAGAGACGGCGGTTGAAAGAGGAAGAGGAAGACGGAAAGTGTAGAGGCGGAAATTTTTGAATATATATTAGGGTTTGGGCATGTTTAGTGACCAAAATAACCTTCTTTTAATTTTAATCGTAGGATTATATTTTAATCTAATGGTTGAAACAATAGTTATCACGGTGCCAATCCCTATAAGGATTAGCACCTAATCCCATCCCCGAGGGAGTCGAACCATACCGCACACACAGTCACACCCTTTATCTGAAGCTGCGAAGGCACAAGCAGACTTGGAGAGCTGGAAGACCACTGCTGTCTGGCTCTGTTGTATTGATTCCGTGAGGCATTTCTTCCCATTCTCATAGGGACAAGTATGGGTATCTGGTTCCATGTAACTATTTACCTGTGCATTGGTCAAATAGGAATATAAAAACAAGCAATTATGTATTCTATTCTCTTTATTTATATATAGATGATTATTTCGGTGCACTCACACTTTTTTTAATGCATTCAATGCACCAACATTAAAAGTGGTCATAATACATCAAATTTTGAATATAATGTATAGCATTATTCTAATATGATTATATAACACATAATCACAACTAATCAATCCATTATCCTTTCTATTAATCTTCAATTTTGAATCTCAACCTAAAATCCAAAATTGTAAACCATAACCCTAACCCTAAATTCCTAAACCCTAAATCATTCAAATTAAAGTGAATCTTGAAGAAACTGAAAAAGTGCCAGAGTCTAATGGTCAAACTATGGTTTGTAAACTGAAAAAGTCTCTTTATGGACTTAAACAAGCATCTAGGCAGTGGTTTGCAAAGCTAACAGGTAACCTGATGAAACTTTGCTTTGCTCAATCTGCTTCAGACTACTCACTCTTTACAAAATGGGTCCATGGCAAGGTTGTGGTACTTCTGGTGTATGTAGATGACATCATCATTGGTGGTGATGCTCAGAAAGACATAAATCAAGTCAAAACAGCTATGAGCAAAGAATTCAAGTTGAAGATGCTTGGACCATTGAAGTACTTTTTGGGGCTGGAAATTACCAGAAATGATGCAGGCATAAGTGTATGTCAGAGGAAATATTGTACTGATTTGTTGAAGGACACAAGTTACCTTGAAGCCAAAGGATGCAAGTCACCTATGGACTGTAAGGTAAAATTGACTGCAAAAGGAACTTTGTTAGAAGATGGAGAAGGATACAGGAGGTTAATTGGGAGATTGCATTATCTGACAATCACAAGGCCAGATGTGGCATTCCCAGTACAGCAGCTATGCCAGTATCAGAAGAACCCTTGTCGGGAACATATGCAGGCAACATACAGGGTTCTGAGGTATTTGAAAACCTCACCAGGGCAGGGAATACACTTTAGCAGCATAGCAGAATTGAAGTTGATTGGCTATAGTGATTCTGATTGGGCAAGCTGCCCTGACACTAGAAGATCTGTGACAGGATATTGTACATTTCTTGGATCATTACTTCTCACTTGGAAGACAAAGAAGCAGACAGTAGTGTCCAGATCCTCTTTAGAAGCAGAGTACAAAGCTCTAGCACACTTGGTCTGTGAAGTACATTGGCTGAGAAGATTGCTTGCTGAGTTAACTGTACAGGTACCCCTTCTTATACCAATTTATTGTGACAACAGATCAGCAATACATATTGCAGAAAACCCTGTTTTCCATTAAAGGACTAAGCATATAGAGATAGATATGCATGTTACAAGAGAAAGAATTAAGAGTGGACTGATCAAGCTTCAGCATGTTGGAACTGCAAATCAATTGGCAGATTTGTTCACTAAGGGTTTAGACAGGTTTAGAATTGCTGAGTTACTGGTCAAGTTGGGGATTAAGAATGGAATTGAATCGCCAACTTAAGGGGGGATGTCAAGGTACGGAGACAGAAGAGCAGCAGTGATTTGCAGAAGAAGGAAGAATCCTGAAGGCTTGCGGATTGCAGCAGGAAGAAGAAGAGTAGAAGAAAACGTCGTCGTGTCTCTACTACAACTTTTAATTATGTTGAAAACGTTATCGTTTAGTTTATCGTTGTTAGCCGTTAGAGAAGCACTGTTAGCTTCTTAATAGACCAATAGTGTTTGGACACTTGTAAAGCTACTGCTAATTTGATTTCCTATCTATAAAAGGAATAGAGGACTCAGCCGGTTAGACTGAGCTTCCTCTTCCCAATTCTCTTGCAAATTCACACATATGGTGGAGCATAATCAATTAAGTATGGAACCCATAAATCTGAACGGGGAAGGAGGAGCAATATCAAACTTTGAATAACTTTGTTGTACCGTCAAGAGGGACCACCTTCGCGAAGCTGGGCCTCGAAGACCTAGTGTATTTGATTAGGAAAAGTGGATGTCGGTAAAAAATCTCATTAAAAGCTCAATGTGTTCCCCAAAGAAAGGGAATGCACATCTGGGTCTCTTTACAAGGCAGAAACAATCTTCTGCAACAACCAGTATACTATCTACCTGAAAAAACTGTTCTAAAACTATTATTTACAAGAATACTTCCCTACAATCAGTATCTAATTTGTCATTCCCTAGACGTGCAAGCTCAATCAATCTTCGAGTCCTTCGAACAATCTCCTCTTTCTAAGTTGTTGTACCTCCATAAATCCGTCCACACCTTTCCCGCCAAATCAAACTTATTGTTCGGAAATCATAAATACGGTGGAAACTGTTGAGTCTTATTGCTGATAACACATAGGGTTTATATAGAGTACAGAGACTGACTTCTATAATAACATAACAGTAATACGGAAATAAGCTAACTTCTATGACTCTAATGAGGAATAGAACTCTACCTAATTACATACTAGTACTCGTAGTATAACACAATACTACTCGTACTACATACTCTAATACCCTCCCCAAATTGATGGTAATTATTTACCAACAATTTGAAAACCAAAACAAAAAATGACACAAATTACTACGGACAATGTGACAAAAAAAACACCTCGTAAAACGTCGATGGTGATAAGCTGGAGATAACAAAAGGTCTTGTCAAAGTCATCTAGTTCATCGAACTAGCCGAACGACGTACTCCGAACTAGCCGAACCACGTACTCCGAAGAACATCATGGTGATCAAGATGCACCGAATAGCATCGTCGAAACAGCAACAGAACCACGTGCTCCGAACAGCAACATGGCGATCAGGATGCTCCGAATAGCATCATCGAAACAGAAACAAAACCAAAAATGCTCCGAACAGCATTTATCAAATTGAGATATTCTGAACAATATCTCAAACTAAGGTGTTCCGAACAACACCTCCAAAACCAAATCCAAAGGGACGAAACCTATGGTTGTATACCAAATCGAGACAGACTTAAAACGACTCCAGCTGAAAACCTTTTTAATCTCCATCATTACTAGGGATAGCAATGGGTCGGGTTGGGTCGGGTTTTGCCAAACCCAAACCCATTGGTTTATCTTTGAAATAAACCCGAGGTAAAACCCACTGGGTTTGAAAAACTCAAACCCAACCCAACCCGTTGGGTATCCGCGGGTTCATGGGTACCCACGGGTTTTGTCGTAAAAAATTTACAATTACAAGTTCTTGTCAAAATTAAAGTCAAATATCAATCTCTCAGTACAAATTATCCATATATAAAACACCATTTTAGAAAATTCAAGCAAATCACAAATTAACTATACAAATTGTTCTATAATAACCTAACACTAATACGGAAATAAGCTAACTTCTACGACTCTAATAAGGAATAAAACTCTACCCAATTACATATTAGTACTCCTAGTGTAACACAATACTACTCATACTACATGGTATCAGAGTCTTCTGTCACCGTGAGGTCTTCTATTAGATTCCCGGTGACCCCATCTGTTTCTGTTAAGCACACAGTGTTCGAACCTATGCATGTCCAAACTCCAAGCCTATCTGAATGACTTAAGTTTGAAGGGGGGTTTTAGTAAACGGTATATAATCCACGATTGAACCTCTCCCAACAACTCGAGTTATTGGGACCAAAGAATATTCATTCCAGCGGTAGCTGAATTAACCAAAGAATACATTTTCAGTTTAGAAATTTTATGGTGTAAGGATTGATAATCTTATAAGACATACCATATCATATAATAAAATTGTTTTTTACTAATGAAACAATATTGATTTAGGAAATCGTACCCATGATTATACTCCAGAGTTAGTGGAAATACCATTTAGTAGTTTAATCAATTGTATATTGTGTATCTAATGTCATTGCTAAAGAACATCAAATAAAATAATATATTCATTTTGCCTTACACCGGTATAATATCAGCCAAAAGCAACTAATTATATCATAAGTTGTCAGTTTAACGGCATAAAATCACTTGACATAAAATATTCATAATATTTGTTCAGTATATAAACCTAAACGACACTAGATGGTTTTTACGATTCGGCTCATCGATATGACATGCTAAGATTATAAATGGGAACAATCATACATGAAAATGGTGAGACACTTGAAATTCGCCCAAATTATAACTTTGTCCATGAATCACTTGACACAAATTAATTTTTGTCAGCCAATAGAAATGTTTTAAGCAATTGCTTAAGTTTTGAAACTTAAGCATTGGATCCCAGCCCATAAATCACTTGGTTAGGATTTAGGATACACAAAGGTCTGAGGACGGAGAAAGGATTGGGGAAATTGTTAGTTTATAGTCGAGCCCATGTTTGTGAAATTGTATTGTATCGGCCGTTTGTCCGTAAAAATATCATATCAGTAGGAGCTTATAATCGATATTAAAAGTTGAACAATGATTTTAGCACAAAATATCATACTGCAATTTTTTTAGTACAATGTCCGGTACGGTCATAAATTCATTGGGTTTGACAAAGATGAAAGACAAATTAGTGAAGGATTATGAACTTTAACAATTTGGCTAAAAAAGTTAACAATAGTCTTAAACTAAACGTCTAGAGTGCTTAACTAAGATTTAGACTTGAGGTACATAAATGTTACCAAATAGGAAAATTTTCTTTGTTGGCAAACTAGAACTAACAACCTCGGCCAAAAACTAAGTGTGCAAGCATCTAAACAATCCTCCAATAATATATAGTAGTGTTTTGTCTACTTTTCTCTATTTTAAATTTTCTGCAATTAGAGTGAAAGTAGAAATGATATTTTTGTCGTGACAATTAATTATTTATTATATATAAAAATGTCAATATAAGGATTTGAACTCGGGTCTCTTCAAACAAAGACAACAAGGACAACCAATCACACTAAACAAATTAGTTATTTATTTTTCAATATAAAACATACACGAAGTGAAACTTTGAAAATCGAAGGACTTTTTCATCATAATTAGCAAGCTTGCTAAATCTACCGTATGTATTTTCATAATGCTTGATACTGCAAATTTCATAGCAGAGTTTCATGTAGTTTTCTCAATTCTAAAATTAATGCTCCCTCCTTAATTTTGGCTAAAGGTAAATTGGTAACTGGCTAACATGGAAGAAACTAATTTTATTACTACATGTTGTGTCTTTGCATTTGTTTCATTTATATTAAAACGTAGTATTTGTTTTTTATCTTTGTTCTTATCTCTTTCGAACTTCCTCCGAAATTCCCTCCATCGTGCAATAGTTTGCTCCCCATTCACTTTATAGTACAAGGTTGCCTTTAATCATAGAATTAAATAAAAATATTTAAATTATCAATTTAATTACTTAGAACATGTGTATTAAATGTGTTATATGTGTTTAATACGTGAAACATCAACCAAATAAAAAATAAAGAGACATTTATATGAAGCACAATCGTTACTTATTAAATAAATTTCCATTCCTCTTTGTTTCTCAAAATCAATGTATGTAAACACTTCTTAATTTATTAGTTTAGCACTTAAGATGTTATTGTTCATCTATTGGGGATTGGCCAGCTTTGAGGGTGAGAATATATCTTAAATTAGAGCCACTTTGGGGCTACCTAATCTTGATATTTCTAAACTGATTGAATTTCACTATATATAACATTCTTCCAACATTAAAAATGCTTCTTATTATGTTGAAATGTTAAAACACATATTAAATTATTTTATTTTGATTAATTTTATAATAAAAAATGAGTTCGAGCTCTTATGGATGCTTGAGAAAATATTATTCAACAACCCTACTACAACATTACAAGATCAATCTCCTATAGTTGCTTGAGAAAAGATTACTCAATGAATTGAAAGTATGCTAATAAGGTATAAATCAGTCTGAATCTAATGATTAATAACAACTCCTAAAATTCATTTTATTTAGACTAATTTATATTTTATACAATACTAAATTGACAATTTAAAAGCTAATAAAAATCGTGAAAGAACAACACCTCCTCTTGAAGGCAAAAAAGTGATACCAGTCATTTTGGAGTACCTATAATATTGTCATTAAATTTACTATGAGTTGATATTCCCTTGCATGAGTCTTATCATTTTAATTTCAACCAAAATCTACAAAAGTATTGATTACAATGTAGTAATATGTATGATAGATGCTCATTTTTTATTTTCTCGATAATTAAATAGTTTGACTTCCCTAATTGTAAAAACTAAGAAACTACGTTGAAATCTTTGTTGATTACTTTATCGTATTGCAACCGGCCAACGGGCCGAGGTACACTCTAGTATTAACTGTTGTCTTTCAAGCACATGGTATGGCAGGCTTGTGCAAACTTCAAGCTCATGAGTCGGCTTTCGTTTGAGGGGGCGTGTAAGGAAGTGTTTAAGTACCATCCACGGACCTGTATAAGATCCAGTATAACTTTATCCCAACAACTCGAGTTATTGAGATCAACTGGTTCTTGACACTTATCACCAAGTTCTAGACAAGGCGCCCAACCATTGCAAGTTGCTTCTTCCCTTTAAATTGACGAACTACCAAGCTCAAGTAATCATCAAAGCTTGTTAGCCTAGGACATTTCAGTCCTATCATCTGCATACAACCTGTAAAACCCCTGAAAGTATAGGCACACTGGAAAAACAAGTGATCTCTGTTTTCCATTCCAGCAGAACAGAGCACACATTCATCATTCTGAACTTTCCCCCAACTCTTCAGCAAGTCCAACATAGTAATCCTATTATGAACTACCATCCAGCTCAAGAAACTATGACGAGGAATGGAATGATGACTCCAAAGAAGCTGGAACCAAGGGACAACAGGTCTACGTGGCTGCAATTCTTTCCAAGATAAATTTGTTTGCTAAATAAACACAATTAAATCCATATATTTATTCTTGTACATAATATAAATATAGAAATAAGCAACCTAAAACCTCATAGAAATCACTTAATTAATAGTTAAGAGTAGAAAATCAGATAAGATCGTTAGGATCAACATTACCATCACTTACACATCATCATCATCATCCTCACCTTCACCCTCACTCTCATCCTTGTCTATTTGCTTGAGGACTAATATCATTATTCTTAGGATCACTTGAAGTAATTTCACGATTAACCATATTTCCTTTATCACGATCATCTGGCAAAGATAACTCATTGATTGATGCATTTCCTTCTTGACTGATAAAAGGTCGGGGGTTAGTGGTGCTGATGGATTGGGAGATGAACGAAAGCTTGCAATGGAATGGATATTTGGAATGAGTTGGGCATCGACGTGTGAAAGAAGAATATACGAGGAAGAGAATGAATATAAATTGAGGGTTGTCTATCGGGTTAGGGTTGTGTTGTTCATTATGTTGGGTAAAGGGAAGTAAGCTTGACTTGATTCTTGGGAAGAACCCTACTTGACCGGCCTAATTTAGCTCCAATTGATATGAACCTTGAAATCGCACAAAATTGTAGCAATCGTAGATTTTAAGAATTTTAAAGTTTTAAATCGGTATTTTATGGGATTTTAAGGTTCAAAGATTTTACAATAAAATCAGGATCGGAGCCCGTAGGTAAGATCGTAAAATCTTAAGATTATAAGATTAAAATCGGGATTTTGACTACATTGCATAGGTCGATCTCTGAAAGCAAAACAAAAAAACAAATATCTACCTAATTTTACAATGAATCGAGACGGGTTTACATATTCTAAAAATAATCTAAAACAGATTCCTTATCTAAACTATTAAGTATGTCACTCTCAATGTACCCTACCAAGCCATCATTCAACCAACTGTCACCTATCCATTTTGAGGCTTGTTCTTGATGAAGCTCATTGCAGAAAAAGCTCTCTCCACACTTGCAGTTGCAACAAGGAAGCGCAACTGCACAAGGAATTTTCCGGGGAGGCAGGGTAAATGTCAAGTATGATGAATCGTTGGTAGGAATTAGAATTTAGAATAACGGGGAGACTTTTGTTGAAAGAGAATAATGGGGAGACTTACTCCCCGTAGTTTGCTTATTGTACTAAAAAACAAAGATTATATAAAAGCAGGGGACTTTCTAGGTAAAAAACATGGGCTTAATTGCAAGTTTGGTCACTCGAATTGCTACAAAATTTCACGTTTGGTCACTAAAATTGGCTTATTCCATTAGTAGTCACTTAAATCAGTTGAACAGTCCAAGTTCGATCACTCTCCGTGAACCTCCGTTAATGACGACCGTTAAGTGATGACGTGGCTAACAGAAAATCACAGTCAGCATATTTTAACCTTAAAAAATGACTACCCAACCCGCCAAGTCAGATTTGCCCGCCATATCACCCTTCCCTACCCAACCCGCAAACCAACCCAATAATCGACCCAACCTCAAACCCGACCCCCGTGAATCTGAAAAGTAAAATCGACTTCCTTCTACTTCCCCTTTTCCTCCTCCTCCTCCTCCTTCAAACCCTCCCCTCCTCATCAAACGCCCACCTCCTTCCTCGACCATTCACTGAAGCCCCCAAAATCGGCGGCCGCCACCCGACCATGACCGGCGTCAAAACCTACCTCCGCCGCTACGGATTCGCAGATGGGTTTGTCGTTGTGCAAAAGGACAGAGATTTTCTTGTGGACAAGGTTTGATTTGAGGAGGAGCTCTCTCTTGGATCCGAACTGCTCCTGGAGGAACTCGTACTCGACGGATTTGACGTTGAGCGCGATTCTAGGCCTCATTACGTAAGGGCTCGCCCAGGCGCCGATCAGTTTCACATCTCCGCGTGCTGTTTCGGTATCACCAGCCGGTTTAGCTTCCCGACGTCGCTCGCCGTCACCACTTTTTCGAACATGTGCTCCTTCTCTATCGGCATCGCCGTTGAAGACGGTCCGGCTCCGCGGTGGAGATCGAGATATGCATCGCTCGAGCTCCCGAGGGACAGGTCCACGAAGTCGAGCCTCCGGTCGTCGAAATTGAAGGCCGCGGAGGACAAGGCGGCGGCGGCGTGGTGGTGGTGGTGTTGAGGGAGGAAGTTTCGGTACTGGATAGCGGAAGGAGATGCAGCAGCAGAAGACGATTGAGAGGAGGGATCGTTTTAACTGGAAGGGAAATGGAGATTGGGGGTTGGAATTGCGGAAGCAGAACCATAGTCGTCTTCTTCTTCAGATCAGGGGGTTCGGGTTTGAGGTTGGGTCGATTATTGGGTTGGTTTGCGGGTTGGGTAGGGAAGGGTGACATGGCGGGCAAATCTGACGTTGCGGGTCGGGTAGTCATTTTTTAGGGTTAAAATATGCTGACTGTGATTTTATGTTAGCCACGTCATCACTTAACGGTCGTCATTAACGGAGTCTAACGGAGATTAATGGAGAGTGAATGAAATTGGACTGTTCAACTAATTTAAGTGACTACTAATGGAATAAACCAATTCTAGTGACCAAACGTGAAATTTTGTAGCAATTCGAGTGACCAAACTTGCAATTAAGCCAAAAAACATGTTTGTAGTCTAATGGCAAAGGTAAAGAGCTGGTGGATGTGGGGTCCTGGGTTCAATATATAGAGGCCTCTACGTGTAAAGTAAATTTTTTACAACGTAAGCTCATTTTCCAGGGGATCCAGGGACCCCACAAGGCACAACGTGCCTCCGCCAATGTCCACAATGTGAGTCATACCGGCTTAGTCGATTGTTGCTTGCTTACCCATTATCTGATGTTGCAGTAACAACCAATTTCACTTATCCAGCCTCCATTAAGGTCTTGTTTGGTTCTTTTTAATTCTTGAACTGCTCTATTTCATTGTCTTGTTTGGCTAATGACATTTTGTTTTTTTTTTTGTGGGAGCAACGTTTCCTATGACTTCTAGAGCGCGTCAAGTGGGGGCATAATCTTTGCATCATTGATGTTTCAATGCATTTTGCGAAATTTGAAATCAATTTATGGTTTTTAATATATTTCATTCCATGCCATTGAATTTGGACAAAGCTGCATATTTAGTGTGATAAAAGGCTCTTTGTCGGTAAATTCATTAGCTATCGACTGTCGCATTTACTTATTTCTTTTTCTCACATTTTTATCAACATAATGAATTGAACTTCTTTTATGGACTAGAAATTAGCATTATGTGCCCATTAGGGCTGGGCATGCAGGCGGATGACCCGCGGGTTTGGGCCGACCCACCCGCATTTGACCCGAATTTCGTTATGTGGATGAGTCTGTGGGTGAGTGACGGGTTGCGTTGGGAGCCATATGTCGGGTGGCGGGTGGGTTGTGGGAGGGTGTGCGGGTGACCCGCTCAACCCAACAACAAAAAAAACAAAGGCGTGGGCGCTGGAGAGTGGAGACATTAGACGGAAACTAGGATTGCTCCTCGAGATTGAGCCTCAAAGCCAATCTTTCAAATCTCGATCCCCTCTTCTTCCATTTATTTTTCCTCTTATTCTTGTGCCTAGATCACCTCTCTTTTCTCTGCTGAATTATTTTCCTTAGTTACCTGTACCAGATAGTCATCTCCCTCTGTAGAAAACTCCTCCATAATAGAATTTCTATCCAATTTCGTAACTAATTGGACATTTTTTCTTCCTATTCCATCTTTTTATTTTCGCCTGATAACTCTCTCCACCGATTATCATGTCAAGTTGATTCCTTTATATTATGTACTTTGTGATGTGGGTAAACTCGCAAACCCACCCACATCATCCACCATCCGCCCAAAACAACCTGAGACTAAATGTGGGTGGGTGGTGGGTTAAAAATTGTCGATCCATTAAAGTGCGGGTGGGTGCTTTTTATGGTCAAAATCCACCCTGCTCATCCACTGCCCACCCCTAGTGCCCATCAACATTCAAGATCGATGTTATATAACGGCTTAAGTGATTTAGACGGATTAAGGAATTATCAGGATGATAAATAAAATGTTTTGAAAAAATATGAGCGGTGAAGAATTTAGATTGATAGGAAGAGAGTTAGGTATTAAAAAGGTAATGAGTATAATATGCCATCCTAATATGTATTTTTATCAAATATGTCCTACTTTTTTACATTATGTACACCCATTTAGTATTATTTTTACATTAAACATGTCCACTTAGTTTGGAAAAATTATCAAACATGTTCTATTAAAATTTTCATCCAAAAATCGTCAACCACGATCAAACCGTTTTGGTGAAATGGAAGGGAAAATGTCGGGTTTGCTCCTTCAATTATTAACTTACACCGAGAACGTTCTCCGAAAAAAATCATTCAAGGCCTAAAGGTATAGCACTGAAAATGTTCGCCTGAATTGCCCCTAATGGCCGGGCGACGGGAAGGAAGTTGTTTGGTTGCAGGAAGATTAGTGCAGTTGAGCAATGGATATGCTACTTCTATATATTCTAATTAGGGCTGCAAATGAGCCGAGCTGCTCGCGAGCGGCTCGGCGTTCGACTCGAGAAAAGCTCGTTCAAAACTCGGCTCATTAATAAACGAGCCGAACATGAGCTAAGCTTTGCTCAGCTCATGAAGCTCGCGAGCTAGCTGGACTCGGTGGCTTATTGAGCTAAATCGTGAGCTGGCTCGTTTAGAGCTCATGATATGTCTCAACATGTGGCTAGAGAGCCAGCTCGATTACCAACTTATGGACGAATCAATCTATATCTTATGATTTTAATTCATATGGTTGTTAAATTATATATCTCACCATATATGAAGTTTAACACGTTGAGTATGTGAGCAAACATAACTTAGTTTATACTTTAAAAAGAAATTATGTATCATAAATTGCATTGATACTATGAAATAATATGATTTTGAGTAGTTAAAATTTATTAACTAAATGATATATGATACCAACAAAGTATAATATGAGATTAGCTAACAAAATAATCGTATGTTTCGTGATATACAAAATGAAGTACCAAATAAAAGTCAAGATTTTAGTAAACAAGCTAGCTCGAGCTCGACTCGTTAATAAACGAGCTGAGCTCGAGCTCGACTCGTCTATTAACGAGTCGAGCTCAAGCTGAGGTAAAACTCGACTCGACTCGGCACAGTTGCAACCTAATTCTAATGATAGGGAACCAACAACTACTTTGCTGAGATAATTTCAACCCATCATGAGCCCATATTTCCTTCTTGGCCCGTTACAACACATCGAACCCATTATTCGAGACTGAGCCTTCGGAGAGGAAATTTTTTAACCCATGCTTCCCATAAAACCCCTCCGAAAAAGCCTCTCTTGGCAAGAAATTTGAACAAGTCTTGCAGTTTTCTTTTTCAGCTGGTAGATTACTTCATGTTAGAAATCGAACAGGAAAAATTAGGTTACCGATCTGGCTGAGTGGCGGACTAGGTCTCTCTCTTTAAGACGTTCGCGGCACTGCCTCGTTATTCGCACAGCAGACTATCAGTCGGTCGCCTCCAGGATAAAATAGACACTCTTTTGATTTGCTCAGAGGTTTTGTGCGAAAAACGGAGCTCTTTGAATCTCACTCTCTCTCGTGTTTCTGCTATCTGAGATATGTTTAGAGGGTCTGGGGAGTCGGCCATTTATAGGAGCAGAAAACCCAGAATATTCCCTCTTTCTTTGGGAATAAGTCACATTTTAATTATGGAGATAATTACCCATAATTAAAATATAATCTATTAAGATAATTAATTCTAATTATCTCCATAATATTCCTTTTATTAATTATCCATCTTATTTTTGTATTATGGGAAAATACTGGATAATTAATTAGGAATTTCATTTATAGCTTTTCAAAGCTATTCATCCCAACAATCCCCCACTTGAATAGTTTTGAAACTATCTTGAGCATCAACAGTTCCATAAGATCGTGCATAAGCTAAGGTATCGCGAAGATTTGAGCCTTAGCATAGTGGTTACATTTCTTATTTCATAAAGGTGACTCGTAGTCTTGAACCCTATCTCAGACAATGTAGCACACCGGATCTTATCACTTAGTGATATTCTCTCATAGGCCGTGCGTTTATGGCCATGCATGTTATCCCGGTTTACTGAACGCTCTAGCAACTTTGTGCCTGCAAAGTTCCATAGGGAGCGGCCCCACTCTCACATTCACATAGGTGAGTCTATCAGGAGTACCCCCAAAGTAAAGTACTCCACCCCACATAGGGTATAGATCTCATTAAGAGTTGTTAACTCAACCTCCATTGCTTTGGGATTCATGCTTCACTATGCATGAACTTTTCTCATACTACTCATGACTTGTTATTACCCATTGAACCCATTTCTTGGGATCTCCAGTCTATTGGGTCGGGTTACCATCACTTGTAGTCCATGGTTCGGTAGGCATAAGTCTTATACCCTTGGCGGTATTTTAGACTTTCTCTCTAGATAATCCTTTCGTCAAAGGATCAACTAGATTATGTTAGGACCTTACATGATCCACCCTCATTGCTCCTATCGTTAGGAGTTCTCTTACAATACTGTGCTTACGACGAATTTGTCGTCTCATTTTCGTTCTAGAACCGGTTCCCTTCTTTAGTAATAGTTGCGGTGCTATCACAATAAATCAACTACCGGAGGGATCGGCCTTTCCCATAAGGGAATCTCTAGTAATGACCCTCTCAATCAACTTTCCTCTTTACTAGCCAACGCTAGTTCTATCATTTTTGATTCCTTAGTTGATTGAGCCAGGATCATTTACTTCTTAGAATTCCAAGACACAACTCTTCCAGTGATGTTTAAACATGTCAACTGGATGCCTTGGAGTCTTCTATAGGGTATTCTCGTCCACATCAATACACCCTACCAATACAGTACGAAATAGTTGATAATTAATATCAAGGTCTACTGTTCTCTTAATGTGTCTCATGACCCCTTTCAATAGCATTTCGATGCTTCATACTAGGTCAATCAGTAAGCTGATCAAGTACCCTCACTAAGTCGGGTCTTATGTTTATTAGCTGCCTCTCGCAGACTGTCGATGCTACTATATTCTAACTTTCTTACACCGTCTTAGGTGTTCTTCTTAAAAATTGTACTAGCATCTCCCAACATTTAGGCAAGTGTACAACTTGTATTTCTTATAGATCTTAACCAAACAGTTAGATTGATCTATAAAAAATTTCTTTCACTGTCCTAGTCATTTGGATCTCTAAGTGAAACACTTGGATCATTCTCATCAAGGTTCTCACTCAACATGCTTTTTCACATTTATTCGTGTCATGATTCTTTGCAACAAAGAAACATGTCTTTTATAGTGCAAGTGTCGTTCTCAAGTTAGTACCACTTGCCACTTCCATTCAAAAACCATGAGAGAGAACCATCCATCTATACCATGATTTGTCTCGCCATATACTTTAAAAGCATGTTCAGGAATAACAACCTTTTAGGTTGTCCCAATGTAGATTTCTTTATCTAAATCACCATTCACAAAATGCAATTTTAACATCCATCTAATGCACCACTAGCAATCAGACCATACATGGATGTTATTCTATATTTGGTGAAGAGATATCAAGAAAATCAATATTTTTTTCTTTTTTTCCTAGAGTCTTAACTACTAGGCGATCCTTATACTCATAAACTAAACCATTAGGTTTCAGTGTTCTTTTGAGAATCCATTTATTACCTAGGCTTCATTGCTAGGAGGTAATTCTCTAAGATGTCGTATCTTGTTCGATTTCATCGATATATTACCTAAGGCTTTACAACCAAAAGGTAAATCTACAAGATTTTAAGTCTTACTAGACTCCACAATTTCCATTTCGTTAATAATGGATTCTCCCACAAATTTGCATCTTTATGGAAGTTCGAACTTCTAGCAGACTTGTAGTATCTCTTCTTAGGGTGTAAATAACAAATTCATAACCAAAATCTTTTCGCGATTTATGGTTCATTTGTCTCTTCTGAGTTCATACCCAGATTCATCGCCCCCACTAGTTATCCATTATTAATAGCAGGCAAGATATCACCCCCAATATTTCTTGATTTAAATGGACTGACATTAATGGATTCTACACAACAATGAGTATTTCATTGCATAAGCTTATGTGCTTTATTATTGATAGCACAATCAATAAAACACTCTCATGCTCATCCTATATTGCATTGATTCTCAAACTATACCATATGAAAAAGGCATTTCATAAATAACATTTTACGTCAAAAGCATCACATCTTTAATTAGTGCAATCAATAATAATGTGATAAAGCGTCTCATTCACCCATTTCAAGATGAATCAAATCCAAAGATTATGATTCTCTAATAACATATTTAAGAGTCATTTTAGCTTATCATCATATGCATACTCTTATGACCATGACCAATAGTGGAGTGAGCAATAATACTCAACAACACTTTCTTAATAGCATATGTCTTAGTACGCTTCGAGGTGCCAATATTCAGCCACCATTCTTCAGAGTTACCAGCAAGGTTAATCTCTGCTCTTTTCACAATCATCACAACCACCAATCCTCCTCTTCAATCAAGTTAACACTTAACTAGTGTTATCCTTGTTGCTACACTTTCGCGTCATATGACCTGATTTCTCGCAATTATAGCAGAGAAATAAAGCGTCATTCTTAGAGGATTGGCCGATTATTCTTTGGTTACCACGAAGGGTACCATTCTAATTGGTGTGGATCTGATTCGGTTTTCTATTGATTCTTGAACCTTTTATGTTCAATCTCGCACGAATGGCATGTTTAGTACTGACAACCAGTACTTCTTCCATAAAAATTAATATGGACATACAACCCATTTCACTAGCATATTTATCATAGAATATGCATTCATATATGCTTTAGATTATGCAATCATATAGTTAAAATCACTATACTTCATGGCATGTACACAAAATTGTACTCTAATTATTGAGAAAAACACATCTCAATATCAATATATTCATGCGTCAATTCTAGTTTTCTTATTAGCATTCACAAAATTTCTCAATTTTTCATACATGAATCTACATAGAATAAATTCTAATTCAGTCTTTCTTTGAGCATTCGTTAATTAGGTCTCTCAATACTATGCATAAAACTGTATGACAAAGATTCTAATTTTGTCATTCGTTAATCACTCACGAGGAGGATTTCAGTTCTTATCTCTCGTTCGTCCTTGCTGCTGCTTCCAATGAGCATCCTTCCGGTAGCTTCGGTTCCAAAATTCCTATAGCTGCCTTTTCTTCTTAAAGCCGTTGCAAATCAGAACTTTTGCCTAATATCTCAGGGTTCTCGATCACATCCCACAAGCTGGAAGCTTCCAAAAGGATATCCACTGCCACCAAGCTCGGTTGGCTCTTCATAATCCCGATGGTCTGTGCAATTATTTTAATTGCTTCCTTTTCTATTTTTGCTTATGGGGCGCGAACAATAAATTGGACCGACACATTCTTTCACTAACTTGGCCCAACTGTCTGCCTTCCCGCTGCGAGGCCTACTTCCGACATCCTTGTCCCGTCCACGTCCATCTCCTCCAAATTCTAATGGCTTCCTTTTAGCGGCTCCGTTAATTCCTGTTTCTAGGAATTTCATCAAAAAACAAACAATGCCACAGGTGGCGTAGGATTTGAGAGTAATTACTAATTAGCTTCTTTCACGGCCTCCACAAAAGCCGGAGCGGAGTGTTATGTGTATTTCTCCAGTGAGAACCTTCACGTAACAGGCGTCGTTGATGTTGAAAGATATTCGTAATAAAGAGAGTTAGAACGAAGAGAATATTCAGAGGAACGAAAATAACTACAACTACTATTGGGTTCCAATGTTCAACATAACATTAAACTAGAGAATGAGTATATATTTATAGGCTAGAAAAATACCAACCCAGTCCTACACCAATAAGGCCAGCGCCCTCCCTCTCGTCTTTCCTAACCAAATAATGAAAACCCAAACCTACAAGGAAACTTTAATAAACTTCCTAACAATAACACAAATCCTACTTGAAGTATGAAAGCAATAATAAAGACAAATAATAATAAAAGACTTAATAATAAAATATCTAAGCCCAGATTGAGGCCCAATGGTTACGATGGATTAATTCTCGTAACATTCCTCCCCCCTTCAGCGCCACCTTGCCCTCAAGGTGGGTCTTCGTCATGGATGAATTGTCCCTCCCCGTCGGTGCAAGCTCCAATCATGAGTAGCACTTTCTTGTTGGCACAGTGATGGCCAATCGTGAAGCGTTCGTCGTAATGGAAGCATATGCCTTCCGCCCGGCGACGTGCAACTTCTTCCGGAGACATCCGCCTTGCTTAGGGTTGCGTGGTGGTTCCACCTGCGACGGTGGTGGTGGTGGCTCGTCCGCGGCCTCCAAGGGTGCTCGCGGCGGATTCCTTTGCATTCCCCGATGTTTCGCCAACTCCTCGCTCTTCACCTTGGCAAGTCGTATTGCCTCTCATATAGTTTGTGGCTTTAACATGCGGACGGAATAAGAAATTTCAGGTTTGACCCCACCAATGAATGAGCCCACTAGCGCTTCTTCAGTCCACCCAAAGCACTGGTTACCCAGTTTCTCAAAAGTCAACAAGTAGTCACTCAAGGAACCGGTTTGCTTGATTTTGGCTAGTGCCTCGTGGCAAGAGACATTGTCGGACATCCCAAACCTTGCCCACAACTCTTCTCGAAATCGGGGCCAAGTCATGGTCAACCCTGACGTCGTATAAGTGTGATCCAACCATTGCCACCATTAGTTGGCGTCTCCCTCCATGTGATAAGATGCCAAGAGCACCTTATGTTCTTCTGGAGTTTCCTGAAATTTGAAGAACTGCTCTACTTAATCGAATAGACACTAATGACATTACTGCAACTTCCACCATCAATTACCAATGAGAGTAGTTTCTCATCCACCGTGCACCTTGTATGGAATAGATTCTCTCGTTGTTCAAGCTCCTCTTTGGGTTGCACACTTAGAATTCTTCAAGCTACGAAAAGCTCTCCTGGTGGTGCCTCCTCCATCTCTATCTTCTCGTCCATACTAGAATCCGAATTAGCCTCCTTTTCTTCCTCATAATCCGAGGCGTACTCTCCATTGTCCAACATGACTAGAGCTCTCTTGTTAGGACATTGGTTGGTCATATGTCCTCTTCCATGGCACTTGAAGCATTGAATTCCTCCACTAGAGCCTGTGGGTCTCTCTCTTGGTGCTTCAACCTTGGTTGCCGGTTTTGGTGCTTCTGGTTTTGAAACGGCTGGCTTAGGGTTTGAATTCGAAGGCACTCCTGGCCTTGGTGCGCTAGAGGGAGGTTTGAACCTTCTTCCAAGGTTACTACGTTGTTGCTTCTCAACTTTGGCCGCATTGCAACCAAATCGTATAACTCT
Organism: Linum tenue; assembly: GCA_946122785.1. Classification (NCBI taxonomy): domain Eukaryota; kingdom Viridiplantae; phylum Streptophyta; class Magnoliopsida; order Malpighiales; family Linaceae; genus Linum; species Linum tenue. Next base: position 20,347,456 of record CAMGYJ010000004.1, on the reverse strand, counting down.
CTAGATGGTTGAATTTCGACCACATTCCTGATTTCCCGATTGAGACCGTGTAGGAATCGTGCTATGGTGGCTTCATTATCCTCTACGAGGTCAGCTCTAATCATCATCATCTCCATCTCCTTGTAGTAATCCTCTATACTTTTTGTACCTTGTCGTAAGGTTTGTAGGGCTTGATACATCTCCCTACGATGGTAGCTAGGGACGAATTGATCCCGCATGATGCTCCTCATCTCTTCCCATGTCTCAATAGGGTGTTGCCTATCCCTCATTCTTCTCATACAGATTCGATCCCATCAGATGATAGCATAATCCTTGAATTCCATTGCAGCCATTTGAACTTTCTTCCTCTCGGAATAGTTGTGGTAGTCAAAAATCATCTCCATTTTTCTTTCCCAATCAAGATAAGCTTCGGGATCGGTAGCACCTCTGAATGATGGAATAGTGATCTTCACATTTCTCAATTCGTCTTCAACTTCTTTAAGGTTGGCTTCATCATCATCATACTCGCCTTCTTCATCTTGCACTCAAGGATTGCCTCTCCTTGTTCGCGGCATCCCCAAAGGACGATGACGTCTCAATTGTTCAACCATGGGTTGCGGAACAATCCTCCTTTCTCCTCACTCTTCATCTTCTCGCCTAGGCCTCTCAGGATTAGGGTTTGGTAGTGCTTCTTGCGCAAGAGCTTGAGGCGCGGCTAGCCTTGCTTCGACTATGGCGAATCGTGCATTAACGTCGGTGGCGTTGGCTGCTAGGGTTTGCTGAATTTCCTCCAATTGATCCATCATTGCCTTCATTGGATCATCCATTCTTGCGGCACAAGGTAGTGTTTCTTGCGCTGAAAGCCCACAAGAATTCGCCAAGATTGCTTCTAGAACACGTCAAAATTTCCAAGAACCTTCTTCTCCGCTGTGTTTGAACCGGGCTCTTGATACCACTTGATGATACCAAAGTACGCAGCTTGAACGATGTTTTTATGATTTTCTGATGTCGCCTTTCTTGAACTAGGAAAAAAATAAAGATAATGCGGAATCAATCGGACAATCCCAACCGTGATGAAGGGCAATTGGTATATGAAACCAATCGGATTGCACCAACTTGTAGAAAGGGGCAATTGATATAGGTGATGCTCGCCACAACTAGACGCGATCTCTAGTTGATAAGAGACACGTGAAAACTCCCAGAATCCTCGACAGAAGCTTGCACAAGAACTCGTTCTTATTGAACTCGAAACTTGACTTGATTGATTGAAAAATTGATGAAGCTAGAACTCATCCCTATTTATAGGCTATCTAAAACAAATCCAAAACAAACAAAGAAAGGAAAACAAATGCTCAAATCCTACAAGTAAAAGGAAAACGCACTACTTAAAAGACCAGGAAAAGAAAACACACTCCTTAAAAGACAAGGAAAAGACCAAGTCAACAACTCCCTAAATTCTAGCCTTCATATCCACCTTCCCTTCTTGGGTTCTTTTCCCACCTTGATCATTTTCACACCTTGAGCTCTTATTCTCCTCCTTAGCCGAATCCTCTCCTTCCTTGAAGCCCAAGTTGCCTCCATGCTGGTCCACGAATTGTAGAAGTATAATGGGCTTCCCATGATGTTGGTCCACGTCCAATTGAGCATAATGTCGTCCGAATAAGGAGCAAATTCCTCTCTTAATCTCTTGGCTTGTAGACGAGTAATTGGACCTTCGTGTGATGAATTGGACTTTGATTTGATGACCTCATCAGTACCCTATCATACTGCAATTACTGGGTATTAAACACAAAATGACAAGCAATTTTTTTTATAAGGTTGACATAGGTTTCTTTTTGTGATTAAGGTACTACTTAAGGGATTCGAACCTAGGATATCCAGGTTCTAGGCTAGTGATATTACCACTAGACCAAGCCCTTATTCGTTAAATGGAAAGCAATTTTATTGGTATCAAACGGTTGAACCATGATTAACTACGATTTTAGTACAAACTACCCTACCGCTGGCTTTTCGATATAATCTCCTTTACGATCTTCCAATTCTAGAACGAAACATATATTACATAGTTGAGTTTATTTAATCTTAACTAAACTAGCTTATACCCGACCCGTTGGTCGGATGAAAGTAATATTTTGTATTATTTATATTTTAAATGATTTGAGATATTTATATAGCCTTTTCATGATATGAAAGTAATATTCGTGTTACTCGTCATTGGTGATATTATGGGTAATGAGTTCATAGGAATTTTTTTATCAGTTCGGCCTACTTGGAAGGCAATATGTCATTGCATTGTCATACAATTTCCTTTCTATTTTCACTACAAAAATTTGTATTTTCAACTTTTCTCTTTTTTCCATTCTCCCTTTTTATCTTATGTCAACAACCAGTCGTCACTTCATTCAACCTATCCTCAACAAGAGCGGTGTTTGCCACTGTTTATCTCTCTCTCCCCTGTATGTTTATATATTCCTAGGTAGATGGGATGGAGTAATATTTGTGTTACTCGTCATTGGTGATATTATGGGTAATGAGTCCAAATCTCATTATGGAAAGTAGTGTCCAACGTAATGGACACCATCCAAACCTTATAATGGGACCATCCAAACTCAAAGTGGATGGTGTCATCCAACAACATGGATACCATCCAAATTATTTGGTGTATGGTGACCATCTAATTGTTCATACATGGTACGTAGGGTTGATTGTCCTAGGACATGATGACATGTCGAAGGTGGTTACCAGAAGCAACAGCTGACTTGCAAAGGACGCTCGGAGGAGTTACTGGATGCTACGTGGAGCTGATTTTGAGAAGAGAAAGAAGGCGATTAGAGGGTGAGACCCAACAAAACTTGCAGCAGGGCTCTGGAGGAAAGACAGACAAATCAAACCACCACAAGTCTCGTCAAAATTTATCCTTTTCTCTCTAGAATAGTAACCATAGCAGTAGCACCAGGGACCCTCCAACGAGGCTTCTCTGTTAGTTGTAGTTAGTAGTTGCGGAGCTCTCAAGGAATTTCCATAGGAGTAGAAGAAAAAGTAGCCAGTTCCTTTGATGTATGCATCGAACACCCTCGTTCGGACAGTGTTTGAAGAGGTGTGAACCGAGTAACATCGTTTTCTGTTTTATTGAAGTCAGGGTGCATTGATCACGCGAAATTCCACCTGAAACAAATTGGCACGCCCAGTGGGACAACATGTGTTCGATATGGCTCCACGATGAAGGATTCAAGATGGTGATCCTCCACAAGGTGTTGTGAAGGAGGGGCAGTTGGTTAACGTTGAAGTTGACCAAGCAGGAAGAAACAATGCTAGAGCAGAGGCGCTAAACATGGCACCAAATGCAGATCTAGGCGAGGCAGTGGTGTCTCTTTATCAGATGATGGAGGAGAACCACAAAGCAACGGAGGAGAACCGCCAAATGATGGCGGAAAGTTTTCGGTTGATAGAGGAAGCCAGAGTTATGGCTCATCAGGTAAACTCTCAAGTTAATTGTCTCAATTCCCTCGTAGATAGACGATTTACTAAATTATTTGAGTTGGTAAACAAAAATACGAATGATTTGGGTGAGTTTAGGAAATTATTGAACATACCAGTTTTACGAACTAGGGCTTTGTCTTCATATGGTCGAGACTTTCCAAATTGTGAAAGTGAAAACGCTAACCTACTGTCTGGTCGAGGTGAGCAGCCACGCCCATTGAACCCTACACCATCGGTGGAAACTACCGTACCAACACCTCAAAGGGTGAATGTTCGCGAGAGTCATGCCACTTTATCCCATATCCATGTTGAGAAACCGCCACCTGTGCAAGGTGTTGCACGAAAAAACATTCCAGAAGCCATACCATACATGGCTCTTGTTAATGTGGGTATGGGTTTGGGTCCAAACAATGTTGACCCAATATCACCATTTGCGTACCCGCAGCAAATCCCACCCCCTGTGAACCTGCAAGGCCTGGATCCTGGTGGATTCATACCGCTTGGGGGGCAAGGAGGGGGGCATGAGATCCCACCGTATGGAAAATTGAAGGATAAACAACATCGCTAGTGGCAAAGAAGTTTGCCACATCCAACATGTTCTAGAAAAAAACACACAAGGGTTGCCACAAATTCTCCTCAATATGGAGGTGGTGACCACATGAAAAAAAATCAATGCTGTGAAGGCTGGCATAACTCATTATAGTCTTCCATGTAAGGGGTCCCCAAAGACTCCACTGAGGGGACAGGGTGGCAAGCTCGATCAAACCCGACATGGAGTTTTCACACCTGCACTGGTTGGGAACAAGTTTCCCATGAATGGTGGACATGAGGGCAAGACCAATTCCCACACACATGTTGGTGGAGCTCACAAACCTTGGTGCTCACACTCTCAACACCATGAGAGTGTGCAGTCGATAAAAAAACCATTGTGGGCAAGTGATACCACATAGTCGATTTGGCAAGACAAAGCTAACAAAAAACATGAATATCCTGTCTAAAGTCAAGAACGCTTATGGTTTTCGCGAGGCTGAGATGAGGCCAAATCAGGCTCGCAGAGTTTTGAACAAAGATGTTTGAGCTGGACGAAATGGAGAGTTGCAAGCCAACAGTGACTCCAAAACATCAAAACCAACATGTGTGAAGCTAGCTATGACGAGTCATGGCCTTCACTGATGGTTTGTTTGGTTTGATCTGTGGAGTTGGAAATGGGTATGGACCTACGACATGATGGTTTATGCCAAAGTTTAGCTTGTTATTTAAATAAATAAAGTGTGGCTAAATTAGGCCATGTTATATGTTATAAAAAGGAAAAAATATTTAAAAATTATAAAAAATATTTTGACGACGTTATTAAAAAGAAGCCACAACATTGTTGAAAATGGTTCAAGATAACAAACACGTTGCCTCATGTGATGTGTTGGAGAATATCAATCTTGGCATGGAGGACGATCCACGTCCAACTTTTAGAAGTGCAAACTTACCAGAGTCTGATATTAATGGCAATTACTTTATGCCATACGTATTGTCCCTTTGGGACATTAAGGAGTGTTAGTAATTTAGATGTCGGCCAAGTGCAGACGGAGACCTAGTTGAAGTTGACATGGTTTCTAAGATGTGCAACATGATCAGGGAGTGAATGGCCAGACCAAATCTTTGCAAGTTGGCCATAACAAGCATTTTGTTTTTTGGGTCGGAATCAGAGGCATTGAGCCACATGGTAGTCATCCAAATTGGAATTTGGATGGTATCATCCCAATTCCAATAGGGCTACCATCCTTCCTAATGGTCGTCCAAGTCAATAATTGGAGTTGGCAGTCGAGACATGGATCTTTTCCATCTTCTGGATGTACCATCCTTGTTACAAAAGGCCTAGGATGGTTGGCCTTAAGCGATTTGTAACTTGGTTTGTTTAAATTGTTACATTGATAGTGTTGTCCAAACAAAAGTATGTCATCCATGTTGTATATGGATAGTGATTAAGTTTGGTCGAGTAACCATCCATGACTGAGAGGAAGAGTACCTGGGCTTGGTGACTTGAGCCCGAACAGTAGCAAGACTCTTGTCATGGGGAAGCATCGCACAGTTTTGGAGGTACAGTGATATATTTTTTGTTTAGTTGTAAGTTATAGTGAATGGGAGCATCAATTTATAGAGAAAAATTAGTTGTGTCCTTCTAGGAATGAGTTCTTTTGCTAGTAGGATATGGGTTAAGAGGTGTGTCCTACATGAAAAAGAATTTGGGTTCCTTATCAAAAAAGGAAAAGGTAGGCCACGTTATTTGGCTAAAAATTGTATTATTAGCCGAGTTGGAGATGAACACTCTCTTGGTGTGTTTTGTTTACATGGCCAGGAAAGTATTACATTCCTTATATGATTTGGAAATATGGCAATATAAAGCAAACATCTGCTTCAAGTGGTTGCGCATCTAGTACAGTTGGTGTCAACAACTTAGTTCATAAGAATTAGTTCTTATAAACTAAGTTGTGGGGGGTATTTGTTTACACCAAAATAATTTTCATTAATTATTGAAAGTATGAATAGCTTGGCCAAGTTAAGTAGTTGGTCCATGTGTACATGGATGGTCCAATTTATCAAGTTGAGACGTAAGATTAAAGGATGGTAGTGTCCAACATCATGGATACCATCCAAATTCAATAATGGATGGTAGTGTCCAATAACACCAATACCATCCAAATCCCATAATGGGTGGCAGCGTCCAATAACATGGATATCATCGAAATCCCATAATGGATGGTAGTGTCCAATAACATTGTTACCATCCAAATCCCATAATTGATGGTAGTATCCAATAACATGGCTACCATCCAAATCTCATTATGGATAGTAGTGTCCAACGTAATGGACACCATCCAAACTCAAAGTGGATGATGTCATCCAACAACATGGATACCATCCAAATTATTTGGTGTATGGTGACCATCTAATTGTTCATACATGGTACGTAGGGTTGATTGTCCATGGACATGATGACGTGTCGAAGGTGGTTACCAGAAGCAACAGCTGACTTGCAAATGACGCTCGAAGGAGTTATTGGATCTACGTGGCGCTGATTTTCGGGAAGAGAGAGAAGGCGGTTAGAGGGTGAGACACAACAAAACTTGCAGCAAGGCTCTGGAGGATTGACAGACAAATCAAACCACAACAAGTCTCGTCAAAATTTATCCTTTTCTCTCTAGAATAGTAACCGTAGCAGTAGCACCAGGGACCCTCCAACGAGGCTTCTCTGTTAGTTGTAGTCAGTAGTTGCGGAGCTCTCAAGGAATCTCCATAAGAGTAGAGGTAAAAGTAGCCAGTTCTTTGATGTATGCATTGAACACCCTCGTTCAAACAGTGTTTGAAGAGGTGTGAACCAAGTAACATCGTTTTCTGTTTTCTTGAAGTCAGGGTGCATTGATCACGCGAAATTCCACCTGAAACAGTTACATATTCGAACCCGATGTTACAACTACACAGTTGCAAAAAGTTACAAACTATAATCAAAATGTTTATAAAGTTACAAATGACAATGCTACCAATTGAAATCACAATATTTACGAAATTCCAAACCATCTAACAAATGTTAGAAATGTGACACAAACAATATAAATCAAGGACTCTGACTGCAATCATGTGTTAGTTGAGGGATTCTATAAAAATGTACAGATAGAAAAATTTACACCAAAATCTTCCGGTTGTCGAGAGAGACTCTATCTTTCTTGATTTCCAACCATCGTCTCTCTCTATTCCCCAATCATGGACAAAATCTCTCTTCATCTCTCACGTGTCCACACACCACAATTGCATTAAGGGCTAATAGTCTAATTCCACTGCAACACTGAACTATTAGAAAAATATCAATTGTGTTCTATATGATCTAATATTCCATTTATATTATGAACTATTATTTCCGTTAACTTCATTAACTTTGACCGTTAGTAGTCAATGGTCAACATATTGACTGGTGACATGTCAGCTGATCTAGAATTAAAAAATAATATTTTATTATGTAATAAAAAATAAATATAATAAAATAAGGCACCCAAAACGATTAGGAAGCCGATTCAGGACTTCGTGTTCGAGTTAATCGCCGCTGAACGACCCGTCGCCGAACTGGAGCAACCGCCTGCGACTGCGAGCACTGGTTAATCAGAATGGAGATTTCCGACGACCCAAAACATTTCGAGGAAGAGATGATTAACTCCTAGCTCTCGTTAATCTGTTCCAAATGGGCAATGATGTTTACTCACCCAGAGTCCCTCCTTTTGAAGTTTGCCCACCAATAGTGAAGACAAGATCCAATCTTGATTGATCATTTCACTTATGTATACCATCTCTGTTTTAGCAGTAGGTTATCAAAAGCTCTGTTTCTTTTTAGTTTTTGCCAGGTTACATCGATTATGGAGAATCGAGAAGATTGCAAGACTTCCGATCCGCCGACAAGGTCACTCTATCCGGTGATGGAAGCCGGATCAGTGCTCATCGTCGTCGGGGATTGGGGAAGAGAGACTTCGGAAGAGGAAGCATGGATTATAAAATGATGTGTCAGTGATGTGGCACCTATGTGGATGCCACGTCATCAAATGACAGCATTCCTTTGACCACCGTCAGGTCAACCGTTATTTTTAACGGTCAACAAAAATGTCACGAAACAAATGTCACAGAATATCATACGTCGGGATATGAATAGAATATTGAATGAAATAGGATACAAATGACATTTTTTTAATAGTTCGAGTGTTCTAGTGGTATTAACCCTTGCATTAATGCCGCTTTGATTCTAGTTTAGAAAAAAAGTGAATTAATGAAAAGAAAAGACAGTGATTGTGATGCCCCTTACATGACAATAATAAGGGTATTAAATTACTGGTCCGGGGGAACTTAAGCACATATTCAAGCCCAGAGACTTTAGTTACTTGATCCAAATCATGTTCTCTAAGATATAAATAATTAAAAAAGTATAGTTAATAACATCCCAGGTAACAACTAAAACATTAAAGCATGTAGACTTGATAGAATTACCATTTATGAATTAAGATCCATAATCAGGATGGACGTAAGCTTTGGTTAGTATAAAGTTATATCAGCAAGCATTCGAACAATGTCCATAACTCAAGGATTCCACACTTGTTTGGATTTTCAACCCTGGCTGAAGAAATAGTAGGAAACAAAGGGATTCAAATCAGAGGGTTTACACGAATAGAAGAATGCATAAACTTAACCAGAATCCAAGAACATCAACTTACCCTTAAGTTCCAGCAAGGCACCACATCATAACCAAAATGAAATCCAGAGACCAACCTTGTCTCCCTCTTGTATATCAAAGCCATAGAACATTTTGGCCGACAGTACATAAATTTTTAATTAATCAGACAATTCACACGACTAATAGCATGAATAGTTAAATAACCACAATTCAACAACTCTCAATGACCCTCCAAATGCAGTCTCCCTTGCAGACTTTACCGCAATTGAGTGTAGAAAAAATTGGTAAAAACATACATGGAAGGATACCGTAAACAACTCTCAATGGCCAGCAAGCATGAATGCTGCTACTGAGAGGATCATCATGCACATATCATTCGAATGGAATGCTAATGCAACAAAGCAAAAAGATGTAAAACAGACTCACGGCTCCTGTCTGAAGCTTTTGTGGATTCACCAAGCGGTGGCAGATGACTTTCCATGAAAACGTTTGTGATAGCCATATTCACTGAGGACGACTTCAATTTCAGCACTAAGATTATGCACTACCAGGGCAGTAACCTCCAAGGTAAAACCATGGGCTTCTGTAAGCACAAGAAGGGAAAAGTTTATGCCTGGTCTATTTCGTAACTCTCCTTCCACACAAGAGAAAAGAAGACAAAAGGGAATAGATGTTGAATCTAAAAATTGGAAGTTCATATTGCGTTTCAGCACAATAAAAAAGAATGGAGGCTGATGGTGCATAAACTGAACTTGTCCCCCATCAGAACTTTGGTAGGATCCGCAAATTGTAAGCAACATCTTGGCATAAGTCAAGGAAATTGGTTTGCACTGCAGGTAACAGTTTAGTCAATTGTAGTGAACACTTTGAATAACAAAGTAGAATCCCAGTTTTAATTTTGAATGAGCAGCAGTCAAGGAAGTTGCTAAACCCAATTCGAGTGTGGTACCTAAACAAAAGACTTCCCTGGTATTTATGACAAGGGGAAGCATGAAGATCCTGCTCTCTCATCAATACCACCACTGATTCATCAACGCCCTCCGAAGAATTGGACAGGCGAATCAATTCAAGTGCTTCTTCATCTGTTTCATGGACCCCGGAGATGCAGTCCAAGCCTCTGGTGGTCAGGAGATTGGTTGGCGGCGAATTTTGCAGTCCAAGCCTCTGGGGTTTCATCATCTGTATCAACACCGATGATGCACTCCAAGCCTTTCTGGACTCTGGTTCGTCAATTTCCTTTGAAGAATCAGGATTGGGCTGGCAATTGAGAAGGCAACAACCCAGATGCAGTCGAAATCGCCGTGGTTCGTCGACGGGAGATGGCCACCGCCACAGACTGCTTCAGCAACGCTCTCTGAAGAACCTGGACAGGCCAGCGATTGAGAAGGGGAGGGGGTTAGTTGTCGAGACTCTAAAGATTGATTCATTGATTGGGAGGCGAGGCAACTGCGTTGTGGCTATGATTGTCAAGAACCAGTTGGTCCCAATAACTTGAGTTGTTGGGAGAGGTTCAATCGTGGATCATATACCACAAGTCAACACTAACACGTCCCCTCAAACGAAAGCCACTCACAAGTAGGGATGGCAATGGGTCGGGTTGGGTCGGGTTTTGCCAAACCCAAACCCAAACCCATGGGTTTATCTTTGAAAAAAACCCAGGGTAAAACCCACTGGGTTTGAAAAACTCAAACCCAACCCAACCCGTTGGGTATCCGCGGGTTCATGGGTACCCACGGGTTTTGTCGTAAAAAATTTACAATTACAAGTTCTTATCAAAATTAAAGTCAAATATCAATCTCTCAATACAAATTATCCATATATAAAACACCATTCTAGAAAATTCAAGCAAATCACAAATTAACTATACAAATTGTTCAACACCAATCTAGAAAACTCAAGAAAATTAAAGCAAATCACAAATTATCCATAAATAACATGTTTAATTAAAAGCTTCTTCCTGTTCAATTAAGTTTCTTTACTCTCCACTCCATAACATCAACTTCATTCTACACAATTAAAAAAAAAATTAGACATATCACCACAAACATAAATAAGATTAGTTGTTTAGAATATTAAATATACCGAAAAAATTAATTATATGGGTGGGCGGGTACCCACGGGCCGGGTTTACCTAAACTCAAACCCAACCCGGTGAATAGTGAACGGGTTTAAACCCAAACCCGGCCCAAAACCCGTCAACACGGATTTTACCCGCGTTGACCGGGTTGGGTCGGGTGGGTACCCGTGGGTTCGGGTTTTGTTGCCATCCCTACTCACAAGGGCTTGAAGTTTGCACAGGTTTGAAGACAAGAATACCATGTGCTTAACAAATGGGGGTCACCGGGAATTGAACACAAGACCTCTCAGTCACAAAAGGCTCTGATACCATGAGAATAATCAGAGATTCTGGGGGAAATGCTCTCTGAGCTCTTCCATTTATGCAAAAGAAGCTTATATACAGAGTAGATTTACCTAACGGTAACTATAACTAATAAACAAATAATCCTATCTATGGCCTACACGTGTATATTTACACAGTAAAAATGGAAGTAAGTTACAAGGTAAAATGGTGCACTTCATCTTGCTTCTTCTTCTTGAAACGTCACCGTTTGAGGCTCTGTCTTCTTCTTCTTCATTTCTTCGATCTTCTGCAGAAGCAGAGCCTTCATTCCTCAATGCAGTGTGACTGCAACTTGCCTTGTCTGTCTTCTCTGTTAATGATGTTGAATGCGGCGCTAATCTCAACGGAAGACAGCGATGGGTGGTTGAGAACAGTTGTGCCTGGTTTCAATAGGCGGAGGCGGCGGCAGAGACGGCAGCAAACTTCTAACAAACCTTTCACAGCTTGTTCGAGGGAACAAGGTGCAGGTTCCCTAAATTGGGCCAGCAAAATTCGAGGTCGTCGTAAGAAGAAATGAAATGACGATGAGGGGACAAAAACCCATTTGTAAGAATCCAGCGAGTGGACCATCTACTTGCCAAGGTAGCAGCGCCGGTGGAACGGGTTGACTGATCCGCAAGATAAACCCCTCAGTACAGTTTCAGAGAACGGACGGGAAGGGGATTAGGGTAGAGGGGAGATATGGCTGCGGGATGGAAATAGGAAGAGGGAGGGAGACAGCTTGCAGGCTACGACAGAGGTTAAAAGATGGGAAATCCCCGCCAAAATGGACTGCCACATCAGTGGCCGAAAAACACTCTAAGATCGGGAATTTTTTAATTGGGCGTGCAATTATAAGTTTCCACTATAGATGATACTAGCTTATAATCCGACGAGTAGGTCGGAGAAAGGTGAGGTATGAAATTTGATAATATAATGGGATGTATAGCTTATTGTTGTATAGTTTTTTTTGGGAAACACGTGATAAAAATAGTGAATTTTAGCAGGAAAGAGACATGAAGATGTAACAAATAAAAAATCGGCCTTATGAACCAAAATCAAGTACCTGTTAATTAGTGAAACAATATTGTTTCTGGTAATATGATGAGGTGGAATAAGTTTTATGGAAACCGAATTCCAGAAAATCGAATAAAAAATCGCCTATCCCGTCGGTTTTTGGGAAATGAGCATCTCACAATCGTTGCTAGCTTTTACTCGGCCCGTTGGCCGATTAATTTGCTTTATAAAAATTTCATCTTATCGTCATTGTGCTTTCTGGTTTTTGTCAGGCCATAATAAAATCTAAGGAAATCAAGAACGAACAACACGATTTGGGATAGGAACCGCTATTGTCGTATCCCTAGAAAATGGTGGTAAACACGGACTCACCTGCCAAACTGGTTTGGATTGAGATTTTTATCGGGTATTAGGGAACCATGTGATTATAAATTAAACTTGATCAAAACGGGTCAAAACTTGAAATTCAGCCTGCTTGACCGACCCATGCCAAATTCTAATTATTCTTTACTTTTAAACTTTCTATTTGAAAGTAAAAAATAGTGAAATAAAAGAGATGACTGCAATTCGCCATTTGCACATTACTTAATCGGGAATAAAACCATAGAAATTCAAAAGGAACTGAAAATATTTAGGATCGTTTTAATGTTTAAAATAACCAAATAGATCTTTCTGTTTAGTTTTTTACTAACAAATACCAAACGATTCCCTATAAATTACACTATAATTTGATCATTATGATATCAAATAATTATATAATATATATTTGAAATGATAAAAATTGGACTAACTGGGTTGGTCGAGGTTGAACCATTGAATAACTTTAAAATACATTATATTTTAGCCACTAAGATATAAATAATAGCATAATATATATTATGCCCGAGAAAATAGTTTGTTTTAGAATGGCAAACCAATGATGTTCATTTGTTTTACTTGATGGCCAAATTCCGTGTAGGTCAGGCCCATTCAACTCTTTTATTTTATGGTTAGCGGTTAGTCCATTAGATACCATGCATTAGTTTATTGTTAAATTTTTTATTTTTAGCAATAAAAAGGAGTATTGTTTTTGCCTTTTCATATATATTTTATCACCACGGAGAAATAAAAAGGCTTAAAGAAAAAAATTGACACTTCTGGACCCGTTTAAATTCGCATATGTATTGTTGATTCAAGTAAATCATATGCTAACAACTCAACTAAAAGGAGACCATCAAAACTTGAAAGCAAATGACAAAATTAGAGTTACATCCAATATACTAATAGACTTGATCAAATTAATGAGGCACAAAATTAGACACTCCTTATCTACAGGTTCCAGTAGTTTGAATAGTGAATCGACCTTAACTTTAGTAAATCAATCAATGATTCCTCGTTTTAACATAAACATAGGTTGTGGTAGTTGCAACAACTGTAACACCTAAAGATTCAATAGTTTCCACTCTCCGTTGTACAACCAACTTTTTATCTCCTCCATCTTCAAACTATCGACGTATATGTTTTAAACCAAAATTCAATTTCTAATCCTCCTTCTGCAACTCCATTTATGCTACTTTGATGGACCTTCTCTACATGAACGTGAATTTCTCTTTCAATTGAGTTTCTTGTCAGCTTGAACTCCAACTCCTCAATCCTCTTTCTTGCATTTGGCCAACTCATCTTCCTCGGGGCAGTTTAATAAGCTCGTAAAACCAACACTCATCTTCAATTCCATCAATATGCTCTTCTCCTCCTTCTCTACCTTCACCTGATCTAGTTCACTTCCATGTCCTTCAATATCCTCTCCGTTTTCAGTAATATCTTGATCATCTACACTTCTCTCTCTTCAACTGCTTCGATTTTGCTTATATGTCTCTCAATACCCTCCTTGGTTCAATCACTACCCTGACCAACTGCCTCTTCACTGCCTTCACTTGTTGCAAACTATTTCCATGACTTTTTATACACCTTCCTCAAAATCACAATCAACTAACCAATATCAATCCATGGCCTTGGATCAGTTTTAAACTCTCTATGAACATCTCAATACCACAAAGTCTAAATCTAAATATTCTTTCAGTTAATCATGAACTTGAGTTTACCAAAATCTAATCCACTCCTTCTAAGTTGGAATTCCCATCCCCCAAGCTCATTTTTTGTACATTTGATCCCACATAACCATGATATTATACCTCTAACTAAAATAAATCAAAGCATTTACGAAAAGAAACCGAACCATGAACTTAACTGCTACCAAATCCAAACACAATTTTTTCCTCTCACCACTTCCCTTTATCCCTTACCAAACCCAATATCAACTTTTACTCCAAGTACACACCCCAAACTCCCAGTATGTTGCGTGAAAGCTTAATTTTAGCAATCATTATGCTTGCAATTAGATTAATGGACACCAGCAAGCGCCAAAATTCCACCAGACGATCAGTTGTCTTCACTTTGAGTTTTGTCATAAAACTGCTGGCCCGATATGTTTATGAGTATGGAGGCCATATGAAGAGCAATACTGAATCACTTGCAGCAAAGTTACCGGTCAAAGTAGTGACAATGTGAAGCATGTGTTAACAAACGCGAATATGGGTTACTTTTATGGATTGCCATTAGAATGATTGGATTGGACAATGAGATCGTCCTTAGTTAAGTGACATGTAAATTGGTTCATTTGGTATGGAGGGCACAAACAGTTAATGTTCTACATTATTTTGGGTGAGTTTGTATTTAGTGTTTTCAAAATCGTGGTATATGAGTTAGGTGATTAAAATATCTAAACCCAAACAAACCGACCCACTTACACCCCTAGGAAGAGTTTCAAAACTTAGTATTTAACCGGACAAAAATGTTCAGAGATCCAGTCCCCTATAGTTTGCACAAAGATATGATTGCTTCACTATAGTTCTGGAAATTAATGGTAATTTAAGAATTCTATATCGCTTATACATATTCAATACTATAATTCGATATGAAATATTTGAACCAACAATATTTTGGTTGCAAATTTATGGTTATCGTCTATTTATAAGATAGATAAAATTTTAAATTAAGTATTAATTATAATTTAAATAAAGAAGTATCAAAATACCAAATAAGTACTTACGGAATATTTGTTGGGCTAGCTAATTGTTGAAAAGTTCTGTGATTTCATATTTTAGCTTCATATATATTTTTAATTTAAAAAATACAACAAATCTACATAGTGATTGATTTTAAACCTTCACTTTGTTCGAAGTGACCATGGTTCAAATCTCAATACGTCTATCTTTTTCTGTAAATAAATAAAAAAATACAGATAATTGTGAAGACAAAAATGTCCTTCCTAATTTCCCTCTCATTGCAGGAAATTTGAAAAGGGAGTTTAAGTTTCAAATAATTAAATCATATACCCTAAACCTATAGAACTTAAACCCTAATATCACATATACTAAGAACATAATCAATGATCCGCATTCGCCAAGATGTATACAACATACCATATGCACTATATTAGGATTTAGAGAATTATGATATGGGGTTTAGTTACGTGATTAATCTATGGTCTAGATAATGTTATTTAACTAAGGAGATGCAATAACCCTCAATCCATCGAGCGTACCATCTAATTTCCAATGTATATACACATACCATTGTTTGTTAAATTTAGCCAATGATAATTGGCTTATTTGTCAATGGTATTTAGTCTTTCAATTCTATGCTTATAATTGTCAACCGTTAGGGAAATTGTTAGCCAATGATTTTTGGTCATTCACTTATAGCATTGAAAATGTCTCGTTACAAAACCTTAGATCACAAATTTCAAATTTTATGTTTTGAAATAAAATTTTGTATAGCACTTTTGTAAACAATCCTTGTATTCCTACAAACTACAAAGTCATGTAACCTAATAAATGTAAAAGTTGTAAGACATACATAAACTCAAAATGTACTATTTGATTCATAAAGCTAGGTATATCATGATGATTCACTTTGTAAATAATTACAGTTATCAATTAATTCGATGATTGATTATTGCGGTGGATAGTCCTATGATTTTGAGATATTTCAGTATTTTCTCTCTTTAATTCAAAAAATAAATAAACATTGTTGTAGTCTAGTTGGTTAGGAATATTGACTATCAAATTGAAGGACTCGAGTTCAAGTCTTGGTAATGACATTTTTTTTCACGTAAGAAGATATTTAAGTTCTAAGTTGAACTTACAAATTTACCCCTAGCTACAATTAAGGAGAGTGCAAGGAATTTGAAATGCTCAAAATCTCCTGAAGAAGAGCTATATATTATAGAGGGATGTGTAGACTAGCTTATAATCCGGCTCGTTGGTCGGAATGTTCACATTTGATTATTTGTATTTTTTATGTTACATTTAACTCTATTAGCCCGTTTAATTTTATTGACAATTCTTCGATCAAGATGATACATAAAGAAAGAATATATAGGTCGAACTTTTGGAGAAATAAGAATATAAAATATAAAAATGTATCATTGATCTCATTTTCATAATGATAATTAAGCCCCGATTAAAATGCTATTGGTTAGTTGATTGTCAAGAAAGATAGAGTACAAAAGCTCACTGGAATTCCCACACGACCCATAGATAGTTTCAAACTCAATCTTAAACCTCACAATCCTACATAAAGGCTTCAATTCTCTCCTTTTAGGAACAATATGTCACTAATCAAAAGTAAATGGAGAGTTGTTGATTCAAGTCAACTATATGCTAACCACTCAGTTAAGAGGGGACCATTAAAACTTGAGAGCAAACGAAAAAATTAGGGTTACCTCCAATATGCTAATAGACTCGATTGAAATATTAAGACACAAAATTAGACACTCCTTATCTATCAGTTCCTATAGGTTGAATAAGAATCGACCTAGCTACAAAAACCATAAACCTAAAGGTCCAATAGTCACCACTCTCTGTTGTACAACCAAATTTTTATCTCAAGAGGCATACGTTTCAATAAAAAATTCAATCTCTAATCCTCCTTCTACAACTCCATTTATTGAACTCCATTCTATTTGTCATGGATTGATATCGGAGTTGAAATCTTTAACTTGCCTGGCTTAAATCCCCAATAATAAAATCGTAGTGCCAAGAGATACCAAAAGATTGATTTCAAAGGCGTCCTTGTATTGGAAAGTGAAAGGGGCGCAAACTATTGCACGATTGATGGAATTTCGGAGGAAGTTAAAAGAGATAAGAACAAAGATAAAAAAGCACTAAATTTAAATTTAAATTGAAAAATTCAAGGACACAACACGTAGTAATATAATTAGTTTCTTCTATGGTAGCCAATTACCAATCTACCTTTAGCAAAAAATTAAGGCGACAGCAAAAAATTTAAAATTGAGAAAATTACATGAATGAAAACTGAAGTATCAAGCACCATAAAAATACATACGGTAGACTTAGTGTGCTTGCTAATCATGATGGAAAATTTCTCCAATTTTCAGAGTTTAACTTTGTGTATGTTTTTACTCGAAAAGATGCAACAAATTTGTTTAGTGTAATTGGTTGTGATTATTGTCTTTATTTTAAGAGACCTGGGTTTGAATCCTCATATTGATATTTTTTATATGAGATAAATAATTAATTGTAGAGACAAAAATGTCCTTCCTACTTTCACTCACGTTGCAGGAAATTTGAAATCGAGGAAAGTTCACAAAACTCTACCATATATTATTAGAGGACTAGATTAGGGCCCGCCCGTGGCCGATGAATTTCGTTAATAGTTTAAATAACCTTAGTAATTGTTCGAAGCAAGAAATGTTTTATTTCATATCATAAAAATTTCAAATAATTTAGTTACTGGAAATATCATACTCTTATAATTTTCAGCATGCTAACCTGATTTATTGACTGAAGTCCTTACTCAAAGTAAAAAACAAAAGTCATGCAAGAAAGTTAGACTCCTAAAAATTTAATAAGACGGTCATACTATTTGCTACTCAATGTCAATAATTTTTGAATATTTCATTTTGAATTTTTTCTGATCACTCTGCCTCCGCCTTCTAAAGCACCATCATCTCCTCTAATTATCAATGCCTTTGTCTTCTTTAAAGTAACTTTTTTCTTCACAATAGGTTGTTCCTACTTATTTTTTCATTGAAAACCAAGCTTTAATGGTAAAATATTCAAAAACATTGGACATTCCACACATTAAAAGTTTACGCCCATTTACTCCTAAATTTAGAAGAAAAAAATGGAATTGTTATGTTGGGATCTTGGTCGAGACAAGTGATGTGTAGTAGGTAAATTAACGTCTCATTCATGAGATTTATTTTTTCCTTAATACTGATAAACAACCATGCGACGAACACAAAATTTGATAATCTGTAAATTGAAAGATTAATGAATAACCAGTAGGCGTTGCCTATTCTCCAATATATCCTTTTTTTCCTTGTATATGTACATATTTGGTTGCCCAATTTGTAAAAATGGCTGACGAAAGTTTAGTGATTGACAATGAGAATAATTAAACTTGCCACGAATGCTATCTTCTATCTATTGTGGTTTATTTTTAATCGGTAAATCATGAATTAAGTGGGAAGTAGCATGATCATTCTAAGTTGACCTTAAGAAGATTGGGAGATTAGTTGAAATCTTGTCAGCAAGGTCAGGCTCACATTCATAATAATCTAATGAAAAATTAATGGTGGCGATACGATAAAGACTTGTTGTAGAGATCGGGTACCATTGATAGTTCATGAATACTATTATATATGATTAGACTAATAGGTTTCTATTCCAAAATTTGTCAAAATGAATATCATTTTTATATAATATATTTTATTTTTAGTTCAATTTTTGTAATTTAAAATTTTAAAAATGAAATATCATTAATTAAAAAAATAATAAAGGATAAGTTATGCACCTTATGTTTTTTACAGTAAAACATGTATAAGTTATGCACCTTGAGTTATATACCTAATATGTTAATAAACTAACAATAATATAAATCACCTTTTCTTACGAAAATATCTTTGATTCTATTCTTACGGAAATATATAATCCTAAGTTGATAATATGAACATTGATTTTATTAGTTATCTTTTTTTTATGAATCAGTGGAATCTTATTCATCAAAAAAGTGTTGCTAGCAACACCCTTGCTAACTAGGGAACCAACCAAATGTTGGGTACAGAAAATGGAAACCTATCCCCCGAGACAGTAACTTAGCTAAACATTCTCGAATTGACAGACCCTTTCACTGCTCAAAACACATTCTACTTCATTTTGTATCAATAACAACAGTTCATTAAAACCCCTAACACCACCTCCATACAATCTTCGACACCGTTCCCTCCATACCTGACTTGTCCAGGACTGCCAAATGAGTCTACCTGTTTCAGCTACTTCAGTTTGTCGAATAAGTTTTGAGACCAGCCACGCAATCAGACCCTCCCAAGTCTGGAGTAAAGGAACCTGCATAGAACCACTGAATAGTACATCAAGAAGTTGTCTAGTGAATGGACAAAGAACAAACAAATGCTGCCTACTCTCTATCCCTCCACCACAAAAAAAAACACAAGTCAAAGGCCCACTGTATCCCCATTTCTGCATTCTGTCCTTTGTATGAATGCTAACCCTGACAACCAACCAAGTAATGATTCGGTTTCGTGGGATAGCTTTACCCTTCCAAACTATCTTCCACCAGTCCACCTTCTGCTGAGTTGGTCTAAGGAGATGCCACACTCTTTTAATAGAAAACCGAGGCATAGGAAGATCATTAAGAAGTAAGATATCATTCCTACTCGAGATGAATGGAGATACCTTACTTCTTAACTTGAGGATCTTACGCCAATTCCAAGACCCCGAGGTGCAGGTGTAATTCCAGAATCATTTGCCTTTCAGTTTATATCGATTAATCCAAGCAACCCACAGAGATCCCTCTTGCAGCAAAATTAACCAAATATGCCTTATCATGCAGGCCTGATTCTAGTTACTCATATCCCTGAATCACAAGCCTCCTTCCTTCTTTGGATAAGTAACTTTCCCCCAGACTACATTTGCCCTGAGTTTAACACCTCTGTCCACTCCCTAGACAAAGTTACTGCAGATTCTTTCCACTTCTTTAATCACAACATTAGGGAGGAGAAACACAGACATCCAAAATTGAGTTAAACTGTATAAAACAGTTCTAAACAATTCAATTCTTCCAGCATAAGAGAGAGTTTTAGCTTTCCAACATGTGATCCGAGCAACAATTTTGTCTATAAGTGGTTTGCAAGCAGCCAAACTTAACTTGGCATATATTAGGGGTACCCCTAAATATCTAATAGGGAAATGTCCTAACTGATAGCCATATCGTTCAGCCCTCACTACCCTTTCTTCTTGAGGAAGACCCCCAAAGTAGATCTCACACTTACTAGGGTTAGACTTCAATCCAGAAATTTTCTTAAACTGGTATAGAATTCGTTGCAATTCCTGAATTCCATAGTTTGAAGCATCCATAAAGACCAAAAGGTCATCAGCAAAACAAAGGTGAGTGAGCTTAATCCCTTTACACATTGGATTAGGGAAAACGACCAACAGAGGCTGACTAGTCAATCAGGCATGAAAATATATCCATGGCAACTGAGAATAGGTAAGGAGACAGGGGGTCACCCTGTCTAAACCCTTTCTTTGCTAGAAAGTATCCAACCAAACCTCCATTAAAACAAACACTCAGCATAGGGGTGCCCACACACATTCTAATCCAACTCACAAACCTTTCAGGGATCCCCGTACACTTAAGAACTTGGAAAATGAAGTTCCAATCAACCGAATCAAAGGACTTCATGAGGTCAATATTCAAAGCACATCTAGGGGAGATATTGTTATGGGAATATCTACTTACAAGCTCATGAGCCATTAAAATGTTCTCACCTATAAGTCTTCCTATAACAAAAGTCGTTTGGTTTTTACTTATCAAAGAAGGAAGCAGATGACTTAGCCTATTAGCTATGAGTTTTGAAATACACTTATAGAGAATATTACAGCAAGATATGGGTCTAAAATTCTTCATATCATCAGGGTTTGGAACTTTAGGAATCAATGACAGAATGGTAGCATTAACTGGCCTAGGGACACTATCTTGTTCAAAGCAGAACTGAATAGCAGCTGTTACCTTAGGGCCAATCAATGGTTAAGCATAGTGAAAGAAAGCCGCAGAGAAGCCATCAGGTCCAGGACTTTTATCTCCATCAATACCAAAAATCACTTCCTTAATCTACTTAGCAGGGAAGGGATCGCAGATGCCAGCAATCTGATCACCCGTCAAGCTTCCATTTTAACAATCCAGTGATGTAGTCATCAGTTTGAGCCTCAACCTCAGGATCAGCCACTCCAAGTAATCTTATATAAAATCTTACTGCAATCTGGGACATTTCATCTACATCCTGAATTTTATCTCCCTGTTCATTCTTTAGAACTCTTATAGTACTCCTCTTCTGCCTCCAGCGAATAGACCTATGAAAATATGCTGAGTTCATATCTTCTGTCTTCAACCAAGATTCTCTTGATTTTTGTCGAAGAAAAGACTCTTCTGCATCAGCCAAAACCTTTAACTCCTGCTCCATCCTCTTCACGTTTACAAAATTGTCACTAGATGGATCAGTCAGCGCCTGCTGTTGCATAATATAAACTTCTGCTTCCTTTTCTTTGTCACGTTCCTTCAGATCCGAGTACTCCTCCCTATTAAGCTTCCTCAACAGTAGCTTCAGATTCTTCAATTTCTTGCATACCCTTATCAATGGATGACAAGTCACATGACTCCAAACTTCTTCCAATAATTCATCAAACTTTGGATGGTGAAGCCAGAATTTAAATGGCTTCAGGAGAGATTTCAGAGAAGCATTGGTGTCCACATATAAAGGACAATGATCAGAAAATCCAGGTGCTTGGATATGAACTTTACTATCCTTTATCTGATCCAACCAAGCAAAGTTAACAAGCACCCTGTCAAGTCTTTTAGCAATCGGGTTAGCTGCTTGCTTGTTAAGCCAAGTAAACCAGGGTCAAGATCATTTATCCAGTCATGGAACACAATCATACTAGCATCCAATCTGGGCGAATTTGAAGCCTCTGAGGGGTTTTAATGTCATTAAAGTCCCCTAAGACAATCCATGGAACATTAACCACCTTAATCCCTCGTAATTCGTTATACAACATTCACCTTGCATTATCCTCATTTGAAGCATACACAACAGTACCAAAAAAAGTTTGCGATCCACCCACCATAAACTGAACATATTGATTTGAAGAGTGAAGTACAATGAGCTGTACATCCTTTCTCCAGAGCAACCAAATCTTCCCCAGCCCGTTTGAATTGTGTTTTATCTTCTTCTCCCAATCTGGGAATCTCTTTTCAACCAATGTATCTGTCTCAGAGGATCTTATTCTAGTCTCTAGTATACCTTCTGCTTTAAACTCTCGTGTATTCCAGACAAGGATTTTCATCTTTTACCCCTTCCCTTTCCACCCTTACCTCCTCTCTTTGGTTGAATAGGAACCAAAGGAGAATCGACCCAGATCTTCTTTCCTTTATCAACAGGAGGTTGCACATTTTCCTTCCCTTTCCCAGTCCTATCTCCCTGAGGTAACTGAGGTCGTAAGCTCCCAGTTTCTGGTGACTTACCACCTACAGTACGCTGCCCATCAGTACTTGGACTCCCACCCATAGGAGGTGATCCCGTTACTATCTGGGCAAAACTCAAAGTAGTGCTCCCATTGGAAGAAGGAGCTTGGACATTATCCACATTTACTACCTTCTGTATTGTCTCACAATTCTCCACCGTCTCTGATGTAACAACAATGACAGGATTCTCATTTCCACCCTTATCCGCACTTACATCAGCAGAGCCAGTAATCAATTCCACAACAGCTACAGAGGATATCATTTGAACAGTAGAGTCTTCAACCACTGGATCAACCTTCTGCGCCTCAACATTCACTGACTCTCTGACTCGCCATTGTTTGACAGGTTCCTGGTGGCAAATATGCCCAAACAAACAACACTTCGTTAAAGAAATGGCCAACAGAAGAGGCCATCCATTGCCGACCCCGACCTAGAAATGGCTCACAGAAGAGGCCATCCACACCCGTCGTCCTCCACCATGTCAATCGAACAAGATAATTTGACAGGGAAGAATGCAATCGGGTCTGCTGCTTCCACTATTGCATCATAAGCCAACCTGCTCCCTATTATATTAGGATTTTGCATAGAGTCAGGGTTGTGGGAGATGCAGAGAACAGGGGAGTGGTCATTCTAGGAATTTTTTTGGAGATTGTTACTGGCCAGGGCGCATCCTAATGTGGCTGGGTGGATGGTGCCGTTAGTGAATAAGGGAGATGGGTGTAAGTGACGACGAGTAAAAGGAACGGTGGTGGATTTCAGGGAGGAAGGATCCCCGCAAAGGGAGTTTGGAGAGGAGGTCGGGCGGTGTTAAAGGAGTTTTAGGAATTTTAAGACTTTTTTTGTTTTATTTAGGGGTAATACTTTATTTTGGCCCGAATTTGGCCCAT
Source organism: Linum tenue (assembly GCA_946122785.1). NCBI lineage: Eukaryota > Viridiplantae > Streptophyta > Magnoliopsida > Malpighiales > Linaceae > Linum > Linum tenue. The sequence continues at coordinate 20,323,905 of CAMGYJ010000004.1, read as the reverse complement.
GGTTTCAGAAATTAACATTCTAGTCTCGACTATGCAACATATAAACTCAATTGGCCCGACACATGGTTTGACCTTCAATTTGGACGCTCAACACCGTTGACTGTTAGTCAACATGCCATTTCATTGCCTCATCAGCCTAAAAATCATTAAAAATTTTCAAATTCAAATTATTTTCCTAATTTCTATTATTTATTAATTTTAAATTAACCAAAAAATAAATTTTAAAAAATAGAAACTATTTTTTATTTTTTATTTTTGGGATATTTGAAAATGATAAATTTTATAAATTAACCAAAAATTATCAAATTAAATTTTATAAATTTAAAAATATATAATAAATTTTGTATTTTATTTTATGGGAAATTTATAAAGTATAAAATAATTTTATATTTTTTTATTAATTGATAAAATTTATCATTTTCAAATTACCCATAAAATAAATAATAAATTTATTTTATATTTTTATAATTTATATTTTGATTAATTTGATAATTATAAATAATAATAATAATTAGGAATATAATTTGAATTTCTGAGTCAAACCATGCGTCGGGCCAATTGAGTTTATATGTTGCAAAGTTGAGGCTAAGATGTTAATTTCTGAAACCACAGGTCAAGTTGATTATATGGTTATAGTTCAGGCCAAAATAAGGTATTAACCCTTTTATTTAATTAGATTTTGGTTAGTGATGGACAATTTAGTAAATTTATGTCTTAAGTTAGAACAATATTAGTAAACCTAGGGCGACATTTAGCCAGTAAGCGAACAATTGAAATCCATTTTCCATGTGGTCCGCTGCAAAAGCGCGACATCCATATATCTTTTTTTTTTGTAAAAAGACTAACACCATCGGCATCTAACTCGTATTAATAACAGCTCGATCCATGGTAACACCCATGGAATCGTCATTGAGACAATAACAAAGGTTGGGGTCGCTCACATCGAAGAGATTTGTGCCAAAATTAACAGAATGTCCCCTATTTGCAAGGAAATCAGCAACATAGTTACTTTCTCTAAAAATATGGTTAATGCTGATATCCCAATTTCTCTCCAAAAGAGTCCCTATTTGTGTCGCAAGCAACCCATGTACATGGTCGCTGTTCTTCTATGTCTTGATGATGTTAATGGTAGTTGAAGAGTCCAAGTTCAACTCAACTTTCCTGTACCCTTTGCGCCAGGCAAGTTCCAAACCCTCGGCTGCACCCTTCAGCTCGGCTCTTGTTATCGAGCAGACTCCAAGGTTGTAGGTGAAGGCTCCCTCGCATCTTCCCATGTGATTACGCAAAAGCCCACCTGCAACAGCAACTCCAGTCTGAGAGATAACAAATCCATCTGTTTGGATTTGAATACATCCATGTCTTGGTACTTTCCAACCAATCTGTTGCACTCGCTTGTTAGGCAGAATGCTTCGAGTAGCATTATCGCGAGCTTGCCTGTTGATTTCAATCCACAAAAGGATTATGTGAATGACTCCTTCCTCTGAAAATCTCTCCCCTTCCATGGCTTACTCATTCCTCTGCTTCCAGATAATCCAGCAAATGAGCCCAAAATCAGTCCATGTGTTCTCATCCATAAGGTTCTTGTTGAGCCAAGATTCGAAGTCAACATTGTTGTTCTTCTCCTTCACTTTATCCTGGAAACGATTCCATATTCCTCTAATTTTGTTGCATCCAAGGAGAATACGTTCCACTGTTTCTTCTGTTCCACTGCGGTGTGCGTAGTCTCCGTTGTTGATAAGCTTCCTCTTCTCTCTTTCTTTGTTTGCGAGAAGTCTTCTATGGGACACCAGCCACAGAAAATGCTTCACTCTACTTGGTCCACTCCATCTTCAAAGATCCTTCCATATCTTGTCAGATTCGTCGTTCAGGTTCCCTATTGCCAGGTTGTAGGCTAACTTCAGATGAAATCTCTCATCTTTCTCGATGCCCCAGAGTGTAGTGTCCTCCCCCATTCTCGGTTTAGGCACATCTTTCCCTGCAATTTGCAGAAGGATCTCATTAGGGAGATAGAGGGAAATCCATCCCCAGTCCCATTCACCTCGATGGTCAGTCCAGTCCGCAACTAAGGATGCTCGATCCGCCTCGGTAAGCTCCTTCATTGAGTAGTTCTCTAGTGCAACTCCATTATCCAACCAGGGATGGGTGCAAAATCCGGTAGTTTGTCCATCCCTAACACTCCAAACATTGGCCTATTTCATCAGGGGCATCGCCTTGACAATTGCTTTCCATAGCCTTGAGTGATTGCTTTTTTTCATAGAGCTGATGTTTCCTTCCTTGTGGTGGAAATATTTTCCTTGAAAAGCCTGCACCCACATATCATTCCCATTATTCAGAACCTACCAGGCGAGCTTAATCCCCCCCCCCCCGGTCTTTTGGTTTACAGATAGTATCCCAATTGATCAAGTGAACTTTTCTCTTCCCAAGGTGGCTCCCTCAAATGAAACTCCTAATCTTACAGTCAATTGCATCACAGACAAAAGCAGGCAGCACAGAAGTTTGCATAGCATAGGATGAGATGGCATTCAACACATCAACTGTAAGTATAACTCTACCCGCTAAAGATAGACTTCTAGCTTTCCATCCCGAGAGTTTCTGGTCAATTTTGTCCAAAATATATCTATAGGTGTGATGAGGGCATCAAAGGGCCAGTCACACGTTCTAAGGCAAAGGAGATGAGAGACAAGTTTGCAACGTATTTGGATTGTTATTTTGCAAGCATGGACGTAGAGCTATTCAAGTACAAGCGCTTTATGATGTTTCAAGTTGTGGAGGAAGAAGGAAGTCCTGAAGAGATGGCAGAATGCGAGAAGAAGGCTTAACAAGTTGTTTTTGCTTAGTGGGTTTTTTCTACTTAATGGGGTTTTTTCCAGCTTAACAAGTTGTTTATGTTTTAAGTCGGTTTACTTTGATGTTGTCCTTGTCATGTTCGGATTTGGGTTGTATGGGGCCTATTTAAAGTGCTGAACTCGTTGGTTTGGAGGATAGACTATTATTATCAAATTTCAAAAAGCTTTTGTTTGTTCCCTTTGTGGACTTTGCCCTAAATACTCTATTGGGGATTCTGGAGTGTTACAACGACTCTTATCAACTAGGTATACACCCTAGTTGTGGGGAGCTACTCATATCAATTTCCCTGAATTCCGAGTTGAGATTGTTCGATCGATTCTTATCGATTGTCCCTTTCACGAGTAAATTATGTCCGATTGATTTCCATCCTATCTTGGTTCTATCTTTTGATTTGAATTGCTTGAGTTGTGCGAATTTGATTGTATAAAGTGGTATCAGGAGTCCTGTTCAAACTCAACGGCGAAAAATTCCTGAAGGTATTTTGTCTTTCATTATTTTCTAGGAAAAAAATTTAGTTATTTGTTTTTGTTTTCGTGCACGTAACTAAAACATAACTTTTGTTTTTTTCTTAGTTTTTTCCCCCTTCTTTCTTATACGTGAGTAACAAAGGAAAGTGGGAAAAAATCAATTTGTTGCTTTTTTCGTTAGGTTATGTGTGACACCTTAGGCGAATCTCACATCGACAAAGCACGGGAGAGATCCATGGTTCATAAGTAAGAAACCGACCTTAACTGACAAGATGCGTTTTGGGGTGAAATGGAGGAGATCTTGTGAGAACTCCGAAGTTAAACGTGCTCAGTGTGGAGTGCAACAAGGATGGGTGACCTTTATGTGAAGTTACCTTGAATTGCACTCCAAGTCGAAAACTGTGAGGGTCAAGGCCCAAAGCGGACAACACTTGTAACATCCCGGACCTTTCCTGACGAATATATTGTCCGCTTTGGGCCTTGACCCTCACGGTTTTCGACTTGGGGTGCAATTCAAGGTGACTTCCCATAAATGTCACCCATCCTTGATGCACTCCACACTGAGCACGTTTAACTTCGGAGTTATCACAAGATCTCCTCCATTTCACCCCAAAACGCGTCTTGTTAGTTAAGGTCGGTTTTTTACTTATGAACCATGGATCTCTCCCGTGCTTTGTCGATGTGGGATTCGCCTAAAGTGTTACATTAAGTGAGTAGATAAAAAAACTATTTTTTTCATTTGTTGTAGCGGTCCACGTGAGTAGTTAAAAAGTATAGAAAAGTCAAAACAAAAGATTTGTTATACAACCACAAAGCTGTACGTGGGACAAAAGAAAAAAAAATATTGTGTGGTTTGGTTTTGGCTTTGTGGTTATTGTTAGTTTTTGAAAGGCAAAATACACTTACATAGCCAAAACTTTCGCGTTTGTGACAATAATAGTCAATTTTTGAGAAATACCACTAATAGCCATTTCCGTCCAATACTATCTAACAGAATGACTGGACTAACAACAACGATTGGCGTGGCATATTTTATTGGAAAATAATGAAAGGTGGAAAATCATTAAAGTTTTATCCTTTAATTTTAATTAAATTAAATAAAAAATTATAAAAAGCAATAAATTCATTAAAAAATATTAAAAAAACAATAATCCCGACTCTCCTCCACCGCACCGCCTCTTCACCTTCCCATCTTCAAAATCGGTGCCGCTATTCTCTCTTCTCTCTGATTTCTTCATCTCCATCAATGAAAAACAAACACAAAGATTCCTTTCTTGTTCCCAGAAAGATGACAACCCACAAACAAAACCCTTTCTTCTTCGCTCATCTTTTATCAACTTCTTTCTCTTTCAAAAACGCCCAGATCCTTTCTATAAAAAATGTCCAAATCCGCGAATCAATTCTTCTTCCCTTCTCTGAGTCAGAGTGTGGTTCGGGTTGGACGGGGATGGAAAATCGGAATTGGCGGAGCCGGGGCTCGAATCTATGGAGAACAAGAACCAGTGGCAGAGATGATGCTTGAATCGAGAGAGAAAGAGGCTAGCTATCAATCAGATCTGGTCGATTTTTGTGTTGATTTTAGGGGTGCTTCAACGATGTAAGATTAGAGGAAAGGTCGATTTTTGTTTTGATTTTGGGAAGCTTCAACGATGGAGGACGATGATGAACGGTAGGGGAAAATTGTACCTCAAGCAAGATGAAGAATAAGAGTAAGTTGGGTACGTCTATCTTGAAGAAGAAGAAGAAGAAGAAGAAGAAGACAAAGTGAGGGATCTAGTTTGAAGTGGGTTGTTTGGGAAAGAAAAAGGGATCGTGGTTTGAAGATGGAATAGAAAAAGGGATCTGTTTTGAAGTGGGATTTTTGGGAAAGAAGGGATCGAAGATGGAATAGAAGGCAGGGGAGGAATAGAGGTGAAAATTTTAACAAAAAAAATTAAAATTAAATATGATGTGTAATTATTAAATAATTTTAAAATTATGACGTGTCATTTTTGGCTTATTTGGTTCTGACGTGTTCGTTGAGTTGGCGCCTAGTCAGCAAACCATCAAATAAGTTGACGGTGTTAATAACACCGTTAAAGTATTTGACGGAAATGACTATATTTGTCATACAATAACTTTAAAAGCTGGCTATAGGTGGTATTTCTCCAAATTTGGCTATTATTAGCATAAACGTGAAAGTTTTAGCTATACAAATGTATTTTGCCTTTTTGAAAATCAAGAATGGAGCAAAGTCAATGATTGGCGGAGATGATAAAGCAAGGGCTCACGACGATAGAAGTTATTCTTCAAGGGCAAGCACGAATGGCCGAACGATGGGACACCAAACTTGCTCGATTGGAAGCTTTGTTGGGGATTACTGCGCCAGCAATGGTAATCCCACCCGAAACACCTTTGACGATGGGGAATCCAAATCTAGAGCAAGATCAACCGTTTGAGCCTACCATTTAGATACAAGAGAAAAATCCAGAAGTTGATATCGAGAGTCAAGCAGATTAGCTACAAGATTATCATAGCACGACGACGTCAGCATTAATTAAAGAGAAGAAAGAAGATGTTCTTGTGGATGTGCCATAATTGGGTGCACTTGAAGTTGATCAATTTGACGAGAGGATGAATGCATGAAAATTCTTGAAGATTCATCAATTGTTCCAGAATATGATCATACGGATTTCGTCATTGGAGATAATTTTTCTGAAGAGGAAGCTCGTATTGAAAATCGACGAGAACTTCAGAGCTACATGGAGGGTTTTCATCAAAATCGAGTCTCTACAATTTGTGGACGAATTATTCTTAAGAAGGGGGAATAATAAAATCCTCACTACCAAGTCAATTCCGTTGGAAGACCAAGAATGTGGGGGCTGACCAGATATCAAGATTCTTTAAAGAATCTAGGTCGAATCTTCTTCAAGAGAGATAGAATGATGTGATATCGACTAGAACGATATTCAAGTATATCTAAAAGGTTTTTTTCTGATTCGTCAAAGACTCGAAGTATATCAAAGTATATCTAATAGGTGTGAAAGAATACGTACATTCATAATACGCTATTAGATATACTTTGATATACTTCGAGTCTTTGACGAATCAAAAAAATCTATTATTATTTTTAGCTCAAATGAATTTCATAGTTTGAGTTTAGAGAAGTAGGAGACTGAGGTTTACCCATAAGAGATTAGGATAGTATTATGAATGATTGTTTAGTTGTATAAATAAAAAATATTTCGATTAACAACATATGCAACAAATGTATTTGCAAGTACACTTTAGAATATAAAAAATCGTGGTGCATCGTGGTAAAGATAATAAAATTTTAAAATAATGCGAAGCATAGTCAGCATAATTGATGAAGTAAATGTAACTAGGGGTGGCGATACGGTCCGGTCCAGTTAAATTGGCCCGAATTGATCCGGTCCAGTCCGGTCTTTTTGAAAATATGGGGACCAAAGTTTGGATTGGGTACAGTCCGGTTTTGACCCGGTCCGGTCCCAATCCGGTTTTGACCTGTTTTGACCATGTTACAGAAAATTCAGCAGCATATACCTATTTTCCTGGAATGTAGACAACCTGTTTGTAGCAAAAATCCGACCAAATAATTAAAATACCACTTACCCAGCTGCTGCTCCCTTCCATTTTTCTGAGTTCGTCGGAGCAGAGGCGGGCGGCGGGCTGCGGGCGCCGAGTGCGGGCGGCGACTGTAGCGGTTCGGGCTGGCAGCGGGCTGCGGACGATGGACGAGAGACTGCGGCGGGCTGCGGCTGTTCGGTTCGGGACGACTGCCGACTGGACGTGGACGAGAGACTGAGAGAGGCGCCTTCTGCGACTGCAAGTCTCCACTATCCAACCCTAAACAAAAACAAAAGCCAATTAGTCATTATGGGCCGGCGGGCTGCAGGGGGAGTGGGCTTGTTTGGGCCCCTTATGGGCTTTGCCTTTGAGTCCTGGTTTGATCTGTTTTTAATCATCTGGTCTTCCGGTTTTTACACGGTTTTGACCCGGACTGGATTGGTCCGGGTTTTTTTGCTAATTATGAGACCAAAGACGGGATTGGATTGTTTTACATCCGGTCTCGATCTTAAAACGGTCCGAGTTTTACGGTCCGGTTTCTGATTTTTAATTCGGTCCCGGTCCAAATTGCCAGCCCTAAATGTAACAGCACAGTTAAATTCCCAAATAGGAATATGGTTGTAAGACATAGCAGGTTTTTATTTTAATTATGTTTCTGTTTTTTTTTTTTTAGGAATCACTAAAGGGATTTCATTAAAATCAAATCACAGAGCCTCAGCGGCTACAGCATCAGCAACCATAACAGGCAGATGACCATTGTCAAAATACATTTCATCTTCAACATTCTGTAAATGGGCTAAAAGATGGGCTGCATTGTTTGCTTCCCTGTAGGTGAATAGCCATTCTCGAATATCCATTTCTTCAGCCTCCTTCAATATCTCAGAACAAAGAGTCCCCAATTCCGTTCTGTGTTGAGCTCCCTTCTTCAAAATCTCTATAATCTTTCTGCAATCTGATTCCACCACAAACGGCCCAACTCCTCTCTGTTTAGCTGTCTGAATACCATGCAATATTGCTATACCTTCAGCCAAATCCGGAGGCCATCTTACTCTTATTCTTTTGTTTGCAGCAAAGATTGGAGTTCCTTCCCAGTCTCTCATAATGCATCCAAGCCCCACTTCACCTCTATTATTCATCCCAGCATCCGTGTTCAGTTTCAATATACCCATTGAAGGTTTTTTCCACTTGCTGTTTTCCCTTTGGCCGCCTCTTGTCTGTGTACGATCCTTCCCCTGTACTTCAAGGAAACAGTGTATGAATTCATCAGCTCTAGGGAAAATCTCCCATTCCTCCATAAATTTCTTGTTGAAAATCACATTGTTCCTGTCCTTCCAGAAGAACCAAAGTAGCGAACAAAGCTGTGCCACCTCCTTGTCCGAGTAGTTTTTCAAAACCATGTTGAGCCACTGCTTGCAAGTATTACCTTCAGCCTTATAAAAAATCTCAGCCAGGGGAGTTTTACTCCATATCCTACTGTTCCAGCAGCAGTCAATCAGGCAGTGCTTTATAGTTTCTTTAAGCCCACAGTTGGGGCATTCGTCCCCAAGGTTCTTGACCTTCCTGCTAATTCTTGTTCCCACAGGGAGGATGTTATGAACTGCTTTCCAAACAAAAGTTTTCAACTTCCCAGGCATATTAATCTTCCATAGGGTCTTCCAACTAAAACCTTCTTCATTTCTCCCTCCCTCATCTGCAGTCTCTTCCATCTTTCTCTTCTGCTCAAATACATATCCAGATTTCACAGAGTACTTACCATTTTCTGTTTCTGTCCAGCAGAGGACATCCCTATCGATAACTGATGCAAGGGGAATAGCCTGGATTGCCTGTCTCTCTTCAGGGGTGAAGATTAACTCAAGGATGTCTTGTCTCCACGTTCTAGTATCTTGATCAATGAGGCATGAAACTTTGGCATCCCACTCCAAAAACGGGCTATAAGAGTAGACTTCATGATTTTCCAAATTAGGGACCCATTTATCCCCCCATATCCGAACCTCCTCCCCTGATCCTATTCTCCATCTGCTTCCTGCTTTTAGTAGATCTTGTGCTCCCAACAGACTCCTCCAAATGTAGCTAGGTCTCCATCCCAGTTTAGCTTCCAGGATTGTTGTTTTTGGATGGTATTTAGCTTTGATCAATCTAGCAACCAAAGAAGATGGTCTCGTATGCAGATTCCAGAGCTGTTTAGCCAACATAGCCTTATTGAAGACCTTGAGATCCCTGAACCCCATTCCCCCTTCAACCTTCTGTTTGCACAACTTTTCCCATTTTTTCCAATGTATCCTTCTCTCTGAGCCTTTCTGCCCCCACCAGTAATTAGCCATCAAGCTGTGGATATCGTCTATTATGCCATCAGGGATTTTAAATACAGACATCGCATAAGTCGCTTGCGCTTGAGCCACACTTTTGATTAAGATTTCTTTCCCGGCGTCACTGAAGTACCTGCTTTTCCAGTTGGTCAGCTTACTTCTTACTCGTTCCTTCAGGTTCTGAAAGACAATCTTCTTGGATCTCCCCACCATTGTTGGCAATCCCAGATATTTGGCCAGCTTGTCCACTTCCTTAATACCCATTTCAGAGCATATTTCCTTCCTTTTATCCTCCTTAATGTTGCTGCTGTAGTATATTTCTGACTTCGTGAGATTCACCATTTGCCCTGATTCATTTTCGTACAACTTCAGAATTTCTTTCAGCTTCTTTGCTTCATTGATGTTCGCCCTAGCAAAAAGAACACAATCGTCGGCAAACAGCAAGTGAGAAATAGTGGGCGCTCTATTACAAACTTTAATTCCATGAATTTTTTATTTCGCCGTTAGTGTTTCTAATTGAGTGAAACTTTCGTTAGGCTTTTAATAGTACCATTTAATAAAGAGGGAAAAAATGATAAGCCAAGCAATCATATGTTGCCGGGTGGATAGGCTGCAGGCTATCCCTACAAACTAGTTTGCACGTAAATATCGTCCTTTCGAAAAAGAAAAAAAAAAACGCAAGAGCGGAGTAAATCCATGTAAGAGAAGGCTTTTGAATTAATGATTGAAGGCCAAGCCCGCTGAAAACAGAGGCCCAATCTAAGTCCAGCTGCATCCATGAATCCATCAATGTTACTATAAAACAAATTGCGTCGCTTGCCGCATAGGGTTAGGTCACAGATCTGAAGAACAGATCCAGACCGAAAATTCTCGAAAACCAGCGGCCCTCGCGGACGAACTCAATATTCTGTTGCTGCGGTTGCTGCTAGGGTCTAGAGTTGGGGTTAGGATGTCTGTGGATTCTTTGGTATGCGTCCACACCAAGGAAGAAGGATCGAGAGTTGGGTTCCCTGAGTTTAAGCGGAGTCGTATAGACGAGGTGTGCTCAGCTACTGACGATGTAGGTGATGATGCTCCATCGAGGTACAAGTTGGCGATCAGGCGGAAACCGAAGCAGGAGCATTGGTGGGATTTTGGGATGGTGTTCTCTTCGATAAGTACTGAAGAAGTGACGGTGGATCTGATGAATATCGAGGAGTGTCTAATCGATAGAAGGGTCGCGACCTTGCACGAAAGCATGGGTATAGGTATGAGTTTCGCATTGGTAGATTTGAAACTGTATGGTTTTGGTAATTTCCCTAAGATGGAATGGGAACCTGAATCTGTAGATTTCTTTGTCTGTGATCTCAACGACAGGAGCTATCCCTACGAATTTTGCAAGGCAGGTCAGCTGAATGGACCTAAGATATGTCCTATTGTTATTCCTTTCCCGGAAACAAAGCAGATTTTAATCATCGCAACTGGTCGTTTTCGATGTGGAGATGGTCGAGAGCTACCCGTAAAGGGTCCGTATTGTGAGCTTTTAGATCTCCCATCGGAAGACAACGGAGGCCTGTATAAATGTAAAGCTATATCTACCCCTTGGGACGACACCTATGGTTCTGTTTACCTTGGTACTCCTGATTCCAAGGCTCATGCTGTGGTAGGGAACCTTCTCTATATCCAGATTATTGCTGGCGAATGGAATTTTGAGCTACGTCTGTTCTGTTTCGACATGAAGACCCATAAGTGGTCCGAAGTAGAAGCACGTGCACAATGTCCTTTTCTACAGCCCCTTGATGGATTCTGGAGATCTTTGAATGATATTTCCAGGGACAAATTGTTTGTAGCGCATGTTGATAGATCTGATTCCGAGTTAACGCTCTTCGTTGGGGTTACGAGTTTGGCGGATTTGAGTAAGAAGACTTGCCATGGAAAACTAGATCATCGTGAGCATCTCAAAAGGATTGTCACAGCTCTGCCAACGCTAGAAAAACTTCTGACTGATAAATACTCCGAGTATATTAGTGGTGCGGGGTGGGTGATGCCTTTGTTGCCTGATGATGATAACTCGTTCTGTCTCTTTCTGTGGTTAGAAGGTTCTAGTATAGCTGAGCACCTCGTGGCCTGCAAGTTTAAGTTGTGGGAAGGCCAGCAGCAGAACTCTGATGTTGCTGCCATGGACGCTGACAATGATATTGGTACCCCTCGCGAATCAAGCTATGACTGTGAGATCATGTCGCATACACTATATGCAGACCCTTTCTTACTGGATCGTAATCCATTGTATGCCTTTACTCCTGCTGCCAACTACCGTAAGTTCCTTTCTTCTTCCTGTTCTTACACTTGTTATTGCATCTACATGTCTGCCTGTGTATGCTTTTCTCATTATCATCCTTTTAACAACTCACTGCTCAATGATTGTCTCATCCTGTAATCAGCTGTGCAATCTCTGTAGACTTGTTGATATGGACTTCCAGAGGGTATTGTCATTGTGCTATTATTGGTAAGCCGTTCACCACTTATTATCTAGTAGCTTTCTATATCATGACATTTTCTGCAGCTCTTGTTTTGCTTTGTTTTTCTCTGGTTTGTTTTCTTGTTGGTTCTGTTCATGGAGGGTGCAGTTTCTATGAGGTTCTCTAGTTGTCGGGGATAACTGATCTCTGTTTTGCTCTATTCCTTTCTCTCCCAGGTGCTGTTCATCATGTTGGCCAAGATGCTCTCTACAACTGGTTATGCTGCCAAAGCCAAAAGGAATCCTAATCCTAACAATAATATATGGAGGTTCTTTGCTCGAACCCCCTTAATCCCTCTTTTCCTCCTGTATGCGCAGTCCACGGAAGGATACTTTGGTAAATATATCTGTACAATTATTGACTGAACTGGGCTAGGCCCATTCTTCTTTTTCTTGCAAACTTGGGACACGGAGAAAATTGAACGGACATGGAGAGAATTGAGCCGGAGGATTCTTTTGGAGGACAACCACAGCACTTGAGCGGCACAGAGTAGAAGCTAATTATATGAGCACCAATATTTATGGGGTTAATTCACCACTGCCAATCCGAATAATTATATAGGGTTTGTTAAAAAAATTTAGGCGGCTATTTGGTAGTTTCAAGGCCGAATTCCAAACACCAAAAAAATAAAACCAAAACCAAAAAATAAATACCTCATTAAGCTAATCTTTCACCCCTAAACTTTCATGATTTAGTCATGGCGATACTTGAACGATACTTCAATCATACCATCACACAAATTCATATTTTATTGTTGTCACGGTACATCAACTGATTCCAGTCATAAAATCGGCATGAATACCAGCGATCAATGCAGTCAAAAGCGGGATTCTACCTAGAAGCGGTTGCGTGACCTAGAAGCGTAAAACTGTAAACTTTTAAGTTTTAAAGCTAAGGTTTTGACTACATAGGTAAGGGAAAATCACCATTCTACATAGAAGCGTTTTGTTGACCTAAAAAGGTAAAAGCGTAAGCTTTAAAGTTTTAAAGTGCGATTTTGACTATATTGCCAGCGATACAACCGACATGATAAATTTACAATTTTTAAATAAAATGGCGTTTTAGCAAAATGAAATTAACAAAATAATTTATTTATGATTTCTTCCATGAATATGAGATTTAAATGTACCTTAAGGTATTTTTTTTAATTCACATGGGCTACACAATAGAAAAGGGAGGACAGATGGGGCTTAGCTCAATAATTTTAATCCATACAGGCCATAGAGAACAAAAGGGTTTAATTAATGAAGGCCCGACTTCTTCAAAGTATGTGTTTGTTAATGCAATTTAAATTTATACTATAATGTTAAAAATACAAGTTTATTTTGTATTATAAAGTAATTTGTACAAAATTGTATATGTGCAAATTGTACCATAATGTTAAAAATTATACGTTCAGTTTGTATCATAAATGAATTTGTACGGAAAGATATAGATACAAATTAAATTTGCACCATAACAATAAAGTGCAGTTCAGTTTGTACTATAAAGAAATTTGTGTGAAAATGTATAAACGCAACTTGAAATTGACTATAACATTAAATTATAAGTTCAATTTGTACCATAAAGAATTTTTTTAAAAGAAAACAACCGATGATATGGTGCACCGTAAAATTCATCTATGTATTTATTAAAATTATTATTAGCTCTATTTCATTGTATCATTTAGGCAATTTAGATTATTATTAATTTATTAATAGATGAGGTTTATAATTCAACGTGAATAATCACTCCCTTATTGATTTTTAATTAGTCATATTTCATTTGTCCTGATTTAAATAATAAAATTTTCACTAAAAAATCAAATAATTATACTACATAGAATAATATTCATTTTGGGTAGCTTTTATACCGCACTCACAAAAAGGAGTGCATACTATTCACCCAACTCTAAAAATAGTTTAAAGGCGCATGGTTTAAATTCTAATTGATACTATTAGTCTAATTGATACTATTTCAACCCTAACCCTACACCCCAAATTGTAAACCCCAAACTCCTAAATCCTAAATCATTCAAATCAAAGTAAATCTTGAGTGATGTTTTTTAAATTCGTGTATATTGTTGTCCATCATACAAGTAATGATTAAAATCATTTTGACATGAATCGCTTACTTAGAATGCCAATTATGAGGCGAGTGCATATCATACACCCAAAAAAGTGTGTGCACCGAAGATGAAACCTTCGTTTTGACATTTTTTGGAATAAAAATAATATGTTATTCTAGCATCATATGACATCATCTACGATAGCATTCATGGAATAAAAATAATATGATAGCATTCATGAACTATCAGTTCCTCTATAATGGTACCTGATCTATAAGTCAATTCCTAATCATCCCAGCCATCAATTTTTCGCTTGATTGTCATGAAAGTGGGTATCATATTGCTGACTAGACTTTGACTAAGATCCCAACCTTCCTAAAGTCACCTTAGAATGATCATGATACTTCCACTTAATTCATGATTTATAAATCGGTAAATAAAATCTGCCTATATAAGAAGAAAACAAAAGACACAGACTTATTGGAAAATAGTCAACCCCTAAAGGTTATTTATTTAGTTTTTAATCTATAAAGTATCAAATTTTGTGGTGATAGCTATATTGTGTATTATCCTTGGGGAAAGAATAAATCTCATAAAATGTTCTTGAGACATATATTCTACTGTATGGAATGTTTAGTGTTTCAAAATACTTTGCTATAAAGGATTAGCTTTCTAAAAAATAGAAAAGAAAAAGAGAAGGAACAAATTACTATAAAGATAAAGGTTTCATTAAAGAAGAAAAATGCACTGTATTTGGTGGAGATGATGATTCTTTGGAGGGTGGAAGAGAAGCGATCACGTGGAATCTAAAATGAAATGTGTAATAATTTGTTACAACGAGGAGCAAATAGTGTAGTCTGATTGAATCTTTAGGACTCAATTTTCTTGCCTTATTTTGTTTTTTTTTTTACTTTCAATAAAGACTTTAGCAAAAAATCGGGATGGCATGTTGAAAATTATAAGAGTATGATCTTTCCGATAATTAAATGATTTGAAATTTTTTATGGGATGAAATAAAAACATGTCTTACTTTGAACAATTACTATGTTTATTTATACTATTAACAAAATTTATCCGGCCAACGGACAACCCCAATCTAGTGTAGACTTTAATGTATTTGACATTTGTGGGTTCTGTAACTTGTGGATTTGGTTTGATATCTCTGATTCCCTCAAGTTTTCCTGGTGGTTCATTTTGCTTAATGAACATGTTAATTAAGTTGGCAGACATTGACTGATTAGCTAGCTGGGAGGAAATCAGTTGGGAGGACTTGTCAATCTCCCAACTAGTTGTCGGAAAAAGAAACAATATTTTAAGAGCAATGCTCGTTCCACTATCTTCATACTTTGCGGTGTGTTTACTTCCTGCAATGTGGTTGTATGCATCTCGCCATTCTATACCTTGCTATCATATTATTCGTTGCTCTTTAATGTGTATCACAAAAGCTCACTTCAGCCGGTCACACACACCAAGTCCATCCAAAAGTCTAAGAAGCACTTCGTATTTCAAGTTCTTGCGCCGTCTCCCTCTTAGTTTATGTCCAAGGTTCTTCTGTTTTCTGTTTTAGCCACGGTCCAGTTCTTTTTGGTGAATAGATGATCGTAGCGTCCCATGGCTGGCCATTTCTTGCTACTTTGTGTGTAGTTGAACTCGCAACGTCTGCAATTAGAAGAACTACGCTTGGTCATCTTGTATTTGTTTCTCTTCTATCATGAAACCAGTATGTAACTTAAGCCATAATGTTTCCAGGCATAGGCCATATTGTAACACCTGACCGACCATAAGCATAGATTGACCAGCGTCTATTTTTTTGCTGTCCCCGAACCCATGATTTCACTCTGATTTTTGTACGACTTAATCATCGATTTTGTCATTC
Source organism: Linum tenue (assembly GCA_946122785.1). Taxonomy (NCBI): domain Eukaryota; kingdom Viridiplantae; phylum Streptophyta; class Magnoliopsida; order Malpighiales; family Linaceae; genus Linum; species Linum tenue. The sequence continues at coordinate 20,308,297 of CAMGYJ010000004.1, read as the reverse complement.
ATTCTATGCTTTCCAAGATTGATCTTCCCTCTTCTCACAGCCACCTATCCTCTTGGGTAGTAATGTATCTATCGACCAAACCCTATGGTTCTTTTATTAATTTATTGGTAAGTCCTAACCATGGAACCTTTGCCTTTAAATTCAGCCATTTTCCTCTTTTATCCCGTTTCCCATTCCCGCTAATTCTCGTTATGGCCATGAGAACAAGGGAGGTTAAAGGGTGGATTTGATCATGGAGAGACATCCAATCCACCCTAAGATTTCTAGCCAACAAGAAAAACCAGACATCAAACTCTTACTGTTCCCTTCAATATCCAATTCTTGCCCTTCATAAGATTCCTTATTCCAACAATACATCTGCTTAAATAGACTAAACTAAGCTCAAAATAACCAACAGATGATTTACTGAACTTAATCTTTCTAGTTTAGGATAAATTTTTGGCTTAATTCACCTGTATAATCATAACTTTCGCGTTTTTGACAATAATAACCACTTTTGAAAAAATACACAGTTATAGCCATTCTGTCCAAAGCTTTAACAGTATATTCACAAATGCTGACTAGACAAACGTTTATGGTAATGCAGAGACTTTTCGTCAAACCAACTTCGAGGTGTAATGTTGACTTTTTATTTTAATTATATGAGAAATAAACTAAAATATAAATATAAAAAGGAAATGAAATGAAAAAATTGGTTAGTCTTCTTTGGCCCCTCTCATCTCTCTTCATCTCCTTCTTCATCTTCTCCTATGGCTAGGCTTCTGCGCAGCCTAGAACCCCACTGTCAAAACCTAGAGAAAAGTCGAAGAGATCAATGTAGAAAAACCCTCACCGGGCGTCGTAGCGAGTGTGCGGGACTAGCGTTGGCTGGAGGGACAAAAGTACAGAACCCTAGACTAAGGTTCTCTCTCCCTTCTCTCGGCCACCGTCCGAGTTGCAACCGCCGCACAAATTGAAGCTCACCGAATCCATTCAATCGACGACAAAAGCTCACCTCCACCGAAAAGCCTCCGTCGTCTCTCTGGATCTCCTCCTTGACTTAAGGTTACAGATCTGCTACCGCCGCTTCCACTCTCCTTTACCGACAATCCACAGCGTTGCCGAAGAGATCAAGCAACAAGGGGACTGTCAGGCCGGTGGCAACAGCAGTCGTTCCTTCTCTTGTCTGTGACCTCTCATATCTTTAATCCCCTCAACAAGGGTTTCGTCTGAAAGCCGGGTGAAATCGACGAGAAGGTGAGTTGTTGCTGGTGGTTTCACATCTGGATTCCCGATCTGGGTTGTTGCTTATGGTGTCGCATCTTCTAGGGTGTACAAAGAGTGCGCGGCGATGGAGTTGGAGCTCCGGTGACAACATACTCCTATATCGTGCCCTTCTCTCTTTCATCCCCCGGACCCCTGTCTTTCGTTCCTCCCAACCCATCACCACCACCACCGTGATTGATTTTGAAACCAATCACCACCTTCGTCGTCTCCTCCACTTCGATTCAATTGAGGGTCTAGCTAATAGAGATTTGAAAGGAGGAGGGTTTGGGAAGGGATAACCAAATCTGAAGAACTCGAACGAATTCCAGCGATTCAGTACTTTCTAGATGAATCGAGCGCCTTTACCCAACATACCCATCGGAAAACCTAGATCCGATTGACAGAGAAGTTTGGAGCTCCGGGGAGATGGGTTTAGAAACGATTGTTGTTTATGAAAATTAAATTATTTATTTAATTTAAAAATATGATGCGGCAGCCAGGTGGCTTGATTTGGTGTGTTGGAGCTGATGTTGAGTTGAGGGATAGCCACATCAGCGTCTTGCTAACGGTGTTAAAATTTTTGACGGAAATGGCTAATTTTGGCAAACAAGTTTCTAAAATGTGGCTACAATTGTATATTTTTCAAAAACTGGCTATTATTGTCAAAACGTGCATTGTTATGGCTATGCAAGTGAATTAAGCCTAAATTTTTTAAGAGGTTCGAACCAAGGAATTTCGAATAATAAAATTAATAAAATATTGAAATAGTTTGAATTGAAATCAAAGAAATTTTTATTCGATGTAGTTGTTGGAAATAGTGTTTGCATGGATAATTTTGGAGATTAAATTTCATGTTTATTATTGTAAACGATGGAGTCGACAAATCATGCTTACTTATACGAGTATTAAGATGGAAAAAATCAAGTTACAAATATTGTGAATTTCATGGACTTAAATTTTAACTTTCATCTACGTGGCAGAGCTAATTGAAATACAATTTTCACCGCTTAATTTTTTGCCCAAATAGCTCAATCGCGTTAAGTTCTTGATTAACTGAGAAAGAAATTCAAGCTTTTAGGGAGACTACAACTTACTAGCAGGTTCATAGCACAATTGATCACCATCTGTGAGCCGATTAACAAGCTGTTGAGAAAACATAACCCTAAAACGTGGACACGCGAATGCCAAATGGATTTTGACCCGGAGGAACCGGGTTAGGTTCTTTATACCAAGGCTACAAGTTAGGATCTCTATCCCGGCCTCCTGAGTATTTGAGGGAGGAGAATCTCATTACCGCAGACAGTGGCATAGCCAGAAATTCTTCTAAGGTGGGTCAAACGTGGGAAAAAAATATAACTACGTTTCATAATGTGTTTATGTTTTGAAAATTTTCTAAAATACATTCATCATGCAAAATGTTAGATACCACAGTAAAAAAAATTGTTGATGATTATTCCACAACTTATCTTATTTTGAAGAATTTTTGTACTTTACTTATTGTAGTTAGTGCTCTTTCAAACACTTGCAATGGCAACCGAAAGAAACAAACACCCCTAAGTTTCAAATTTTGGTTTATATTAAACTCACTTACAACAATATGGAAATCTTGTGCTCAATCAACTATCATATAAACAAAGCTACTCCAAATTTTTGGGCCAAGGTGGTTCAAATGACCTACCTTGGCCTCAAGTGGCTCCGCCACTGACTGCGGATACAATTATCATTTGTCTACCTACACATTCTCAATACATATAACTTAAGAAGCTCCATTATTATCTTGATTCATTTACTAACATATTAGTTTTGATATAATTAAGCTGACTAAAAACTTATGCGAAACATATTTATGTGTTGATTGCAAGTAACGAGTTTGGAGTTATTAAGTTGTTTTGAATAATTTAGGTTGAAATTGAATCGAGTAACGAGTTTGGAGGTCAAATTGAGTGCGAGTTCAAAATGGATCGTCCATCTCAATAAATCAATTTCTACATCACATTTCTATTATTTATTTGGTCAGATTGATTCAATAATCTTAACTTCAATAACAAATTTGTTAAAAGTCAAAGCTTAGTAATAAATTTGTTAGCTTCCAACATTTAAGTGGCCATTTCTGCAACTAACTACTCAAGCAGCTACCACACTGAGCAACTCCGGGAAGAAAGTCTGGTTGTATAGTTTACCGTCGGAACGGCAGCAACATGTTCGTAGAAAGGAGAGATGGTTGGCATCTCCCCTGACAAGGACGGGAATGGCTTTCAGGCCTTCTTATTACCAACACACGCGGTTAAGGCTTCCCACTCTCGTAGTGGATCTTCAACCCAATTTTTTTTGTTGAACTTCTATTGGCAGCAGAATCTGCGATCTCTCTCTCTCTCGGTGTGGAAACTCGGAAATGCGGGAAAATTCGTTTCTCTTCAGTAGTTCTTTTTCACTTTAAATGAGCTATGTTTGCTGTGCGCGCTAGAGATGGTCTGTAGGGTGCTCTCTTAGATCAGTGGGTTTTCTTTCAATTTGAAATATTGACGTCAATTCACCTGCACAAGCTCTCCATTCAGGACAGATTTCACGTTCAATCTGTCGTTGCATCAGGTATAGTTTGTGAAGGAAAGGTATGCACTCCACCTGCTTGATCAAAAGCTTCTACGAAGAACATTTGTATTCCTCAGCAAGACTTTTCTGGAACTTAGTTGCCCTTTGGAATCCCCAGTTGGTTCATTGCAGAAGTGTAAAACACTCTCAAAATGGATAAAACCGTGTACCTATGTGAACACCACCTCTTCAATTCCCTACAATAATGCTGATTACCACTCCATCCCCTCTCTCAACCAACTATTGGTTTCTTGTTCCTCTCTGTGGCATCTTAAATGCATCCATGCTCTGATTCTCACCAGGGGATCTCACTGCAATATGCTGATGTGTACAAAATTAGTTGCCTTGGCTTGCAAGCTATCTTCAACAATGGACTATGCTCAAACCCTATTTGATAGGGTGCAACATAAGGACGCTTTTGTTTGGAATACGTTGATCAGGGGTTATGCCAACGTGGGTTCTTGCCAAAGGGCTATAATTCATTACAGAAGCATGCACCATAGTGGATTGCTACCAGACAACTATACTTTCCCTTCTGTCATCAGATCATGTGCAGTTATATCTGCGCTACGGGAAGGGACTGAAGTTCACTGCAATGTTGGTAAAAGTGGGTTTGAAGTAGATGTGTTTGTACAGAGTTCTCTAGTTTCCATGTATTCCCGGGCTGGGGATATAATCAGTATGGAGAAAGTATTCGGTCTAATGGGTGCTAAAAACATTGTTCCTTGGACAACAATGGTTGTTGGTTATGTGCAAAATGGGCTTTATGAGCAAGGTATAGGGGTTTTTAAGAAGATGATTTGTTCGAAAACACAGCCAAATGCGGTCACTTTAGCAAGCGTCCTTCCTGCGTGTGCTGACTTGGAATTTTTGAACCTTGGGGAAGTGATCCATCGTATGGAATCAAAGTTGGGGTGGACTCCAATACTTCATTGACAAATTCTTTGATTGCTCTGTATGGGAAATGTGGAAATCTAGATACAGCCAGAGCATTGTTTGATGTAATGGTTGTGAAAAATCTAGTTTCATGGAATGCAATGATTTCAGCATATAGGGCTGGCTATTTGGTCCCGGACTGTTTGGTTTTACCCAAAACCGGACCGTATAACCTGGACCGGGACCAGACTGAGACCGGATAGAAAACAATGCAATCTCATATTCGGGCTTTGATTTGAGGTAAAAAACCGGATAAAGACCGGATAAAAGACCCCCAACACCTAAAATCAAGATAAAATTGGGACCGAACCAGGTCAAGACCGGACCGGATCAAGACCGGACTGTATCCAATCTTTGGTCCTTATATTTCCGAAAAGACCAAACTGGGACCGGATCAATTTGGTCCAATTTAACCGGATCGGACCGTATAGCCACCCCTAGCAGCATATGAGCAGAATAAATTAGGAAGACTTGCAATAAAGATGTTTCAAAGAATGCTGTGTGAGAGGGTCGAATATGACCATATAACTATGGTTAGTATTATTTCCGCCTGCGTTGGTATGGGAGCATTGGGCACTAGGAAATGGTTATATCGGCTAGTGAAAAAGCGAGAGTTGGAGACCAATGTTTAATTCTTGATGCCCTGATTGACATGTATGCAAAATGTGGGAGCATAGAACTGGCAGAGGATGTTTTTCAAAAGTTGCCACGAAAAACAGTTGTGTCTTGGACTTCAATTATTTCGGCTTTGGCATACCATGGACGTGCATTTGATGCTCTCAACTTCTTCTCAACGATGAAACACAAGGGTGTTAGACCGAATAGCTTGACATTCACAGCTGTCTTAAGCGCTTGCAGACATGCTGGTTTAGTAGATGAAGGAAGGAAGCATTTCGAGAGCATGATTAAGGACTACTCCATCGTTCCTGGTATTGAAAAATTTGCTAGCATGGTTGATCTCCATGGAAGAGCATGCCGTTTGACCGAGGCTTACAGGTTCATTGAGATGATGCCAGTGCAGGAAGATGCAAGTGTTTGGGGAGCATTGCTTGGTTCTTGCAGAACTTACGACGATTTTTGAACTAGCTGAGCTCGTTGCAGAGAAGTGGTTGAAGTTTGATCCTCAAGATGTAACTTCGTATGTCATGATGTCTCATGTTTATACAAATGCTGGGAGATCGGAAGATGTTTCGAGGTTGAGAAACTTGATGAGGGAAAGGGAATTGAAAAAGCTGCCTGGTCAGAGTGTTGTCGAGGCAAATTGTCGACTTCATAGGTTTCTAGTAGATTCAAAACCTCGACCTTTTTGGCCTACTGTGTGATCTAAAATGATTATTTACCCTCTGGCACAAAAAGGTTGTATACATATTTCAGACATCCATATATTGGTCCATTCCTTTTCTTTTACTTTGCATTACCTTTAAATGGTTGTTGTGGTAGTCAGTATGACTTCGGATTTGGACGACAACACGATTGATGCCTTTGCGAGGAGAGCCAGGAAGAACTACTGTCATGCTCCTTCAGCCACAGTCATGCATTCTCCATCATTGCTGGATCAGTTAGATCTTTTTCCTTTCCAAAGTATTTTGCACTTCATGCCACGGTATCTCTCAAAGATAGAATTCTCTCATCCATTTATGGGGGTACGTTAGTGAAAGTAGCAGAGGGGCAGTGGGTAACAAGGCCAAGTCCCTTTTTGGGCGGAAAGGCCAAGTCCTTGTTTCTTTCACTACAGATCATAGTCATGACAATTACGTGAACATTATATGCAACTGCAGACTCTGTGATTCTCCCTTCCTATTTTTTTTCTTTGTGATCCCTTCTTTAGTCAGTTTTATATTCTATGGTGATGTATCTTACCTTTTTTCTTCTTATTCATTGCTTATTTCCAACCCTTCTCTATCAGGTGATCTTGATATATTTATCACAAGATGCTCACTTCACCCGCTCGCACCCACCAAGTCCATCCAAGAGTCTAAGAAGCACTTCGTATCTCAACATCTTGTGCCATCTCCCGCTTAGCATATGTCCAAGGTTCTTCTTTTGTCTTTTTTAGCCACTTTACATTTCTTTTTTATGAAATCGTAGCGTCCCATGTTTGGACATTTCATGCTTCTTCGTGTGTGGTTGAACTCACAATCTCCGCAATTAGAAGAATTATGTTTGGTCATCTTGTATATGTTTCTTTTCTATCGTGAAAACGATATGTAATTTAAGCTATAATGTTTCCAGGTATAAGCCACCTTACCGAACTCCACTAGTATACTATATTCCTGCTGACTCTAGAACCCTGCTGCTGAACGCTGGCTTTCTGTTCCAGTAGCATGTAAGGATAGGGTTTTTCTTTCAAATAGTGCCTTTCCTCTCTTAGACATGATTCAGGACCAGTGGGCAAATGCCAGCTTCTTCTTTGTTTGAGTTGTTCTTAGGGGTGGGCAACGGGACTGGACGGGATACCCGTCCCGTTTGAAACGGGTACCCAATCCTATTTGGAGACCAAAATTCATCCCATGTCCCAACCCATATAAGTAAACGGGTACCCATTACCCGTACGGGACGGATAACGGGTACCCATACTACCCATAAATACCCAAAGTTTGAATCACTAAAATTTTAATAAAAGTTTAAACTTAACTTGTACCCCTACTTAACAATCACAATATCCATACCTATATGGATATTACAAAATTCATCCCAAATCACACAATTAAAAATACTCGGTTTACAACCTACAAATTCATGAACAATTACAAGGCTTAGAATAAAGCATTCCAAGCACCCATAACATTAATAACTAAGAAAGTAAGAAGCTGCTGTTAGTTGCAAGTTGGAATTATAAAATTAGTTGCTGTAAAACTAATTTGGGGAACTTCCAACTGGCACGCTGCAGTTTGTTCCAACTAGCAAGCTGCTGGGTGTTCTACAATCTTCTAATTTCGAATTCCAATTCCGCTGATCCCGCTGGCAGCTGCAAGCCTGCAACCTGCAAAAATGAGAATTATTATTGCCATGGCTGGTTGGAACGACAACTGGGCTACGGAGATTATGATTGGCGCAACGATCGAAGAGAATACAGCCTGAGGAGAGATCAGAGGAGTCAAGGCGAGTTGTTGGGCGCTGGTTGCGCGGTGCGCTTTGTCCTTTCAGTTTCAGGCTTTCAGCCTTTATATAATGAATGGGTTTAACGGGTACCCATATTACCCAAATGGGTATTTGCGTGTAACCCGCGGGTACCCATTGTAGTAATGTACAATCCCAAGTCCCGTCCGTTAATAATATTACGAGTATTATGGGTACCCGTAACCCTCAAAAAACGGGACGGGTACGGGTATACCCAAATACCCGTTACCCGTTGCCCACCCCTAGTTGTTCTATTTAAAATGATCTTTCTGTGAATAAGATCTTAATGGGGGAAACTCAAGCAAATCTGCATTGGAAAATAGTTATCGTTTAACACTTACCATTTTTACAGTGTTCCCCAGTTTCTAGCTGTATTATTTGTTGCTCTTATCCTTTTGTGAAATGGAAGGAATTTGAGCTGTGATTTGGTAATTTGTCACCTTCCATTTCTTTAGAGTGGTGGATGTTCTCAAGACCTTAGTTATTTTACTTACAAGAGATATGCATCAATTTGCTAGCATAAGTGTGCTAGGAGATTTGGACAACATGTTTTCCTGCTTTGTTGTTAGTTGTGATCAGTTTGGAGATTAATTTGTATTTCCTTGGGAGCTTTCATAATTAACCTTGTGCATGTAACAGAAAGCATTTTACAACTATATGACTTGTTGTTTTCTATTTGCTTGGTTCAATTGATATCTTCAGTATTCAGACTCGAGTCCCTAAAAGCACTCTGATCATGCAAATGGTCCAAAATTCTTATGTTTGTGATTGTGTTTTGCACCAGCTTATAACTTCGAAGATACTTCTGTTGAAGAAGTTGGAGATTCCTCGGAATCTTTCACCGACCATTAGCATATATTGACTGGAAAGAACAAGGTGTTCTTTCTAGCTTTGATCTTGTGATGATCAAATAAAAAGTGAGTGGCACCTCAGACTTGTGGAATGCATTATTTGAAATTTTGCAGTACTTACATATTTGCTTCTATCTCGAAAATGACATTACAATTACATGTGGTATGTTACTCAGAGTCTTATATAGTTGTATCTCCAAGTTGTGCCCAGACTTAATGCACCTATAGTTCCCAAGGATTGTGTTCCATGCCACAAATATAAAGATTGAAGATAACTCTGCTGTCCCCACCTCCAGTTGAGGTTCCACCTCGTGAGGATCGTAATTTGTAAGTCCTGATTGAGGGTGTTCCGACGGTGGTTGCTCCTCATGGCAAATCGTTTGACAGTCTTTCGAGAGTGGAAAAGTGCACAATCCATCATTGGCTTCCATGGGGCCTCTCCCCATACTAGTTCTATGAAAGAAAACAGTGGGAGGAGCAACAAGAATATACTGATAAGAAGAAGCTGCTTATGCCTTTGGAGAGTAAACCTAGCCGTAATCGTGAACAAATATAAGGGGAGATGCTTGTAGAAAGAAGCTCTTCTGGATTAACCAAACCAGAAGTCAACCTCCAGTCCAATCTTTGAGATGCCTTTACGAAACCCTTGGAATATGTAAGTACATGCATTATGCAGTTGTGGGTTCATTTATCTGCCGCTGTCATTTCAACGAAGGTCTAGTTTTGTTGATTTATAGATAGAAGTTTCGTATCTAAAGTTGTTGCTTCGTATTCGAATGTGATTGATCGGTTTACCGTTTATGATATTCTCGGATTCAACTCTTTAAACAGGTACTATGGATTGAGTTGTCCCGCAATTTCAGTTTACCACTATGCACATCAATAAGCGCCTTGGCGGTGGCGAGAAATGGTCTACCCAAAATCAAAGGCACATCCACATCCTCATTTATATCCAGAATAACAAAGTCAACAGGATATGTGAATGCACCTACATTAACAAGCAGATCCTCTACGATACCCCTAGGATGCACAATGGAACGGTCAGCTAACTGAATGCTCATCCTAGTAGCTCTAGGTTCACCTAGGTCTAGCTTTTTAAAAAATTTGTAGGGCATGACATTTATGCTAGCGCCTAGGTCCACCAAGGACTTTCCTACATGCATGCTGCCAATAACAAGAGGGATAGTAAAACTCCCTGGGTCTTTACGCTTCTCAGGTAGCTTGTTCTGCAGGATAGAAGACCACTCCTCGCTTAGCATCTGTCGAAAGATCCCCAAGTTTCTTCTTGTTGGTGAGGAGATCCTTCATGACCTTGGCGTACTTGGGCATCTTCGACAGTGCCTCCACGAATGGCATGCTGATGTTGACCTGCTTCAACATTGCCATGAACTTGGCAAACTCAGTCTCCAGCTTATCTTTATGTAGGCGAGTGGGGAAGGGAAGTTGGGGTACATGCTCCTTAACCACTGGTTGTGGCTGGGGAGCAGGTGCTTCTTTTTCCATCCCCACTTCTGCATTGTCAGCCGAAAGTGTTGAAGCAGGTGGTGGCTCTTCTTGCCCAGTCTGGGCATGAGAGGTGGACTTGCCACTCCTAGTAGTGATGGCATCCAACTGCTGGTGCTTGTGAGGCTCACGAGGGTTCGGAATGGTGGTGGCAGGCAGAGTCCCCGGTGCTCTGGTAGTATTTTGGAGAGCTACGCCACCAATCTGATTTTGTAGATCTTGCAAAATGGCACCTTGGTTCCTCTGTCCTGCCTCCAGTGAGGCTATGTTCTGGTTCATCCTCGTGAAATTCGCCTGGCTGGTGGTCATGAATGCCTGCAAAATATTTTTCAGCTCCGTCATTTGATTATCTGGAGCTGCATCTGCTGGTGGCTGGGCATACTGACGCTGGGGCTGCTGAAATGGTTGCCCTTGCCTAGGCTGGTAAGGCTGCTGCTATGGAACTGGCCCCTGTCTGGCATGGAAAGGCTGCCTCTGCCAAAAACCACCAGCTGGTGCTGGGAAACCAGGTGGTTTGGTGGTGTTACCATTCCAAGAAAAGTTGGGATGTTGGCGCCACCCCTCATTGTATGTATTACTGTATGGATCGAGGCGCCGAGCATTGGCGATGAAGTCCAACTGCTCTTGTGGGGTGGAGGACTCTCGCATAGCCTGGCAGTCTTCCACCAGATGGTTAGAGCTCTCACACCACTGGCACTACGCAATTGAGGGTCCGACCAATCCTCTGCCCGGAATAAGACTATTGGGCTGCTTCAGTGTCTGGACCAACTCGGACACCTCCCGCTCTAGCACGGATCTGGCCTCCATGGCATGCACACCACGATCCCTGGAACTCCTGCTTATGGTAATCTTCCCCCAGGAATGATCCTTGGCAGCCAGAGTACTAATCATCTGATTCAGTTTGGGAGGAGTCTTGGTGAGAATATCCCCTCCTGGACATAGGGACTCGATCACCCTCTGGCTCTCTGGGGTCAGGGCGCTGTAGAAATTCTCCACTGTAAATGCATCACTAAAACCATGATGGGGACACTGCCAGAAGAATCCCGAGTACCATTCCCATGCATCACGTAGTGACTCATCTGGCTCCTGGCGAGTGATCTCCTGCTGAATCTCTGTAGTCTTCGATGCCGGATAGTACCTATGCACGAATTTGTTGGCCAGATCGTCCCATGAGGTGATGGACAATGGGGTTGGGTCTCTAACCACCTCTTCGCATGTCCCGCCAGAGAATGGGAAAACAGGTGGAGGCGGATCGCATCATCGGGTACACCATTCATCTTGAACCCATTTGTCAGCTGCAGGAATCGGGAAAGGTGCACCCTCGCCTCTTCATCCTTCAAGCCATGGAACTGGATAGAGGATGTAATCAGTTGGATCTAGCATGGCTTGATGTCAAAATTGTTCGCTGGAATAGGCGGGTATAGGATGACAGGGCGGATATCAGTGACCCATGGAGTGTAGTAGTACTCCATGGTAGGACCCGGCAGTGGTGGTGGATGCTGAGCCCCATCGGGTTGGGGAGCTCCGTTGTTGGCCAGGATTTGATTCACCGGGGGAACCTGGAGAGGCATCCCCTGGGGCAGGTTTTGTCCACCGTTCATCTCGTACTCGTCCTCAGAATCGCTGCTCAAGTGGCCGTCTATGCGCTCCTCCGTAGCCAGTCTTGTTCATTGTTCTCTCCTACGTTGGCGACAAGTGCGTTCAAGCTCTGCGTCCAACGGTAGTAAGCCTCCTGACTGGCTACGGGTCATGCACAATCTGCACACACCCAAACAAGCAACCAGTGAAGGCACAAGTGGGACAAAGCAAACAAACAATGCGAAAACGAAAAGCTAAATTAACAGAAACCATGTTTCTTCAACAACCTAGCCGTCCCCGGCAACGGCGCCAAAAACTTGACTCGCCTTTACCGTCACACTAGAAAATACCCAAGTATAACCACTCACTAGAGCATAGTATAGCGAGTTTGGGTTTTAATGTCAACCCGGGTCCTAAGTGTGCTGACTACTCCGGATATTCTTATTATTTAGCAATGAGAATGTAGTGGAGGTCTTTGTAAACAAACAAGCAAAGCAGGAAACAGTTGTTTTCAAGTTGAGAGAGGTCACACGGATATGGTTCCCCCTAGACTGTAGGGACCCTTCCGCGGAATCCAGCTTTCCCCGGCCCCTCCTTGCCCTGTTACCCGGCCGGGTATTTTTCCCTTCCAGCTCTTTCATGCTCCAACATTCCCCTTTTTTCCCGAAACTCGATTCCTCGCCTCCACGTCAACGCCAAGTCCTGAAATGTGACATAAACACACAACCTAGCGTGAAATCAGCTTAAAACACGAGAATCAACATCTCAAATGGCTCAAAAATGGAGGTAAAAATATGTGCAATTAACGGTCTATCAAATTCCCCCACACTTAACCGTTTGCTTGTCCCCAAGCAAACCTAACTCAAACCAATGCAGCTCTTCAGACCTCTATAGCAACAAACAACCCCGATCGTCGAAAGAGGATGTTCTAGATCATTTAGCAACTTACGAGGTCAACCAACACACAAGTCATCTCCTAACTTCTTCGGCGAGAGCACTAGTCTCGAGTCTGCATCATGGCAAATAGTGATCAGGGGGAAAATGAATCGTGGACAAAGGAACTCTCAAAAACAAAAGACCATGGACTCACATTTTTCAAGGTGCTCTTATTTCTACTTTAAGATGGCTGAAACCCCCTTTTCTCTTCATTTTTTTCTCTTTTCTTATTTTTTTTTCCCAGGGGTTCCAAACCGATTTTCATAAAACGGGGCTCCCAACGTGCAAAGGTTTTGCGGGAACCCAGCTCTTACCGGCCATGCCGGGAGCAGCTCTTACCGGCCATGTCGGGAGCGGATGTCTCGAGCCTTGTGCGGGGGAAAGGAATGTAAAGGGGCTGGAGGTAGTAGGTGGAAATTGGGAACGAATTCACGTCTCCCCTTACACACTTTCGCCCTATTCGCACGAGAGACGTTATTTTTAAGAACATTTTTGAGCACCTTCCTTTTCAAAATATGATACAAGAGTCCATGATAGGTAGAGAGTCCACAATACCACACAATTCAAGGTCCTAGGATCACTAATTTACACATCAACCAACACAATATGAAGAAGAGAGGAGACTTCTTAAATGTATCAACATCCTCCATAGTGCTACACTACCTCCCTAGGTTGCATGCTACTATAGAGACTGTCAATTCAAAGCATACTGAGCAGACACTTTGCAGGGAAACACGTACTTGGAGCCCTCAAATTTTAAAATTTGGACAGTGGACTAGGATCCAAGCACACAAACAGATCTAAGCAGTCAAAATAGAACACCCCCCCCCCCCCCCACACACTTAAGTTCGACATTGCCCTCAATGGAGAAGAGGGAAGGATAAGGGGAACAATGTTACCAGTATGAACAGACTGCAGTGGGACTGGAAGGGGACCAGTCGGAGTGAAAAGGACTGGAAATGGGATCAGTCGGTACAAAGGCACAGCTAAAGGGAAAACAGAAGAACTCAAACACAAGACGTTAGGTCCAATTGTCAGCCCAATAGTACATCATCCAAAACAAAACAAAACAAAACAAACCAAAACCAAACTCCGATCCAAAAGAAAGAAAGTACAAACGGGCGAGCGAGTACAACCTACTCGATCTCGCTAAAGTTGATCTGCCGCATGAGGTCCCACCTAGTGGACCAGTGGTGCTCCTGAGGAGGGTGGCAGGACTGGAGCAGGTGCTCCTAGTACTCCATCATGTCCAGGCGCTCATCGAGGAATGCCATCCGCGACCAGTACTCAGCCTGGTGGGCGGTGTGCTGTTGGCGAACTGGTGCTGGTGGTCCATCAGCTGCTGGTTCTGGACCCCAAGCTGCTGAAACTGGAGCCCCATCTTAGAGAACTGCTCCGTGAAGAAATCCATCGACGGAACAGAACCCATCGACGGACCAGAAGGACCGGAGGAGGACTGGCCTCGCTCGGGTCTCCGTCGTGGCTGAAGATCCCCTGGTGGGGAGAGCGGGGGCTCCTGCATCTCCGCGTCCCAGGCCCCACCATCATGATCATCATCATCGTCGGCCTCATTCTCGCCGGTGTAGTCATCATCCTCCTCCTCATCATCATCCTCAGCTGCGTCCTCCTCGGAGGGCATGGATAGCCCATCCACCCAGGAGCACCCGCCATCGGAGGCCAACAAAAGGGCATGGTGAAGCACCTCCCGGCTGAGACGGGCTGAGCCGCCCTGGTCCGTGGCGTCAGACATGCCCGTGAAGTCGATCTCCAAGTGGCGCGCCAGTTTGGTGATCAGGGGGCCACAAAAGAGGTAGTTGGGCTTCCCGTGGCATCTCGAGAAAGTGGTGGCCACAAAGGAACCCAAGTGGAGCATGTGGTACGGATCCCCCATCGAATACATCGCGTACAGGACCCGCTTCGGCAATTTGTGTGAACCGGTGGCGTTGGGGACGACCGAGCGGGTGAGTAGCAGGTTGAAGATGTGCCACTCCGGTCGGACAGTGGTGACAGACGTCTGGCCGGGATCAAAGTGCTCCTGCTCGAAGGCCGGGCGAGCGATGATGCGATAGAAGGCGGTCTGGTGCCAGTCCTGGGGGTGAGCGACCTCGAGCTCATGACGGGAGTAGGGGTGGTAATGGATGCCCAACGCGCGCGCCAACCCATCAAGACTCATCTCTCGCGCGTACCTGCCGAGCCGGAAGGTGACAGCAGTGGGGAAGGCCCGGGGTGCCTTGCGGCGATGCTGAAGAGTGGTGTAGAACTCCCACACCAGCTCCGTGTACGTGGGCTCATTGATGCTCAGCAAAACGCGCCAATGCGGGTGGCTAATGATGGCGGAGATCTCCGGAAGTCAGTGGAGCTGGTGGAAAACGCCCCACTCCAAGTGGTGGTGTCGCTGGAGAGCCCTTGATCACCAGGTCAAACTGGGTAGCGTAGTCTGGGTTCGGGCGCAGGCCCTGCACAAAGGGGTGGTCGAGAGACATGATCCTGCAAAATCAACAACCCAAAGGTGGAGCCAAGAAATATTTCGTTAGGACCGCAAGAGTGGGTGCAAAGGTTCCCCCACACTTAAGGACCACTTAGGCTAACAGTTTAAGCACAAACTGGTTGAATCGCAAGCAACTCAACCGCAATCAAGGCAAGAATCTAACATAACCGACCAATTCAATCACACGGGCAGCACACACACATTAGCCATAGCCATTCATACTTAATGCATCCCTCACCCTATTCTAATTCAAGCATGCCAGACAAACACAGTTCTTGGTCCTAAAATCTACAGTTCGATTTTCCAGAAAAAGAACAGCTAACAAGAAACACACCTGGAAACTCAAGTAGAACTGTAGACGAGACGCGAAGAGATGGGTGAGGGACGTGAAACTGAGCTAAAAATGACCAGGGAAGCTCGTCGGAAAATCGGCCGGAAAGTCGTCGGAAAACCGCCGGACGGTCGCCGGAAAATGGCCTGCGGCAGCGGCGGAGAAGCGGCCGGCGGCGACCAAAAAGGAGAGAGGGCTGAGGTCGGGTATTCCCACTTTTTGGCCCCAACTCAGGGGGGGTCCCGGCCATGGCACAAAAATACTCGGTCAGGTATTTTTGGCCATGACCGGGTATTTTCCCCTTTCGGCCAAAACTCTCTTTTTCTCATTTTTTTTCGAACTTCCATGCACGAAAAACACCAAACCGAGGCAGATCAGATGACCTAAACGCACTACAGACACACAACTGACTCGACACAAGACCAAAACAACAGAAAAAGGGAAAAAGAAATGCAAACCGTGATAGGGTTGCCTCCCCACAAGCGCTTCTTTACCGTCTTTTAGCTGGACACCAATGGCGGAACTAAGTGTCCGCGAGTTCCACCACCACTCCGACGTTCGACCTCGTCTCCCAAATAGAGCTTGAGACGATGACCATTTACTTTAAATGGTTCAGTTTGCGGGTTGGCAATCTCAATCGTACCATACGGGAACACCTGTGTGACCGTGAACGGTCCACACCACCGAGAACGGAGCTTTCCGGGAAAGAGCTTCAGGCGAGAGTTATAAAGGAGAAGTCGATCACCAACCTGAAACTCCTTCGGACCCCGCAACCGTGCATTGTGCAGGTGCTTAGTGCGCTCCTTATATAGCTTGGTGTTCTCATAGTCGTGATAACGCCATTCTTCCAGCTCCAACATCTGTAATTTTCGTTCAACACCTGCAACACTAACATCCAAGTTGAGCAGCTTAAGGGCCCAAAAGGCCTTGTGCTCTAGCTCCACTGGCAAGTGACATGCCTTTCCATAGACAAGCCGGTACGGAGAAGTACCAATTGGCGTCTTGTAGGCAGTCCTGTATGCCCAGAGAGCATCATCGAGCTTGGTGGACCAATCCTTGCGGGACTGATCCACCGTCTTCTCTAGGATACGCTTAAGCTCCCGGTTCGTTAGCTCGGCCTAGCCACTTGTTTGAGGGTGATAGGCCACAGACACCTTATGAGTCACACCATAGCGAGACAGTAACTTATCAAACTGGCCCTAGAAATGGGTTCCTCGATCGCTTATGATGGCTCTAGGTGTCTCGAACCGGGAGGATAGCTGCTTCAAAAAATCACAAACACGTCTAGCATCATTAGTGGGCAAAGTTTGCGCCTCAGCCCACCTAGAGACGTAGTCCACTGCAACCAAGATATAAGTATTGCCAAAGGATGGAGGGTAGGGGCCCATGAAGTTGATACCCCATACATAAAAAAATTCACAGGTTATAATCACATTCTGGGGCATCTCATCAGGGCAGAGATGTTACATGACCTCTGGCATCTGTCGCACCTGCGTGCGAAGGCGTCTGCGTCCTTGAAGAGCGTGGGCCAGTAAAAGCCCGATTGTAGCACCTTCCTCGCCGTGCGGTTTCCTCCGTGGTGACTGCCAGTAGGTCCTTCATGGAAGTGACATAGAATGTCCTCCATCTCACTTTCCATAACACAGCGACGGATGATCCCGTCGGCTCCGATCCTGAAGAGATGGGGGTCATCCCAGAAGTAATGCTTCAGGTCGGAGAAGAATTTCCTCTTGGTGTGAGTTGTCATCCCCTTGGGCAGCTGCTGGC
Source organism: Linum tenue (assembly GCA_946122785.1). Taxonomy (NCBI): domain Eukaryota; kingdom Viridiplantae; phylum Streptophyta; class Magnoliopsida; order Malpighiales; family Linaceae; genus Linum; species Linum tenue. The sequence continues at coordinate 20,290,953 of CAMGYJ010000004.1, read as the reverse complement.
CCACCAGATAATTCGCAAAATCGGAGTACCAAGGGGTGAAACTCTCCACCAAGCACATCATCATCAGTCTCTCATCTGGGAAAGAGTCGTTGATCTCCTCCTCGAGGTTGTCCGCAGGTGGTGCATCCAACCGGAAGAGGTGATCAGCTGCAACATTTTTAGCTCCCTTCTTGTCCAGAATCTCGATGTCCAACTCCAGCAATAGTAAGATCCATTGTATGAGCCTAGGCTTGGCATCTGCCTTGCTCATCAGGTATCGAATCACGGAGTGATTTGTGTACACGGTCACATGGGACAAGACCAGATAAGGACGAAACTTGTCGAAGGCAAACACCACCGCGAGCAGCTCCTTCTCCGTGGTGGTGTAGTTCTCCTGGCATCATTTAGGGTCTTTGAGCCGTAGTAGATAGGTCATAAGTGTTGATCTCGCCTCTGCCCCAAGACAGCTCCAACAGCAAAGTCACTGGCATCACATATCAGCTCAAATGGTAGGGACCAGTCAGGAACAACCATGATAGGAGCATGGGTGAGCTTCTCCTTCAAAGTCGTGAAAGCCGCTATGCATGCATCAGTGAACTGGGAGGAGGCATCGTTCTCGAGGAGCCTGGTCAAGGGCAAAGCGATCTTCAAAAAATCCTTGATGAACCGCTTGTAGAACCCCGCATGGCCTAGAAAACTCCAGATCCCCTTAACAGATGTAGGACGAGGCAGCTTACTGATGATCTCGATCTTTGCTCTGTCCACCTCAATCCCCATCTTGGAAATCTTATGCCCCAAAACTATGCCTTCGCGAACCATGAAGTGGCACTTCTCCCAACTCAGTGCCAGGTCGGTCTCTACACACCGTTTAAGGACGAGTTCCAGGTTGTGGAGACAATGAGAGAATGAGTCTCCATAAACCGAAAAGTCTTCCATAAACACCTCCATAATCTCACCAACCAGTCGGTCAAAGATGGCGAGCATGCATCTCTGAAAAGTGGCGAGGGCATTGCATAGCCCGAATGGGATCCTCCGGTAGGCAAATGTGCCGAAGGGGCAGGTGAAAGTGGTCTTCGCCTGGTCCTCCGGTGCAATGGGGATCTGGAAATACCTGGACATCCCATCCAAGAAACAGTAGAACTCATGCCCTGCCAGTCTCTCCAGCATCTGATCAATTAATGGCAATGGGAAATGGTCTTTCCGAGTGGCATCGTTGAGACGCCTATAGTCGATGCAGACACGGTACCCAGTCACCGTGCGCATCGGGATGAGCTCATTCTTCTCGTTGGGCACCACGGTCATTCCACCCTTTTTGGGCACCACCTGGGTGGGACTGACCCACTCGCTGTCTGAAATGGCGAAGATGATCCCCGCGTCCATCAGCTTTACTATCTCTGCGCGAACCATAGCCTCCAGGTTCGGTGTCAATCTCCACTGAGGCTGTCTCACTGGCAGCATCTCATCCTCAAGCAATATCCGGTGGGAGCAGAAGGAGGGGCTGATCCCTCGGTTATCAGTGATCTTCCACGCCAGGGCTCGCTCATACTGCTTCAGCAAGGCCACCAGTCTGACCTTCTGCTCGGGTGTGAGGGTCGAGCTAATGATGACTGGAAGCTTATTCCCCTCCCGGAGAAATGCATACTCCAAGTGAGGAAGGAGGGGCTTGAGCTCCAGCTCTGGTGGCTCCTCCAAGGAGGTGGTGATGCGAGGCGAGGATGAGATCGGCTTGAACAACCTGTCGCCCTCCAGCAATGCGCCACTCTCCAGCGCGGCAAACTGATCCTCCAGCTGTGGCTCCTGTGATGCCTGCTCACCTAGCAAAATACAATGCTCAAGGGCATCGTCAGTACCCGCACTCGTTATGGCGAGTGCGGTTTCAAAATCAACAAGCATATCACAGTAATCTAAGTCATCATGCAAATGGGAGTGCTTCCCATTCTCAGACACAGAAAAAGTAGCATGTTCATCCGAGCCCGCAATTTCAGTTTACCACTATGCACATCAATAAGCGCCTTATCGGTGGCGAGAAATGGTCTACCCAAAATCAAAGGCACATCCACATCCTCATTTATATCCAGAATAACAAAGTCAACAGGATATGTGAATGCACCTACATTAACAAGCAGATCCTCTACGATACCCCTAGGATGCACAATGGAACGGTCAGCTAACTGAATGCTCATCCTAGTAGCTCTAGGTTCACCTAGGTCTAGCTTTTTAAAAAATTTGTAGGGCATGACATTTATGCTAGCGCCTAGGTCCACCAAGGACTTTCCTACATGCATGCTGCCAATAACAAGAGGGATAGTAAAACTCTCTGGGTCTTTACGCTTCTCAGGTAGCTTGTTCTGCAGGATAGAAGAACACTCCTCGCTTAGCATCTGTCGAAAGATCCCCAAGTTTCTTCTTGTTGGTGAGGAGATCCTTCATGACCTTGGCGTACTTGGGCATCTTCGACAGTGCCTCCACGAATGGCATGCTGATGTTGACCTGCTTCAACATTGCCATGAACTTGGCAAACTCAGTCTCCAGCTTATCTTTATGTAGGCGAGTGGGGAAGGGAAGCTGGGGTACATGCTCCTTAACCACTGGTTGTGGCTGGAGAGCAGGTGCTTCTTTTTCCATCCCCACTTCTGCATTGTCAGCCGAAAGTGTTGAAGCAGGTGGTGGCTCTTCTTGCCCAGTCTGGGCATGAGAGGTGGACTTGCCACTCCTAGTAGTGATGGCATCCAACTGCTGGTGCTTGTGAGGCTCACGAGGGTTCGGAATGGTGGTGGCAGGCAGAGTCCCCGGTGCTCTGGTAGTATTTTGGTGAGCTACGCCACCAATCTGATTTTGTAGATCTTGCAAAATGGCACCTTGGTTCCTCTGTCCTGCCTCCAGTGAGGCTATGTTCTGGTTCATCCTCGTGAAATTCGCCTGGCTGGTGGTCATGAATGCCTGCAAAATATTTTTCAGCTCCGTCATTTGATTATCTGGAGCTGCATCTGCTGGTGGCTGGGCATACTGACGCTGGGGCTGCTGAAATGGTTGCCCTTGCCTAGGCTGGTAAGGCTGCTGCTATGGAACTGGCCCCTGTCTGGCATGGATCCTTGGTAGCCAGAGTACTAATCATCTGATTTAGTTTGGGAGGAGTCTTGGTGAGAATATCCCCTCCTGGACATAGGGACTCGATCACCCTTTGGCTCTCTGGGGTCAGGGAGCTGTAGAAATTCTCCACTGTAAATGCATCACTAAAACCATGATGGGGACACTGCCAGGAGAATCCCGAGTACCACTCCCATGCATCACGTAGTGACTCATCTGGCTCCTGGCGAGTGATCTCCTGCTGAATCTCTGTAGTCTTCGATGCCGGATAGTACCTATGCACGAATTTGTTGGCCAGATCGTCCCATGAGGTGATTGACAATGGGGGTTGGGTCTCTAACCACCTCTTCGCATGTCCCTCCAGAGAATGGGGAAAAAGGTGGAGGCGGATCGCATCATCGGGTACACCATTCATCTTGAACCCATTTGTCAGCTGCAGGAACCGGGAAAGGTGCACCCTCGCCTCTTCATCCTTCAAGCCATGGAACTGGATAGAGGATGTAATCAGTTGGATCTAGCATGGCTTGATGTCAAAATTGTTCGCTGGAATAGGCGGGTATAGGATGACAGGGCGGATATCAGTGACCCATGGAGTGTAGTAGTACTCCATGGTAGGACCCGGCGGTGGTGGTGGATGCTGAGCCCCATCGGGTTGGGGAGCTCCGTTGTTGGCCAGGATTTGATTCACCGGGGGAACCTGGAGAGGCATCCCCTGGGGCAGGTTTTGGCCACCGTTCATCTCGTACTCGTCCTCAGAATCGCTGCTCAAGTGGCCGTCTATGCGCTCCTCCGTAGCCAGTCTTGTTCATTGTTCTCTCCTACGTTGGCGACAAGTGCGTTCAAGCTCTGCGTCCAACGGTAGTAAGCCTCCTGACTGGCTACGGGTCATGCACAATCTGCACACACCCAAACAAGCAACCAGTGAAGGCACAAGTGGGACAAAGCAAACAAACAATGCGAAAACGAAAAGCTAAATTAACAGAAACCACGTTTCTTCAACAACCTAGCCGTCCCCGGCAACGGCGCCAAAAACTTGACTCGCCTTTACCGTCACACTAGAAAATGCCCAAGTATAACCACTCACTAGAGCGTAGTATAGCGAGTTTGGGTTTTAATGTCAACCCGGGTCCTAAGTGTGCTGACTACTCCGGATATTCTTATTATTTAGCAATGAGAATGTAGTGGAGGTCTTTGTAAACAAACAAGCAAAGCAGGAAACAGTTGTTTTCAAGTTGAGAGAGGTCACCCGGATATGGTTCCCCCTAGACTACAGTTAAACCGAACTGTAATTCACCAAGTTCAAATTCAAAGATAGTTATACTGCGGGAGGTTCTTAAACAGTCTGCACTCTCGACTAAAGGTCTCCAGGCCCTCTCAATCTGAGTCTCCAGTGGGCGACTAACCTCCACCGGAGGAAACAGATTGAGGCCCTAACGAACAAAACATCCTCTACTGGAGCAAATCCAGTACAGAATAGTGAATTGACTCCTCGACTAAAGTCGTCAATTCACTACCTTCAATCAAGGGTACTCTATCAACCTAGGCAGATATTATCTCTCTAGGTCAAAGCAGAAACGATAGGATTGTGATCAGGATTCATGTCATTCATCAAATCAAACCTCAATTGAATATAATCAAACTAATGAATTCATACTTGGGTTCATACAATCAGACCTAACATACAAATCTAGGGTTCTCCATACCCAGATGATTGAGGAAGTTACTCCATGGAGAGAGAAGCAAAAGCTAGCTCAGATGCAGAAATCATGCTGTGAAGGATGGGTTTCTGCTTCTGGTCGTCAATTGACACTTCTCCAAGTGTTAGCCAAGCTCCAATGGTGATGAAGATCGATCTAAAGCACTTGGGAACTCTGGTTCGTCGCTTTCTCTCTAGGTATGGTTTTCTTTCTCTAAAACTCGGAACCCTTCAATTTTGCCCCTCTTTTCCCTTAAGAAACAGCCATTCGCGATCCCCGGTTCGAATCCCCGGTCGGGTATTCAGGTGCCCAGCCGGGGTTGTTGAAACGCCCCGCATCGACAGGGAATTAATCCCGGATCGAGGTCAAGAATACCCGATCGGGGATTTAAGCACTCCGGCCGGGACCCCTCCTGGGAATCCAGCTTTCCCCGACCGCTCCTTGCCCTGTTACCCGGCCGGGTATTTCCCTTCCTGGCCGGGTATTTTGACCTTCCATCTCTTTCATGCTCCAATGGTCCCCTTTTTGTCCGAAACTAGATTCCTCGCCTCCACGTCAACGCCAAGTCCTGAAATGTGACATAAACACACAACCTAGCGTGAGATCGGCTTAAAACACGAGAATCAACATCTCAAATGGCTCAAGAATGAAGGTAAAAATATGTGCAATTAACAGTCTTTCATTTATGCACTGAGGCCTCAACTTGACACAGATGCTAATGCAGCGAGAGATTGGTAATTGGTTGGCTTTATCATTCATGGCCATCTCGGAGAGGGGAAGAAGGATGCGACGAGGCTGGCAACGTAGACGGAGGAAGTGAGCTGCAGCTGGCTGTCGAATTTGCTGTAATTGCTGATCTTGGTTATCCTGTTTCATCTTCGTGGAAGAACTTTCTTTCAGGATCTGCACCATTGAAGTCATCACTCCTGCTTCAGTGGCCATGTATGATAAGCCAACCGTCATGGTTACTTGCTAATGAGCTTGATCTTGAATATTGGTGAAGGAATACTCTGTACATATACTTTCATTGGCTGCGGTAGCAGGGGGCGGGATACGATCACTTCCCCTTATGGAGTTGTGAGATTCACAATCAAGGGCATTTTGGGTATGACAAAAAACGAATTAATTAATTAATTTTTTTGTATTAATTAAAGATTGGGAATAAAAAAACCCATATTAAATACATACTTATTTTAAATTTAAATCCTACAATAAATATAACTCTCTCTCTTCCTTTTCTAGCTCCCACACCACTCCGACCGGCAAATTTTCTCCGACGAAATCCTTGAATAAGACTCGCTCCTGCCACCTGCAAAAAATTCCCGCTCCATTAGTGCGCTAGTGGTACGCTACCGCTACCTTTGGTACCACTACCAGTACAGCGGTACCACTACAATCTGGTAGTTGGTAGTGGTAGAGTACCACTATCATTTGGTACCACTATCGTCTGGTACCTGATAGTGATAGCGTACCACTATCATTTGGTGCCATTACCTGGTAGTGGTAGGTACCAAATGGTAGTTGTACGATACCACTACCTGCTACAAGATGGTAGTGGTGGCGTACTACTAGATCTTGTACCACTATCAGAAGAAAACCACTCGGAAAAAAAAATTAGATCTAAAATCCAAAACTCACAGATCTGAAAAATGAAGGGGAGGAGAGGAAGAGTATAGTGCCAGAGGGACTCATACCGAAAGAGGCAAGGAGAGGAGGCATGGCGGCGGCGGCAGAGGGTGAGGGAGGCGGCGGCGGTGGAGGGCTCTGCAGGGGGTGAAGGGAGGCGGAGGGTTGCTCGACAGCGACGATGGAGGGCGCGACAGGGGTGGAGGGAGGCGGCGGCGGCGGCTGTGAAGGGCGACGACGTTGGAGGGTGGCGATGCCGTCTGTCTGCTAGAGAGGAGGAGGGAGAGAGGGAGGAGTTAGGGTTTTATGTATTTATATGGGAGGGGAGAGTGATTGGGTGTGGTAATATTTTTTCTTTCCAAAAATACCCTTATTTTAATCCTAACCATCAATTTGAAAAAAAGAAGAGAGAGACATGTTAGAGAGTGTATCCAATGGCTAGGAAGTAAGTTCTGAATCTCACAACCCCTATAGGGGAAGTGACGGTATCCCAACCCCAGTAGGAGAGATCATAGTCACTGCCTACACGTGGCGAACCGAGGAACATGCGCAACTTTGACAAATTTGATTAGGCCACGCGACCACCTTCATTTTCTTAAGGGAAAAAATGAAATTTTGATATAATTAATATTTAGAACAAAGTTAGGATGGAAAGTTGAAACAAAAATACTTTCTTCTAGTTTAGATTTCTAAAAAATATTGTTATTGTTGTTATTAGTGTTAAATGTCAAAACTCAAAAGTCACCTTGATGGTTATTGATTAATTTGCTCATTTTTGAGATGGCAGCCTTGGGCTTTCAAGGTAGTTTTGAACTCAATGTAATTTTAATTTAATCATAATATAAGTCTGTCAAAAGCGAACTTATCATTATTGTTTATATAACAAATAATGGAACGATAGCAACCATAAAAATCAAGGATTTGAAAAACCGCACTGAAGGTTGTACTGAAAAAATCAGTCGTAAAGTATTTTATGCTGAAAATGTAGTTTAATAATGGTTTTACCATTTCATATCGCTAGTTATCATCTACCAATTTTATTTTCAATAGGAGATTTCTGTAGTTTAATGGTGCTCCAACCGTTTCATATCGCTAATTACCATCCATACCCAAACTATGGAAGTGAGGTTTGAGCGTTCAATCGAATTGGGCCTGGATGTAAGCTCATCTGAAGCCTATAACCTACCTTAACCGCCTTTCTCTGGTGGCACGAGCCTAATTGAAACTATAATAACATCCATCTGGAATTTGGAACTGGAAGGAAAGCAGTTTTTACCAAGTACGAGTTTCGCGAACGGGCGTGGGGATATTTCGTAATTTCATTTTCCAAGCCATAAGTCCACAACACAATCTATCCCCAATCTCACCAAAAACCCTAGCTCCTTCTGCTCTCTTCCTTCCCTTCTTCCATGGAATCCGTCGTCGAGGAAGCTACCAATCCACAGTTCCATCTCTCAGATCCCTCTCCTCCGCCGGGAAACTTGGCTCTGGACACTGCCGAGCCGCCTTCTCCTGAAAAGCCGCCCCAATCTCGCGACGCGTATCCCGCTGCCATTGGCAATAATGGTCAGATCGAGTTCCCAAAGCCTAGGCTCGACTTCACCAAGCCTCTCCTGTCCGAGAATGGCGTCACCAAAACCAACAGCGGCGATAAGGACTTCTCCGGCGGTGAAGAGGAGACGACGAGCCGTCGCAAGCGGAGGAGCCGCTGGGACCCGCAGCCGGACGGAAGCGGTGGAAATCAGGCGGCGGATGGAGGCGAGAGCAATAACGGTAGCAGTAACAATAACAATGAAGCCGGGAGTGGCACTCGGAAGAGGAAGTCGAGGTGGGCGGATGATGAGCCCAAGCCTGTGATTCAGCTCCCTGATTTTATGAAGGATTTTACTGGAGGTATTGAATTTGACCCTGAAATCCAGGCTTTGAATGCTAGGCTCCTCGAGATTAGCAGGATGTTACAGTCTGGTACGTCTCAGTCTGGTTTGCCGTTGGATGATAGACCTGAAGGAGCTAGGTCTCCTTCTCCTGAACCAATTTATGATAACATGGGAATTAGGATCAATACTAGAGAGTATAGGGCCAGGGAGAGGTTGAACAAAGAGAGGCAGGAGATTATTTCACAGATCATCAAGAAGAATCCTGCGTTTAAGCCTCCTGCTGACTACAGGCCCCCGAAGCTTCACAAGAAGCTCTACATACCGATGAAGGAGTACCCAGGGTATAACTTTATTGGATTGATTATTGGACCTAGAGGCAACACGCAGAAAAGAATGGAGAGGGAAACCGGTGCTAAGATTGTAATTCGAGGGAAAGGGTCGGTGAAGGAGGGCAGGTTGCAGCAGAAGAGGGATTTAAAGCCGGATCCGTCTGAGAATGAAGATTTGCATGTTTTGGTCGAGGCAGATACTCAAGAGGCCTTGGAAGCTGCTGCTGGCATGGTTGAGAAGCTGTTGCAACCGGTTGACGAGGTTCTGAATGAGCATAAGAGGCAGCAGCTTAGGGAACTAGCTGCTTTGAATGGTACAATTAGGGATGAAGAGTATTGCCGGTTGTGTGGTGAGCCTGGACACAGGCAGTATGCTTGTTCATCCCGGACTACAACATTTAAGAGTGATGTGCTTTGTAAGATTTGTGGTGATGGTGGACATCCTACTATTGATTGTCCTGTTAAGGGAACAACTGGGAAGAAAATGGACGATGAATACCAAAACTTCTTGGCAGAACTGGGTGGGACTATGCCTGAGTCCTCGAATAAACAAACTGCTACCTTGGCTTTGAGGTCAAGTGGATCTGGAAGCAATCCCCCATGGGCTAGCAACACTGGGGGTATTGGCAGTGCGAATCAAGCTGGACTAGGAGCCACTGATGGTAAATCGACAAAGGAATATGATGATACCAATCTTTACATTGGCTACTTACCTCCTACTTTTGATGATGATCGTTTGATCCAGTTATTCTCTGCATATGGTGAGATTGTAATGGCAAAGGTAATCAAGGATAGGGTCACTGGGTTGAGTAAAGGGTATGGTTTTGTCAAGTATTGTGATGTTCAAATGGCTAATTCGGCAACTACTGGCATGAATGGAGCTCGTGTTGAAGGTCGGACCATTGCTGTGAGGGTTGCGGGTAAGCCTCCTCAACCTAGTGTTCCTCCTGGCCCTCCTGCATCCAGCATGCCCACATGCCCTGTCTCAAGTCAACCAGTTGGTGCCTATCCATCCCAGCAGTTCACCCCTTGTGGTCCTCTTCCACCTGCTCCTCCAGGAAACTATGCTGCTCCTCATCCAAGCTATGGAGGGCCTCCTGTTCCTTGGGGACCACCTGTTCAGTCTCCCTATGCTCATTATCCTCCACCTCCTCCTAGTTCGAACATGTATCCTCCTCCTCTTCCCCCCTCCCCCTCCTGGACACCCTATGGCACCTTATGGCATGCAATATCCTCCACCAGTGCCTCCGGCTCCGGGTGCTCCTAGTCCAACTGTGACTCCTGAAGCTCAACAAAGTTACCCACCCGGGGTTCCATCGGAGAACCACACTTCTGCTCCGCCACGTGCATCATCTAACTTCTATGGGAATGTTCCACCATTGCAACCAGTTTATGCAACAGTTTCTCTAGGTTACTCATCATACTATAGTGCAGTTCCTCCCCCTCCGGCTGCGCCTATGCCAACAACTGATCACTCCCAGGGGATGAGCAATTTACCTTGGGCACCGAATCCACCACAACCACCACTTCCAGGAGCTTCCGCTGGAGAGAAAACGAACTATGGAGCTGATGCTGAGTATGAAAAGTTAATGGCAGAGATGAAATGATGGTCTTTTCGTGTTACTGGTACCTATTTGTCAAGAGGTATGTTCTCGTCTGTAATTTTATGTGTATTAAAACATGTGCATGTAACTGATAACTGTTCACTTGGATGTAAAATCACACTTTCCTGACCTTCCAAATGACTGCAAGAAAGTACACTTGGAGTGAGCCTAGTTATCATTTAACTCAAGTTAAAATTCCTCTTTTTTTTTGTATAACTGCAGCACAAACACCTGTGTTCTTATAGCTAGTGGCAAATTTATATCCGTAGGAGTCCCAATTAGTGTAATTGATTAAATTTCAACTTCTCCATTCCTTCTACTTTTCAAAAGGTAGAAAAAATAGAATTCTCTGAAGTTTTGTGGTACTATTAGTGGTTGTCATAGTGCCTCTTTCAGTGAAGAGATTGAGAATTGAGGTGCTTCACATTGACTTGGTGTGCACAATGTTTGTAGGTGTACTATAATGTTTTTATGCTTCTCTTGGACTTGGACTCTCAATTGACTGTACTATTGATGCTTAAAGGGAGATCATTATATGAGTTTAGTGTACAACTGAGAATCAGTGAATTTTCGGTTAATGATAAAAAACTTAGTTACACATTCTGTTAGCATGATAAATAATAATGCACCTTCATATTTGCTTATTGCTCTCGGTCACATATATCACTATATGATTATAGCGCAATGTTCTTTCTTTGTACACTTCTTAACCATTTGCTTTTGTCGTTATTGGATAATTTTTTCCAGGCCTGATGTTTCTTGGAGCAACCTGATTTCTTACATCTTGCCATGACTTTGACGTTTGGGACTCACATCTTTAACCTTGCTGTACTGTTATGACATTTGCAGAGATTTGGGCTGCTAGTTCAATCCATAGCCTCCCATATCAGGGACCCATCGGAGTTTTGTTGATGTTCCTCACTGTTTTTGTAGGACTTGATCGTTATATTCTAGTGGATAATGGTGCTTTGATATTATGCTTTCATTTGCTAATCTTTCCCTTATTGCCTCATTTCAAAATTATTATGGAAGTTGGAGACAGGATCCTACTGTTGTGTTTGTGGCCTACAGGTTGTTTACATTTGGACTCTGATCTCTGTCATACTTCCTATGTTAAGCTCTCAATATTTTGTTTTCTTACTGCTCCCAACTTTTCTTGGGCTTTGCGTTCCTTCGAGGCATTTGAAGGTATATAAGCATTCCCAACTCGAGTTGCAGGTCCTTTCTCAATGGATTCAGCCGTCGAAGAAGATGATGCAGCTTGGGAAAATATTGGATCATTGCGTTTTTTTCTTCTTGATATTTTCTGACCCTCTGTTCTAACCCCTTGTATGTGAGCTGGTCAGGAATTGTTGAAAACTGGTGAAGGAATTTGTTGCCAGCCAGCAAAGACTCACTCTGGACTATGTCAAAGGAGATTATGGGGTTGGCTATCGGCTATAGTGTTATCCGCGGAAAGTGTTGTCAAAGAGAGTTGGGTCATTTTCTCTTAATCGAACACCGTAACTGACATTGGTAGGCACCTGTAAAATAGGGTGATAATGTGAACTGGACCTGCTGTAAATTTGTGTTCTTTGTTTTGAATTGGCGTCCTGCGACTTTAATCGCGTTATGAAATAGCCCTACTGTTCAAGGGTTTGGTATGCCTTTTTGCCGGACGGTAGCATATGTGCATTTGATTTGATTGGTTTCTTATTTGCTTCTGTGTGTTTGATTGCTTTTATGCCTCTGGTTCGTGTGTTCAGATTGGCCGTGGTTGCTATGGCTACCTTACGACCGAGTTAGTGCTTATGGTAAAATCGGGTTGTCTACTTGATTTGTTCTCCCTCCTCGAGAAAGCGCGGATCTGGTTGCAAAATTAGCTTGCCACTTCGACTTGATTGAGTTCTAAAATATATCAGTTCGCCATAATCACAAGGTTTCTTACATCAAAGACAATCCAAGTCTTCTCTGTGGTTCGCTTGAAGAATATGAGTTTAAATTTACAGATTGTCAACAATTTAAAGATTCTAATTCTTCAAATTGTTGAAAATATATTTTAAAATGTTTATTGTTTGGTAACTGTGACTGTTAATTAAAATAAAAAATTTAATTTTATATTAAATAAAATTTGTATTCTTAATAAAAAAATTAGAGTGGTTCAAGAAATATTAAAAACTTTGTTGATAGATATAGTTCATGTGATAATAAATAGAAGTAAGAGAAAACTAGGAGAAAAAACAATCTCACGAATCAAGATATAAAATCTCTCTGATTATGATTATGAGAGATTTGATATTCGCATATTTTAGAGATTTGAAATCTCTAAAGCTAGAATCCATAATATAGAAAACAACAAAAATATATAATTTTCTACAAAATCTACGGATTCAGTGAATCCATGTCCTGAATCCTGTTCTCCAAACGACCCCTAAGACGAGAGAAAAGCATAACTACAAAAGTATATTGGGTGAATCAGGATGATACTAAGGGGAGGAAAATAAATAAAAATGAAGTAATCTCGGGATAGGTTCACATCCTTAAGTCTCAATACTTAAGAAGTTCCTTGAGTGAATTCAGATCATTAGATGGGTAATTGTTAGCGGTTATTGTTAGATATTGGTTAGTTAAGTGTAATTAAGGTATTTTAATTAAACTAATTAATTTAAATTTAAATCATCCGTGAGAATTAGGATTAGTGGGCCGATTTATAGGGTGAGTCGCGTTAGGGTTTTATTCTCCAGTGCAAAACTTCCCCGATATAGAGGCCTCTCTTCGGCGTCTTCAGCGGCCGGAAACGGTGCTCTCTGTCACAATCTGGGAGAAAGAATAGTCTTGGCGAGTTGTTTGGTTACAGGGGAAGAGTAAGAAAGGGAAAGAAAGTTGAAGAAGAAGAGGAAGAACAGGAGGAAGAAGAAACAGAGGAGAATACAGGGAAGGGAAGTAGAAGAGAGGAGATAGGGCAGAATTGTGTAAACTGTTATTCGATAACTCTCCATTACAGCAGACCCTTTCTTTTATATGGCTTCCTAATTACAAACTAGTCCCCAAACTATATCCTGTTTACCCTTTGATCCCATTCGTTACAATCCCCACTCCTTAAAATCAGGCTTGTCCTCAAGCCTGTTGAGCACAACAAGAAACTAGCAGCTAAGAATCAATCCTACAATGTAAAAACATTCAAGAAACAGGGATGAACTCATTTGCAGAAAGCTTGCAAAACCACTCCAAAAATAGACTAGTGTTGTGGTTGGAATTATGCAGGCAGCAGCAGCTACTAACCCCCCAATTGGGCACAATAAGCCCCCTTGTAATAGCAACCATACCTTGGACCACAAACAACTTATGCACCATATGCATTTCTGTACACCACAACAACCAGTATTGGAAAGAATCCCAACCAAACCAATCTTCAACATGTCCCTCCTCGAAAGAAGAATCCTTGTAAGGCTCCTTGAATCCAGGACAATTACCTCTTCCATAAGAAAGGACCATAGCCCAACCAAACTCCTTGTATGGCTCTTTGAAGTCAAAGCCAATACCTCTCCCTTGAGATTCCACCAACACCAAGCAACTATCGAACCTACCACCTATCATTCGATCACCATTAACATGCTGCAAGTCAACTGCATCTTGAAGCCCGATCATGAAAACAGTTTGCTGAACTTTCCCTTGGGCCATCAACAACCCAATTCCACGACCAATACCATGTTTCTCTAGCCCATAAATGCTAAAGATGTTGGAAATATCATCTTCCCTCAATGGTACAGCAGCAGAGGAAGTAATGATAGTGGCATGAACTTTAAGAGAAGCCAGGAAAGTAGCCTGCAATGAGTCACTTGCAGCACTAGTAGCTTTGTCACTATTCAGCCCCCAGACCCAATGAAACTTCCAATTACAGAGCTCTTCATGCTGGCCTTCCACGGGAAAATGATCTTTGTATGGCTCCTTAAAGTCGGGACAAGCGACCTTTCCTTTTAACTGCACCCGAGGACACCACAACCCGTGACTGCTCACTAACACCCAGCTATGATCCAGGCTGCCAATTCCGTTCACATAGGCGAAAAACCCCTTATCCATCTTACTAACACCCACACTGTAGCGCTCATAATCACCACTGAAAATCGCCTCAGCTACAACGCCAACACATGCATTCTGTCCACCCCGTCCGGAAAGCAGTTTCGACCTCAACAGCAGCAACTCAGCATCAAATCCAACAAGAACCCTTGAATCCAAATCCTTATATGGCTCTTTGAAGTTGGAAAACACGTCCCTTCTTGTAATTTTCACCCGAGGCCACCAGTACCCATGAAATTTCAGCAAAATACAATCCCCTTTACCCGGAATCAAGCCTTCACTGTAATGAATGAAAAGAAAGGCAGGCTGGGTAGGAAATGGCCTTCCAATAACAAAATCATTGCCACCAGTATCCGGGAAATTCATCAACGATCCATCAGAGAATACAACACCATAAGAACTTCGATATTCAAGAGAATCAACAGGTAGGACATCAGTATCATCATGAATTAAGTTTTGTTGCACCTGAGTTTCAGTGGCACCATTATCCGAACTAAAACAATCACCAACAGCATTAGCCCCCAAAGCTTCCACATATGGTTCCTTGCAGTTGATACATGTATCTCCTTGTTCAAACTTCACACGAGGACACGAATACCTATGACAGTTCATCAACATCCAACTGTGAACCCCGCTGCCCTCATCATACACATAACCAGCCACTTCCATATGCTTGTTGGAAACACCTTGCAACTCCGAATAAAATAGCCCAGGTTCTTTTACAGTTGAGCCAGGTGTAACAATAGGAATATATTCTTTTTCAGCAAGTAAACCACCAATCCCATCAACCCTGTTAGGAGAAAGAAAGGATTCAACAGTCACAGCCCTTGTATCCCCATCCATTTCTAAGTAATCACCAAGATGAGATTGCTTCTTCCTTTTGCAAGTCTCGATGGCAACTTCCTCCAACCGAGCTTGCTGATAAGCTTCAGCTAATGTTTGGGGCTGCATCATGGAAATGGCTAGCCGCAACTCCTGCTCCAATCCATTGATAAAGCTGCTAATGAAAAAAATCTCATCCAAGGCTGGGTTGAATTGCAGACATCAGGGACCTCAACTCCTCAAACTTCTCTTGATACTCAGTCAAAGAGCCTCGCTGCCTAAGTTTATTGAATGCAGCTACCACACCCCCATAAGTACGATTACCAAATCTCTGGCACAAAGCAACCACAAAATCCTCCCACAGTAATTCACGTTTGCCATAATTCCAACCTTTAAACCAGACAGCAGCCCGTTGCTCAAAACTGATCACAGCCAAATTTACCTTCTGGTCATTAGGGATTGCATAGGTCTCAAACAATTTGTCGCATTTGCTAATCCATTCTCGAGGAGATTCACCATCGAAAGAGGGAAATTCTAATCGGGGAAGTAGATGAGCATTACCTCGGGCTGGAGCAGCTTGAAAGGGCTCCCGCTCAGCGACTTGATGATTCTGTGGAAGAGGCAAAATGCCCTCAGCGCCAATCTGATCCTCCAGCGGCGCAACCGCGTCAACAATTGCCTCCACCGGCATAAGAGGAAGAATTCCGTGAAGCATATCGCGAATCTCCTGAGTCAAGCGTTCGTCGATTGTACTACGAATTGCCGCCATTGAGCCAAGACAGGGCTCTGATACCACCTTGTCACAATCTGGGAGAAAGAATAGTCTTGGCGAGTTGTTTGGTTACAGGGGAAGAGTAAGAAAGGGAAAGAAAGTTGAAGAAGAAGAGGAAGAACAGGAGGAAGAAGAAACAGAGGAGAATACAGGGAAGGGAAGTAGAAGAGAGGAGATAGGGCAGAATTGTGTAAACTGTTATTCGATAACTCTCCATTACAGCAGACCCTTTCTTTTATATGGCTTCCTAATTACAAACTAGTCCCCAAACTATATCCTGTTTATCCTTTGATCCCATTCGTTACACTCTCCTCGCAGCCGGGCTATTCAGACGGACGAAGAGGAAGCTGCAGACCTCCATCCGTCTGTGTCTGTTATTGTGAATAATGAATATGCTATTTCAGAGACAAAGAGTATCCCAAATCATGGAGTGGTGTTCCTTATATATCAAAATGGCCAAGGAGGAAGAGAAATCAGAAGGCAACTCGTCTATGTAGCCATCCATTTTTTAATGGTGGTTTAGGCCAACTCGTATTGGTTAGTTAAGGGCAATCGTCCACTTAGCCATCCATTTTTTGGAATAATCAAAAGTTCATGTCCCTGCGACTTTTCGTCAGCTAATTAATGGTGGTTCCTCAGCGGAGGTGATCACGTTCAGGATGGTGGTTCCTGCTCGATGATAGGTTACGTATATGATTTAGAAGTTTAAGTTTTTCATTATGTCGTTGAGTATGGTATGAGGTTTACGTTAAAAAATGATGAGAAATCGTTAACAATGTTATCGTAAAGTAATGATGAGTATATTGAAATTGTTAGTAATTTAATTTCTAGTCATTGTAAACATTCTATGATTTGCGTAAAAAAATTACAGGATATCGTTAATACTGATGTCGCATATTTTTAACAACTATACAGAAAAATGATAATAACGATATTGCATACTATTAATGATACATCGCATAAACGTTGATAATGTTACCTTACATAGGTAATAATTTGTAAAGAGTTATTACTAACACATTGTACGGTTATTAACGATTGAATTTCATCATTATTAGTGATTTTCCTTACATTTTCAATGAAACACTAATTAGATTAATAATTTTCATTATTAACGGTTAGAGGTCATTTTATGTTAACATTTTTTTTTATACTTTTGAACGAAATACCACAATCATATGAAAGTCTTGGATGATATTTGATACGTACCATTAAGTCCGAATATTATTAATGTGTGCTTGTTTTCAATGAAATACAATTTTATTATCAATGATTTGTTGTACCGTTATTAACGGTTTGGTTCTGGATCGTGAATATTGGTTTGCTTGACTTATATTTTGCACCACCATCAATTATCGTTTTTTTTAACTGAATCACAGGTGCAGTATGTCACAAGTGTTGAAGATGTTGAAAATAATCATTGTGCTTTATGATCGCTGAGAAATACAGTGTAAAACAATATCAATTGATCTCAAAATATTAATAATGTCCGTGGAAGTCCTTGTAAAATTCCATGATTGACTAGTTATGAACATGACGTATAAACGCGAATCGTTAATAAATATATTGTAAAACAGTGGCGTGTGGCTTAGCCCTCCTCCGATCCAAAGCTAGTATAGTACGTATGAAGTTTCCGATTTTAGATGTTCGACCCAATAATATTTAAAAGTCAATCCAATGTTATTTAATAATATGATTTTGTGTAACTTGAAAAATGGTCTAGATGAATATATCCATACCAATATTCTAAATTTAGACTAAAAATTCAAGCCCCAATAATTTTTATTTGAACAGAATAAAATAAATATTGAAACCAAAAAGCCTTACACGTAAAAAAGACTATAAGTGTAAAGTTTAATTGAAATAAAAAAAACCCTTAATCTCCCACGTATATGTCAGAACTCAAAAACATTTCCCAGTTCCCCAAAATACATATTAGAACGAGCAGAAGAACCAACCCGAAACAAATTCCTCCGCTAGTTTGCCGGACGCTGATTTCTTTCCTGTCTGTTGATGAAAAAATATTTACAAACTTGTTTAGTAAGCATTTAAATTGCTTGAGTTGAGTGGTGCACTAGATCCTAAAAGTTCTTTCCGGTCTTTTGATGAAATATTTACAAACTTGGTCAAGAGTTTACCCTCTAGATTTTGAAGGCTATTAGATGCATTCTTTGAAGAATGATCTGTGATAGTATGCCGCTCATGTGGTTCATAGTTATGAATATGAAGTTTTTTCCCTTGCAAAATTACTAGAGAAGCTAGTGGAAACAAAGATGGATACACAATACTAATTAATTTGTCGGTTGATTTGTCTAATGTTGACCCAGCTCGTTTCAACGGCTACTATGGAGATAACATTTTCTGCAATAAACCATGTGAAAACTTATTTACGCAACAAAATGCGCGATGATTTTCTCGCTGATTGCTTAACTATTTCCTTTGTAAGAGAGTATGTTATTGGTATGGATGAAGACTCCATGATTTGATGAATTCGCTGAATTAAAAGACCGTCATGTACAATTGACACTGTAGTGAAAACTATAGTCATTATTTATTTTTTGTTTACGGTATCTAATTTTCTATTCAAATGCGGCCCAATGCTCTACTTAGTTCTGGATCCGCCGCTATTGTAAATCAAGGATAATGTTATTCAAACAGTTAATGATGATATGGTATAATTTTAATAGTTCCTTCATAGTCGTTGTGGGCAAAAATGTAAATTGTTAGCAAATGAAATAAAATCATTAATAATGTAACCACAAAGTATTGATAAGTATATTGAATCGTTAATAATGATGAAGTATATCAATAATAAGCGGGACAAACTACAACCATTAAGCGGGACTCTCCCGCTCTCGTCTGAACAAGAGACTGCTAATCGGAGCCCAGCTATGAGCTATGGAAACACACACGGATATGCAACTGGACACAACGCAGACTTGTTCAAACTCGTTGGCAGTGCTGACTAAAGAGACAGGTTCTGGGCCGATCGTTATTCCAGGGGAGACTCAGATTGCTACGGAAACAACGACTGCTACTATGCCTGTATCTGGATCTCTACCACATCGGACGACCTCTTATGTCGTGGCGGTGACAGGGGGAACCCAGCTCCCAAAGCCCCCTGTCTCACAATGGATTCCAGTCGGTGAACAAGACCTTATACCAGGTTCATTCCAGGGGGAGACGGAACTGAAAATTTCAGATAAATTCAGATCAAGGCTTAGTGCTCTTTGGCAGCGAACCTTGGTTGTGCGATTACTGGTGAGAACTATTGGATACTCAATTCTATGTAACAGAAGCAGAGCCTTCTGTCGTCCTACTAGCGCGTTGGAAGTTTTTGCACTAGATGATGATTGTTTCTTGGTCAAACTTGGAAACGATGAGGATTTTTTCAAGGCTCTGACCGAGGGCCCCTGGGTGATTTTTTATCATTATATTCTATTTTATCAATGGACGCCAGGGTTCAGAGTATTAGATAGCTTACCAAATGCCATGGTGGCGTGGATTCAGTTCTCGGGCCTTCCTGTGCATTTCTACCATAAGGAACTGCTCTTCACGCAGGGAACATGATTGGACGGTCAATTAAGCTTGACTACCACACGCAGCATCAACAGAGAGCCAAATTCGCTAGAATGGCGGTGGAGGTGGATCTATCCAAGCCTCTGGTTCCAAGAATTCGATTAGATGGTAGATGGCAGAAGGTGGAGTACGAGAATTTGCCAATTGTTTTTTTTAAGTACGGCCAAGTGGGACATACCAGAATTTCTTGCCCTCTCCTCAACCGGGAACAGAAAGCGGATGAGACGTCGGAGGCATAACAACCACCGATGATTTTCGCCGGAGAAGAGTCGCCGGAAGCTAACTCCGGCTACGGGCCGTGGATGTTGGTGTCGCGGAAATCACGACGGAATCATAAGGAATCGGCCAAACAGAGAAAGCTGGAGAAAGACCCGCTAATCAACGACGGTCCCGTGCCAATCGAAGAAAGGAAAGTTAGTGAGAGCCTGGGGTAATTTTCTTTGCAAAAATCCTCGACGAACTAGCAACGGCAACAGACCCTATATGTGGGAAAAAAATACAGGAGGTTTAGAAGGATATGCCAAGGGAGGAAATAAAAGAAAGGAGAAAGTTGCTGGGTCAAACACCAATGCAAGTGATGGCATCCTTGGGTCACGGCCACAGACTAACTTGAGCTCCCCTAGAAAGCCCAAATCCAACCCCAAACAGGCAGAGGCCTCTTTGTCTCGGCCTTAGGATCCACGCGAAGCTGAAGCCCAACAACACATTTCTGACGTTAGTGGAGAAGGAACTGATACTCAAATTGGTTTACCTACTCAGATAGTCAAAAGGGCCAATGGAACTAGCATCCATATTGTGGAAGTGAAGCCCTATAATCCCCCGCCGCACCGATTCATTGACTCAGATGCCCCTTTAGCGGTTTCACAAACTAAGAAGAGGAAGGAGGAGAAGGGTGCTCGAAGCAAACAAACTCCGGCCACCAAAAAAGGAACGCCAATTCGCCACAATCCGATGAAACAATTACAGATTTAGTCGCCGGTGAATGAGAAAAACGAAAGGAACAAGGATCGACGGGTCGCTCTCACTCTCCAACAAATTCGAGCTTGGACTGAGCTGTCGAAATCCAAGGAAGAGTGGCGGTTGACACGGAAGCCACAATTCTAGCGGAGGAACTAATTTCAGAAGAGACAAGAACAGAGGGAGTTGCCCCTCCCCTCTCCTAATTCGTTTCCTATCTGCTGCCTTTCTTCTTTCTTCTCATCTCCCATCTCCCTTCTTTTAATTCTTTCCTGGAACACAGGTGGAGCTGGCAGCCTAGCTTTTTCCCGTTCTCTAAAGCTTGCACTCCAGCTCCATAAGCCCGACATTGTGTTTCTTTTAGAACCACAGATAAGCGGATATGTGGCTAATAAAGTGTGCGAGAAGCTGTGGTATCCGAATGTCATCTGTGTGGAGGCGAACGGGTGGAGTGGAGGAATATGGATGTTCTGGGATGCCCAAAAGTTCTTAGTTCATATTGATTCAGCTGGACTGAAACATCTAACTCTCTCTATTACCATGAGCAATATGGGTGTCTGGAAGTTGATGGCAGTATACGCTTCACCATGCCAAAAACTTCAACGACTATTGTGAAGTAACCTGATCGAGCAAAGCAAAGCCATAAGCGGCCCTTGGTTGTGTGACATCCCGTTACTTTTAAACAAACCAAAACAACCGTGACTCCGGAGCCGACCGAAATAGTGTCCAAAAATCTTAATAAAACAAATAAATCAAAGTATTTTCTACAAGAAATTCAAACGAAATGCCCTAAGCAGTTGGGCGACCCAAATCCATAGTAAACAAAACCACCCAAACTCAAAACATCGAATGTCCAGTTTATATACTCATGACCATGAACAAAGATAAAGAAACTAGCTCTAGCTCTAACTCCTCGCTGCGCTCCCCACGATCTCGTCCACTCTAGAGCGGTCTCCCGCCTCGCCTCTTCTCGTAATCCTCCTCTGCTAACCCTTCCTCGACTTGGTGAGTGAGAAGGGGTCAGTCTCGTCGTTACTTCCTAAGGTCTTTGCCCTAAGAAACTCCTTACTAAATACATTATTCGGGTTCTTGACTTAGACAAAAGCCGTTCTCGCTTTCATCCTTTATACTTTGTTATCAAACAGTCTATAATAGATCTATACTCCTATCTTATCTTTAGAATTTCTTTACTTATATTCTTAATCCATAGACACCAACACTAGGGACCACCGTGTTACGTCTCGTCGTCCGGTGTCCCTACCCTAGTATGCCAACCGCGTTACGTCTCGCCGTCGGGTTGCATACCCAAACTCGGCAATGACATTGCGTTACGTCTCGCCTTCCAGTCCATGCCCGGTCAACTACTGCGTTACGTCTCGCCGTCCAGTAATGACTCAACCGCCCGGGGGTTCCTCTTACATACAAACATACAAAGCACAATGCGTGCCTCCACCTTAAATAGGCGGTGGGATGCCTCACACACATAATCGCGCATAACTCAAAAATTTACTAAATAATAACTTGAAACGAAAAGCATAAACTAAAAGAGCTCGACAGAGATTTTACCCCTTTACACTCACCTCATCGATTAAGTCGCCATTACGAATAGGGAAAGCATGCACCAATCTCGATGTGAAGCTAATGAACCTTGGCCCCCTCCTCATTCTTCTATGCCAGCTCAACAACCATGTAACAGAACAAACCATATATCTCCTCCAATTCTTCTCATTCACTTGTAATACATGTGTTTGAGCCAAGTTCTCTCCGGTCCCACCTCTCTGGACCCCTCACTAACGTACACCTCCGGGGCGCCCGGACCCTGCAAGAACAAGCGCCTAAAGGGCTCTTGGATGCCCGTTAGCACTCCAACGCTCAAGTCAGTGCCGAATGTAGAGAGAGAAGTATTGAGAGAGGTTTTTAGTGAGAGAAGCCAACCTGCGTAAATGCTACCTACCGAGTACTATTTATACTCGTTGAGGTTCCGACCAGGCTCCTGGAATCATGCTCCACGTCAGCGCGTCATTAAATGCTTGGTCGGTCCAACGGTCGGGTATCTACACGTGGAAGCTCCCGGACCTCGGCGCCCAGGCGCCTGGCAGGACCACATTTCCAGGTGGCACATTCTTAGCCTCCTGACTCCTGGTCAACACGGTCCCCGCATCTACTTTTGTCGTTATGCGCCCGCTCCTCCTCAAATGGGCCTAACTCCAGTTTTGTTGCTCATTCATGCTCCTAATTGGGCTTGAGCCCAACCACATCTTCTGGGCTTATGTCCCCCACTGATTTGGTTCATGTGCCTATACCCAACAATTGTCCCCCAGTTAGGTGCTCATGGTTGCTAGTGAGCGCCTAACTACGTAGGGAACATGAGAGATCAACTCGACCCAGGCGCTTATCCGCAAGGGCAAGCACCTAACTATCCCTGATGCATGCTCTCTCTTTGCCAGGGCGCCTGTTCCTGTCTTCTAGCCACCATTATCACCATTAATGCGCCTATCGGTCAAGCTTCGAATTTTCGGCCCGAGTAAAACGCCTATCGGACCAAATTTGGGTTCCGCCCTAACTAAAGCGCCTATCCCCTTACCATTCACACGCCTACCGACCTCGGCCCAAGAACACGTCTACCCCTCTATCGCTCTTGTCATCAATGCGCCTATTGGACCAAATTTGGGTTCCGCCTCCACTAAAGCGCCTATCCCTTTATCATGTATGCACTTATTGGATCAAATTTGGGTTCCGCCTACTGAACCAACTTGGGGCCTGATTTCAAGCCTTGGCCCCCTACTAGGTCTACCCCTATATTATTCTCGACATTGAGGCGCCTACAGGGATCTTATCGGGTCCTTATGTGATACATCCACCGAATCAGAATTGGGCCGCCCCATTAAAGCGTCTACCAGCTCGGCGAAATACCGGCGCCTACCCCTGCCCCCTCGCCGTGCGCTTCTAACATTCAAATTTCGAATTTGAATTTCCGGTATTTTTGGAAATTCAAATTGGGGATTTGAATTTTGAACGGACGGTGGGGATGAAAGGAAATTAATGGCGCGCATCCCTATAGCTGACCGTTGGGATTCCTCCTCTTATAAATAGGATTCGTCAACCCCCCCTTCCTCATTCGCTTCAATTCGTTCTCTCTCTAAGCTTCTCTCTCTAACAACCGTGTCGTGCGCCTCCTCCCCAACAGCTTAAAAACCCGCCATGTCTAATCCTCCTGACTCGGCCGCCTCTTCTGGCAATGCGCCTCCCAACGATTCTTCTGAGCCGGACGTAATTAAGGTGCTGGAGGGGCATTTTCCCCCGATCCCAACCGGCAATCAGGTGGATGGACCCCGCGTGGCGGCAAGGAGGCACCGGCTAAGGATCGCCCCTCTTCCAAGGAGGCGCGGAGAAGCCCTCATGGGCCAGTGGTCGAGACAGGCGGCTCGGCCGCCGAGGCGTCCGCTAAGGACCGTCCCTCTTCCAAGGAGGCGCGCAGCAGCCCTCATGGGCCAGTGGTCGAGACAGGCGGCTCGGCTGCCGCGGCGCCTAAGAAGGCTGGTACAAGTGAGTTTCCTCGACCTGATAATTTTTTTTTTTTAAACGGCCTTAGTTGACTAGGTTAGTGTAATTGACCCTGCCCCATTTGCGTCAACCTTATAGGCCAAGCGCTGGATCACC
The DNA here is from genome assembly GCA_946122785.1 of Linum tenue. NCBI lineage: Eukaryota > Viridiplantae > Streptophyta > Magnoliopsida > Malpighiales > Linaceae > Linum > Linum tenue. The sequence continues at coordinate 20,266,908 of CAMGYJ010000004.1, read as the reverse complement.
GCCACCGGCCGAGTTGGAGGTGTCCCCCCCATCGACTGGCTCAGGCGCCCGGGAGGCTGGGCCAGTCAAAATAAAAAAATTGGGCGGATACGTGGCCATCGGGGGAAGCGCCCCTCGAGACTTGTCATATGACTCTTGCGGAGGCAGGACCACTACACGTGTCCACCATCAAGGCGCTCCAGTTGGAGAATTTAGTCGTCTCCTTGCAATTGCCGGGCACCTGGTCTTATGCGCCTGCCCCCCACGTAGCCCGAGTTGGGGTAGTCGGTCCCCGTTGGCTTGGAATCTACCGGGAATATTTCAGATTCGGTTTGCGGTTTCCTTTAGATTCAATTCTCGAAGGCATCCTAGAACTTTGCCAGTGTTCCCTTGGGCGCCTATCCCCTTCTGTTTTTCTTATTCATATTCTTTTCAAGCTGAAGTGTCGGCAGCACAACGTCTAGCCCACTTTTAGACTTTTCCACCACTTCTTCACCATGGTGCATAGCAACAATTGTTTGTCGTTTCAAAGGCGCATAGACATTCCTGGTCATTTCTTGGTAGATTCCCCAAAGTTAGGAAGGGAGTGGTTTAGATCTTTTTTCTTCATTAAACCACGTAAGGCGTCCTTTTACGAGAGTGGAGCTTCGTTTACCCGCGGCTGGGCAATCGGTGACGTGGAGGCGTTTAACATTGAGGCGCCCTTGACCACGGACGAGGAGATTGAAGGCGCCCGCCTTTTATCCTTACATCCTGTGGACTTAAGTTCTACGACCGCTAGGACGCCAGTACTTCACGAGTTCTATAATGACGGTGGGCGCCTGTGTTATATTTTTTGGATGTTGCCTTTTGTCTCCTTGAATATTGCACTGATGTCTTTATGCGCCTATGTTCCTTATTTTCCCCTCATACTGATCCTTATTTTGTTGTGTGTTTGTGTGTAGGTGCTGACTTTACATCCGTGACCTCTCTAATGAAGAGCCAATTTGCGAAGATGGGGTTGGCACCCAAACTGGTGCCTAGTTCGAGAAAGGGCCGATCGAAGGGCGCTCAGACATCGAAAGGAAATGCAGCCAAGGTGGACCGGGATGTTGCCGGTGGATCGCAGGCGCGTAACCCCGAGGCTGAAAAGCGAAAGGGGCGTCCGAGTCGGAAAGGAAAATCCCCCAAAAGGATTCAGCCCGATCCAATCCCAAGCGCCCCCATTGTCGACGAAGTGATTGACTTCACCGACGTAAGGGAGGATCAGGCACCTGAAACTACCTTGCCTCCAAAACCCATCGCGCCCGTTGACGTCCTTGAAGACATCGAAGATGCGGAAGATAACATTCCCCTAATAAAAAAGATGAAGAGGAAGTCCGAGGGCGCCCAGGGTGAGTTGGGAAAGAAGGCGCGGGTGGATGAAGATGCGCAAGTTCCTGATTCTATGGAAAATGGCTCCAACCTCCAAAGCACAAGGTAACTTTGGAATGCTCGGATAGGTCTGCCTTGGAGCGTGGCGCTGCCATTCACATGGCTCTGCAGGCTGGTGACGTGCTCAGGGCGCCCAGTGGCCTAGACGGTGCCGATCCATGGGGCGAAATGTGTCGAATAAGCGCTCATGTAAGCATCTACCTTACTTGATTTGATATGCGATTTACTTTCCCACTAATGCATAACCACTATCTGTGCTTCCTTTTGTAGATGATGGTTGTGGCTAAGAGGGGCATACTGGAGCGGGAGGCTCTACGCGCCTCTACCAGCGAGGCTGCTATTTCCGTTGGCGTTGCAAAAGACGACCTCGCGACGGCTCAAAGGCGCCAAGCAGAGCTGATAAAGATGTGTGAAGATGCTCAGCTTGAAGCGGCCAAGAGCGCCTCTCTCGTTCAACAATTGGTTGATGCTGAGAAGTGAAAGTTAGAAGAGGAATGCGAAGCACGGATAGAGATCGAGAGGAAGGCGCATGGTGAATTGGTGGCGAAGCTGGAGCAGGAGAAGAAGGTTCTGGAGAATGAAGCAGGCGCCTACAGGAGCGAGATCGACCTCTTAACACAAGAAAAGGGTGATTTGGCGAAGGAGAATAAGCGCTTGGCGAGGGAGAATAAGAAGTCGGCGTCGGCAATAAAGGAGCTTGAGGAGGAAAAGCAGACGCTTGCCTCAGAGAAGAAGGCGCTTGAGTCGCAGCCAGCGGAGTTCGCCAAGTCGCAAGCGGGCCAGGCGCTTAAGGCTGAGGCTGCCTTGAATAGTATTTTGATTCTCCGAAGGAAGCTAGCAGCCGAACATCCCGACGTTGATTGGGACGTTAAGTCCATGGTGGATTTCGTAATAAACTTCATGGAAAGCGGGCGCCCCGTGGTTGACCAGGCGCCCGAGGGTGAGGATGACGATGGTGACGATGATAATGATGGCAGCGAAGACTCTACCTCCGACTCCGGGAATGAGCCCACTGCGTAGTTGTTGCCTTTGTTTCTTTATGTCGTGAGGATGATGTGTGGTTGGGGCGCCTGCCCGTACTCTTTTATTTCGTAGTTTGAACCTGGTTATGTTTGTCTTTTCCCCGTTCGGAGCGCCTATCCGTACATTTTTAGTCTTTATTTTGAAACATGGCTATGTTTATCTCTTGCTTCTTTTATGTCGTAAACTTGTCTGCTTGTGTTGGGGCGCTATGAGGTGGGCGCTTTGTCCATCCTTGCGCCTTTGTGCGTGCCTTGTTTTCAATCGGATAGTTCCCCATGTTACCTACCATACGAAATTACTCAGACTTACCAAAATACGGGCGCAAAAAAGGGAGGGCGCATTACATGGGGCGGGCGCGAGAGGGCGCTTTAGAAAACAAAGGGCGCGAAGTTAAAGGGCGCTGTGTTACGTTTCCTCAATGGCAAATTTCGTAGATAATAATTAATCCAATTCTGAAAAATGAGGGCGCAAAGTTTGGGCGCTTTACATGGACCGGGCGCTAGTGGGGCGCTTTACAAAATTGCGGGCGCATATAGGGCGCTTTTGGAAACTCATCTAAAACCAACTAATCAAAATAAGCCCTCCCCAAGAACACCCTGCCAGTTGCTTCTACTCACAAGAGGGCGCCTGCTCTTCGGCGCCTGTATCCGTGGTTGTGTTTGCTTCATATCTTCGTAAGTTTTGAGCGTTCCATGTCCTCTTCACTCCCTTACCTGACATGTGCTCCAGCTTGAACGTACTTGGGCCAACGACTTCCCGAATGCGATATGGTCCTTTCCAATTTGGTGCCAACTTTCCCTCCACGGCACTGGGACGAAAGTCTCTTTTTAACACAAGGTTGCCCTTAGTAAGGTTGTGTGCCCGCATCCTTTTGTTGTAGTATCTCGCAACCTGACCCTTCATTGCTGCCAAACGTAGAGCTGCCACCTCTCGACGCTCATCCAATACATCCAACTCATCTATGCGCGCCTGGGCGCCCATCGACTCGTCTCGGTGGGTCATCCTGAAGGTCGGGACTCGCATCTCCACAGGCAAAACCGCTTCACTTCCGTACGTCAAAGCAAAGGGTGTCTCGCCCGTAGCCACTTTAAACGTGGTTCTATGCGCCCACAACACACTTGGTAGTTCCTCCACCCACTTGCCTTTGGCCGCCGTCAACCTAATGTGCAACCCATGTAGAATACTTTTGTTGGCCGCCTCAGCTTGCCCATTGGCTTGTGGGTAGGCTACCGAAGAGAACCTCAGGACCACTCCGTTCTCATCACAAAACTCAATGAATTTTTTGCAATCAAATTGTTTCCCGTGGTCAGTGATGATGGACTCCGGGAGTCCGAACCTTGCGAAGATGTTCCTCTTCGTGAACTTCCGCACTTGCGACTCGGTGATCGACGCCAAAGGCTCTGCCTCGATCCATTTGGTGAAGTAATCCACTGCCACGATCAAGTACTTGAACTGCCCAGGAGCTTTGGGAAAGGGGCCCAAGAGGTCCATGCCCCACTGAGCGAAGGGCCAGGCGCCTACGTTCCCTTGCATAGGTGCCGCTGGGATGTGCACATCATTGGCGTGAATTTGGCATTGGTGACAAGCTGCTACATGCTTCTTGGCATCTGCCCGTATCGTCGGCCAATAATATCCCTGTCGGAGAATGATTTTCTCGAGACTCCGGGCGCCTGCATGCATGCCACATGTCCCTTTATGCACTTCTTTGATTGCTTCTAACCCCTCGCTCTCAGTAAGGCATCTTAGATAGGCGCCCGAATGCGATCTCTTGTACAACACCCCCTCAACTATGGCACAGCGAGCTGCTTTTCGTCGTAAACGCCATGCTTCTTTCGGTTTCTCGGGCACCTTTCCTTGGGTGAGAAAGAGCCATATTGGAGCCATCCATGTTTCCCTTTCTCCTACCACGATAGATGCCATTACCATTTCCTCGTGTGGCACCTCCTTCGTCACGATCATCGTACGACTTTCCTCAAAATCCAGGGCCGTCGCTAATTTGGACAAGGCATCTGCATGGGCATTCTCTTCTCTTGGAACGTGTGCGAACGTTACGCACGGAACCAAGCGCACTTTTTGCGGGCAGCCTGCAAGTAAGCTCCTAGTGTTTCCTCCTTCACCTCATACACCTCATTCAGTTGATTAACCACCAATGCCGAATCGGTTTTGATATTCACTTTCTGGGCGCCTAACTCTCTCGCGATGTGAAGTCCCGCAAGAACGGCCTCATAATCGGCGGCGTTGTTTGTTTTCAGGGTTGCGAATCGTAATGCCACCTCGTGTAGGGCGCCTAATGGACTGATGAGTACCACCCCGGCCCCTGCGCCTGCCCTGCTTGCCGCTCCGTCGACATGCACCTGCCAACATTCCTCCACGATGGTTCCCCCATCAACTACACCTTCAGCTAAGAAATCTGCCAATGCCTGAGCCTTGATGGCGGGACGGGGCGCGTAAGTTATGTCAAACTCGCTGAGTTGCACAGCCCACTTTACCAGGCTCCCGGATACATCCATTGACCCTAGCACCATCTTGAGAGGAAGATTTGTGAGCACCACAATACGATGAGCCTGGAAGTAGGGTCGGAGTTTGTTTGCCGCCATTACTACCGCCAATGCCGCTTTCTCTATAGGCGCATAGCGCGTCTCATGACCCACCATGGTTCGGCTCACGTAATATACCGGTTTTTCTTCGTTTGTCAAAGGGTCTTTGGATATGAGGACTGCACTCACAGCGATATGAGACACGGCTATGTACAAGTATAGCACCTCCTTAGGCTTGGGCGCCGTCATCACCGTGGGCGCCGTGAGCAATTTCTTCAACTCTTCGAAAGCTTCATCGCACTCAGTGGTCCACTTGAATTTGGTAGCTTTTTTCAATACCTTGAAGAAGGGGTCGCCCCGATCGGAGGCTCTTGGGATGAAACGCCCAAGTGCCGCCAATCTCCCCGTCAGGACTTGCACTTCCTTAGGCGTTCGGGGAAGGCCCAAACTCATGATCGCTTCAACTTGCTTGGGGTTAGCTTCGATTCCCCGCCTTGTTATCATGAACCCCAAGAATTTCCCTGCCTCGGCCAAGAATACACACTTCTTGGGATTAAGCTGCAACCGAAAGTGTCGCATTGTTTCGAAAGTTTCTCGTAGGTCCATGATGTGGTCCTGGCGCCTCTTGCTCTTTACCATCAAATCATCCACATATGCTTCCACATTCCTTCCTAATTGCTTGCGGAAAACCTGGTTCACCATACGTTGATATGTTGCCCCGGCGTTCTTCAACCCCAACGCCATCACTCTATAGCAGAAGTTCCCAAAGGGTGTCATGAAAGCCGTCTTTGCCACATCTTCCTCTGTCATAGGGATCTGATGGTAACCTGAGAACATGTCAAGGAAACTAAGCGCCTCGTGATAAGCCGTTGCGTCCACAAGCAAGTCAATGCGCGGCATGGGGTATGCATCTGTGGGCACGCTCGGTTAAGGTTGGTGAAGTCTACACACATCCTCCAATCTCCTGACGGTTTCGGGACAAATACCACGTTGGAGAGCCATGTGATGTATCTTGCTTCCTCCATAAATCCCGCCTCGAGTAATCTATCGACCTCTTGGCGGAGCGCCTCCTCCTTTTCTTGGGACAAATTTCGGCGCTCTTGCTGCACGGGCTTCTTTCCTCTTTCCACTGCGAGTCTGTGCACTGCTACGTCAGGAGAGACTCCGGGCATGTCTTGGGCGCCCCACGCGAACAGCTCCCCAAACTCCCTCAGTAACTCGATCAGAGGCTCCCTCATCACTTCAGGAGCTTGTGCCGAGATTCGCACTTGTCTCTCTGGGCGCCCTTCTTCCAAGGACACTACAAGCTCATCGTCCAAGGCCTCCGCCCTAGGTGCCTCCTCGGGACGGATGTCGATAGTGTTGATCCTGTGTTTGCAGACGCGGCACCTTGGGTCCTCTTCCGGGGCGTATCGTGGAACATTTCTTCCCCTGGAGATGCCTATTCCCTGTGGTGCTACAAATTTCAGTGTTTGGTGACAAGTGGATGCCACGCCATTGAATTGCGCTAAGAGTGGTCGACCAAGTATCACATTGTATGGCGATGGACAATCCACAATCCCGAATTCCACCGCATGCGTCACACAATGTGTTTCATCACCAAGAGTCACGGGTAGGCGCACGCGCCCGATGACTTGGGCTGGCGCACCGAAAAACCCGATCAAAACTGAACTTGATGGACGTACCAACTCAGGCGCTAGTTGCATGCGCTCAAATGTGCTTTTGAAAAGGACATCCATTGAACTGTCGGTGTCCACCAGCATCCTTTTCACCTTACACCCTGCTATCACCCCTTGTATCTCCAAAGCTTCTTCCGATGGGACTTGGCACGCTTCATCCGGCTCTTGATTAAAGTGGATGTGCACCGCTGCCCTTGCTTCCAACGATGCGGACCTCAGGCGCCTAGATCTTTCCAATTTCTCCCTCAAGTCGACAGTGCCGGTTATGGATTCGACCGTAAGCCTTATGCGACTAGGCTCTCCTTCTTGGTCTACTTCAAACAGGGGCGGCGGTATTATCGGCTCCTGTTGGGTCTTTGGCTGTTCAGGCGCTTCTTGGATCACCGGGGCTTCAGGCGCCTTTTGGACCACCGGGATTTCAGGCGCCTGCCTTGTCACATATGTCCGGTGGGCCCTATCTTCCATCCTCCTTACAAAGTCATTGAGCATGCCCTTGTCGGCTAAGGTCTGCAGTTCGGCCTTAAGTTGGTAGCAGTCGGCCGTGTAGTGCCCTTTATCGCGGTGAAAGTCACAATACCTATCAAGATTCTTCTCGTTAGGTTGGCCACGCATGGGCCCCGGCCACCGTATATGATAGCCCCTATCCTTCACATATTGTAACACATTTTTGAGCGTATCATTGTATTCCGTAAAATTTGCAACGCTCCTCGGTATGGGGCGAGGCGCCTCTTGCCTTCTTTGCGGACCAAAATTCCCGGATGGCGGCCGGGGCGCCTGTCTCACTTCCAACTCGTCACACCTAAGGCGCCTCTTTTCAGCCCTCCGTGCCGCCAACGTCTCCTCCAACATGATCACCTTCTGCACTCTTCGGTCTAGGTTTTCGGTGGACACCACATCTCGCTTGGAAAGGCCTCGGCAGAGCTCCTCGCTCGACGTGCATGCGTCCAAGCAAACTCCCAGTACCGCAGGTTGGACATCTTTGACTGCCATGGCCACCGAGATCCATCGGTCGTAAAACTCTCTAAGCGCCTCACCTTCCCTTTGCTTCACTTTAAACAATGCGCCTATGGTTAACGTCCGACGCTTCCGACTTGCAAACTTTGACAAGAATAACTCCGCAAACTGCTCAAAACACTCTATGCTCCCCTCCTCGATTTGATGGTACCAATCCAACACTGCGCCCACAAACGTGGATGGAAACACCTTGCATAACGTGGCGTTTGAGCTGCTGTAAAGTTGCATCTTCCTGAAGTAGCTGTTCAAATGATCTTCGGGGTCGGCCACTCCATCATAACTGGGTAACGGAGGGATCGTGGTTCCCGCCGGTTCCATAAGGATGCTTCGCGCCAAGGGTTGTCGGACGCCGAACCGCTTGGCAATCCTCCTGGGCGCCCATAAGTCCTCGGGCCCCGCCTGTGTATGCTCGGGAGGCAGCCTCCAGGCGCGTGAGCGCCCAGGCATGTCATGTCCTTGATCAGTGTGATGCGGGAGCCCGTACTGCAGTGACTCCGAGTCTTCCCCCGTCCTTTCTCGCTTTCTCGCTCCTGGGCTATACATCATCACATTTTCACTTCACTCCCCTTCCAACTCCCTCCTGAGCGCCGCAATGGCCCGATCTTGGTCGGCTATTATTCGAAACAGCTCTCTCTTTGTCAAGGACTCCCCCTCATCCACTGACAGGCGCCCAGGGCTCGCTTGCCCTTCCACATCCATGCTCAACTCCTGAATCGGTTGACGCTCGCTTCCCTCATGATTCGAGTTCTCCGACCTCGAATTATCCTCCCTCTCATTCCCGTCGTTCATGTTTTCCATGCGCCCCCTTCCTGGCGCGCCAATTGTTTGAGCCAAGTTCTCTCCGGTCCCACCTCTCTGGACCCCTCGCTAACGTACACCTCCGGGGCGCCCGGACACTTCAAGAACAAGCGCCTAAAGGGCTCTTGGATGCCCGTTAGCACTCCAACGCTCAAGTCAGTGCCAAATTTAGAGAGAGAAGTATTGAGAGAGGTTTTTAGTGAGAGAAGCCAACCTGCGTAAATGCTACCTACCGGGTACTATTTATACTCGTTGAGGTTCCGACCAGGCTCCTGGAATCATGCTCCACGTCATCGCGTCTTTAAATGCTTGGTCGGTCCAACGGTCGGGTATCTACACGTGGCAGCTCCCGGACCTCGGCGCCCAGGCACCTGGCAGGACCACATTTCCAGGTGGCACATTCTTAGCCTCCTGACTCCTAGGCAACACGGTCCCCGCATCTACTTTTGTCGTTATGCGCCCGCTCCTCCTCAAATGGGCCTAACTCCAGTTTTGTTGCTCATTCATGCTCCTAATTGGGCTTGAGCCCAACCACATCTTCTGGGCTTATGTCCCCCACTGATTTGGTTCATGTGCCTATACCCAACAACATGCATAACCCTCCAGTTCGTTCATCATGCATGGAATAAAAACCACCAACAAAGCAAGCCTCGTTTACTAATGGATCCACCATGTGGACTATTACTTTATTAAGTGCCCACGTAATCTCACCCTTCCTTGCTCCATAACACGAACCATATCCATTAGAGGTGGCAATTGGATCGGATTCGCGGATTCGTGGATTGGATTGGTGGATCCATGGATCAAATGGATTGGATCCAATGGATTGGTGGATTTATGGATTGGATCAAATAGATTGGTGGATTGATCCATGAATCCAAATGACATCCAAGGCTTGGACCAAAATGTAAATTTTGAAAAGTTTAGGTACTAAAATGTCATAATGAAAAATTTTAGGTACCAAAATGTAATTTTCCAATGATATTTTTCGTATAAAATATAAATTTTGGGTACCAAAATGTAAAATATAAAAAATATAGGTACCAAATCGTAATTTGTCATTTGGATCCATGGATTGATCCATGAATCCACCAATCCAATTGGATTTGGATCAAATGGATTGGATTTAAATGGATTGGATTAGGTGGATAATTTGGTGGATGGATTGGATTGGATTCATGGATTTGGATCCTAATTGCCACCTCTAATATCCATGCATGAATCTCACGTTCACTTCTTCTTTCCACGTGCACAATAAAACACCTTCATCAACTACGGCGATCTCCCTTTCTTAAACCTTGTCCATCTTTGTGCGTATTTAAAGGAATGAAAGGCACTTCATGGTAGTTGTCAAACCTCTCCTGCAGAGCTGCCTTATGTTGGGGTCAATGCAATTGTCCGATCTATCCCGGCGATCGATGACCATGCTCCCAAGTAGGGGTGTTCAAACGGTATGATTACCATGGTAACCGTTTTAACCAGTACCATTTGAATAATTTGGTTTGGTTAATTTGGATAATTGGTTTGGTTAAATTTTTTAGCTTGTTTGGTTTAGGTGGTTTGGTTTGGTTTCATACACTCCTAACCAGTCAAACCAAATTAACCAAATAAATAATTAGTCATATATCTATTATATACACATACTTAATACTTTGAATAACCACTCAAGAGTTAAACGTTCATCCCTTTTAGACTCATAAAATATAAAGCTTGATATTGTTCCTATAATGTATATTTGTATATGTAGAGTGTAGACCACAACATATGAACGCCTAATTTAGGTAAATCTCATACATTATGTTGGATGAAAACTTGGAAGTAATATCCTTTTCTGCCTATGAAAATTGCTAAAAGAGTCAATTCAAACAAACACAATAATTCATTAACCCATACCATTGTGATAAATTTTTGCTAGGTGAATACTTCTATACTAACCGTAGGATAAATGTCTTAGTTGCATGTATTTATGTTAAAGGTCAACTATAACCAAGTGTTGATTGTTATGTTTTATTCATTATATAAATTGTGAATTGATAAATTAACCAAAAATTTTATCACTTAATGATAATGTGATTTTATATTGGTTAATCTGGTTAACTAATTAACCAAATCGAGTAAACTTTAATTTGGTTAATTTAGTTATTGTATTAGTTTGGACGGTTTGGTTATGATATTGTATTCCATGGTTAATAAAATTTAGCCTTATTTGGTTTGGTAATAACATGGTAACCATTGAAGGGAACTCTCACCCCGCCTTGATCCGGAAGTCACGTACAATACCTCGGCATCCCATCTCTCTTTTGATCAAAGCCAGCGATCTCAATTCTCTTGTCCTCACAATTGAACGCTCATCTCATTTTATTGCATAGGGTTATTTTAGGAATTTTAGAATTACGGGTCAGTTTAATCAAAACTCAGTTAACGTCCGTAACTTTCTCATTTTATATCGAAACTCGACATCGTTTGAACCGATAGTTCACACTTTTAATCCTCACTAATATTACGACAAATTTAACAAGGGCATAATGGTCATTTTGGCTTAAGGAAAGAATGGGGTGTAACATTTCCTCCACCCTTATAAAAATTTCGTCCCCGAAATTTGCTCGGAACTCATCCTTCTATCAATACCCTTCGTATACTTCCTTTCCAAGATCATTTACTCTTACCATAACAACTTCGTTGGTACCCTTTGCTCAAATAAGTTTCATTAGCTTGCAACACTCGTGTAACCATGAGTGCCTCACTGACTTTTTACTACTCAGCTTGATCCATACGTGGTGAAACAAAATGCCAATTTGGCTTGTCATGTTGATCCAATTCTCCTGGTAGTTGATGTTGAACCTAAATCCAAAATCGAGACATCACAGGCTGTTAACGGGAGATTTCAACGCCATTTTGTCCCTGTCAGAGCAATCTGGGCCGACCTCTCCAAGAATTCTCAGACGCTGCAAACGCTTTGGGGAGTGGCTCAACGAGACTGAGTTAGTGGATCTAGGCTACTCGGGTCCAAATTACACTTGGTCTTGAGGCAACCAAACTCAGAGTTTCAAGGCTAGCAGGATCGATAGAAGTCTCTGCAATCTTGATTGGAATGATTCCTTCCCCGGCACTACTGTGATGCACCTACCCCGGATATGCTCTGACCACAACCCGATTCTGACCACGGTGCCGAGTTAGGGAGGTTCTTTTCCTTCTCCTAAACGTTTTAAGTTTGAAGCGGCTTGGCTCACACACCCAAATTTCCATGATTTTTTTAGTTTAGAAATGGAACTCATATGATGATTTGTCTATGGCCTTGCAGGACATTCAGACAAGCTCAAATTGTGGAACTCTTCGGTTTTTTATAATGTTTTTCCAGCAAAAGAAGAGACTTTTGGCCAGAATTGAAGGTGTGGAGCGTAAGCTTGCCGATTCTTTTCATCCAGCCTTGGCCAAGCTACACGCCAAACTTGAAACAAAACTTGATAAAACCGTGGAACAGGAGGAGATTTATTGGTTCCAACGAGCTTAGGAGAGTTGGGTGAAGTTCGGCGAAAGAAATACTGCTTATTTTCACCAAATTGCAAATATCAGGCGCCGTAGGAACAAGATTGAGTGCTTATGAGATAAGCAAGAGCTTGATGCTCTTATTTTTTGCTTCTTTTCTGACCTTTACTTGCAGGATTCTTCGCAGTATACAGATTCGATGCCTAAAGGAGCTTTCCCTCGCCTTGAATAGGAGGATTGGCTACAGCTGCTCCGTGTCTTTGCATTCAGAGATATTCACCAAGCTTTTTTTGACATGAAACCATTCCAAGCTCTTGGCCCGGACGGTTCAATCGGTCGGTACGATCCGGTTTCCTTTACCATGCCTTTTAGATTGTGAATTGAGATTTTACATTGTGGTTAATTGCTTTACTAGTCACGGACCCGGCCAATTGGCCAGTTTCAGTAACCAATTACGTAAACAACATTATCAAATTGTATGTGAAATACTTTCGTTTTGATAGTATAAGAAACTATAAAATAACTTAAATATTCAAAATATTCAAATTGATTGGTAGAATAAGAGAGTTGAAATTATTAAAGTACTTCAACAATTCAAAACGATCGATTTCATAGTACTTTTCGAGATTGTAATTGACTCATCGACTAAAATTCTTTTAAGAAAATGAAAGACAAACCCGAACATACTCCTAAAGACATTTTAAAATCACCCTTCGATGTATTCCTCATCGTGAGAGATTGCTGCACATTTCCTTTTTTTAACTTGTTTGCACTTCCTCCTTAATGAGCAACATCATTATCTGCACCAATATTAATGTATTCATCTCTATTAGTGATACAATTATCTCCACTATCAATTTCCTCCTCTTTCTTCTCTTGCATTTCAATTATCTCTTCCTTGTTTTCCAGCATTTTATTGCATACCAAATTTGATGGTAAACTATTTACATATGCCAATAATCTTTTTCATTGGGTAGAAATTACCTCGTCAATATCTAGGATTTTTTCTTTCTCCTCATCACAGGTACTTGTATCTTCCTCATGAACAATTTCTTTCTTATTCTCAAGATCATCGTCATCAATAGAACTGACTCTAGTACATCTACCATTAGCAGTCTCATTCTTGTTCTTTTGCATTAGCATTATGAATTAAAATACTTGACCTTCAAAAGCAAAATATATAGTGTGACTTTCTAGAATCATAGGTGTTTAAAATATATTGGAGTTAATATTGTAGTTCGATACAATTGCTTGCATGTTAGTGCAAAAGGAAGCAACGTTCCACCGGAGTTTTATGTTATATACAATATGCATTTGCTTGCCTATAGATTCAAGAATACAACTAAGTGCCATCTATGCATGGTTTAAAAATTGAAGGCATATATTTGTGCATGGTATACGAATTGAAGATGTATACACTTGATAATACAACCAAATATGCAATTGAATGCACGCTAGTGGGTCATAAGGGAAAGTTCCTCTGGAGTTTTAAGTTACAATTAAATGTGGTTGTCAAAGTTAAACAATACAACTGAGTCTCGTCTTTGCCTGATATAAGAGATTGAAGAACTATATACTTGATTATATAGCTAAGTATAATTTAGACATGATATATAGTTGGTAACAATTTATTTATTGGACGATAGATGCAATTAATTGTAATGGAAAATCAACATGTGAGAAGTCGACATGGTAAGCAGGTTAGTTAGATAATAACCTCAATCAAGTTAGGAATCGTCTTAATTCTGCTCTTCTCATCCTTGCATATCCTATAAATCTTGTACACACTTGTTAATTAGCAATGTAATATGTGAAATTGATATCAAACTTCAATAGCATTCCCTCAGTTTGTAGCAAGTGGTATTCCTCTCAATCTTATGTTGTCTTAATTGAAATGGCCTTTCAGCCGCCATTCCAGAAAATTCATCTCCTAAGAGATCCATATCAACAAAGCAGCCTCAATTGTTTTGTCCACAGATCAAAGGTGGATCATGAATAAGTATAATGTTAGTAATGACATAAACAACAATATAAACGAATACTTTTGTTGATAGGTTTCACATCCAGCATAACACCAATTTTCTTAACTTTGACTACTCTGTTTTTTACGGAATACATATTTCCCTACATATTACATAAAATATTAGCATTTTATAGTTAATGAGTCATTAAATCGAAATTGATACTTACCTCATCCATCCTTCATTTTAGTTGATTTAGCATTTGCAGTTTTTGGTTAATTAGTAGTTGAGGTGCTTTCATGCTTTTTACAGGAAGAATTGGTCAATCTTAGTCACTTTTTTTACAAAATTTTTTACAAAAAAAGATGATAATCCATCCCTTTTTCTATTTGAAACTTCAAATTTATAACATGCAACCAAATACGGTGATGAAATCTCATGAATTTTTCAATGGCCCAAAATTAATGACTTCTGGAATTCTTGGATTCGTCAAAAACAAAGTCGTTCCAGATGAGGAGAAGGTTTTCTCACTTGAAAATTTGATTATCATTAATTAAATGTAATATTTATTTTCAAATGGTTTGATCAATAATGACAAAGGAATAAAGTTGTTTCTTACCTATATTTTACATAAAATGTTAGCATTTGATAGTTAATGGGTCATTAAATCAAAATTGATACTTACCTAGTTTCCATCATTTATTTTTAGTTGATTTAGCGTTTTGCAATGTTTTTGTTGAAATTAGTTGTTGAAGTGCTTTTTTGCTTTTCGCAGGAAGATTTGCTCCATCTCAATCACTTTTTTACCAAACAAAAGAATGATAATTAATCTCTTTTCTATTTGGAACTTCAAACTTATAACACGCAACCAAATACAGTGATTAAATTGTCATGAATTTTCACATTGGCCCAAAATTAATAACTTTTGGAATTCTTGGATTCTTCAACAACAAAGTCGCTCCATATGAGAAATAGGTTTTCTCGCTTTCAAATTTGACGATTATTTATTAAATGTCATATTTATTTGCAAATGGTTTAATCAATAATGACAAATTAATAAAGATGTTTCCTATCATATAGTGATGTAATGACCTGGATGAGAGACTGGTTACCCACATTTTCAAGGATGTCATTTAATTGGATAATTATCCTACCAAAGAGAGTTACCTTGACAACCGATCCCCTTCACCCAAATTGTATATTAGATTTGCGATTAGAGTTAAAGTAATGTATGCTATTTTAAACTGGGGTAATGTCTATTTTTTATCCAAACTTTTTTCAGATTCTTTTATATTATCCAAATCTATCGGAATACTAGGAATTATCCAAATGCTAACTTTCAGTTAGCAATTTTGTTAGTAATATTGACTTGTCAACATGATATTGACTTAGAAGAGACACATGCAGGTCAACATTCCAAAATTTTAGTATTTTAACTAAGAAATGAGTTACAAAATTATTAACAATGACATCAAAATTGCTAATATTTTGATGCATTACGAAAGATTTGGCTAATTAATAGTATTTTATTAGGTTTGGATAATATAAAAGAGTTTGAAAAGGATTTGGATAAAAAATAGACATTACCCTTTAAACTGTAAATAAAAAGAATTACATATTCCAATTATCTCGTTCTAAAATAAGAATCTTGACATATATAACCATGGATATTATATTGGTAGTAAAATTTGGAAAGTATAGAAGCCACGATTGAAGAATTGTAGCAGTTAAATATAATGTAATCCTTCTACAACCATGAATATATGTGAACTGAAAATATTAGTTTCTAATACCAATACATATAACATGTAAGTACGGAGGCAATTGCAGTGGGATACCGAGCATGAAAAAACTAAATTTAGTAAGACATCAACAACATTTGAATAATGACTTGCGGGTGAAAGTACAAGAGCAGCGACAATGACATCCGTCATGGAAGAAAGAATACATGCAATAACTCATAAGCTAACAGATAATCATCTAGAAAAGGCTGGATGTGTTGGGTGGGATTAGCAGGATGTCTCTAATT
Source organism: Linum tenue (assembly GCA_946122785.1). Lineage (NCBI taxonomy): Eukaryota > Viridiplantae > Streptophyta > Magnoliopsida > Malpighiales > Linaceae > Linum > Linum tenue. Next base: position 20,250,989 of record CAMGYJ010000004.1, on the reverse strand, counting down.
ATGAATTATATAGTAGTCAATCAATCCTTTCAAATTACAAAATATTAGGCAAATCTTTTGTAACACATCAAAATATTAGCCATGTTTCTATTACCGTTCATCATTTTGTAACTCTTTTCTTAGTTAAAATACTAAAATTTTGAAATGTTGTCACTCATGTGTCTCTTCCAAATCAGTATCACGTTGTCATGTCAATATTACTAACAAAACCACTAACTGGACGTTAACATTTGGTTAATATTTTTGAAAGTTTTGGATAATATTTTAAAATGAGGAAAATGTTTGACTAATAATTAGTATTTATCCAAAAAAATATTATTTCTTTTATGAGATAGTTTGAAAGCTTTGTTAGAACTTTTTGGTGATAAATAATATAGATTTGAAATTTTTTGTGGACACTAATAAATTAACTCCTAAATTAATGTATTATATATGTCTTTTATATTATAGCTAAACGTTATATAACAGTTAACTGTTATTAAATCATTAACCACCAAATTGTTGCATTCAACATTTGAGTATTATACTTTGTTATTGAGCTAATGTTACATTTAATAATCGTAAATATATAAAATTAATTATTTTAAAAATAAATAAATATATAAATAATAGTAAAGTTAACAATTTAATTCATTAAATACGGATATTAAATGTGATGTACGGATTCTATACGTGTTTAGTACGGGAGGCATCAAATGAACGGGGGGAAATGAAACGGCTTGGCAATAATACGGATACGGAAATTTTAAATGAATAAAATACGTACGGGTACATACATGTATATTAAACGGAGTATTTACTAACTATGATTATGGGTGTGCTGGAGGAGAACCTCCATTTATGTTTTGATTTGATTTGATGTTTTGAAGCGTCACGAATAATTGAATCAACTACTAGCATATAGTCACCAATACAGAACCAGTTGGGCCTGAAATGAGGGCATGAGGCTAACGGACATAACAATTGATTTAAAATACATCTTGAAGATATTTGCGGTTGAAGGCCCAAAACTCCCTCCTATTTTTCACCAGTCAGGCGTCATATTTTCACCTCCAATAATGTTAGTATATATAAACCTAAAGTTTGGGTATTGTTGTCAAACAAATTACAAATTAGTCATTGTTTAACAAATTACAAATTAGTCATTGTCTAATAAATTATAAATTAGCCATAATTATTAAGCATCGGGGAATTATGGCCACAACTATCAAAATACAAATTATTAGCCAACCGTTAAGTTTTCGTTAACACTTCTGTTAGTAATGATACTAAACTTTTACGATGCTGAGCTGGCTCCAACCGCTAATTTTAATGTAAAACAATTGAACAATTATGTTTTGGTATCTAAATTTTATGAGATTTTCGTACTTACAATTTTTAAAATTTATATATTGGTCCAATATTTAGATTTCACTTGAATACGTGAACCCAATCCACCAGTCCTTTTGAACCAATCCATGAATCCTATCCATCATAACATAAAAATATAAATTTAGTTTGTATCATACAAGATGTTGTATCATTCAACTGTAGGAGAAGATTCGAACATTTTATATTTTCTCATTACGTGAAACTTTAAATAAATGATAAAAGCGAGACGACTCTAAAATATTGCAAGAGCAAATTTATAAATTCATTTTTATAACCTAAACTTAATAGATCTTTAGATTTATAACCTAAATTTTTTTTTTGGCATATAAGTCCTCAAAATATTGACGGAGCATTACATTTTAGTACCTAAAATTTTTGTGCCTAAACTTTTGAAGTCTACAAATAGGTCTAATTTTTGTATGTGTTATTAAAACACCCTCAAATTAATGGATATCATACACATGCCCTCATTTCAAGATTTTTTAAATTGGATGTTGACCGCTATATATCTCTTCTCAGTCAATATTATTAACAAAAGTACTAATAAAAAAATTAATTTAGGCTAATAATACTAACAAAATACCATAACGGGCCACATAATACATGCCCGTAGCCCATCTCCGCCCCGCGATAAGGCGCGGGATCGCCACCTAGTAAAATTAATTTAGTAAAAACAAAAACCGAATCTTCATTCAGACTTCATAGAAAGAGTCCAGGTGTTTACAGGAAAAAAAAACAAAAAAGAAATTAAAGGTGCATATGATCAATAGCTATAAGATGAAACGAACCAGCTATAGCTAGAATTAATACAATGGTTCAGCCCTTGTGAATTGCGAGATACCGTTCACAGTCCTTTTCAAAAATATGTCGATTAAGTTCAAGCAGAGGGATTGAAAATTTAGACGGTGGTTAATCATTTTAAGCGGGATGGGGAATAATCAGATCAACTTAAAATAGTGATTGAACTACTATCTAAAAGTAGGAAAAAATTTAGCAGACCATATTTCGATAACTAAAAGTCGAGAACATGATGGACATTGTACCTTTGAGTATCGGTTTGAATATATGTTGGATGAAAAAAATCCCTTCTTAATTGTATCAGAGCGAGTATCCTGTGTTAAATGATTTCATATACACAATCAAAATATTATAATTAAATGAATGTTATATATTAATAAATACAAAAAATTATGAAAGATCTCAACCCATGCTTCAACAGATATGATCACGATGTTGTTCCACAAATGCTATACATTCTATATACTATATTTTTAAATATATATTTTTTTGTTATCAATTAGCCAGGGAAGTACACGAGCATCTCAAGGGATTTGCTCAGGAAACAAAAGGATAAATCAGCCGATTGAGAAGGCCATCCCAACACAGCAACAAACAAAACAGCTGTTGGGCCTTGCCTCGTCCTGACCCGCTGAACCAAGAAGCCCACTCTGTCACAAAAGCCCACCAGAAGCGCAGCGTCTCATCTGATATCTCGTCAAGATCACTAAGGCGCGTCTTCGCCTCCATTCACCATCATCAAAATTGAAATAGTCAAATGCAGGAGCTCTACTGGACAATCGTGCATCAGCTCTCTTCCTTGATTACTAACGGTAAAGAACATTGAAGAAGAAAAAGACAGAGGAATGAAGCTGCATTTTGCCTATATAAAGACCGCTCCTGTCAATAGGAAAGATGATAGTTTCCTCGACTTAGTAAGAACAGGTTGGTTCTTTGGGAGTCTCTGGATTGGGTTCGGTGTTTGTGTCTGGATAGCTTGAGTTGGGCTTGCAGCCAGGGACTCAAGCTTATCTGGGTGTGGCCTCTGCTACTGCTTTCTTTTCCTTGAATTCGATTCTTGATTTGGTTTTGTTTTCGTTCCTAGAACCCTGAATTTGAGTCTATATTGTTATCAAATTCTCTTCCGTGCTTAAACAAGAACATTCTCTTGATTCAATATAATCTCGGTCTCAATCTTTTGATTACTATTAGTTGTGGAAATGGAATTGGCCACATAGCGTTTTAACAACAGCGCCCGCAGATAAAAAATTCCAAACAAAGCACCTGAACAGGAAGACCAGAAGCCCAAAACGGAAGTCATGGAATGAAGCTATTCATTCTCCACCTGTCTTGGGAAGCAGACCCCCTGAATGTCTTCTTGAAGAATTCTACTTAACTCAGTCGGAGGCTCTTCCAACTCATACGTACCGAAGGGATAGACGAGACTGTGCTTCGAGAGCCAGTCCGCGACTCTATTCCCTTCCCTTAATTATGAACTAGTTGAACCACCCAACTTTGAGCAATCAAACGACGAATAGATCCAAGAATCGTCAAATAAGGATGAACAGAATCCGTACGTTGCTTGATCAAGTCAAGAGCTAACTGAGAATCCGACTCCAGAATAAGGAATTGAGCTCCCTTTCGCCACGCCAAATTGAGTCCTTGCATGATTCCCCACAACTCAGCTAGCAGTGCCGAACCGGTTCCAAACTTGCTGCAAAAACCGCCTATCCAATCCCCATAACAATTGCGAATGACTCCCCCTGCAGTGGCCATACCAGGATTGCTTTGGGCAGCACCATCCGTGTTCACTTTCCACCAGCCAGTAGCCAGCATCGTCCAGCTTATCAGAGTTTCGACCCATGCTGGCTTAGAGCAAAGTTCAAGGTTTGAGTTCGCTGATTCCCAAACTTTCACCCACTCGGTAGCCTTGGCAGTGACGTAGTTCTGGCGTGTTGACATGGCGATGTGAACGCCGTTAAAGGCCTTGTCGTTGCGAGTCTTCCAAACGTACCACATCACCAAACAAAAGTAAGCTGCCCAGCTTCCTCTCTAATTACCCAGAGAGTCATCTGCAATATTAGAGGAAATCCAATCTTCAAAGCTAGAATTGAAAAAGGCTGTATGGCGAGAACTGGGAACCACTTTGCTCCAAATCATCTTCACCCCTTGACAATCTCTCAGGCAGTGTAAGTGGCACCGATCGAGCCTCTAATATTACTGTATCATCATCTCTATTCATTCTTTCTCTAGCTAAATCAATCAATCATTACTGTCCGGTCCGTGCTAAATCAATCAATCATTCTTTCTCAGATCCTGGCAGGCGGCAGCTGCGTCAAAACAAGTTGCTGCCCGTGCATTACCTTGGGCCAAAATGCTGTCATCCTGGACACAAATGATTCAAGTAAGTGTCTCCCCAGCTCAAATTTGTTAAGGAGGATCCAATATTAAATAATTTGGTTCTTGATATGATATTAGAGTACGCCCTTTGGAGGTTAATTTTCCGTTCGAAATCTGATTTGTGGACCACGTGGTATTTTGATATTAATTAATTAAGGATCCTGTGCAAACGAAATATTCTCTTATCAATTGACTGACTCTCTCGTTTGGTACTGTAATTGGTGGAACCAAAGGGAAAGTGGGGGAAAGGAACAGAAGTAACCATGGTGGAAGAAGTAACCATGGTGGACGATGATTCCTTTTGGAATACTTTTCCCATGCCTCAGTAATTAGTACCCAATATCTGTTCCTCCACAATGCCGCCACCGATACCACTTCCTTCTCCTTCGTCCAAGTCGGCCGTTTTCTGATTCTCCCTCCGGCGGTCGCCTCTTCCGATTCGGACTCCGTCGCAGCCGGCAGTAAATGTATTCGAGGGGGATTGGCGGAAGAATACATCAGCCGCCAACAACCAACGGATGGACGGAAGTTTTACTGCAGATGGGTGGTGCGGAGATGGTTGCAGAGAGGGAAAGGAGGTATGGAAGATGGGTTGGGTTGGATTGGGGTGGTGGCTTGGTTTTATTTTATGTTTTTATTAGTTATTTTTATGATGTGGATGTTGACGGGACAATTGACTGGACCAAATTAACAGAAGTTTGGATGGAAATGGACGGAATTATCTTTTTGTTATTAGTACAAACATATGTTACTGAAACGTACAAAAATAAAGGTTTGTGACCGTTTTGTACAAAGTGAATAGTTTTGTGATCATTTATGATAACTACCCGAAGATTTACTATTTGTTGCGTTTAACCTGAGTTTCGCCTCTTTCGTTGATCTACAACTGATATTACTTCATCCCGTTATTGATACTAGATAATTGGCCCGCGCTTTGCGACAGGTAAGCACGACCATCAATTAAATTATATTAGATCGAATGCGACTACATATGACCATTTGATTAGAGTGGATTAGACATTTTTATAAATTGAGTTGGTTCCAATTACTAAATTGAGATTTTATTTTAATTGTATCATGAATTCTCTTAAAAGCAAAGAAAAAAAGTTAATCATCTCAAACCGTATGATCATATCGTTACCATTATGTGGTTGGTTGAGGTAAGGATATAGATTTTTTTAAAAGGATTTAACTTCCATGTACTTCACTTGATACTAACTAAAAAAAGCTGTATATATGATCAGTGGTATATAGAAGCATTTGAAAGGGAAAAGATGCATATGAAAGCCAGCAACACCTACTTAGTTGGCTACTTATCTAGAGTTCATAAACGAATTCAATAAGATATGAAATCATAGAAGAGCAAAGTACTTCACGCTCGTCAACCGTTTACGCTTCTAATCACCACCCACTACATCTTTCTTTAACCATCCCTGTGTTTCATATGATTCTTCTATGAAAATGGTGCAGCACTGAATATACATTGAGGTGAGAGGTTACTTGAGGAGAAGTCAAAGAAGATGCGGACAGTGCGAGAGTTATCGGTCCAGTTCCATTCAATCGTCACTTGCCCGCAACCTGCTCCCTCGATGTTAGATCTTACCAGTAGGGATAGCTTTATATTCATAATCGGGAACCTTGACTCTCGGCACCCAGAAAAGCAAGCTTTGTTCGTAATCAAGATCATCTCCATTCTAGCTGCCATTGACGGGAAAGAATAGAGAAAGAAGGAAACTTGGCTAATCGCCAGGACAGGGGAAGAGCGTCGGGAAATTGGGAAGAGGTCGCAGGGAATAACAGAGGGGAAAACCGAAACGGAAAAGCGAACGAAAGAAAGAAAACGGGGACCAGACGAGAAAAGAGGTGTACAGACATACGGTAGACCTGACCGTATCCCATTGGACCCCTAATGCAAAACGGGCGCTATTTATATATTAATTAGCGCAACTCAGATTATATGACAGACTCTGTCTCTTAGGTATTGGTTCAACTCGATTATGAGGTTACTGGACTAGCATGTCTCCCTATTTGTAATTTTGGTATAGTGGCGTGACTAATTAACTTGTGGCCTTTGCTTCTCTAGTTGTACTTTTGGCTTACCCAACTTGTGTAAGTGGGCTCATTTTTCTTGGCCTTGCCCAATGTTAATGAAAGCAATACTCACCTTTTTCGAACAACCCAAATAACTGCATGCGTGGTTAAGGTGTACTCAAACTCACTTTTACTTGAACTCTAGAACCAATGTAAATTTAGCAGCACCCTAAAGTTTGTGTTACCACTTACATTGTTGATGTGAATAGAATCGAACTATCTGGTTAAGATTGGATGTTGTTATAAACGCGCTGCTACGGATCGGGAAATCGCTGGAATCGACAAAGCAAGAATACGAAAGTGAGAATCGAAAACACGACACACGATTTACGTGGTTCACTAACACGATGTGTGTTAGCTACGTCCACGGGCGAGAGAGAGCCAGTTTCACTATATCGAGGAGATTACAGATTACAGAGGAGTATGAGAAGTATTTATAGTACTTCTCCATGTAGGTTTAAACCTAATCCAATCTGACAAAGGAAACGGTTACAGACCATGCCCAGAACCTCCGATTACCAGTCGTAGCGGCTGATAGTCCGATTCAAGTCATATCAACAAATCTCCACCTTGACTTGAATCCTCTTCCTCTGAAATCTCTGATGTACTCTGCTCCTTCTCCCTCTCCCGCCACCAATGCCCCGTAGGGCGGAGTCACCCACTCAAGACATTCAGCAAGTCCAAGCAGTGTTGGAACTTGCCATGTGGAACCGGCTTCGTGAACATATCAGCAGGATTATCCGCGGTGCCAACCTTCTTCACCTTAATCCTCTTCTCTGTCCTCAAGAAATGATACCTCACATCGATGTGCTTAGTCCTCTCATGGTGGACTTGATCCTTGGCCAAGCATATTGCACTCAAACTGTCGCAATACACCACTGCCTGATCATGATGTAGACCCATCTCACCAACCAGTCCCTTCAACCATATTCCCTCCTTAGCAGCTTCTGTCAACGCCATATACTCTGCCTCAGTAGTAGACAATGTCACCGCCGACTGCAGAGTTGCCTTCCAGCTCACTACAGAACTCCCAAGAGTGAATACATAACCGGTCATCGATCTCCTCGTGTCAACATCTCCAGCATAGTCCGAGTCAGAATACTCAGACACCAAGCACTCTGCATCACTTCCGAAACTAATCCCCACATCAGGTGTACCCTTAAGGTACCGGAAGATCCTCTTCACAGCATGCCAATGCTCCTTCCCAGGTTGTATCATAAACCTGCTGACAACACTAACAGCATGTGCAAGATCAGGTCTAGTGCATACCATAGCGTACATCAAGCTACCTACTGCACTAGCATATGGGACTCTCGACATGTACTCCTTCTCAGCCTCTGACTGTGGTGCATAAGCTGAGGATAGATGAACATTTGAAGCACTAGGAGTATTAAGGGCTTTGCTGAAGACATGTCAAACCTCGACGGTATCTTCTGGATGTAGCTCTTCTGTGACAAGAAAAGCTTCTTCTTCGACCTGTCCCTGTAAATCTCCATACCCAAGATCTTCTGAGCAGCTCCCAAATCCTTCATCTCAAACTCAGCACTGAGAAGCCCCTTTAACTTCTGGATATCAGACTTTGACCTCGCAGCTATGAGCATATCATCCACATACAGAACTAGATATATCATCGAACCATCCTCTGCATTGCTGTGATATACACAACAATCATATGGACTTCTGTTGTAGGCCAGCTCAAGCATGTAACTGTCAAACCTCTTGTACCACTGCCTCGGAGATTGTTTAAGTCCATACAAGGACTTCTTCAACTTACAAACATAGTCTTCTTTTCCCAGAACCTCGAATCCTTCTGGCTGAGTCATGTAAATTTCTTCTTCCAACTCTCCATGTAGGAAAGCTGTCTTCACGTCTAGCTGCTCGAGCTCCAAGTCATAATGTGCCACTATTGCTAGTAGCACTCTGATCGAAGTATGTCTGACCACTGGTGAGAAAATCTCATTGTAGTCAACTCCTTCCCTCTGCGAGAAGCCTCGTGCAACCACCCGAGCTTTAAATTTCATGCCCTCTTTAGAAGTGATTCCTTCCTTCTTCTTGTAGATCCACTTGTTTGCAACAATCTTCCTTCCATGTGGTCGTTTGACTAGCTCCCAAGTCTGATTCCTGTCATGGGATTCCATCTCATCTCCCATTGCGGCAAGCCACTGATCAGCTTCACCACCCGAAACTGCTTCTCTATAGGACTGTGGCTCTCCTGCATCCACTTCCTCAGCAACCTTAAATGAATACGCCACCATGTCCTCGAAGCCATACCTCTGTGGAGGTACTCCTGCAGTCGCTCTCTTCGGTCTACCGGAAGTAATAGACTGTTGAGCTCGTGCACTGGACTCTGAAGTTTCTGGCTCTGCACAGACACCCTCATCATGTTGATCTTCTCCACCTTGGTGCTCAAACTCACTCTCTTTGAGAGTTTGCAGCTCCACCTGTTTATCAACATTCCTGCTACCTTCAACAACATTAACCTTCAACATGGGGTTAAACATAGACTTCTCATCAAATATCACATTTCTACTAAGTATAACTCAAAGCTCAGAAGGTGACCAGACTCGAAATCCCTTAACTCCATCTCCGTAACCCACAAATACACCCTTCTTTGCCCTTGGGTTCAGTTTACCCTCATCCACGTGATAATAAACAGGACACCCAAAAACTTTCAGTGAAGAGTAATCAGCAGGCTTACCACACCACACTTCATAAGGAGTCTTACACTCGATACCTGTGTGTGGTCCACGGTTGATCAGGAAGCACGCCATGTTTACTGCTTCTGCCCAGAATCTTCTCTCTAGTCCAGCATTAGAGAGCATGCATCGTGCTCTCTCCAACAATGTCTGATTCATCCTTTCTGCAACGCCATTCTTGCTGGGGTGTATCTCTAACAGTCCGATGACGGGCAATCCCTTCATCCTTGCAGAATTCGTTGAACTCAGAATTACAAAACTCTAGACCATTGTCCGTTCGTAGCTTCTTGATCTTCTTACCGGTCTGATTCTCCACCAATGTCTTCCACTGCTTGAACTTCGTGAAAGCCTCACTTTTCTGCTTCATCATGAAAATCCAAGTAAATCTCGAATAATCATCAATAATAGACATAAAATACCTGCTGCCTCCAATGGATTCAACTCGTGAAGGACCCCAACAGTCGGAGTGGAGGTAATCCAGTATCCCCTTCGTCCGGTGGATACCCTTCTTGGGAAACTTGCTGCGATGTAGCTTCCCAAACACACAATACTCACAGAATTCCAAATTCTGCACCTTGTGCCCGCAAAGAAGATCCCTCTTCGATAGAACTTGCATCCCCCATTCACTCATATGCCCCAGTCTCATGTGCCAGAGAGTGGTCATATCTTCCTGTTGAACCTGAGACGATGCAACTGCAGCAGAACCAGACATCACAGACCCTTGCAATGCATACAAGGTCCCACGCTTCACGCCCTTCAGTACCTTCCTCGAACCCTTGCAGACATACACAACTCCACCTTTTCCTTTGAAGCTGAAACCCTTGCTGTCGAGTAGACTCAAGGAGATCAGGTTCTTTGTCATTCGTGGAACATGCCTGACATCATTCACGGTACAGAATGAACCATCATGTGTCCGAACCTTTATGGACCCGATTCCAACAACCTTGCAGACAGCTCCATTAGCCATGACCATGTTACCACCATCTATCTGCTCGTAGGTTGTGAAGCAATCCCTGTTCGGAGACATATGGTATGAGGCTGTAGTATCCAGAAACCACACATCACCACGATGTGCCTTCTCATCTACAGCCAAGGCGAGATCGTCTTCAGAACTATTGTCCACTTCTGCCACGGCAACAGAACCTTGTTTCTTCTGTTGCCCTCTTCTTTTGGGACAGTTGTACTTCCAATGCCCCACTTCCTTACAGTTGTGACAAGCATCACCTGGCTGTGGACCGGGACCCTTGGAATTCTTGCTCGAATTCCCTTTACCAGATTTCTTTCCCTTTCCACCTGTAACAGCCAAACCCGATGCCTCACCAACTGTACCAGATCCGGACGCCTTATGTCTGATCTCTCTTGTATGAAGAGCAGACCTGACATCCTCCAACGACACGCTTTCTTTACCAGCAATAAAAGAATCAACGAAATTCTCATATGAACTCGGCAAAGAAACCAGCAGGATTAGGGCAGCATCCTCGTCATCAACTTGAACATCTATATTACGCAGATCCAGCAAAATAGAGTTAAGTTGTTCGAGATGTTCCCTCAAAGGCGTACCTTCTTGCATCCTCAAGCTGAACAACCGTTGCTTGAGATGCAGCTTGTTGGTTAAGGACTTCGTCATTTACAGACTCTCCAACTTTAACCACAAGCCCGCGGCAGTCTTCTCAGCAGCGACTTCAATGATGACGTCATCAGACAATGATAGCATGATGGTCGAGTGGGCCTTCTCCTCCAGGGTATTCCACTCATCGTCATCGACCGCTGCCTTCTTCTGTTTCGCAGACAGCGGCCCCCACAGCCCTTGCTGTTTTAATAAAGCCTGCATCTTGATCTGCCATATAGCGAAGCTGTTCTTCCCCGTGAACTTTTCGATCTTCATGTTCACCGACGTCATTCTTCTGAATCAAAAACCCTAGCCTGATTTCCAACCGCGGCTCTGATACCACTTGTTATAAACGCGCTGCTACGGATCGAGAAATCGCTGGAATCGACAAAGCAAGAATACGAAAGCGAGAATCGAAAACACGACACACGATTTACGTGGTTCACTAACACGATGTGTGTTAGCTACGTCCACGGGCGAGAGAGAGCCAGTTTCACTATATCGAGGAGATTACAGATTACAGAGGAGTATGAGAAGTATTTATAGAGCCAGTTTCACTATATCGAGGAGACCCCCGATTACCAGTCGTAGCGGCTGATAGTCCGATTCAAGTCATATCAACAGATGTAATGGGAGTCCGCTGCCCGGTCAACGAGGGGAGTCCAGTAATAACGCCCCGATCAGGGGGGTTATTTGGAGCGATGCTTCCCCCGATCCACGGTGTATGGGTCAATACACGTTTGGATTTGCTATTTTGGGTATGGTTTTAACCACCTTTCTTTACCAGATTATATTAGGGTTAGACTACATGGAGAAGTGCTAGTGCTATAAATACTTGTCATACCCCTTTGTAATCTGTATATCCTCAAAGTATAGTGAAACTGTTTCTCTCCTGCCCGTAAATTAGCTAACACACATTGTGTTAGTGAACCACATAAAATCGGTGTGTTGTGGTCGTTCTTTGTTTTTCGTTTTCTTGAATTTTGTCAAATACTCCTATTTTCTGATACACACAAAACAGTGCGTGTTGTTTGACATAAATGGTTGCATATCATGTATTAAGATGTGTATACGGTAAGCATGAGATCTAACGGAGCTCAGCAGCTGATGGAAAGACCGGTGCGAGATACGGAAATAATGGAAGCCCAATAAGCGCACGTTTAAGTGGTAGACCCTTGTTGGATTCGTTGCTTTCTGGCCAGTCAAGCACGTCTCAGCAGTTTTCTTACCGCCATTGTCATGTGTAAAGACGACGATGGTGACCAACAAAGGCAGAAGAAAAACAGAGCCCATGGAATGGAATGGAATTGGGAGCCGCCGCCCATTGGAAATTGTATGTGCAAACTGCTTCGCTTTCAATGTACTTAATTCCCCTTCTTGACCTTTTTGGTTTCTAGGGGGACCCCAACATCACCAAAACTCTTTGGGTTGAATTTTAGGGCAGCATGCATGTCATCTCATCTCATGCGCTTGTTTTGGACTTGGGAATTGGGATGCTTTGGGTTGGGAAATGAAGATAGGTGTTTACTTATTAACTTTAAAGTGAGGAATTTTTTAGTTGTTGTTGTTGTTTATGCTGGTAACATTTCTATATTAGGTTGATAATTTATACAAGTTTTTTTTTCCCGGTTAGATCGTCGGTACAGTTTTACAAACACCGATTGAGGTGAAAAGTCACCACACCAACAACAACAACAAGGCTGGTCAAAAGAGAGCATTCAAGTGAGTCGTTAAAAGGCTTCTATAAGACATGATTTGTTTTCGCTTAAAATGTTTAAGAAACGATTCGATTTCCAATATCAATGTTCGACAAAAACGAAACCAAAATTTGAATCATAAGATCTGGTTTTACTGCCATTGGACCAAATCCCAAGTAATATCTATCTCAAACCAAATACTACTAGAGAGCACAATGCATCAAGAATGATAATACCCATCTCTCTCTAACTTCCCTTTTCTCTGTCTTCTCTCTAGCTAGGGTTTTCAGATTCAAGCCTTCTTTGGGCTGCCGCCGGCTCCCCTTTGGGACCGACGGTGGCCCTCCACCGCTTTTTTTCCTTTCCTGCTTGTTTGTTTTGCTTGGTTCCATTTTCCTTTTCTGTGCATGTTTTTGAGGCTTCCTTATTTCAGTTCTCTGTTTCACCTTCATGCCCACTTTTGGGGTTTTTCTCTGCCACTCCTTGTGAGTTGGTTGTCTCCTGTTCCAACCTCTACTTCTGATCCTCAGATTTAGATGTGTTTGGTTCTTTCGCTCAGTGGTCAAAGGGGGCTATAGATCTTTGATCGGTAGCTTGTCTTCTCATCTTCTTACCTTTCATCTACCTCCTTGCTTCACCCATTGCGTCGGTGTTTCGGAGATGCAAAGGCTTTCTCATATGCAGCGGCCTGGATGCGGTTCTAAGATGTTGAAGGCAGGGATGCATCATTCTGAAGCTCGTCTCTTCTCCAAGCCTGTTCGTTGCCGTTTTTCGTGGTCTCCGGGCTCCTCGCGGTCTGCAGTTTCTCCCGTTGTGGCGTTGGTCCGGTCAATGCTTGGTGAGCTGGTGGTCGGCGATCGGTTTTCGGCGACTCTGTTTGGATGGTTGGCGGCGGCAGGTTGGAGAAGAGATGTTGGCTAGGGTTGGTGTTGGTAGTTGGCTTTAGGGTTAATTGGGCTCTCTGTGCAGGCTTTGGGTTTTGGGCTTCATGTTTTGTTTCTTTTTGAAACATATGTAAGGGCTTTGTTTTGTGGGCCTTTTTTTCCCTTTGTTTTCTGCTGTATCTTTCCATGGGTTTTACCCTAAACTTTGTACTCACTTCTGAAGTGCAATATATGCAGCTTCTTGTCAAAAAAAAAAAAAAAACCAAATACTACTATACGAAGAAGGACCAAGGTCAGACACTCTGCCAATATTTTTTTTTATCCAAACTCAACTAGAAATGACCAAGGGAATGTCCCGGGCGAGTTCGGGTAATTTAATACAGATCGTGAGTCGGAGCAAGTCGATCCATATGTGTATGCAATTTAAGGGAAAAATATTAAAAATATTATTTTAATATTAAAAAATAAACTACAATATGATAAATGTAATTAAATTATTCTACAAATAGATTTTCTCACCAATTTATAAGTTCATAATAGTTTAAATATGAGATAATAAAAGTAAAATCTTAAGTAATTTGAGTAAAATTACATATAATTTAGGCAAAAAAAAGTTAAGAATGTGGCATGTCAAAGCAGTTCAAGTAATAATGTAAAACGAATTAGCTCGAAATTGTCATTGCTAAGTCCAACAACACATGTTTACCAACACTTAAACTGGTTTGATTATACTGGGTCCTTACAAATTCTACTCAATACTTCATTCACCCCATATTTGGTCCATCCTAGTAAACCTAATATTTTTTGAAAGTAAACCTAATATTACTGTAAGAAAAAGTAAATCTAATGTCATTGCTTGTAAGAGATGAAAGTGTAGATCACGTCAGTCACCTACCAAAAGATTAAAAATCCAGTCTTCCGGCTCAAGATAGGGTGCATAACCATGGGTTATGCACCCATCAATAACCAAATCTGGACCCTTCATTTAAAAAATCCAGATCTAAGGATGGAGAATTAAAGACTATTTTTATTTTCACTAGCTTTTTTAATTGACTCATATCTTTTTCGTTTTAACTCGGATTTTAATTTTTTTTGCACAGATGGAACGAGTTCACCGTGCTCTACAAAATGAGATCAATTTTCAATATTTTTTTAGACAAAAAAAAATTCTGGCATCTCGGTACCAACTGCATACCATATGGTATCTTCTTCGTTTTTAATTCGTTTTTGAAAACGTTTGCACAGCAGGGATGAGTTCATCATGATCTACTGGATCTATAAATTTCTGGGTGAACAAATTACAGGACCAAAAAATACCACACAATACCATACAATACCACCCCGTATTGTATGGTATCTTCTTCGTTTTTAATTCGTTTTTGAAAACGTTTGCACAGAAGGGACGAGTTCATCATGATCTATTGGATCTACAAATTTCTGGGTGAACAAATTACAGGACCAAAAAATACCACACAATACCATACAATACCACCCTGGTACGGGGTGGTATTGTGTGGTATACAATGTTAAAAGTCGTAAATTACAATTAATATACTTCTACTATCATGTATTCAACCATCTTACAGTATTGGTTTGTTCATACCACCATGATACGTTTTTCAAAACATAGGTATGCTTTTATTTCAATACCAATCAATACCATATGGTATAGGCTGGTAAAAAATGGCTCAATTTTTTTTGTTCGAAAAATATATTAAAGTGGATATCATTTTGAAAAGCACAATTAATCTGACCTAACTGTGCAAAAAAAAATTAAATTTCGACTTAAAATGAGCGACAAATCGTCCGTCAAAGATTAAAAAGGGAAAAATTAAAGGCTTTCCATGAGAGAGAGGATGTTGATGTCATGCTGATGTGGACGTGTTACTCATGGTTACTCACCATAAGGTTACTGACGTGATCCATTCCCCAATCTTCCACACATCCATCATGGAAACCAAAACCCATCAGTTTCTTTCTACTTAAAGACGTAGTAGACCCAATTACCATTTGAGGGAAGCTAAAACGAAAACTCCCACATTCTTGTTTCCTGTCTCCTTCCCCCTAGCACTAGCAGCTAGCTCCCCCCCATTGATTCCTTTGCTTTGAAATCAGATTACAGACAGACTTAATATTTCCATTGCTGCGGCGGCATGAGTAGCAGTAGTGGGTCAAGCCAGGAAGATGCAGGGGAGCTTCGAAAAGGGCCATGGACCGAGGAAGAAGACGCCCTCCTTGTCGGTTTCATTTCCAAACATGGCGATGGTCGCTGGAATTCCCTCGCTAAACGTGCTGGTAAGTGGCGCCAGAATTACTCAAATCAGTAGCATTTTCTAAACTTGATTTAACCAGTAAAGTTGGATTGAAACAGGGTTGAGAAGAACTGGGAAGAGCTGCAGATTAAGGTGGCTTAATTACCTTAACCCGGAAGTGAAGCGCGGCAACCTCACACCGCAAGAGCAGCTCTTGATTCTGGACCTCCATTCCAAATGGGGCAACCGGTAATTAGATTAGATACTAATCATGTTTAACTTGGACTAACCATCATCTGTTAGTTTAGTTTAACTGTTAAATGATTTTTAATTTGGGTGATGAATTCAATTCAATAGGTGGTCGAAGATAGCACAGTTTTTGCCCGGAAGGACGGACAACGAGATCAAGAACTACTGGAGGACTCGCGTCCAGAAGCAAGCCCGCCACCTCAAGGTGGATCCCAATGGAGCCGTTTTCAATGACATTGTCAAGTGTTTCTTTATTCCCAGGTTGCTTGAGAAGGTTGAAGGTTCACTTCCCGATCCTCCTCCTTCTTCAGAACCAGCGGGAGCCAATTTCAGTCAAAACCCACAAAGATTTTCCGACTCTGTCGCGGATTACATTTCTCCTCCGCCGGAGTTACTGTCAGAGCAGGGGATTTTGGCGCCGGCCCTGCACGAGGAGCAACAGAATGCTGGCGGCTGCTATGACTTGGCGATGGAAGTCAATTGGGTGGAGGATAGTCTAGTTGAGTATGGAATGTGGAGTATGGATGAGTTATACGACTTCTAGTTTTGCGAGGAAACAAGTTCAACGAAAACAGTGTATCGTAGAAACAGAGCCCCCTGTTTTTAATTTCCCCCCTTTTGTTTCTTTTGGTCAATCGAGCTAGAAGGGCAAGGTAGAATTATTAGAGACATTAGCAAAAATGGTGGGAAATGGTCTATGTATTATTGAATGTCATATTTTCCAGAACCCACCAGTGAAATGCCGACTGAAGAAGCTTTGGGTTATTGGGTAGTACTGATTTTCTTCTTTTCTGCTTTCGTTTTCAACATCGACTGCTGCCTGCAGGATTCCTAGCAACCAACCAACCAACGGAGAGATGATGCAATTCTAGGGAGCAGACGACATTTTCCCGCCCTTCCATTATTGAATCCACCTACTAATGGACTAGAGCTTTAAAGGGAAGAGAAGACTTACTTTTTTAATGACGAGTCAAACAACCAGAAATTCTCTTTACTCAATTATTAAATTTAAAAAGAAAAAAAATGTAAGCATAGTGCGAGCGAGATGATTTGCAGGTCGACGGTTTTGTTTGACTTCCCCCTTCTCCGTCTTTTCGCTTCTCGGAGTTGCGTATTCCTCTTTCTGTCCGCTGAATTAAAATGACCCTCCACCTTATCGCCGCCTTCGTCGTCACTCTAGCCTTATTCGCCGTTGATTCGGCCGCTTCGTCGCCGGCCAATCGCCATTACAATGCCGGGGATGACGTTCCCCTGTTCGTTAACAAAGTCGGGCCCTTTCGCAATCCTAGGTACTCAGATCCCACCACTCGTGTAGAGCTCAATTGTAAATTCTCTGTTCCGTGAATTCAATGAGTTTAAAGCTTGCTGCTTTTTTTTTTGCTTTTGGGTTCGCAATTTTATTGTGTTGCAGCGAGACGTATGAATTCTATGAGCTGCCATTCTGCCGTCCAGGTTAGCCCTTTTAGGTACTCACCCTCAGCTTTCTTCGACAAAAAAGATTGCAGCCTTTTCTTCCAATTGGCGAGCTGAGTTGGTATTAAAGCTTGGATCTTTGTTGGGATTTTAGATCGTGTCATTCAAACGAAGCAAACCCTAGGTGAAGTGCTGAATGGTGATCGTTTAGCAAATGCCCTCTACGATTTGAAGTTTCTGGAGGTCAAATCCAGGGCGACCCTATGCCTGAAGAAGCTTACACAGGGTGATATCAGGAGATTCCGAGAGGTGATTCTCAATGACTATTATTTCCAGATGTACTATGATGATCTCCCATTGTGGGGTTTTATTGGGAAAACTGAAGAGCAGAGTTGGGTTCTTGAAGATGGTAACAAGTTGAAGTTTTACCTGTTCAAACATGTCAATTTTGATGTGCTCTACAATGGGGATCAAGTGATAGAGATCAATGCTCTTGGTGATCCGAACGATGCTGTGGACATAACAGATGATGCTGCTGAACTTGATGTCGACTTCACTTATTCGGTCTCCTGGTATGAAACTTCAACAGTGTACCAGAACCGGATGGCTAGATATACAAGGGCTTCGCTGCTCTCTGTGCACAAGAAGATTCATTGGTTCTCGTTTGTCAACTCGGCTGTTATCCTTCTGCTCTTGATGGGATTGCTTATAGCATTCTTCTTTAGGCGTCTTAGGAATGATCTGAGAATGTAAGTAAATTTGTTTTACTCAATGTTCCAAGTTTCATGTAGCACATTCCTTAGAAATGATCTGATTATCTATCTCCATTCTTCTTTGCAGGTCATCTAGCGGAGATGACGAAGGAGAAGATAAGGAGGTTGGATGGAAGTATGTTCATGGTGATGTTTTTAGACATCCACAAAACATGTCATTGTTTTGTGCCTTCTTGGCCACAGGAGCTCAACTGTTAACCATGTAGGTGCACGATTGCCAAGTAAAATTTGTGTGTGCAGTTTCCTTTAAGCTACATAAATTTCCATTCGTTTAGGTGGCTTGTTAAAATTGTATTCTGATCAAGCTCTTTCGTTCATTACTATACCAATTCCTTTTCCCAGCATTGAATGGGCCAGCTGATTGCATTGTCTTGAATCTTGATACTGTATTGCTGAGCTTCTGAAGCTAGTCCTTGCTAACTTTGCGATAATAATTCAGGGCATTCCTTCTATTTGTGTTGGCCTTTGTTGGTACACTCTATCCTTACAACCGAGGAGCATTATGCACTGCTTGTGTCATGGTGTATGCTCTTACATCCGTTGTTGGAGGTTACATTTCTGCTTCATTTCATAGTCAATTCGAAGCAACAGGATGGGTAAGACTTAAGACAATTTCCACCTTCTAGATACACTGTTTCCTTTCTTGACAATGCATATAATTCTTGCTCTTTCTTTTATCCATATCTCCCCAGGGGAAAACTGTATTCCTTACTGGAATTCTCTACCTGGGTCCATTCTTCATCACAATGTCCATTCTGAACACAGTTGCTGTCTCCTATGGCGCCACAGCTGGACTTCCATTTGGCACCATCATGGTGGTTCTCCTCATATGCGTGTTCTTAGCCTTTCCATTGCTCATATTGAGCGGGATCATCGGATACACGTTCAGGTCCGAATTCCAGCCGCCTTCAGCTCCAAAAAGACACCCTAGAGAGATTCCAAAATTGGGATGGTACAGGAAAACACTTCCTCAAATGCTACTTGCTGGACTTCTACCTTCCAGTGCAGTTGCTCTAGAGTTGCACAGTCTCTACACCACCTTTTGGGGATACAAAATTACAACTCTACCCGCGATCTTGTTCGTCTCATTCGTCATCCTGTGCTTGCTCACAGCAATCTTGAGCATTGGGATGACTTACATTCAGCTCTCCGTCGAGGACCACCAATGGTGGTGGAGGTATGATGATGCCATTACATTTCCCCTTCAATTCGATCTGGCATCTCGGTTTAGTGTATATTGATAAACGTTGTCTTACTGTTATGATGCAGAACGGTGTTGCGAGGGGGGTCGCCAGCAATATTCATGTTTCTTTATTCCGTATACTTCTTTTCCAGGTCGAGTATGAGCGGTATTTTGCAGACATCCTTCTTTTTCGGCTACACTGCCTGCTTGTGCTATGGGATTTTCTTGATACTTGGTGCAGTAAGTTTTTGTGCTTCCTTTGTGTTTGTTTGCCGGATTTACCGTGCTGTTAAAAACGAGTGAAAGCATATGTAGTTGTTTTTTTTGGTTAGAAAGGACTGTCGAAAGCTCTGTTGTTGTAACATCGATGGAGATTTGTTACTGTAACATGCATCATTTACTCTTCTCTCCCATGGAGCTTGGGAAGGGGAGACTTCGTTGGTTGCAAAAGTCTTTTGTAAGCTGGTCGTATGTGGTTACCCTTCAAATCAAACTGAAATATGGGTTTTGAAGGTTGGTTGGAAGTATACTAACTTTAGCCATTCTAGTCATCAACCATATGGGTCACTTGCCCAGACCTGGGCCATTTTACTTGTTGGAAAAGAGAAGAGGTCCTGGCCCATAGGCCTTTTGGCCTTTGGGCCTTATAATAAATACTTTATTCTAATAAAAACGATAAAATGATCATGTTTTTTGAAAATTTAGATTGACAAAAAGACCCAACAATTCAGTTGAATCGACTCTTCTCGACAGAAGGAAAGTAATTATCGTCACCATGGGAAAGGAAAGAAGATAATCAAGGAAAGGAAGGAGGGATCGTTGTGGGAATATGGGATAAGGCAGCATGCGCGATAAATTAGGCATTCGAAGCAATCTGATAGCCATTTGTTTTGCTTTTTGAGGAGGGAAATCGTATAGTCAGGGGAGAGAGGCATAAAGCGGTTGTGGGCTAGGGCTTGCTAGGGAATTCTGGAAGAAAGGGGTATATATGTTCGGGGAGGATATTAGTGAATCTGATCCCCGTCCGTCACCCGTAACACGCTAATTCGGATTAATCCAAACTCGACCCGGTGAGCGTCAAAAGCTAATTTTGCCAGCGTTGACTAGGTCGAATTCGGGCGGATTCTCGAATTACCAGGTGCGTTTGCCAAGCCTATTGACAAGCGTAAAATTGATCACCCAAGAAAGTTGTGCAATATATCGTTTTTTTTTGTCAGATGTCTCTAAGAGGCGAAGCAGTATATTAAACTTTTGTAGGGCAAATCATAAAAACTAAAAAGAGATAGAGACTTTGGTCGATCAAAAGTTTATTTAAGAACAATAGAGTATTTTTGCCGCAGCCCTATCATACTTACAATATGCAAAATCGAATAAAGAACATTGTGAATAACGTAACACCTGAACCTCTTATAGAATAACTTCTTATCATATGCGACAAATCCTTCCCGTTGACCATACTGATGATCACTTATGCATCACTACAAAATAATACATTAGAAAATGGCATCAATTGCGATCATCCAGAAGACCTAAGAGTTCAATAACAAAAAATCATCAATTGCGATCAATGCAGTCAAAATCACGATTATATCTACAAGTTAAACGGGGTAAAATCGTAAATCGTAGAATCAAAGCGTAAAAGCTTAATTTTTTAGTGCATACTGTAAAATAACTAAAAATCTATTAAGTACGACATATACTATGTAAAATATGAGTGCACAAAATTTGGATAAGTTAATAAATACTTGCAATTCATGTCTAAGAGCTACTCATAGCATCTTAACAATAAGTTCATAAGCATAAATCTTAACAATAAGCCACCTTCCCCTATATGCTAATGAATTTGGGAAGGGCCTACCCGGTGTATTAGATTACTCTATTGAAGCTGAGAATGCATCTAAGTACCCGGTATGTATTGTTTCATCTCAAATGTATCATACTGTTGGTGATTTACCTTTATAAAGTACTTTTTATAATTAATTTCATGAAACATTTAGTGAACTAGAAGCGTAAAATCGTAAAGCATTTTGGTGAACCAAAAGCGTAAAAGCGTAAGATTTTAAGGTTTAAAGCGCGATTTAGTCCGATTTTACACACCAAAGATTTTACATGAAAACGAAAGCGTTTTGTGACCTAAAAGCGTAAAATCATAAGCTTTTAAGTTTTAAAGCGCGATTTTGACTACATTGATTACGATCAATCATCTAGAGGATCTAAGAGTTCAATATAAAAGGATCATATATATCATCATATATAAGTATATGTGTCAAATAAAACCCGACCCGAGTAACCCGCCGGATCAACCCGACCCGTAGCCCGACTGCAACCCGAATTGACTAAAAGTCAATGACCCATAACCCGCTCGACCCGCAACCCGATTAACCCGAACCCGATTGACCTGTACCCGATTGAACCCATAACCCGATTGACTCCCAATCCGATTGACCTGAACCCGACTAACCCGAACCCGCCTTATTGACCTAAATAATTACTATTATATAATCTATAATCTTTTGACACGCTAAAACACAACACCTAACAATGGCCAAGTGTAACCAATGAAAGGGACTGCAGTATAGTGGCACAAGTAATAAATATCGAATCCACGGGTCTCTAGAGTTACTATTACTCAGCTTCAGTTCATTATCTAGCAAACTAGATTAAGGATTGATTTATAAACTACTCTACTGACTACTCTACTAATTACAAGTTGGGAACTCACTTAGGTATGATTCCCCCTAGCTCCTCAATTATGTCCAAGTTGCAATTACCTTTTGTTGATCTACTATTGATTAAACTGCGGAAGATCCTAAATTAGCTTGGAATCTCTTAAGCTGACCAAGCCCTCTCAGTCCAACTACCCGGCAGACGACTAGTCTTTACCAGGATAGAAAGCTGAGGCTATAAACACAGAACTCCACTACTGGAATGAATTCCAGTACAAAGCAGTGAATTGATTGACTCTCGCACTACCAATTCACCACTATCAATCAAGGAAGCTCTCTTAACCTAATAAGATTCTATCTATCATAGGTTAAAGCAGAAATCAAGAGAATTTGATCAAGATTCAATTGACTCAATAAATCATGCCTCAATCGATTATAATCAAACAATATAGCATCCAAAACTTCATACAAGAAAGATCCTAACACATGGAACTAGAGTTCCTCAAAACCTAAGTGAAGGGAAGTTACTCCATAGAGAAGAGAGAGACTGCAGAAATCTGATCTAGATCTTCAATCTCCATCTCCAAGCTTGATTCCCGAGCTCCAATGGCGAAGAAATCCTCCAAAATAGCTCCAAGAATGTTCCCAAGTCGCTCTCTCTCTAGGGTTCGTCCCTTGGGTGTTTGGGAACCAAAACCCAGCTCTCCCTTTCCTTTGGCTCGAATCTGCCTAAAAAACCTGATTCTGGGCGAATTACGGGCTGAATTACGGTCGTAATTCTTCCATGCCCGTATTTTGCCCAAAACACGCGTTTTGGTTAAGTTTCAGCGCACCCAAAGCTCCTCTCGGCAATGAAATTACGGGCATGGGAGGCTAAATTACGGTCGTAATTCTCCTGCCCGTAATTCTTCCTCCGCTCCTGTTCAAAGCTTCGTTTCTCCCTCGTCCGGACTCCAAATCAGTCGCCGTTTGAACCCAGACGCTCGTAGTCTCGTCCTATTTCTTTTCATGACAAACTTCCATGATTCTTTGTCCGTAAAGTGAGGTAGAAATCCATTCTTCTTCAGGTCATGCTCGTGTTTCTTCTCCCGAATTGCCAAATGATCTCCGATTGACTTGAAACTTGCGTCTATGCTTCAATTTACATGCTAGGACCTGAAATGTGACAAAGGAACACAACCTAGCGTAAAATAGGCCAAAGAAGCGATAATTGAAGCTCTAACAATCAAGAAACAAAGGGAAAACATGTGCAAATACCGAGTCATCAAATCCCCCCACACTTAACTGTTTGCTTGTCCCCAAGCAAACCAAGTAATACACAAGGTAAGCTCACATATTTCAATCAACCAACATTGGGGACAAGTCATAAAGGCACAGAACACGTGAATCATACTGGTTTTCAAACATCAACACATGAACAACTTCAATAACAACCTGGACAACCACCACAAAGGACATTCGAGTGCAGCAAAATCAAGCAACGGAGAGTCTCCCTTCTGTTCACCAACCAACCAGACTTGACTCAACCACTCACTCAAAACAGTCAACTCATGCATCCAACTCAAGACATCAGAACAGAGACCGAGCAATCTAGGTCCTCACCGGGGTACAAGAGTAAAAAGAATATGAAAATGAATCACTCACTCTCGACCGGTGGGGTCGGGACAATTTAATGCGAAAAATGCGCATGCTATTTCTCTCAATCCCTAACATCTCTTCACCATGATGGCAGCCTCTAAATGCTAGAGTTCACATATAGGGTGTCACCACTAACTAATCCGGAGGTCTTAGACACAGGTTCAAGTGACTGGCTAGGGTCTTGGACATGGGGAAAAGGCCTTTTAGGTGGTGGAAGTATTCATAGCACAAGGTTCCACATTTCCAAACCACACAATCACAATCAAACAACCCAATATTCCCTTTCTACTATTCTGCAATACTCAACATCTCAAGAACACAAGAGCGAAGGAGGTATAAACATCAGCATTTCCAAGCCAGACTGCTAAGAAACACTACTTAATGGGCATTATTCAGATTTTTGGTAGTGGCTCTCTTTTGCTTTCAATTTTTCTTTGTTTTTCTTTCATTTTTCTTTTCATTTCTTAAGAGAGCCACTACTTCTGCACATATTTCAAACACCTGCCCAACTTTTAAGCACTACCTCCAACACTCACATAAACTTTAGCAGAAACAGCAGAGAATATGTAAAAACCACTCCGTGGAACCTTCTAAAAGATGCAACAAGGGTGACTTTTTTCGTTATAGACCAAAAAAGAAAGGATAACACACGGCTCAAAGGGGCTGACTAGGGGATATGACACATCAGGACAGTCAATTTGGGCGTGGGCTAATCCTATGCCCCCATCATCTTAGCTAGTGACAACGTGAATGCTACACATCATGGAAGAGGGATCTATCGCACAAGAAAGAAACGAGCAGGCTCAAATCTCACATGGCTACCTATATGCTCTATCTCACATTCTGATACCCTGAACTAGATGCATAAACGACTGTCAAGAACAAGTGATCAGATCAAGTCACAGTTGGTAAGCAAACAGTTGAAAAACTGAACCCCTACATCGTTCTACTGCACATCTCAGTCCTCATCATAGGTTGTCCTAGTCGCAAACAAGTTGTCATGCATTAATCCGAAAACCATTCAATTCATCAATCAAAACACAGTGCCAATATGATCAAACAGCAGTACTTGGAGCCCTCAAATCGTAAGATTCGGACAGCGGACTAGGCTCCAAGCACCCATATATACGTTCCAATAAATACAAAGAACCCCCCCACACTTAGATGCGACAGTGTCCTCAATGGAGGAAAGATAAGGAGGGTAGAACGAAGTTACCAGATCAAGGGTGAATGATGATGTACGGGTCAGGCGGTGCATTCCAGGAAGAGAGAGTAATCAGAACACAAACACCACACAAAATATCACAAAGGTTGAGTTATTGACTCTAAAATCAAATAACAAAACTGACTCAATCGAGGATAAATAGAGAAAGAAATGCAAACCGACTGGTTGGGTTGCCTCCCAACAAGCGCTTCTTTCACGTCGTGAGCCGGACGATGGCTCCTAAGTTTTGGTCCATGCTAGAACCTCCTTGAAGTTGAGGTTCTCATCTATGAGGTGGAGTCTCAAGTCACAAGCAGGTGGTGTGGCAGGTGATGAAGGCTCGTGCACTTGATGCAGATGAAGTCTCCACCCTCGAGACCTCTTCTTCTCTTCTCTCGTCTCATTGCCCCAAACCAGATATGACAGCATTGACCGACCACCATCGCGTCCACCAAGAGGGACCGATGTCAATGTGGCCTTGGTCTGGCAAAGAGACACTGCAAATGGGTCCCTGCCAAGCAGCTCCTCGAAGTTTGGTGGAGATATCACATGTAACTCATGGCCGGTGCAAGCCTCTTCCACCTCAACTTCGTCCTCGGCCTGGACGCCAAGTGCTTCTTCAACCTCCCTTCCTTCTTCATGTGGTATCACCCCTGGGAAATGATCAAGAACTCCTTCTGCTTCATTTTCGTCATCCTCCACAACTTCTTTCTGCACCCTTTCTCGCTCTTCTTCTTCTAGCATGGATTGGATAGCAAGTTTCCAAGCAATTTCTTTCATGAGATCTTCTTGCATCTCCTCACTCATGCCCGCCTCTTCAAAGCTCAGTTTGGGATGTGGGAAGGTGTGGTCGGCTACGACAGGACATTCCTGATCATGATCATCACGGGAGCTCTCCGTGACAACTTCAGTGTGCTCCACAATGTCCTTGTAGCCTTCTTCGTCCTCCTCCTCTTCTAGAATGGCAGCAGAAGGGTGATCTGAAGCGGGTTGTGCACAAGATCGCTCAAGATCATCGACGCTCTTCTTAAGGCTCAGGAGGATCTCCTCTGTTTCACGATAGGCCTGGGTACAAAGATCCATCCTAGACAATGATCTCTCACTGTCTCTAGCAAACTGCTCCATGAGAAGCCTCAATTCATAGTTTGGATCTGGTTGTGGAGTGTAGCATGGCTCTGGAGAATGGCCTGTGAAGGCCGCCATGGGTAACTCCAGCTCCGATGGCCCTTCTGGTTGTGGGAGAAAGTCTTCTTGGTAATGAGGTTGTTCTTGATATGCCCAGGGGTCTGGTTGTTCTCCGTAGTAAGGGGGTTGGTACTGGAACCCGAATCCATAGTCTTCTCCTCCTTGATTGCTCCAGGGGATCTCGGGGTAATACCACTCGGATGGTGGTGGATACCCCCAATGATTGGAGAAGCCATGAGGATCCATGATTCAGATCTGCACCAACAAAAACAAAAACACCCAAGTGAAAATCAAGGGTAGAAAAGAAAAGAAAAACGCTAAAGTAACAAACTTCTGCCTTTCCTAATAATCTAGAAAGTCCCCGGCAACGGCGCCAAAAACTTGACACGCTAAAACACAACACCTAACAATGGCCAAGTGTAACCAATGAAAGGGACTTCAGTATAGTGGCACAAGTAATAAATATCGAATCCACGGGTCTCTAGAGTTACTATTACTCAGCTTCAGTTCATTATCTAGCAAACTAGATTAAGGATTGATTTATAAACTACTCTACTGACTACTCTACTAATTACAAGTTGGGAACTCACTTAGGTATGATTCCCCCTAGCTCCTCAATTAGGTCCAAGTTGCAATTACCTTTTGTTGATCTACTATTGATTAAACTGCGGAAGATCCTAAATTAGCTTGGAATCTCTTAAGCTGACCAAGCCCTCTCAGTCCAACTACCCGGCAGACGACTAGTCTTTACCAGGATAGAAAGCTGAGGCTATAAACACAGAACTCCACTACTGGAATGAATTCCAGTACAAAGCAGTGAATTGATTGACTCTCGCACAACCAATTCACCACTATCAATCAAGGAAGCTCTCTTAACCTAATCAGATTCTATCTATCATAGGTTAAAGCAGAAATCAAGAGAATTTGATTAAGATTCAATTGACTCAATAAATCATGCCTCAATCGATTATAATCAAACAATATAGCATCCAAAACTTCATACAAGAAAGATCCTAACACATGGAACTAGGGTTCCTCAAAACATAAGTGAAGGGAAGTTACTCCATAGAGAAGAGAGAGACTGCAGAAATCTGATCTAGATCTTCAATCTCCATCTCCAAGCTTGATTCCCGAGCTCCAATGGCGAAGAAATCCTCCAAAATAGCTCCAAGAATGTTCCCAAGTCGCTCTCTCTCTAGGGTTTGTCCCTTGGGTGTTTGGGAACCAAAACCCAGCTCTCCCTTTCCTTTGGCTCGAATCTGCCTCAAAAACCCGATTCTGGGCGAATTACGGGCTGAATTACGGTCGTAATTCTTCCATGCCCGTATTTTGCCCAAAACACGCGTTTTGGTTTAGTTTCAGCGCACCCAAAGCTCCTCTCGGCAGTGAAATTACGGGCATGGGAGGCCAAATTACGGTCGTAATTCTCCTGCCCGTAATTCTTCCTCCGCTCCTGTTCAAAGCTTCGTTTCTCCCTCGTCCGGACTCCAAATCAGTCGCCGTTTGAACCCAGACGCTCGTAGTCTCGTCCTCTTTCTTTTCGTGACAAACTTCCATGATTCTTTGTCCATAAAGTGAGGTAGAAATCCATTCTTCTTCAGGTCATGCTCGTGTTTCTTCTCCCGAATTGCCAAATGATCTCCGATTGACTTGAAACTTGCGTCTAAGCTTCAATTTACATGCTAGGACCTGAAATGTGACAAAGGAACACAAACTAGCGTAAAATAGGCCAAAGAAGCGATAATTCAAGCTCAAACAATCAAGAAACAAAGGGAAAACATGTGCAAATACCGAGTCATGATCTTTCAATTGAGAAAATCTATAACATTAATATAGTGCATACCCATTAAAATTATGGTTAATTTAACTATTCGTAAAAATTATTAATTAAATATAAGTATAAAAGTAATGTATTTGGAAATTTGATTATTATAATAGAAGTAGAAAATTTTCAACTTTTTAGGAAAGTAGATAAGAGGGAAATTTGACACTTTCAATTTTTGGAGAAGGAAATAAGTGATAAATTTTTGTGCTTGAATTATGGTAATAGAACTAGGGTAATTTTTTTTTTGTATTTTCAACTTTTTGAAAAGCAAAGAAGGGAAATTTTGTGTTTTATTTCTTAGAAGAGAAGAGGAGGAAAACTTGAGTGCTTTTAAATTTGGTGTTTTTAATGTCCAATTAGTGATGCTCTATAAGGCTAATTAGATTTACAATAGGCAATGTCTTAGTCACTAAATGTTAAACTTTTAAACTATCATATATAAAACATTGTACTACAACCTGCATTTGAGATAGTTCGAATGATGTGATTTAAATAAGATAACTCATTATATATTCTCAAATCTACTATATCAAATTAGTAATGCCCTATAATGTGATATTAATATTTACTATGGACAATGTCTTTGTCACTAGATATTTAACTTTTCTTAGAACCATCATAATTGCATACTATTTTACTTTATAGATCATATACTATTATTTACCAATGTGAATTATTACAATCTTTACTGTTATGGGTTAAGTGTTTAACATTTAGTAACTAAGACATTGTCTATTATAAACCAATGACTAATTGATAGACTTGGCAATCGGATCGGGTTGGGTAATTTTGGGTTGAGAACATCGGTTACGGATCGGGTCATGTTTGGTTGGCTTATTTCGGGTCAAATATTGACCCAACCCATTCGGTTTCGGGTCGGGTTATAGGTCATTTCGGGTTATGAGCGTTCTCATGAACAATATCAAACATGCTTCATATTTTCTTAAAGAATACAATTTTTCACATATGCATGACAATAGTTTGCAGTCCGCGAAACAAAAAATTTGTACAACCGGAAAGTCATGAGACAAAAAAGAGGCTAATCTTGCAAAATGAGTTCGCCTAACCCATCAGCAACCACAACTTGACGAACCTGATGAAGAATGACTACCTTAGAGTCACCATGCACGATAATTTATAGTATTATATGATATGTGTCCAAATTTCTTACATACTATATTTTTTTTTTTATAAATGGATCCAGTGCATCTCAGTCTTCATTCAAAACCAAAGGGGGTCAGAGAGCCCCTGAAAATTGTACATAATGAAATTACACAAAGTAGGGTCAGAACAGGAGATGGAATGATAACCAAGGGGCAGCAAATGGCCTCGACTAGCTACCGAGCAGCTGAACCGCACAAAGGGAATCAAACTCTACTCTGACACGTCTGAAACCTTTGTCCAAGGCATTCCGCACGACATTTCTCCATGCCCGAACGCGTTGTATAAAGGCTGCAGTGGTCGTGATCTTGCCTGCAAAGACTCTATCATTCCTGGTCCGTCACAGGGACCAGCAGACAATGCCGAACTCAAGGCTAGTGAGCTCCTGGCGAACATGGTAGAGAATCCAATCTTGCAAATGGGGTCTGAAAAACCGCTGGTGGTCAGAAGGTTGTATGAACTGCATCCAAGTTAACCTGGAAAATGCACAGTCTCGCAACACATGCAAGACTGTTTCAGGGGCCGCTTGCACTGGGGGAAGATGTTCGTGGTGACTAGGTGTCTCCTGTGTCGTTCGGCGTTGGTGAGGAGTCGCTCCCTTGCTGCTAGCCAGAGAAAATGAGTGACTCGAGCTGGCCCTCTCCACCTCTAAATGGATCGCCAGTCAATAGTGTTCCTAGCCTCGCCGCCTTGACTGATGAGCTGGTATGCTGATTTGACCCGGAAACGTCCGTCCCGCTCCGGTCCCCAGGTCGGGGAATCCTCTTCGTACCCTTCTCTCGGCGGTTGTACACCCAGCACTGGCAAAACAACTTCCTCTGGCAAAAGTGAGCGTAAGAGTTGTACGTTCCACTCACCATCATTCGCAAAGTGGGCCACGGGGAGGCTGGGATCTAGAGAGGGGTTCGTGTCTAAGGCATGGTCGATGAGCAAATTTCCCGAGTCCACCCATCTATCCATCCAAAAACTCATGTCCCCCTCGTCTCTAATGCTCATTCTCATGCCAAGTGTCATTACCGGCCACGCCTTTCTGATGCCCCGCCAGAGATTAGATGCTCTCGCCATAGACTTCGCCTGCATCCCTCCGTTAACTTGTTTAAAATATTTAGCCTGCAACACTCCGACCCACAACTCGTCAGGTTTTTTAACAAAAACCCAAGCAAGTTTTGTTAGAAAAGCAAGGTTTAACTCATGCGCCTTCCTGAGACCCAGACCCCCTCCTCCTTGGGTTTACAAATGCCCTCCCAGTGAACCAGGTGAACCTTACGGGCTTCAGCTGTGGATCCCCAGATGAAGCACCGAATTCTCTTATCGATCTCATCGCAGATGGAGATTGGCAGCAGAGTTGTTTGCATTGCATAAGTGGACAGGGAGCTGAGCACCGACGTCGCCAGAGTCACACGCCCCGCCAGGGACAAGGATTTAGCCTTCCACCCTGCAAGTTTATTGTCTAGACGTTCCAAAATATACTGAAAGGTACCTTTGGTGATCCGCCCATGGAGAACCGGGATTAATACAAAGTTACAAATCGATAAATTGGAATTACAAACTAATAAATACAAAGTATACAAAACAAACAAACATTACAAATTACAATATATACAAATTAGTCATATAAACATTACAAAGTATAATAATAAACGATACCAACCGAATTAATACAAAGTTACAAACCAGACTTACAAATATTACAAAATAGTCTGACAAACATAACAAGCGACTGCTGTCGGCGAAAAATCTTTCTCTCTCGTAGAGGAGCTTTGGAGGGAAAATTCCCAATTCCCTACAAACAAAGGACCGCCAGGAACAGGAGCTTTGGAAGGACAATTGGGAATTGAGGACCGCCAGGAGGAAGGCACACCTGGTTGGCAGTTTCTTGGCCGGATAAATCCCAGCGCCGGCGGAGTTGCAGAGTCGTCGTCGGAAATCACTCATAAATGCGGAGGGATGGAACGTGCATAAATAAATAATTTTTTAATTATTAATAATTAAAAAAATTAAGCATGCAATTACCCTTCCTTAAATTGAATTAATTGGAGCCATTGGATCTTAGCCCCAATATATGGGTAGCAACTGATCAGACCGTCTAACAATTCCGAATCCGAATCTAGAGCGGAAAAAGGATTAGGTTGGGTTTCCGCCTCCTGGTCGGGCACGGTGATCACGGCTAGCCATCTTGTATATAAGTAGCCACCACCGGGAGTAAATTAATCAACTAAGGAAGGAAATTGGAAAGCTAGTATCTAGTAGTGTTGGACGACTGCACCACCCACAATAATGTCGACGTCAACATACGAATGCCAGCCGCAGTACAATTTTGCGCTTCTGATGGATCGTTTCACACATATTTTCCTGTGGAGTCCCGTCGTCGTCATTGTAGCAATCGTTTTGTTCCTCTACTGGATGGAGCACCGGGAAAGGCAACCATTGGGAGACGTGGAGCAAGGTTTCCACGGGTATAGAGTTGAGATCTTCAAGAAAACCCAAAGAGAAGGAGACGAAAGAAGATCATCATCAACGGAAGAATGTGCGATTTGCTTGGAGGAGTTCGAGGACGGGGACGAGCGAAGCCTTCTCACGGCGTGCTGCCATGTCTATCATAGAAGCTGCTTACAACGTTGGCTCGCTGAAGCCTACAAGAGGAGCTGTCCCCTTTGCCGCGCCCACATTGTTACTACTGATGATCGTGGAGGTTACGGTGAATCAAGCGAGGAGATCATCAACAATCATCTTGAGCATCAACTGCGGTGAAATTAAAGGCTTCTTCAAGCGCCACATCAACCAAGGTTTTGTTCGTACCGATCGAGTAGACCTCGATCGAGAGATCAATCCATCGATCTTTTGGCCATGATGCGATGCATGAGAATTTTATAGCTATAGCTAGGTGCTACGAGTGTAATGATGATGTAATTTTTATATATGTTGATTTTATATAAAGATGTTTTGTTATATATGTATGAAATTCCAACACATAGGTACGTAGGAAAAATTTTACCTTCTTCTTTTATATCATCATCATTCCTAGAGGGGGGAAAATATACTACCATCGTTTGAAAAGTTATAGACCAAATACAATGTTTTTGGATTGTACATCGTTATTAATATTTTTGTTTGATATGCGGTCTGTTGTTCTGATTTCCTCAGTCATAATGATTTATCAGACCAGATCACAAAACCCATGTATTTTAGACTTTAGTAACCCATTGGAGGGCTCTTCTCATTCCCCAAGACTCAAATCTCAACCCTAATTCTGTAAATCTTGTCATGTCCTCCATGTACGCACCACACTCCACTAGAAACCAAAGAGGATATATAGCTTCTCCACATGACATTATATTATTATTTATGATGTTGAGGTGAAAACTGAGTTGCTCTGACTTCCAATCTTTGTAATTATTTGCTTGAATTTATGATATTATGTGGAGAGGATATATGATGTTAGTACTACTAAGTACTGACGTCTTGAAGAATCATGCACATCCGGCCATATAAGTAAAGATGGAAAAATGATGCATACGGGGAACTTGTAAATCTAACATGCCAAATCCAACAAAAGTCCCAAACTGATTCGGTTGCATTTAAAGACACTACTCCGTTCTTTCTGCAAGAAGGATAATCACCCTATTGTTGATTGTTATAAGCAGAGAGAAAAGAAGAATGAATCTAGCTAAGGTCTCTTCTGGGTTTGTTGACCAGAGTCCAGATACAAGGAGTAGACGTGTCCACTGGATGAATTTTATTTGAGCTAGAAAGTAGAGACTACTTTGGTTTCTTGCAATAGGGAGCAGAGCACACTCTAAAGTCTAAACTATGATGGAAATTGGGCTGGTTGCCAAGACTATGGGCTTTTACGTACGTTCTTTGTAAGAATTAAGAAGAGAGCCATGGTGGGCATGGCCCATAGCCCATAGGCTCGTATATTGAGTCCCTATAGTTGTGTTATTTAGATGTTGAGGTTGTAACTATAGGTGTCAAAACATGACCCGACCCGAGTAACCCGCCCAACCAACCCGATCCGCGACCCGCCCGCAACCCGATTGGACTAAAAGTCAAAGACTCGAAACCCGCTTGACCCGCAACCCGCTTGACCCACAACCCGCTTGACCCAAACCCAATTGACCCGCAATCCGCTTGACCCGCAACCCGCTTGACCCGCAACCCACTTGGCCCATAACCCGACTAACCCAAACCCGATTAACCCAACCTGAACCCGCCCGATTGGCACGAATAATACTACATAATATATTTTTGTGCATAAATATTATATGTAAATAATATATATAAAGTTTACTTGACTTGCCCTATTATTTTTTCATCTTTCCCACCAAGAACAAAGGTTTACTTTGTGTTGACAATCAAAAGAGTCCAATCTTGTAGTCAATAATTCCATAATATTACAATCTACATCACGGCAATAACTAGATCCCAGTAACTGCTCAATAAACTATAATATTAGAGTCAACATCAATATAATCTATACAGAGTTAATGTTCAAATTTTGATCCTTCTTCGAGCAAACAAAATCTTTGTGCCATGAACTCCATTCCAAGCAACCTGCACTGTTGTATCTGCCATGAAACTTCAAAAACAGCAGCCGCATCACAGGTTATTATGCTGCCACATCTTTTTTAGCACACAATTGATAATCTCAGTCCAATTCAACCAACATGACAGAAAAAATTTGAAAAACAAAGTCCAATTATAATACATTAATATACTTTTGCTATTGCTGCACTACTACTTCTACTGCTATGGGTTGTACTGCTTTTGTTGTTGTAGATCACTAGGTCAGAACACAATAATTTAGGTCCAAAGCAGAAGAACAAAGCTTTCTTTCACAAGTCAAGCATGTTTGGAAAAGCCTAACTATTCTAGGGAAGAGATAACTAAAGTTCTCAAGTGCCAATCTGTACCAAGGTTAGCTATGTAAAGGTTTTCATTGCAAACAACACTCACCATGCAACATGAACCAACTGCTGCGATCTGTGGCTTCATCGGTCATTGCCTCATCAGAACCAATATGAAGCCATAAAAAATGCCCTTTAGAAATGACCAAATCCACCAACTGACTGAACATGTGGAACATATTAATTACATCTCATGTAGGAAGAAAACAATTTATTCCACTAGAACATCATACTAAAAGACTCTCAAGGGTAGTGAAAGTAGAAGAGAATAGTAAGCAGTGGAGGATACTAACTCTTATCTTCAAAACAAAAACGGGAAGAAAGGGATATACCGTGGAGCTCCATATCTTTAAAACTCTCAATGAGAGTGACTTCGCTCTCGATCATCAACTTAAGATCTATCAAGAGGAGATTGATTGGCCAACTACAAGAACCTATAATTCCCCCCGAATTGCATCCACCTGTTCCACATCAGATGCGTCGACCCTTGACTTCTCAAGCAACCCACAGAAACGATACAAGGATCAAGCAGCAGCACAAAAGAGAGGGAAATCTGAACCTAAAATGCACATTAATGAAGTTGAATCAAGAAGCAGAGGTGAAGCACGATTTTGAAACAAAGCATAAGAGGAACCCATCTTGAACCTCAAATGATGGTGCTGTAAGGACAAAGCCTGAAACCAGCCAGTCGAAACCTAGAAATATACAACAATTGAAACACCTGAGACCCAATAGTTAGATGAAACGAAGTCCCAACAGGTAAGACACAAGGAACTTGAGAAGCCACGATTAAGGAAAAAATTTGCAGCAAACCAATTAAGAGTTAGGAAGCATAAATTCAAACCAGAGCCAAAATCGAAAGCACGTTGAAGGAAGATGGAGCATGCGGGATGCTTTGTCTCAAGAAGGCGATTGATTGTTGGTTGTGTCTCTTCCGGCCGCATCATAGGCAAAGTTTTGTGAGCCGCAAAATTGAGACGGAACGGAGGGGAGCTGGACGCGGGACTCAGCGGAGACGATGGCGGTGGCAGCAGCGTTAATGGTGTCGACGGTGGTGGTGGTGTTTGGGGATAGATTCAGGTTTAGAAAGAGGGGAAGAGATTTGATAGAAAGAGAGGGGAAAGTAATGAGAGACAAGGTAGGGGATACAGAGAAAATCAGGCTAGGGTTTTGCTCTATTTCTTTGCAGAAGAACTAGCGTATGAGAGAAAGAGGAGGAAATTTTGGGTTCAGTTCGTTTCTCTCTCAGTCTCTTGCAAAGAAGGAAGAGAGCTTTTTTACCAAGAGAGAGGGAAGGCAAGTAATTTCAATTTTTGGAGAAAATTTTGCGGGAACTTTGGCGGCATATTTTTTCCTATGTGAAACTTTTGGAGCCAATGAGATTGGAGCTTTGGCGGCATATTTTTGCCAATTTGAAACTATTGGGGATATGAAAATTTTTGAGCCAAAAGTAATTTTGGAGTCTACCAATTTTGTTGTGAAAAATAAATAGTTACATTAGAAATTAAAGGTGGCTAATCATTAATCACGGTAATGAAAATTAAAAACAGATAAATTATTTTCTGTGACCAGAACTATACAATTAATTAATTACAGGAAAGTTTCCAGTGATTATTAGTGTACTTTTTAGTACGGAAAATATTCTCGTGAATAAGATACCGTGATTAGAAACATGTTTTCCTATAGTGTTAATGTTGTGATTTAGGATAATGTATGGTTGATGGTTAAGGTTAGTTTTAGGTTTCAGATTTAAAATGGTGTTATCAGGGACGGAGCCAGGAATCTTGATTAGGGGGGCCAAAAAACATTTACGACTTACTTACAGTAATGAGAAGAAAAAAATAAGAATATTACACACAAAGCTTTCACAAAGTTTTTAAAATATAGTCCACTTAAAATTGTTTCAAAATTACAAAAATCATAACTTATATCTTTAAAACTCGTGACAAAAGAACCATATGTTTAGTACATCATATAATTGTCAATTTCATAATTCACAAATTAGGATACCGTCTAATAGTAAAACAAAGTAGTCGAGATTTTACTATTTATAGATATGAAACTAATAGATTTGTAAAGAAATACCAAATACCGGCAAAACAATTGAAAAGGCTGAAAAAATACAGAGAAAACTAATATAAACTAAGCTAGATAGTTAAACTTGAAAATAAATTCAGGAAGTAAATAGAATACCGTGAAAAAATAATATAAACTAAATAATAGAGAGGCAGCCCTGCATAAATTAAAAACAAATTATAAACTTAATAATAAAGAGGCAGAGGCATGGTAAAAAAAATTGTAAAAAAATGTAGAAAAAATTAGGGTATAAGGTATGTGATGTAAAGTATATGATATATGGTTAGGGTATAACAATTAGCAAATATCACTTTTTATCTATGTTTTGAAAATCAAAGTATGAATTTCACTTTTAAATTAATTATACTAGCAAAATCACAACTCAAAGACATATGGTTAGGGTATAGGGTATAGGCTAGGGGTGTTCAAATGGTTACCATGGTAATAACCAAACCAAATAAGTCTAAAATCTATTAACCGTGGAATACAATATCATAACCAAACCGTCCAAACTAATACAACAACCAAATTAACCAAACTAAAGTTTATTCGGTTTGGTTAATTGGTTAACCAAAATAACCAATATAACACCACTTTATCATTAAGTGAGAAAAATTTTCAGTTAGTGCATCAATTTGTAATTTATAATGAACAACACATAACAATCCACATAATTATAGTTAACCCTTAACATAAATACATGTAATAAATACAATTATCTTACGTTTCACTCTTGAGTGGTTATGCAAAATATTAAGTATGTGTGTATAATATATATTAGATATATGACAAATTACTTAACTGGTTAATTTGGTTTGATTGGTTAGGAGTGCCTGAAACCAAACCAGACCACTTAAACCAAACAAGCTAAATTTTTTAACCAAACCAAACCAATTATCAAAATTAACCAAACCAAATTAGCCAAATACTACTGGTTAAAATGGTTACCATGGTAACCAAACCGTTTGAACACAGTGTATAATGTATTGATGGTTTAGGGTATACAATCAACAACATATACTAACTTAATATTGTTGATTGAGGGTAAGGCTAAGTGTATAGGATATATGCTATTGAGTAAGTTATGATTGAAGTCACAATAATTTTACTAAATTTGATAGCTAATCTTTAATGGTTCAATTTTTAGGATAATTCGAACAATTTTACAAATAACTCGTTTGGCAACAGTTTACTGAAGTTATTTGGGCAATGAGTTATTTCGAAATAACTCCTTTTATTACTATGCTTTTGTCAAATACCACACGCCAAATACCAGATTTGCATGGTTATACTAAACGAGATACTTTAATCCAATTACTACTGAATTAATACTAAAATATCAAATAAACAATTAATGGTGTCTTTTGGTTGCAAATATCACCATTACTATTAGCTATAATACTTTACCAATTATGATTAATTACATAACAAGTTTGCAAGTCATACAAATTGATTTAACATTTTGACTAGTTTTTTTCAAAAAAATAAAGTATATATATATACGAGGTAGAAATAAATTGGTTAAAAAGTTGAGAAAATATTTTAATTAGTGTAATAAAATTTGTAAGTTGGTAATGAGTAATGAGTTAAGTTACTTGATGCGCTGGCCCGAACAACCCGAAACCCGATCCGCCCGCAACCCGCCCGACCCAAAACCCGATGAACCCACAACCCGATTTGCCCGCAAC
Source organism: Linum tenue (assembly GCA_946122785.1). Taxonomy (NCBI): domain Eukaryota; kingdom Viridiplantae; phylum Streptophyta; class Magnoliopsida; order Malpighiales; family Linaceae; genus Linum; species Linum tenue. Next base: position 20,213,244 of record CAMGYJ010000004.1, on the reverse strand, counting down.
CCGATTGAACCCGAACCCGATGAACCCGCAACCCGACTAACCCGCAACCCGTTTGAACCCGAACCCGATGAACCCGAACCCGACTAACCCGCAACCCGACTAACCCGCAACCCGTTTGAACCCGAACCCGATTGAACCCAGCCCGAACCCGCCCGAACCCGCCCGATTGACACCTATAGTTGTAACATTGAAATAAAAAAAAAAAAATAATGTAAGAATCCATAGTAAACAAGTTTCAATTGAGAACTTGTTAGCGTATATATCAGCTCACACTATTGGCCCATGGACATGCAGAACCCACGTTAGTCATTGGGCCTTTTATTGTTGAGGGTTTACGTAGGAATAGGTTTGGCCGAGTAGGGTTTTTTCAGAGCTTGGCAGTATATATATTGTAAGTTGTATCTCATGGACGGGTTAAGCAATTACAGCCGATAGCTCGGAGAGTGTTCAAGCTCTCCCGTGGATTAGTCCTGAATATTTCAGGGATACCACGTAAATCTGTGTCTCATCGTATTTCGTTTCACTTTCGATATGTCTAACATGGTATCAGAGCCATCTGCCGGCGATTCTGATCGCCTCGGTATTCGTCTTGACTCGAAGAACTATGCTGTGTGGGAATTTCAATTCCGCATCTTTGTTGAAGGCAAGGGTCTCCTCCCGATCCTTGAAGGTACATCTCCGCAGCCGATCATCCCTCCAGCTTCTGAGTAGGCTGTGGAGCGCTGGAATATGAATAACGCACGGGTGAAAACCTGGCTTTTGGGCTCGATCGACCCTTCCATCATGCTGGGTCTCCGTTTGTTCACCAGCTGAGATGTGGTCCCATCTCCGCGCGACGTACACCACCTCCAACACTGCTCGCCAATTCGATATTGAAACTGAACTCGCTGCCTTGAGGCAAGGCGATATGGACATTGCAACTTATTACAATACCTCGGTCCGGCTTTGGACTGAAGAAGACCTCTTGTTAGCTTCTTTGCGTTCTACCGCAATTTCGGAAGACGTACGTGCTGAACGAAACCAATCCCGGCTGCTTCGCTTCCTGATGAAACTCAGACCTGAGTTTGAATCCGTTCGCTCCAATCTGCTCAACCGTGATGATCTCAAGTTTGATGGCGTTGTCGGCCGCCTGCTGCAAGAAGAAACGCGCCTTCGAACTCAAGAGAAGCTCGACATCCGACCTGGTGCTAGTGAAGCCGTGTTCTCGGCTGAAGTTCATGCTCCTGACGACAACACAGCTACGCTGCTACTCGACCCCAGTTTCAGCGGCGGGCTCCATCAACGGAGCTAACCTGTAGCTTCTTCGATGAGAAGGGACATGTGCAAAAGCACTGCAAGAAGCACAATTTTTGCGTATATTGCAAGCGATCCGGTCACATAATTAGCGAGTGTCGCACTCTGCAGCGTCGTCAGCAGTATGTCGCCTCGCCTGGTCGCACCGAGTCTGCTCAATCTCGTTCAGCACCAACCTCCTTTGCTGTTCAGCCGGCGGAGCCTGCCTCTCCTGCCCTTTCCGCGGATGCTGTCGAGAAACTCATTCACTCCGCGCTTCAAAAGTCTCTCCCTGTCGCCATTAACACAGCCTTTGCCGCTCTTCAAGTCTCAGGTAAAGCTAAACCTTGGCTTCTAGACTCTGCTTGTTTTAATCATATGACTAGTGAGGCATTATCTCTACGTCATGTTCAACCGGTTAACAATCTAAGACTGCAAGTGGCCAATGGGGAGCATATTTCGGTTACAGGTGTTGGGTCTGTTCATCAGCCGCAAGTGAAATTAAATGATGTGCTTCATGTTCCTAAACTTCACCCTAATCTCGTTTTAGTGGGACAGTTAACTGATGATAATTGCTCGGTTTTGTTCGCACCCTCTAGCTGTTTTGTACAGGATCTGACGACGGGGAGGCTGATCGGAAGAGGGAGTAAGAAGGGTCGCACCTTTACATTAGAGGAGCTCTCGAGTCGAGGATGTTCTTCGTCTTCTGCGTCATTGTCTTTACCCCAGGTGTCTAGTGTGTCTCGGCCTAAGTCTCTCTCGAGTCCTCCTATTGTTTTTTCTAGTCAGTCGGATAGTACTTGGAGTCTTTGGCACAATCGGTTAGGTCACCCAAACTCCAGTCGATTACAGTTGATGTTTAAACAGCAGTTGCTTGGTAATAAATCGGTTGTTTGCTCTACTGCTTTGCCCTGCTCTAGTTGTGTTGAAGCAAAGGCCAAAAGTATATCATTTCCCTCCAGTAACACAGTCATCACTGAACCATTTCATTTGATCCACACTGATTTATGGGGCCCTTCACCCATCATGTCCCGAAATGGCTACAAGTACTTTGCTCTTTTTATTGATCATGCATCCCGTTACACGTGGGTCTATTTTCTTCGCCTCAAGTCTGACTTGTATGCTGTTGCTACTGAGTTCTTGACCATGATTCGAACTCAATTTGGCAAGAATGTGAAGATTCTTAGATCCGATCCTGGCGGAGAGTTTAGCTCTACCCCATTGCTTGCCTACTATAAAGAGCATGGCATTTTGTGTCAAAAATCATGCCCTGGAGTGTCGCAACAGAATGGCGTAGTGGAACGAAAAAATCGCCATTCTGTTGAGTTGACTCGTGCTCTGCTTATAGCTTCATCTGTTCCTACCCGGTTTTGGCCCGAGGCAGTCTCTACCGCCATTCGTTTGATCAATTACCAAGTAACTCCTGTTTTACAAAACCAGAGTCCGCATTTTGCTCTTTACGGCACCCATCCTGACTACTCTCGTCTCCGTGTGTTCGGATGCCTATGTTTTGTCCTTCTTCCTCGTCGTGAGCGTCACAAACTCTCTCCTAAAACTGTCCGTTGTGCTTTCCTTGGTTACAGTGACATTCAGAAGGGTTACTTATGTTATGACCCTTCTCTAGGTCGCATTCGTATAGCATGTCATGTAGTTTTCTTCGAAAATGTCACGTATTATGAGTCGTCTCCATCCGAGTCAGTTTCCTCACTCTTTTCCTCGACTCATTTGCCCTCTTTTGGTGATGACCTTGATGATGATGGTGCTGAACTCCCTCCCGAACTGCCTCCCCACACCCCGACTTCGAGCAGCTCGCTGGGTTCCGGGCCGCACTCGCCGACCAGCACTGGTGACTCTTCATCCTCACTGTCATCTGCTTCCTCCCCAGTGCCGACCGGCTCTTCCTCAGCGAGAAGCTCTTCCTCAACGAGTAGCTCCACCTCAGCGCCAACTCCCCCGCCACAGCCTGCTGCTCCGCGTCACTCTCGCCGTGCGAATTTTGGTCAGCCACCTGTTCGCTTTGGGGATTTTGTGGCCCATGTTGTGGACTCATTTACCATCCCTACACGCTATTCGCAAGCCAAAGGCAATCCGGATTGGGACAATGCCATGACAGAGGAGTTTAATGCCCTCGATGCAAATAAGACTTGGACGATTGTCGATCGGCCCCCGCCTGAAGTTCCAGTTGTCGGCTGTAGGTGGTTATATAATCTCAAATTCCACCCGGATGGTAGTCTTGAGCGTCACAAAGCTCGGGATGTGGCACAGGGATTCACGCAGGAGTATGGGATCGATTTCGATCAGACTTTTGCACCGGTGGCTAAGATGCAGACAGTCCGAACCTTACTGGCGGTTGCTGCCCTCCGCAATTGGCCGTTGTATCAGCTCGACATTAAAAATGCGTTCCTCCACGGTGACTTGAAAGAGGTCGTATACATGGAAATTCCGCCCGGTTACCCTCGTGGCTCCCCCGACCAGGTTTGCCTTCTTCATCGTTCCTTGTATGGCTTGAAGCAAGCTCCTCGCGCTTGGTTCGAGAAATTTCAGCATACCATTATGAGCTTTGGGTTTCAGCAGAGTCAAAACGATCCGTCGTTGTTCACTCAATCAACTTCCCGTGGCCGAGTTGTCTTGTTAATATATGTCGATGACATGATTGTCACGGGCGATGATGCTACTGGTATTGAGCAGCTTAAGGCTAATCTCCGAGCTGCGTTCAGTCTTAAAGATCTCGGGTCTCTTTCATACTTTCTCGGCATTGAAGTTCACAGGTCTGACCGCGACATTCTCCTTAGCCAACACAAGTATGTTACTGATTTACTGGAGGAACATAGGTTTGGTGATTGTCGGCCGGTTCGCACACCCATTGAACTTAATCTTAAGCTGGGGCAAGATTTCGGTGAGCTTCTAGCTGATAGTCGGGTATATCGGAGTATTGTGGGCAGTCTCATTTACCTTGTCGCTACGCGCCCAGATATTGCCTATGCTGTGCAGCTGGTTAGCCAGTTCATGGCAGCTCCTCGTGTTGATCACATGGCTGCTGTTCATCGGATTCTCCGATATCTCCAGGGGACGCGTGATGTTGGTTTGTTGCTTCCATCCTCTGGTGATTTATGCTTACGTGCTTACTCTGACTCTGATTATGCAGGCTGTATAGATACCCGACGGTCTACGACAGGCTGGTGCATTCAGTTAGGTGATGCCTTTATTTCTTGGAAATGTAAGAAGCAAGACAAGGTCTCCAAATCGTCCACGGAGGCTGAATACCGTGCAATGTCTGATGCTGGGTCTGAGATGGAGTGGTTGCATCGTCTGCTAGGTGATCTTGGTGTTCACATCCCTTCTCCTATGGTCTTGCACGTGGATAACACCAGTGCAATTCAGATTGCTGTTAATCCCGTCCTTCACAACCGCACGAAGCACATTGAGGTTCACATTCACTATATCCGTGACCTTGTTCGTGCCGGTACGATACAACTACGCTATATTCCTACGGAAGATCAAGTGGCGGATTTGCTCACCAAGTCTTTTACTACGAGTCGTCACTGGTTTTTAGCTAGCAAATTGATGCTTCGAGATCAGCATCAATTTGGGGGAGGCTGGTAGCGTATATATCAGCTCACACTATTGGCCCATGGACATGCAGAACCCACGTTAGTCATTGGGCCTTTTATTGTTGAGGGTTTACGTAGGAATAGGTTTGGCCGAGTAGGGTTTTTTCAGAGCTTGGCAGTATATATATTGTAAGTTGTATCTCATGGACGGGTTAAGCAATTACAGCCGATAGCTCGGAGAGTGTTCAAACTCTCCCGTGGATTAGTCCTGAATATTTCAGGGATACCACGTAAATCTGTGTCTCATCGTATTTCGTTTCACTTTCGATATGTCTAACAGAACTGAGATTCACTAATATAATTTAGATGTAAAAGTAAATTCGATCCTTCTCTTAGTAACATAAGTAAGAAGAAGGGGAACAAAAGAAAAACATAAGTAAGAAGAGAACTTTTCGCACCAGCTAGCTACTCATTTATAAGTCGGAAACATACAACAAAATTTCGAAAACAAAAGATAGAAATCCATCCTAACATATAGCCGCACAGAAAGCAACGAATTAATACCCGACCATTGGATCGAAATAATAGTGTAGTCATGATACTGCTGGATGATGAATGTGCAGGTCGTTGAGCTTACTTGATGCTGCAAATATATATGCAATTAATTGATTTGGTGAAGTCTATAATAGTAACGATCGAGTTAATTAACCCAAAAAAAAGGGCAAGATAATGAACTCAACTAGCTAGTTTACGTACTCTTTACACTGAAGATTCTTGGAGAGCTTGAAAGGAACGTTGACTCTGCAGTTTTGAGGGATCACGTTCAACCGGCTCTCCACCAAGTTCAGCATAGGCGTCTTGAAAATCTTCTTCAGGCACTTGCAGGCTACCTCCTTATCCTCAGCCGTCTTTGCTTTGTCGGAAAGGGTTCGCATCCCGTTGCAGCACTTGGGCGGGACAGTCTTCTCGTCGCCGTTGCCTCTCGCGTAATCCAGGCATGGCTTCGCACTGTGCTTCACGTCCTCGCACGAGATAGCTGCTGCATCGCTCCCAGTAGCGCAGTGGCAGATCATGAAAACCAAACAAGAAACGGCCATGGTGTTGAACACCATCATCATAAGCTTGGTCGAAGGATTCATTATCTGAATATCTTTCACTTTTTTGGGTTTGGATGGCTGCTAGCTGTTTTTGTTGTTGATAACTTCGGATGGCTGCTGTTGGTTAGCTAGCTAGCTTTTGGGCTTTATATATATAGAGTTGCTTAATGATCGATCATGAGGAGTTTTGATGATTTGGATTGTACGATTACTTGTTTTGTTTTTTGGTTTGGTTGCACAATATATATTACGTACGTCTTCTTTATTACTACTTAACGTATTAGTTGACTATAATTTGTGCTAACTAATGACCTCTAGTGTAGATGTCTTATAATTTGTTATTATTCCCTTCTCTAGCTATGCTATGATACTTTAAGTTTTATACGTACCAAACTCTATCTCTGTTTTCTTAACTAACCGGATTGTACGATTGAATCGGAAAAATTAGTAATTTATGGTTCAGTTGTTGACCATTATACAATCATTGGTTGATTGTTGATAGAAACGTTCATATATTGTAACATAGAAGACGTATATAATACAATAATTTAGAACGGAATTTTTCACTAATCATACTCAATTTTAAATTTATAACATCTATTACCAAAAGTTCTAATAAATCATTCAAATATTTCTTTAACATAACCATTTTATCAAATTTAAGTTAGTAATTGGGGTTGACAATTAGTAGTACACCACACAAATCCAACATAGAGGTTGAGAAACGTAGAAGAGGAAGGAGAAAGAAGATTAGTAAGTGTAGCGTTATTTTAATTAATAAATTTCACTTTTACAAAAAATAAAATAAAATTAGTAAGGGGTGTAAGTGTGACCCTAAATACCCACCGACCCGCCTCGACTCTGACGGTCGGATGGGTCAAATTGTCTACAAGATCAGTTTAGGGTTAGGTCATATTTTGACCTTGTATGGGTCGGGTCAACTTAGAATCGAGTCACTTTTTGACTATGTGACTCTTAACAACAACTAGTGATGTAAAATTTTTCATACCAACACATTGGACGTATTTGTAAACTTTTAAAAGTTTAAGTACTAAATTGTAAAAAATAAAATTTGGGTACCAAAACATAAATTTACCATCAAAATTTATGACTCGCCACATATACACCGTGAATTAATCCCGACTAGAGCCCAAGTTTTTAAGCTCTAGCCGGGTGCAGAACAGGACAAGTATGTTTTAATTCTCAAACCCGGGCCGGTCTATGTACCCCTACTTCAATTGCTTAGGTTGTTATCTAGCAAACGCTTTTGGTTTTAATACTAAGAAAACTACAAATGAAAACAAACAAGTAAAGTAAATCGAGGGGAATTCTATATGAGAGGACCTCACCCGGGTATTGCTCCCCCTAGTCTCGTGCTAAGAATCAATGAACAGAACTCTAGTGTGAAGGCTATGTTTATATACCGTGAGGCGGGTGCAACAAGCTAGGAACGAGCCCTCCTAGTCGATCAATCAAGGATTGCTACAATAAGCTAGCGAACCTAGCCCTCTTAACCGCTTGGCTAAGGATTGCAACAATAAGCTAAGAGGGCTAGCTCTCTTAATCAAACAAACTGAGGAAACTCTGACTCTCTTAGTTGATCAATTAAGGATTGTTGCATTGAGTTAGTAGACTAACTCTGTTAACCTTTCGGCTAAGGATGACAACAATAGGCTAGACGATCTAGCCCTCTTAACTAATCAACTAAGGGTTGCAAGACCCAACCCTCGGAAGTTAATCCGGACGGTGGAGAGCGACCAACCATGATGGGATCATGGTACTACTCCGATACTTGCGGATTTGGCCCTAGATTAACCCAAAAGGGGTTATCCAAGTTGCTAGGAGATCAAGTTCCCTATGGGCCAAAGGGAGATTTTCACCTTCTAGGTTAATTTGACCCAATAATGACATAAAGCAAGCAACACCCAATCATTCATGATCAATACCTCAAATATTATATAAAACACACAATCAACACAATATAATCAAGTTCTTACATCCTAACACACATCTAGGCTAGGATTCACAATACCTAAGTGAGTAGACAGGCTAATCCATAGCTAGGCAAAGAAAAACAACAAAAATGGGAGAAAGAACCAGGCAGGGATGAAAATCTTCCTTCCTTCTTGCTCGAATTTCCCTTGAGAAGAAGAGATTTTCAATCCTCTATCTTGAATTGAACCCAATCTCCTTCTTCCTCCTTTGAATGACACTTTCTCTCTCTAGAATGGGAAGTAGAAACCCAAATCTCTCACTAGAAAACCCTCTTTATTCTGAAAACTAAACCCTAGAAAATTCTCTCTCTTCCTCCTTTCAGCTCTCTATTTATACCCAGTCGCACCCTGTTCACGGTTCCAGTTCAAGGCCGTGAACATCACGCCGGGAGCGTGAACACAGATCAAAACACGCCGCTTCACTTAAGGAGTTCACGGTCCATGGCTCTAGTTCACGGTCTTACGACCGTGAACTGCCTCGATGTTAGTAACCTCTAAAACTCCTCTGGACACTCTGCGGTTTACTATTTGTGGTTCCTGTTCACGATCCTGGCGACCGTGAACTCCAAGATCTGTCCGTGAACTACAGATTCTTTCCTGGGCGCCTGCGCTCCACGATCACGGGGCAATTGTCACTGTCACGGGGAAATCAGACTTTTCTTCGGTTTCTTCTTTTTTTGACCTCCAATCGTCGTGAAACATGTCCTTGACCCTTCCACACGTGCTAGAACCTGAAATGTATCAAAACAAGCACAACCTAGCGTGAAATATGTCGAGGGACGATGAAATGCAAAGTCAAACTATCAAGCAATGAGGGGTAAAATGTGTACAATTGGACCCGAATCAATTTAAAGACTTATTTGTAAAAAAATTAGGTACTAAATTGTAAGAAAAATAAAATTGGGTACTAAAATATTATTTGCCAAAAATCTGTGGGTTAATTAGGGACGACCCACTGAGCTGACCCTCTCCGACCAAAAGGGCCAGACAAGGTCAAGAAGGAAACAGACACATGGCAGGTCAGTTATATATCTTAACCCTTCAGGGGGCGGGGCGGGTCATACATGGTAAGGAGAGGGACAAGATAGGGTGGGGACACTTTTCAACCCTAAATCAAGGATGGATGGTCTTAGTTTACATTATAAAACTTTTTCTTACACTTTTTGTGGTTAAAATAATGAGCTAGAGGACCTATCAAATATGAGTGGTTCATCTTATTTCATATCCAACTGTTAATAAAAACCATCTGGTCCATCCCAACCATCCAAATAAATGACCTAAACATAGCGATTCTAGAGGTGTTCCACAATGGACAATGGTTAGGGTGCTAATACCTAATTTATTAGCATGATGCTAACACCTAATTTGTTAGCATGATGCTAACACTAGCTCCAACCAATAGCAACTCATTTTGATGATTTTTTTATTCCAAGGGGTTGACTACAATTAATGCGGATTTGTAAAGGGAGGGGCACACGTGTGGCGCTAGTCAATAATTGCACGTTTTGCGTCTCGCCACCGGTATCATGAAGCGGACCACAAAACATATACCAGAAATACAACAAACCACACCACAAATAAGTAATAACATAAAGAATACTAGAAAGCTTATAAAGCATACTAGAACATCACTACACCACAAAATTCATAAAGCTTATAAGAAAACTCAAAGCTGACCACAAGTTTCATAAAGCATATAAGAAAACTCAAAGCAGACTACAAGTTCTCTAAAACATACAAAAAACATTATAAATCATACCACAAGTTCCCTGAAAGCAAGCTATAACCCTCATAAAGCATAACACAAGTTTCCTGAAGCATACGAGAACCTCATTAAACATACCATAAGTTTCATAAGCAGATTAAAAACCTCATTAAGAAGACCACAAGTTCACTAAAGCAGACCATAAGCCTCATAAAGCTTACCACGAGTTTATTAAAGCATACCACAAGTTTCTTAAAATATATCAGAAACCTCATTAAATATACCACAAGTTCCCTTAACCAGACAAGAAATCTGATAAAGTATACCCCAATTTTAGATATAAAAATGTAAGCCATTAAAATTTTAGATACTAAAATGTATTTTTCCATTAATATTATAGGACTTATATGAAAAAATTAATTTTAGGCACTAATCTTAAAATCTGATAAGTTTAGGTATCCAACTGTAATTTGTATATGAAATCCAAATCCATTGAACGGACAAAAAAGATACTATTATAATTGTATTTATTATAATACTATTGCAGTGGCCTTGAGACGCTAGTACCCATTGTAGGACAAGTGACAAAGACGTGAACCTTTACCCTTTGACTTTGCAAGAGTAGTTTCGTTGCTAAAACGGAAGAAGGAGTAGGAAGCAATCCATGCAAGGAAGTGACATGAGCTATTGAAGCAAGTCTTATGTGGAGGAAGGATGCTAGGGAGCAACACTAGTTGATTGAAAGGACACCACATCAGGAATAGATCGACACTTACATATCGGCTGCTGGATTCTTGACCAGATATGATATCGGAGCAACATACATAGGGAGTCGATGAAGATCAAACAACAATCGTATATAACATATGCGAATAATTAATGTTAGTAGGGCACTAACTGATAGTTTGGCTTTGCATTTCATCGTCCCTCGATATATTTCACACTAGGTTGTGCTTGTTTTGATACATTCAGGTCCTAGCATTTGTGGAAGGGTCGAGGAAGAGTTTTGGAGCTATTGGAGGTCGAAAAAAGCGCAAAAACCAAAGAAAAGTCCAAAGTCACCGTGACAATTGCCCCGTAACAGTGAAGCGCAGGCGTCCAGGTTTCAGGCTATGTTCACGGTTTCCCATTGGAGTTCACGGTCTTCTATGGGTGTGAACTGAAGCCATAAACCGTGAACCTCGAAGCGTCTAGTGCGAATTATGAAGTTACTGAGTGAACTCATGTGAGTGAAGCGGTGCGTTTCGACACAATGCTCCAATTTCATGGACGCGTTCAAGAGTTCACGGCATTGAATTGACGTCGATCCCCGTATAAAATGTGAGCTGAAAGGAAGAGAGAGGGGAGAGCCCCGAAAGGGGGGAGAGCCTTCTTCTTGAAGCCCTAGAGAGAGAGGCTAGGTTTGCTCCAAGTGAAGATTTTGGAAGATCCTCTCCCAAGGAGGAGTTCTACAAGCACAAGGTCATTGCAGTCAAACTCGAGATTTTATCTAAAATCGAAAACGGGGGTAAAATCGGAATCGTAAAATCGAATCGTAGAATCGTAGGATTTTAAGTACCACATAGAAATAAACATATAATAATATTAATAAGGTAAATCATTAATAACACAAAGACATATAACGTTTAAAGTGATAATTTTCAAGATTAATGTTCCAAAATCATCATTTTAATTGTTGTTTAATGCGTAACTCGAAATAATTTATGAGGAAGTGATAGAAGTCATGGGATTTGGCTCTTGTTTTTCATGTTGTGTCTAGATAGGTTAACTCAAAATAGTATTTAGACATCGTTTACTAAGCATGATTTAAAACTAAGAATAAGTGAACTCCAATAAGAATTTTAATGTCATTGGTTTGGTATAAATACATTCATTAATAAATTAATTTGTTAATAATGATGTTAATTCTTTCGTACTTACAATATTATGACAACTATTTTATCGATGAGTTAAACAAGGGGAAGGGAAAGTGGTTGACCGAACCCTAATTAGGTTATTTTTTCTTTTCAAATGTTCTTTTAATATGAAAAATATCTGAGAAGATCCCCGTCATTGCCCTTTCCATCGAAACAGTTATGCTTCTTTTGAATTAGCTCAAACTACCTATTTTGTTCACATAGGATCAAAATCCCGATTTCGAATGATTTTAAGGTCCATCGATTTTATATTAAAATCAGGATCGGAATCCCTAAGTAAAATCCTAAAATCCTACGATTTTACGATCAAAATCCCGATTTTGACTGCATTGGACAAGGAGGGTTGGAGGCATCGCAATGATGGTTTCTTTCTTCTTCCTTTGTGTTCTTCCTTTATCTAGCATGTAGTAGTTTCCTTTTTCACTTGGGTGTTGTAGAATCCCAACTCCTATAATGTAATTGATTGTGTGGATTGAATGATTGTGTGATGGAGGTGTTTACTTTAAGGTTTGAGGTATTATTCATGAATGATTGTGTTGTGTGAAATCCTATCAATCTAATTGCCATTCTAACCTAGTTTAGAGAGGAGACCTCCTTTGGTTAAGAGGCTCTTTTAGAGATGGGTTTCCTTGGGCATTCCATGCCTTCTGTTCTAGGTTAATTAAGGGCAAACCTCTAAGCTTGAATTAGACATCTGGGTTAATTGTGATTATACTATCCAAACCCTTGGTTTGAGGGAGAAGGTAAGTCAACCCTAAATTGCTTGGGCCAAGAGGGCTACAATTGTAGTCTTTGCCCACTATCTTGGTTTAGCGATTGGGAGAATGGTTTTCAACCATTGTTTCACCTCCAACGGGTCACGATTGCCTCGTCACATGCCGTTTCATTCAATTCCACGGTTCTTGGTAGTTGGTTAGTGGAAAGCAACACCCGAGTGAAACTCCTCACTTAGAGTTTTCCACCCATTTTACCTTACTTGCTGGTTTTCATTTGTAGTTTTCATAGTTTTAAACCCAAAACCGATTTCCTAGATAACAACTTAAGAGATTGAAGTAGGGGTACATGGACCGGCCCGGGTTTGACAATTAAATACTTGCCCTATACTGCACCCGGATAGAGTTTAAAAACTTGGGCTCTAGTCGAGATTAATTCGCGGTGTAGTTTCGTGTGAGTCACTAACACATATCATTGTATCTGATCTCTCAATCATGCACAAGTTCAGGTTGTACTATTAGGGAATTGTACATTTATGTTATGGTACAACTTGAAGTTAGGTACAATATGAAGTTGTACCATAATGTTAAAGGTACAAATTCAAGTTGTACTATAAAAGCAAAAAAATAAAGCACCAATGTTTTAAAGTATTGTAAAATTACTCAATAGAATTATCGAACAAACCACATTATTGATTTTAATATGTTGGGTTACCAAAAACCATTTCGAATCCAAATCAATAGAGGAAAAATGATTAGGTTGGGTTTTTGCTTCCTCGTAAGGCACAAACAACCATTTTGTGTAAGTATTGTCACATGTGGTAGATGACATGGCGCCAGCAAGGTGACAATATGGCAGTTGCACATGTGGCGTATGTGGAAGACCAGAACCATAGAGATTCCTCTAGGATTATCCACTTTATGAAGAGCTTTAGTATGCACGTATTAGCCACATTGTGGGTGGTATTAAGAGAGTGCATTATGGCGGGACTTAATGGGTGTAGTTATGAGAGATACCATTATGAGGGGTCATTGATAGGGGTGGAGAACGGGACGGAACAGGTACCCATTCCCATTTAAAGGGGATAATCCATCCCATTTCCCAAACCCGTACGGGTATCCATTTAAAAAACCTGAAAAATAACTAAATTAGCCGCCACTTGCAGCAAGAACAGATTTGCCACCTGCAGCAAGTGATGTTGCGGCCACCAGGAAAACAGCCCACCACTTTCATATAAGGACTATTACACAATTCAAGCAGTTATCAATAGATAACCCAACGTCAATCTAAATATCTAGCCCAACACAAAAGAAATAAACAATAAATGGGGAATGGCTAATGGCTAGTGACTAATGGGTATGTATTGGGTATAACGGGTACCCATACTATCCAAATAGGTATTAGCGGATAACCTGCGGGTACCCAATGTTGAAATTTTCAATCCCAAGTCTCATCCCGTAATAAATATTACGGGTATGGCTACCCGTAACTCTCAAAAAATGGGATGGGTATGGGTATACCCAAATACCCATTTCCTGTTGTCCACCCCTAGTCATTGATGCCTTGTATGTGGAGATGTCTATATAATGAGTCATCTCCCTCATTGGTACCCATCCCATATTTTATAGAGTAATACACACTAGAGATTTCCCCCAAGTTCCTTTGTCTTTCTTCTTGCTTTCTTTGCTTGCGCGTGAGTTTGAGAGAAGGCTGCTTAGTTCTCTAACGGAATTGAGAGCTAAAGCCGCACGACCAAGAGTAAGGTCGTGACAAGTGGTATCAGAGTCTGGTTCGGCTTGGTGCTAGAAAAGAAGAAGTAAAGCCAAACGAAGAGGAAGAGCCTCACCAAAAAATGTTGGGATCAGAAGGTGGTGTTACTGATGCTGAGAAGCAACGCGGAAGAGGTCCCAACAAGAGCTCGAGGCCTAAAGATACATCAAGTACTCGTGATCTTGTTACGGCTCTAGTGAAGCGCGTCTCTAGAGTGGAAGTGAAGGTGGTCGAAGATGTCACCGCAATTGAGAATTTTGGAGTGCACGACACCCAAGTCCAAGGGGATGTTCAAGGAATGGTTGCTCGGTTGTCGAGCTTGGAGATCAATAATGATGGGCTTCGTGAAGAGCTAGTGGACTCGGGTGTCGTGCTTGGAGACCAACACCATCTCCATGAACAACGCGAACGAATTTGTAATAGGGTATATCTAGGCTGCGGTGGGCGGCTTGAAGGAGGAGATTGCAGAATTCAAGAGTGAGGTCACTCTAATAAAGAGAGCCATGGCTAGTGGACCATCCCCAGGGCAATCTGTCCCGCGGGCTGACGTTCTAAGACAGAAGAACTTCGGAGGTTCAAGGAATGCGAGGGATTTAGAGAACTTCCTTTGGAGTCTTGAGCAATACTTCAATGCATCCAACATCCAAGAGGAGGAGGTAAAACTTCGTATTAGTCCACTTTACTTGGTCGATATCGCAATGGTTTGGTGGAGGCGACGTGAAGCAGAGATCAAAAAGGGACCGTGTGTGATGGCAACATGGAATGATTTCAAAAGAGAAATCAAGAGACATTTCTATCTGGATAACGTGGAGCTCGAATCCTGTTCAAGGTTTATGAGGCTCCCCACAGGGGTGGAGTTCGAGAATATGTGAAAGAATTCTCAGAACTGCTTCTTGAGATCCCAGACATCACGGACAAGGAGGCCATGCACAGCTTTCTTGATGGGCTACAACCGTAGGCCAAGATGGAGATGCAACGTCGAGGAGTGTAAGACCTTGCAACTGCCATGGCAACGGCGGAGTCTTTTGTTGAGTACAAAAGGCAAGAGAGCAGCACCAAGGAGAAGTGTTCAAAGCCCAACAAGGGTGGAGAACCGCGTCACCCTTTCAAGGAGGGCACTCGCACTCAATTTGTATGACATTGTCCGTTTAATTAATTTGGATAACCAAGAGATTGGATGACAACATCCATTTAAGAATCATATGGTCATCATAGATTTGGATGACACCATCTACACATAAGAACAAGATGGTTTCCATGGGATGGATGATATCGTCCAATTATGAATTAGATGCATTCATATTGATTGGTAACCATATGCATGAATGGTACAATCCATTGTATGCTAACTATTGGATGGTTATAATGTTACAACATGGATGGTATAATCATGAGACTGGATGATCACCATTCTTTAGTTAGGCATGGAAGGTAACCATCCATTCTTCCATTTGCATAGTCATCTCAAGTTCGGTTAAGGTCCACAAAAATAACGACACATCCTGACAACTACCACAATCTTATATTTACGGGGTGGACTATTTAAGGCAATACCAATTTTCCAAAAAATAAACATATGGCATTTTAAAAAGCTAAATAATTTTGTGTAAACAAATGTGAAACACTTTTATTACTATTTATTCCTTTAATTTTGTTTTCAAATCTCATTTTTCTTCTCTCCCTCGATAATGTGAATAATGTGAACACTTGTATTACTAATTATTCCTTTTTGTATTATGAACCACATGGGGTTTTTTTACCAAGAATTGCTTGTATTACTAAGAAATTAAACATATAACGTTTACAACTCTACACAGATCTAAGTGCAAAAATGAAAATTAGTAAATCAATTAGAGACAAAGTTAGGGCTTTCTTAGCAATCATATAGACTATCCTATTGTTCTGTCATCCTACAAAGCATACTGTCAATCCTGTCGAATTTCCTGAAAGATAACACCCTCTTTGATATCAGCAGTCATCCCTGAATTCAACTTATTAATCACTACCTTCCCATCGTCAAATAAATGTGTTGAAGGAAATCTTTTGTCACTGCACCACTGGATCGTATCACGCAAAGCCACCAATTCCAAAATCCAAGGTTCTTGAGGTCTTTCTAGACATGATCTACGCATTATCACCACATCTCCAAAACCATTTAGAATGACAATCCATACTGCTACATGCGATCCACTACATACGGCCCCATCAAAAGAACACTTGGCATTTGATCAATGTGGCGTACCTTGAGCCTCTAAAGGAGTTCTATGGCCCACCCAAGCAGTGCTCACGTCACCATATGGAGGTAGCGTGAGCAACTCCAACACCTAGGTCTTATACTGGCGTTGTGAAACTGAGATGCGAACATGTTAAAAATCAAACATCACTCGGTTTCTTACCTTCCGAATACGCCAAAGAAACCCTATAGCTCGATTACTCTATCCGGTGAGGGTTCGCATCTCAGCACTTGTTGAAGAAAGATGGCACAATTCTCAACCTCTAATTATGCCATTAGAGGCCTCAACCCCGAAGCTTCCTAAAGGGTCATAGCCACTAGACAAAAAATAAAGAGATACTCGAACGTTTCCTCCTCCACCCAAAACATAGGATGCTAGACCAACACCTCAACCTTCTTTGTTAACAAGTCCTTTCTAGTTGGGATTAAGGTTCAAGAAGTCTTTTGGTGTAAGATAAGTGTTGGGGACTCATCTAGGTATCGCCTACGCGTGCCTAAGCATTGGAAGCAAAAATAATAATTTGTACTAAATGATGAATAAAATAACAAGTTACATCACTTCCAACTTTACTCTTGCCAATAGCTTTATGCCTTCCATTCCTCCTCTCCTCAACCGCTTCCTCCTCTTCCTGGTGAAAGTGTGAAACAAAATAAAAACAATCGGTGGAGGAGCCACGGATGCGATTGCGGTGAGACGACGAGGATCCCGAGGGTGGAGACAAAGGCATCGAGTGGTGTTGGAAATAAATAAATTATTTCTTTTGTATTATTTGGTGGGCACGTTTGTTTGGGAAAGGAAGGTTTTGATTGGTGAGAAATGGGACAAGAAAACTTGGCACAGAGAATTTGGAGGAGAGGCTCTTTCTTTCTAATTTGCTTATGCTTCTTTCTTATTCGGCTCTGCTTCTCAAACTAAAATGGACAAGCCTATTTATAGGCTTCAAAATGTACAATATCTCCATCTTATTACAAAATATCTGCATCAACCGCCATACACATGTGGCCTTCTTTTTGTTTAATCACAACTAACTTATTAATTGCAAACCTAACCATTTCTGGTTTCCTCTAGCAAACTACCACGTTAGTATCTTCTAAGCTTTCCAGATTTTTTTATTTTTATTTTATTAATAATTAAACTTTAATTTTTAACACTCCCCCTTAAAGTTTAATTCGTTATTACTCCGAGTAGCGTCCTCATCTTGACGAACACGTCTTGCTTCAGTGGCTTCGTGAAAATATCAGCAATCTGGTCTTCAGTCTTCACATACGTCAACGCCACTTCTTTGTGCTCCACACATTCTCTCAGAAAATGATATCTTGTACCAATATGCTTACTGCGATCATGAAACACTGGATTCTTTGCTAATGTCGGGGCAGACTTGTTATCAACATAAATCTTAGTTGATTCTTCCTGTGTCATGTTCAATTCCTTCAGCAACTTTCTTAACCATATCGCATGATACGCACACGATGTCACATCAACATACTCAGCTTCACAAGTAGATAATGTCACGATAGCTTGCTTCTTTGAACTCCAAGTGAAAGCTGTATCCCCTATAAAAAATACAAATCCTGTAGTGCTTTTGCGATCATCCACGTCTCCTGCCCAATCACTATCGCAGTATCCAACCAACTTGAAATTTTCTGACTTAGTATAAAGTAGACCATAGTCAATTGTACCTTTTATGTATCGCAATATCCTCTTTGCAGCATTCCAATGTGACATCATCGGTGCCTTCATGTATCTGCTGACTAATCCAACTGCGTAGAGAATATCTGGTCTGGTACAAGTCAGGTATCTCAGACTTCCCACTAGGCTTCTAAACTCCGTTGAGTTAACCTTCTCTCCTTTGTCATCCTTGGATAATTTCAGTCCACACTCAGCTGGTGTACTCACAGGATTACAATTCTCCATCTTAAACATCTTCAGAACCTCTTTGGCAAAACCACTCTGTGAGATAAAAATTCCTTTCTCCTTTTGAGTTACTTCAATGCCGAGATAATATGACATCAGTCCGATGTCTGTCATCTCGAACTCGCAAACCATCGTCTTCTTGAACTCTTCAAACATTTGAGGATCGTTGCCTATGAAGACGAGATCATCAACGTATAGGCAAACTATCAGGATTGCTCCCCCTTGAACCTTGCAGTATAGTGCATGCTCATGCGGACATTTGCTGAACCCATTCTGCTGAAAGTACTTGTCAATCCTGCTATTCCAAGCTCTAGGTGCTTGTTTCAGACCATACAGTGCATTTTTCAGCTTGAACACCTTATCTTCTTGACCTTCAATGACATATCCAGGAGGTTGCTCCACATAGATATCTTCCTCGATATATCCATTGAGAAAAGCTGACTTCACATCCATCTGGTGTATCTTCCATCCATTTTGAGCAGAGAGAGATATCACCATCCTGATACCCTCCATTCTCGCTACAGGAGCAAAAACTTCATTATAGTCAATGTCTGGTCTCTGACTATATCCTTTAGCCACCAATCTTGCTTTGTGCCTGGCAACTTCTCCTTTAGCATTCTTCTTCGCTTTAAATACCCACTTCACACCGATGGACTTCTTGTTCTCAGGGAGTGACACAAGCTCCCAAGTCTTGTTCTTCTCAATTGCTCCAATTTCTTCATCCATAGCTTTCTTCCATTTTTCATCCTTCATGGCTTCTTCAACATCAACTGTTTCACTATCAATGAAATGAAAGTAGAGTGTCAATTCATCACCTTCAATGGTTGTCGTTTCCTCATAAATTTCTTCAAGTCTCCTATACTTCTGTGGGCTTTCTCGGGGACTTTCACTCGATTCTCCTTCTGGGCTGGCAGGCTCCATGTGACTGGGTGGACTTGTCACATGTGTAGCTGTGTCTGGTTCATTATCACTTTCATCCATAGTGAATGGATAAAAAGTATAATTCTTCTTTGCTTCAGCAGTCCAATCCCATGTTGCTTCTTCATCAACTACCACGTCTCTGCTGATGATCAACTTCTCTTACACGTGATCAAACATTTTGTAACCTTTTGAGTGTTCTAAGTCTCCAAGGAATATGTACTTCTTGCTTTTGTCATCCAACTTCTTCCTTTCTTGATCTGGTACGTGCACATATCCAACACTTCCGAAGACTCGGAGGTGAGATATTCTGGGTTTCCTTCCACTCCATGCTTCTTGGGGTGTTTGATTCCAAACACTCTTTGTTGGTGACCTATTTAGCAGGTAGACTGCACAATCAACAGCTTCAGCCCATAGCTCCTGTGGTAGGTTCTTGCTCTTCATCATGCTTCTCGCCATGTTGAGTACAGTTCGATTCTTCCTCTCAACAACTCCATTATGTTGTGGGGACCTTGGGACTGAGAGAAACCTGCGAATTCCTTGATATTCACAGAACCTTCTGAACTTCTTGAGCATAAATTCTCCACCTCTATCTGATCTCATGGCTTTGATGTAGCAGCCACTTTCATTCTCCACGAGCATCTTGAACTTCTTGAAAGCTTCAAATGTGTCTGAGTTTTGCTTTAAGAAGTAAACCCATGTCTTTCTACTGTAGTCATCAATGAACAATAGGAAGTATTTGTTCTTGGCAAATGATGTTGGAGTGATCGGACACAGAGATCAACATGGACCAGCTCAAGTGGTGCTTTAGCTCTTGACAGGGACTCCTTCGGGAAACTTGCCCTGAATTGCTTCCCAACTAAGCACCCTTCACACAACTGGTCTGGATGATTGATCACTGGCAGACCATGCACCATCTTCTTCTGACCGAGCAATTTCAGACCTCCAAAATTTAGATGGCCATACCTCATATGCCACAGCCATGTATTTTTCTTCACACAGGCTTTCAAACACTTCGCCATATCAGTCTGAATGTTTAGGGTGAACATTCGGTTTCTCCACATTGGTACTCTGGCCAACAACTGCTTCTTCTCATTTAACAGCTCCAGTTGACGATTCACCATGTGGACTTCATAATTTTTCTCCATCAGCTGACCCAAACTTAGGATGTTACTAGTCATGTCTGGGACATAATACACATCACTGATAAATTGTTGTGAGCCATTCTTGAGCCGAATGAGTATAGTTCCTCAGTCTTTGATAGGAATTTTCGAGGAATCTCCAAATACGACATTTCCTTTCACCGATTCATCCATATCCACGAACATATTTCTTTTACCACACATGTGGTTGCTTGCTCATTATCCATATACCACATGTTGTCTCTCGGTTTTTCATCTCCTTGATGCGAAAGCATCAATGTGCCTTCGACTTTTTCTTCTTGCACGTTGTTTGCTGTCTCCTCCACTTCTTTAGGCGGACTCCAACATTCCGATGCATAATGCCCATACTTCGAGCAATTATGGCACTGGACGCTGGATTTATCACGACCTTCATTTGATCTCCAACTTACTCTTCCACGTCCACGATCACGACCTCTGCCTCTGGTGGACGTTTCATAGTTCGTGGTGAAATTTCCTCCGTCTCTACTTTGATATGCTCCTCGGGCTCTTCCTCTGCCTCTGTAGTTGCCTCTGCCTCGATCTCTGTGCTGACCTCCTCCTCGGGCACCTTCTTTCTCCTCTGTGGTAGCTTTTGTGGCTAACACTTGTTCTGACGATTCTTCGTTTCTTTTATTTAGTCTTTCTTCTCTGGCTTGTAATGAACTGATGACTTCATCAGCCGTCATTTTTGACACGTCCTTAGCTTCCTCCATGACCACCACCACATAGTCGAACTTCGGTAATAATGACCGTAGAATTTTCTCCACCACTTCGGTCTCTTCAATTTTCTCCCCATACTGCTTCAGTTTGCTGGCGATAGACTTCACACGGGCGGTGTAATCTGAAACAGATTCACCTTCTTTCATCTTCATTGCTTCAAAATCTCCTCTGAGTGTCTGAAGTCGAACTTTCTTTACTGGTTCCACACCTTGCATTTCCTTTTGCAAAATCTCCCATGCTTCCTTTGCTGTGGTAGCATATGCTATTTGATCGAACATCGATTCATCAAGACACTGATGAATGAGAGTGAGTGGAGAAAATCAAGACACTTTTTGATCACTCTTTTTTTATTTTTTCTCAATACCTCCTTTTCAGCAGGAGATAACCGAGAATCCTCCACGGGAATCTCATAACCTTTCTCAACGATATCCCAAGCATCTTGGGATCCAAGCAAGGCTTTCATATGGATACACCAATTTTTGTAATTGGTTTTGGTAAGGTGGGGAAAGTGGATTTTTCGGCCATAGGAAAATTGTGATAACAAAAACACGAGAAATTCTTTTCTGACGTGGAAGTTCAGACTACGCTGCAACCACAGAGCATACTTAAGAATAACTCGGGCTCTGATAGCACTTTGTTGAAAATAAATAAATTATTTCCTTTGTATTATTTGGTGGGCACATTTGTTTGGAAAAGGAAGGCTTTGATTGGTGGGAAATGGGACAAGAAAACTTGACAGAGAGAATTTGGAGGAGAGGCTCTTTCTTTCTAATTTGCTTATGCTTCTTTCTTATTCGGCTTCTCAAACTAACATGGACAAACCTATTTATAGGCTTCAAAGTGTACAATATCTC
Source organism: Linum tenue (assembly GCA_946122785.1). NCBI lineage: Eukaryota > Viridiplantae > Streptophyta > Magnoliopsida > Malpighiales > Linaceae > Linum > Linum tenue. The sequence continues at coordinate 20,191,422 of CAMGYJ010000004.1, read as the reverse complement.
CAGCTTATTACAAAATATTTGCATCAACCGCCATACACATGTGGCCTTCTTTTTTCTGATTTTTGTTTAATCACAAATAACTTATTAATTGCAAACCTAACCATTTCTGAATTCCTCTAGCAAACTACCATGTTAGTATCTTCTAGGCTTTCCAGATTTTTTATTTTTATTTTATTAATAATTAAACTTTAATTTTCAACAAGTGGTTGATCTCTCTTATCCAAGCGACGCACGAAGGCCCAGTGGCCCGATCCGACCAGGCGACGCGAAGATGGGGAACCCTAATCAACGGTTTGTGCAATGGGTCTGGTCTTGGCGGTGCATGCAGCAAGGGGTATGCTTCTGGTTGTGTTAGGGAAAGTTAGGAGAGGAGGCTTTGATGGATTGGGAGATTGTGAGGCTTTGATGAATTTGAGGATTTGGACAGGGAGGGGAATTGAGTTTTGGACGAGATGAGGCCGAAGAAAAATCACAAAGGTAGTGGCTCAACCACAACTTTTTTGGGGTGAGGAAGCAAATCCAGTTTTCTGATAAAACCGCGTTGGGACCAACGGCTGATCCGGGACATAGTAGAGCACTGAGCTGTATTTCATTAAAAAATTAGATATTGTAAAAAAAATCATAGTTTTTTTATAATATCAATTGTACACGTTGATCTTTTAATATAGCAAATTCATCAATAATGGAGTCTACATCAATACCAGTAGCATACTACTCTCTTTCAAATAAAACAGTTAACCAATCGGCGAGAAATTCATTGCCCATTTTGTTGCGCAAATCATTTTTTACATGTTCCGTTGTTGAAAATGTTCTCTCCATATTAGTTGTTGAAATATGCAATGCAACACTAGACAAATCAATCGACTAATCAATTTGTATTGTGTATCCATCTTTATTTTCACAAGCCGCTCTAGTAATTTTTCAAAAGAACAAACCTCATATTTCTTTTAGTCTTTTATGTTTAGATTTTTAGAATTTTAGGTTTCATTGTTTGTTTTTCTTCAGACGAGAGTCATTGGAGCTAGAATTTTTAGGCAAAAATTAGAGTTGTGATTTGAATATGTTCATCTGACTCATTTTCCTAAATTCACACAATCTTATTATAAAATAACACTGGACCAAATGACTAAAATCGATAAACTCACAAGGCTATAGTAGCTCCAGATCCAAAGGAGGGCTGGGCCGTGACCTAGCACTACAAAAAAATGGGTCTATGGCAAGGGTTTTTTCTACCTATAGCAAGGGTTTTAACCCCTGCTACAAGTTGTAGCAAGGGTTTCGCCAACCCCTGCATGAACCCTCGCCTATTCTGCCCCTGCTACGTGTAGCAAGGGTTTTTAACAACCCACGGTGAAAGTCCCGTCCAAGGGTTATAGCAAGGGTTTAAAACCCCTGCTACATGTATCAAGAGTTTAAACCCCTGCTACAATTCAATATAAAATTCAATAGTAAGATGTTTGTATCAGGGGTTAAGCCCCCTGCTAAGTTCGTTGCTCTAACTAGCAAGGGTTAAAACCCTTGCTTAATTTGTCTCTAAATCAATTGCAACTAACTCAGAATCGTCACTAAAGAGAGGCTGATAAAATTTTTGAACAAACTCAAAACTGTCGCTAAAAACCCATGAAAATTGGTGGCTATAACTTGGTTGCAAATACTCTTCTCACTATAGATAAATCCATAACCAAGCTTTTTCTTGCAAAATTTTCTACAAATCATTATTGGGTAGCCAAATCATACAGTACACTATATCCATGATTCAATACATCATATGATAGAATGATGTCTATGTTATGGGGCTCTCTTTCGGTAACTCTCTTGCCTTCAATCCATCATGAGCTGTAGCAATTGCTCGAACAGAAATCTAAATAGGCCTGCACGTTAAGATTGGAGTAGGTAAACTAAGCTGGAAGTCTTACAAGCTTCGAATTAATAGGCATGAAATATTAATGAGAATGAGAGCACAGAATCAGGTAAATAACAAACCATCATTTTCAGAACATAGTCATATGAGTGTCTTTGCTTCCCCTGCTGTATATCAAAAGAAGAGAACCATGGAGTCAAACCTCAAAATGATTGTACTTAGAAGATTGTGCTCGATCATTGTAGTTATAAGGTAAATAACAAACCTTATATTAGTGTATAGTTTGCTTGCACTTAGAAGATTGTGCTCGATCATTGCACGATCAAGGACCGCGCAGTTGTCCAGCAACAGTGCTTTCTGTTGAAGTACAACCAATAATAAATAAGCACATTGCTAATGAATGCAAGACCTGCCAAGTTGAAAAGTTCATCATCACTAACCTGATGTGGCTTCAGTTATTCAAAAAATGCATTGATTTCGGGTTTCCTCCGGATCCTTTCCAAGTACACCTGAAACTACAACAAGGGACTGGTCATAGCAGGTTTAAGGCATTGTTCGGAGATGGTTCAGTCAAAAGATTTCAAGAAGAGGATGGGGCACTGAATCGGTAAACAGAGGCACCCACTAGTGCCAAGTAAACACCAAGTTACTGCAGAGAGAGAAAGAGAGAGACAGAGGACCTTTTGTAGTATAGGACCTTTTGCACGTTACAGCAGCAGTCAAAGCTTGCTCCAATGCATCCTCATCAATATTTCTTCAATGAAGAAAGTGCAATCATTTTGAGGTTTGACTCCATGGTTTCTCGTCTTCTGGTATACAGGAGAAGGGAAGTAAAGACACTCATATGACTATGTTCTGAAAATTTTACCTCAATACCCAATTAGAAATGGCCAAAGGTACTTGAATTAAACAATGTTAAGCAATGCTGTCTTTGAAATTACCTTCTCAATCTTTCCCAAATCAAGATGTTCCTGCAATTATTCTTGAACTACAACCCAACTCTAGTTGACAGGAACTCATCCCTGCATTAAGATTTAAGTGATGTTGGTATTATTGTTATCATATAAAAGGAGAGAGAACATCATGAGGACTAGGACTTAAGTCAACCATACTCACAAGCACCATAACTCGACCTACAAGAGCTCACCTCTTAAAGACGACTTGAGTAAATAAAAAAGATCACTAGCATAACCCATATGCTCCTTCTGCTTAGCATGTTCTTCAGGTGGCATTGGCCCCTTCTTCACATTTGTTTGGTCACAGCATGGTGCCCATCCCATTTCTCTGCACAAACCATAACAAGAAGCTAAGCTAGCTAGCAGGAAAGACAATGAAAGAAATGTACTTTAACATAGATATATTTATGTTATAACTCTTCATCACACAAATTAGGGAGCGACCAGTAGAGTTTGATGCTAAATGACAACTTCATGTCAACAATACATGATCTGATTTGGTTCAATATCAAGTTGAAATGTTATGAACTACATTTGTCTTTTCTCGGCGTACTTATAAAAGATCCAAAAAGAAAGTCGAGACTCAATTGAAGCATGAAAATCAGGACTTGGTCAAGATTTAGAAATTCACCTATGGATATTGATGAACACTTGCACCTTGGTTGTACTAGGAATCTGCCGCTCCTGCTGTCAGAATGATATGCTTTAAGAAATCAATTTTGCAATCAGTAAAAACCCGGGTAATTGTACAATTTAAAGCAGCAAGTAGAAGCTCGTTGTTTAGAATTTATGCTCTCTGACTTGAGCTAATGAGAATTTCTTAGAACTAGACTACATTGACAGTGACAGGATATGCTTTAGAGGGCATTATTAATACATACCGGATACCAAGTTGGCAGCTCAAAACCATCGATGAAGAATCATCGTCAACTGTACCTTATGAACAAGTCCATTACCTTGAGAACATAATTCAGCTCATCATCATTTCTCATGTGCAGGAAAATACTTCTCTAACACACAAGACTCATAATATTCTAAGTACAGAGAACCTAATGATCTACTCATCACCCAATATCTTCCAGCTCATGGGTTAGTACTATTAATTACCTAAATTCTCTATATGCTACTGCTTCTTACACAAGAAATAAAATAAAAAAGAAATGTCATGGCAGTACACCAGAAAGGATTTGCGTATAATACCTGTATATCAATGACCAGAACAAAATGAAGCTTCTTCCCAGCTGCTGTATGTAATGGTAAAGGTATCGTCAGTGGTGGCATGCCTATGTTTTAGTTGGTTTATTCTGCTGCTTGACTGATGAAGGTTAAAAAATGTTCAAACATACGGAAGAGTAAACTCTGAACATATGAATTATCAACCATGAATGGTTCCTACCATGTGGAACTCAACATATGTTGGAATGCTAATAACTAAAACAAAATTAAGTTACCTATCACTGATGATTCTCAATTCACATCTGGGGAACAAACCACATTGCACCAAAAATAAAACAATCAAATTCTCCACCCACATCGCTAAAGGGGTCTGGTTTTGGCAAGGAGGTGAAGAGTACCACCCAAGGGCATGAGCTGATTTTATAGATTCAATGATCTTTGGTTGCAATGGAGTCTGAGTAAAGCACTGTGCAATGTCCTTATCTGTTTTCCCTAGCGAATTGACCTCCATCATCATCCTATCCTATAGCAAATAACTGAATAGTTCAGGATAAGGAAATGGCTAACAGTAGCAGTATAAAATGACTAATCTATCAAGTAGCAGACGAAGCAGGGAGATGAGTAAAGATACCGGCAAAGTAAAAGGATCATGAAAAGAAATGTCCAGTAATTTTGGAGTCAATCAGACAATATGCATTTTGTACTCTACAAAAGGAGTTACCATTTCCTGCTGATCTTGCATCTCATCCGCTACCTTCTTTCCTGTACACACAACAAATTTAACCATCACCAACCACCAACAACATAAATCCCACCGAATCCTCTGCTTTAGTAGATACATAAAAAAAACTATAAAATACAACTTACACTTAAGCAAGCAAAAACCAGAACATAATGTAAAACCCTAGAATGTATAAGGGATCAAGTAGATAGCAAGGATAAGCATTAACTGAGACGAGTAGTGAGTGAATTTTTATTTGATTCGGGCTTGGAAGGGGAGGAGACGAAGAAGCAGAGCATCGTCCCTTTGTTGGTTGTCGTCGACGTCGAGCACCAGAGTCAAAAAGACATCGGAGAGCCGATCCATGTTACTTCGTCTTCTGCTGCTTCGAATTTCTAGCTTCTGCTCTCACATGGAATGAATGTTCTATCTACCACAACAAGAAGCAAGAAGTACTGATTCCGATCAAAATATGAGAGAGAGAGAGAGAGAGAGAGAGAGAGAGAGAGAGAGAGAGAGAGAGTGAATAACCTAATTGAGAGAATTAAAATTGATGTCAATCGGAGATTGCAATCTCTATCAAATTTCACGAACAGCTACCAGAGAGTTCATTAACCGCCTGTCGAATCAGCTTCGTCGGAGAAGCTATCGGCAATGCTCGTATGGTGGAGTTCGTTAACCGCCCGTCGAATCAGCTTCGTCGGAGACGCTATCGGCAAAGCTCGCGTGGTGGAATTCGTTAACCGCCGTCGAATTAGCTTCGTCGGAGACGCTATCGGCAAAGCTCGAATGCTGACTAGAACTTTTGTGCTATGGACGAAGAAGCATTAGAAGATGGAAGCGGGAAGTGGCACTGGACTAGGGATTTGTTTCTTTACATTTGGGATTGGAATTTTTTTTGCCCCGTGAAAAGATAGAAACAGTAAAACTAGATGAAATGGTTGGTTAATTACTTAATCCCTAGCAAGGGTTTCTCAACCCCTGATATATACCGCATCTACGCGAGTTTCAGGAAACACTAACAAGGGTTTCATGAACCCCTGCTACCAAACCCTTGCCATAGACTCATTTTCTTGTAGTGTAGGTTGGCCACTCGCCGGACGAGGAAAACAGTACCATATCGTTATATCATCGGAACACAAAATTCAAAATCAGCTTAAAAACAACACATTTCAAAGAAATTTCAAAACCAAATATAGTACCCGCCACAAAAAAAAAGGTGGCTAAAAACTGCTAAACAACTGAAAACTTCACTCCCATCATACTCCAGTCTCCAGCTCGATCTATTTCTCAGATCGACGATCAAACATAGGATGGTCACCCGCTTCAATTCCCTATGCTGAAAACCACAAAAAAAAAAAGCAATAAATTTCAGTAGATAACTAATTAATACTCATTTAAGTATGATATGCATAATCTTCGATAAGTTGATAATGTGACGTACAATTTATCAAATAATTCCTTGTACAGTTATACTTACTTGTCACAGTCGGGACTCTTGGCGAGCGTGAAAGGGATCCTAGCTCTGCAATTCGAGGAGAGCAGAGCCAGCCTGTCTTCTTGCACGTCCTTCAACCGCTTGAAAATTTTGGCGGAGCAGCTGCACACATCCTTCTGCTGCTCCACGTCGCCGGCCGTCTTGCGGACCAGCTTGCGCAGCCCGTGGCAGCAGACGTCGGTGACGCCGTCTTCCTTGCCGGTGATGTAGTTCTTGCATGCCTTTGCATGGTCCAGCACGTAGCGGCAGTCGCTGAGGGACGATGCATGGGCCCCACTACTACGCCCGCTCCAGTCCCCGACTGCAGTGAGGAACAACGCGACGACCGCCATGGCTACGTTCCATGTGTTGTTGTTTATCATGATACGATAATGATATGATGGTGTGTCGGATGAGATGGCAGCGTGGACTTTTATATAGTCAAGAATGATATATGGTTCAGTAAACGTACGTAACCGAATGAATTAGTCCCTCATGCGATAATCACTATGCAAAAAATCGTATAGCTGTGATATTGATGCCTCCTCTTGTTTGAATATTGTCAACTAATGTACCATATATGAATGCAACCAAAGAAGAAAGAACAAATTAATTAAAACAAGTATGAATTTCCAAACTATCTAAACTCTGTTGCGTTCCATACCACTAAAAAACCGTCGAATCTCTGTCCGGATTCCGAAAAAATGTCTGATTTCTTTCAAGAAGAGGGCATTTTCTATGATGATTATCAAGCGGTACGTACTCATTTTACTCAATTGTTGTTGTTATAATGATTTATTTAATTTATATACTAATTGATTTATGTTGTTGTTATGCTATCGTAGGTTGGGCCGGATGTTGATATTTACAACCAACGATATTATGTTGATCAAGGACCGATTGATCCGAGTGTTTTATATGATCAAGCTAATCATCGTTCAAGAGACGTTTGGAACGACCACAAGGTACATATTATTTATCATCACTTGTAATTTATATTTTGTTGAAGTAATTTATTTGTTTGTACAATAATTTATTTAATTGTTAATCGTATTGATTATTTTCAATAATTTAAATCAATACAATGCAACACTTATGTAGACTCTTTATAAAGAATGCATGTATAAGGAAATGGGGACTTAAGCGATCATCATGATCCCCCCATGACCTGGGAAAATCGGGTTCTAAGCGATCCTCGGATCCCCCCTTTTTCTATCAAAAAGACTGTGTTTCTAAGGAGATGTATACCTCTCCTAAGAGTCTTACGAGTGTACTTGTATTGCTTTAAATTATTGAAAATAATCAATACGATTAACAAAATAATATATTTGATTTTATGTGTATATGTACCAAAAATAATTATACTTAAATATTGAAAATTAAGTAAGTTATGTTAAAATTATGTATATTAGATAATGTACCTTGATTTAATTAATATTGCATCTTATAATATTATTAAATTATGTTTATTAGATAATGATATAACCATGGCTTTCTGTTTCCCTTGCCACGCTTTCTTGTAGTTAATGATATAACCATAACGATTAGAAATGTCGGCGATGATGGTTTTCAACTTCAGGCCAGGCTCCTCCTCAATTAGATGTTTGATAGCCGCGGCAACCACCCTTGATTTCAACTGTCGATGGCCTTGGGATGTTATTGATGACACACATGTGTGTGTGTTCACCGCACGGGATATGACCCAATGGCCGACTCTCTTGCTCTTGATGGCCCGGACCCTAGCTTTGCATCCCTCATTTTCATTCTTGCATCGTACCATCAGCCTCTTTGTGTCGGAATGGGTTGTTTTCCATTCAAAACTCCGAGTCATTGCTTCAGTGGCAATAGCGTGTCGGACCTCATTCTTTGTTCCAAATTGTTGGCCCTTGGTAAAGCCAGTGAGTGCACCCCATATTGGCACCTCTGGCGGGTCCATGCCGGCATCAACATACCAATCTTCATTTTGAGTGTGATTGTAGTATGGAATAGGTACACGGTCGCGAGGTACCTCATCACCGTCTGCGTCTGAATCTGGACCGGAATCATCAGCACCTTCCAGCGGATTGGAGCTGTCTGCACTAACTTCGCCTTCCTCTTCTCCTATCTCAGGGTCACTAACTGGACTTGGATTGACCTCTTCTTCCATCTGATTGTCATAATGAAAGGCACCTTCACCAGCTCCGTAATGGTAGTTTTGGTAACTAACACCGCTTTGATAGAAGTTGTAATCGGGTGGGTACCGGTAGCCTGCTTGTTGGTTGTGATCCGCCTGTTGAGCTTCTTCTTCATATGACGGGAAGGATTGATGATGACCTCCAATTCCATGATGGTACTCCTGCCTCCAGCTCGAGTCTTGGAAATCCTGGTGGGGATGATCTTCGTATAATACACTCCCACCGTGGATACCAGATGTTTGACCATCTCCAGAATGACCTACACCGCCTTCGACGGCCTCGGTGTAAACGAACATCTCCGCTTGCTTAATTTTATTGGTGGTCAAAAATTGGACCATGGCATCAACGTCCTCCTGAGTGGTAAGGAGGAATTCCTCATTCCACAGCGACCCATCATGTCTGTTTGGATATCGATAGACCATTTGATCAACTCTTCTAGTGCCATCCATGCAGGTAATCTGAGTGCACAATTGATGGAGCTCTTCAAGCGTCGGTCTTGTACGGACCTTCATTTTATAAAAATTGCCACCGACGTAACTTACACCCTTTTCGGTCTCTTCCGTGTAACCATTCCACCGCAACCCAAGCGTGAACCTTTGGAATGCCATCTGCAATAAAACTGTAATTAAGTTACTAACATAAAATCACAAACGACAATGAAAAGTAATACAAGAGGGATATGACAATGAAAAGTAGTTAAGTTACTAACATAAAATCACAAAGGACAATGAAAAGTAAATAAGTTACTAACATAAAATAAAAAAGGACAATGAAAAGTAATTAAGTTACTAACATAAAATCACAAAGGGAAATGAAAAGTAATTAAGTTAGTAACATAAAATCACAAAGGGCAATGAAAAGTAATACAAACAAACTTACGAATTAACGTTAATCGCAAAAACTAAATAATTTAAAGGTGCAAAACTGAAATTTGAAGAAGGAAGAGGAGGAGTGTGAAGAATTTGATTTCTCTGAATCAGCCTTTTATAGGCGAATTTTGGACCACAAACCGCTGGTGGGGGGAGCGGTTTTAGGTCTGCCATGCACCCCACCCCCTGCATGCTGACAAGTCTGCTGTCGGGTGACCAGATACAAACCGCGCCTTAGGGCAGCGGTTTATGTCTGCTGTCGACAACAAACCGCGCCTTTAGGCAGCGGTTTGTGTATGGGTAAGGTAAACCGCGCACTGCAGGGGCGGTTTATCATGCCGACACTAAAACGCTTCCTCCCCAAGCGTTTTGTGGTAGGGTTGGCATATAAACCGCTCCCTAGAGGAGCGGTTTTATCTGAAAAGTTAAAACGTTGGCTGACGTGGCGGTTATTGTGTAAACCGCTGCCAGGAGGAGCGCCAAGTGCGCTCTCCGCCAACCCCTGTCCGCCGTACTCTACACGTACGCCACACGGGGGAGCTTCCTGTGATTGTATACGTATATGCAGACCCCCTAATTAATCCCTCCCCATTTACTCTCTCCCCCAAAATGCAGACACACTAAGTCTACCTTATATATATGCCAACTACAATTAAATGTTTGTTAACCCTTTTTTTCCCCTTAAACCGCGTTGTTTGGTAGGGTTGGCTATACGGTATGTTCCGGTTAAATTGGTCCAAATTGATCCGGTTCAGTTCAGTCTTTTTGAAAATATAAGTACCAAATATTGGATTGGATACAATCCGGTCTTGATCCGGTCCGGTCCCAATTTGGTCTTGATTTTATATTGAGCTTGTGGGGATTTGAGTGTCCTAAGGCCTGAAAGGGTGAGGAGTTGGTTAAGTTTTGTACTAAGTGCAAAGGTTTGTGACCGTTTATGCAAATCACTCTTAAGTTTTGGGTGTTGAGCTCTCTTATCCTGTCTTTATCCAGTTTTCGATCCGGTCCCGAACGGTTTTTAATCTCAAATCTAAGCTCAAAAATTGGATTGGATTGTTTACTATCCGGTCCCGGTCCGGTCTCGATCCGGGTTATACGGTCCAATTTCAGGTAAAACCAAAAAACCCGGACAAAATAGCCAGCCCTAGGTGGTGGGATGCTTCTTAACTCTTTTAATTCAAGTTAGTATGTGTGGGTGTAAATATAAATTAAAAAATGATGCTAATTAATTTGATGACAAGAATCATATTAGATAATATATATACTAAACCTGGTGGGGTTTACAAAATAACGTCATTTGATTACGTCATATTTACATATTAATTTTTTGCAAATGCGTTTTTTTAATTAACAAATGCGGCATATTTAGTCCTTCAATTTTAAACATATGGCAAATGGCAGGCATGTTCGTTTGTCAGAAAAATTATATTAGTTGACGATCAAAATGTAACGAGAAATAACTGATTTGTACCTGTTGAGAATAAGAAAATGGATACTGAACTATCGTAAACGGAACAGACAGATCTACGTGGTATCCCTGGTTTCCCAGGACTAATCCACGGAGGAGCTGGTAATCTCCTCGGCTACTGATGGTACTGATGAGAGTTCAGAAAATTGTATATGTTCCAGATGCGGCGCCTCCCCTCCAGCTATATACCCTACCTCGGCTCAACTAGGGATCCCATCACGTACAAATATGCAAACGATGCATGGGCCCTAACTCCAATACACAGCTACATGGGCCAAACCACAACTCTACGTAAACAACTAAACCCAACCAAGTTACATATATATACAAGCACAAAACCGCACACCGTTTAACAGCCTCCCCCAAATTGATGCCGGTGAGTTAGCATCAATTTGCTTCCAAGATACCAGTGTCGGCTCGTAGAGAATGCCTTAGTGAACAAATCCGCCACCTGATCTTCAGTTTGTAGATACTGTAGACGTACTGTACCATCCTGAACAAGATCACGAACATAATGCACATGTATTTCAATGTGTTTAGTCCGATCGTGAAGGACTGGATTGACTGCGATGCGAATAGCACTGGTGTTGTCAACATGAAGATCCATCGGAATAGAACAGGAGACTCCAAAATCAGACAAGAGCCGGCGAATCCAGACCATCTCGGAACACACCTCGGACATAGCGCGGTATTCAGCTTCAGTGGAGGATTTGGAAACTTTATCCTGCTTCTTACAACGCCAGGAAAGAAAGGCCTCCCCGAATTGAACACACCAGCCGGACATAAAGCGACGAGTATCAATGCAGCCTGCAAAATCAGAATCGGAGAAGGCACGTAAAGTAGCCGAGCCTGAGGAAGGAAACAAAATACCAACATCCTGGGTCCCTTGTAAGTAGCGGAGGATGCGGTGAACGGCAGCAAGATGATCAACTCGAGGATCCTGCATGAACTGGCTCACCACCTGTACGGCGTAGGATATATCAGGACGAGTGGCGGACAAGTAGATTAAACTCCCAACAATGCTACGATAAGCCGAACCATCTTGCAACTTCTCGCCGGATTCACGACTGAGCTTGAGGTTTAGTTCCATAGGTGTTTGAACGGGATGACAATTGTCGAACTTATGATCACTGAGCAGGTCGAGGACATACTTACGTTGGCATAGAAGAATACCCTTATGTGTGCGCAGGACCTCTAGTCCAAGGAAGTATGACAAGTCCCCAAGGTCTTTAAGGCTGAACATGGATTTGAGTCCGTCTTTGAGGTCCTGGATGCCTGATAAGTCCGACCCGGTAATGATCATGTCGTCTACATAGAGAAGTAGAGCAACAATTCCCCCAGAAGTGACCTTGGTGAACAGGGATGGATCATTCAAGCTTTGGCGATAGCCAAGATGAAATAGAGTAGACTGGAACTTTTCGAACCAGGCGCGAGGAGCTTGTTTAAGTCCGTAGAGAGAGCGATGCAGACGACATACCTGTCCCTCATGTCCAACTGTGTATCCCGGTGGACGTTCCATGTAGATTACCTCGTCCACGTCCCCGTGCAGAAAGGCGTTCTTCACATCCAGTTGATATAAAGGCCAGTTTTGAAGAGCAGCAACAGCAATGAGAGTCCGGACAGTTGCCATTTTGGCAACGGGAGCAAAGGTTTCAGTGTAGTCAATACCGTACTCTTGTGTATAGCCGAGAGCAACCAAGCGGGCCTTGTGGCATTCGATCGCTCCCTCCGGAGTCATCTTGATAGTATATACCCACTGACAGCCAACAACTGGAATGGAGGGATGAGGGCGATCAACGACGGTCCAAGTTTTGTTAGCTTCGAGAGCTTTAAATTCCTCACGCATGGCATTATCCCAAACTTGATTTCCACATGCCTGCTTGTAGCGAGTTGGAACAAAGAGAGGTGAAACACCATGGGCCACGAAGTCCTGGAAATGTGGAGGTGGGACCCCTCGGTTGGAGCGAAGCGAGCGTCGTAGTTGAGGAGAGACGGGTGCATGAGAAGATGACAAATTGGATGTAGTACCCGATGGAGGAGTAGATGATGTCGAGGAAGAAGCCCCTGCGGACGTCGCGGAGTGTGGTGATGAGGTAGAGGAGTTAGCGGCAGCATTTGAAGATGATGGCGTGATGGTGCCAACTGTTGAGGATGATGCAGCACTTGTGGAGGTGTCGACGGTAGGAGACAGATCCAAGGAAGAGGGTGGTGATCCAGGATCATGGGGAGGTACTTCATCATCATCACCAAACATGGGAAGAGAAGAGCTAGTCGAGGGAAAAGAATAACCTGAAGTGGAAGAGGTGGACTCAAAAAACATGACCTGTTCACAAAAGATGACCGAACAAGCTATACGAACACGTTGGACAGCGGGATCATAACAAAGATAACCTTTGTGAACATCGCTATAGCCTAGGAATGCACACCGGGCAGTTTTAGAAGTTAACTTGGTCCGCTCTCTCCTAGGAAGAAGAACAAAACACTGACATCCAAAAATACGTAGTCGAGAATAATCAGGATGACGACCATAAAGAACAAAGAAAGGACTCTTTTGTTGAAGGACAGGAGTGATCTGATAATTAATCAGACGAACTGCAGTAGCTACGGCTTCTGGCCAAAAACGAGCCGGGACACGAGATGCTAAAAGAAGAGCCCGAGTAAGCTCAACAACATGGCAATTTTTTTCGTTCTACCAAACCATTTTGTTGAGATACCCCGGGACATGACATTTGGCTAAGAATTCCACGAGACTTATACACTTCATGAAGAGGATGAGAACTAAATTCTCCACTAGGATCCGATCGAATAATCTTAACAGTACGACCAAATTGAGTTTGTATCATATTAAGAAATTCTAGAGCAACAGACCGAAGTTCAGATTTTAGATGCAGAAAATAGATCCAAGAGAATCGAGTGGCATGGTCAATGAACAAGGCAAAATAACGGTATCCACGACGAGAAACATCAGGGGAAGGTCCCCAAAGATCTGTGTGGATTAAATCGAAAGGTTCCTGAATAACAGTTGTACTAGATGGGAAAGAAATACTAGTAGTTTTAGCTTCCACACAGCTAGGACAAAAATGTTTAACAGGAGGTTCAAAGTTGTGTTTGCCAAGTAACGAAAGATTAAACATCAAAGAAAGACGTCCAGAGTGGGGATGCCCCAAACGAGCATGCCACAGGTCCCATGTATTATTCGAAAGACTCGAGAAAACTGGACTACTGACAGACCTAGACTCGGATTGACACGTAGATGAGTTGATTGGATGATCATGAAGTTCCTCGAGAAGAAAGGTCCTCCCCTGTTTACTCCCCCTTCCGATCTGCCTCCCCGTCTTCAAATCCTGCACAACACAACCGTTCGGAGCAAAAACAATAGAGCATCCTTGTTCAGTCAACTGCCCAACTGAAACCAAATTGGGTACCAATCCCGGAACATGTAAAGTATGCGGCAAAGATATGGAAGAACTCTTAACTAACCCAACACCCTGAACTTTCAACTGATTCCCATTAGCCACTGTTAAGCCGAAATTATTTACAGGTTGGATTCCTTTTAATGCACTCGCGTCATGGGTCATATGATTAAAGCACGCAGAGTCGATTAACCAAGGTTTAGGAATCGATTTACCTGAGCTCTGGAATGTAGCAAATGCGGCACTAATGGCACTTGGGAGAGTCTTTTGAAGGGCTGCTTGTACAAGATCTTCAACAGAAGGAGCTGTAGCGGCAACATTTCCAGCTCCATGTATTATTTCTTCGGCAGGGATGGTCACAGCATGTGAAGCTCTTGGCTGATAATTGGAGGGACCAGCTCTTGGCGGATATGCTCTCGGCGGATATGGGACTGGCTCGGCTCCCGCAAACCTTGCGGCATTCCTTTCTTTGGTTCGGCAGTCTAGGATAATATGGCCACTCCGTTTGCAGTAGACGCAGAAATTTCTACGCCGGCAATGTTTTAGCAAGTGACCCTTTTCATGACAATGATGACATACAAGCTCCGAAACAGGAATTCGAGACTGATATTGGGGACGTGAAGCGGCATAGGCATGTGCTGATTGTCGATTCCCAGATGGCAGTGGACTAGCACTTGTTGCAGCAAAGACTGCTTCCCCTTCTCCCGGGCGCATATCCAGTTGTGCTTGGGTACGGAGGCGGATCTCTTCTCGCACAAGCAACCCCAATACCCCTTCGAACCTCAACGTCTCCTTATTCAAGAGGGTGGATCGAATATTTTCAAACTCCGGACGGAGTCTCATTAGAAACTGAAGCATCCGATTCTGTTGTCTTTCCTCGAGCATCTCAACTGTTGCGGCCATGGGACGAAGAGCAGCACTCAACAGATCGTGTTCAGTCCAAAGCTCTTGTGCAGCATTAAAATATTCAGTAACGGAACGATCACCTTGTTCAAGACGGGCTAGAGCAGTTTGTACCTCGAATTGACGTGAAGGATTAGTGGTAGAATAAGTCGAGGCCAAGTGACGCCACATCCGATTAGATGTGGGAAAGAGACGTAAACTGAGGCAGGTGGATGAATCAACAGAATGGAGCAGCAAGAATCGCACTCTAGCATCATTTTGCTTCCACGTAGCGACCTCAAGAGCAGATGCAGGCGGCGATGTTGGACGCGGAGTCTGACCATCGAGGATTCCAAGCAAACCCTTCCCTTCTACAAATACCCGGAACTGGAATTCCCATAACGCAAAATTGGTCGAAGTGAGACGAACAGAAAATCTTTCAGATTCGGCCATAGAAGGCTCTGATAACATGTTGAGAATCAGAAAATGGATACTGAACGATCGTAAACGGAACAGACAGATTTACGTGGTATCCCTGGTTTCCCAGGACTAATCCACGGAGGAGCTGGTAATCTCATCGGCTACTGATGGTACTGATGAGAGTTCAGAAAATTGTATATGTTCTAGATGCGGCGCCTCCCCTCCAGCTTTATACCCTACCTCGGCTCAACTAGGGATCCCATCACGTACAAATATGCAAACGATGCATGGGCCCTAACTCCAATACACAACTACATGGGCCAAACCACAACTCTACGTAAACAACTAAACCCAACCAAGTTACATATATATACAAGCACAAAACCGCACACCGTTTAACAGTACCTTGCATGATATTAATGTATCATTAGTTTACCAGAAATGAAAAAAATACTAATAAAATTATACTACAACCACATCCATCCAAATTTCCCAAAACAAATTATACATGTCTTCCTCAAAATGCTAATTGACGGCCCTCAAACACAGGACCTCCAACTTAGGAACAAAATGATGTGGCAATGACGTGGCATCAATGTGTCGGCCACGTTGATGCCACGTCGGCCCCAATCTGACGTCGTTTTCAAAATCGTCTGGTCAATTGTTATATCTAACAGTCAACGAAATTGCCAGGATACAAATGACACAGATTATTATAGTGGAGTACATGAATAAAATATTTTATATATTAGCATACAAGTGGCATTTGTTAAATAATTCGGTTGTTGTAGTGGTATTTGCCCAAAAAATAAAATGTAATTTACTTTTGATTTGTTCATAAACATGTAAGATAATGCATGCTTGGTCATCAATGACTTAAATGTTCCTTGCCTTGCTTTTCTTTTACGTCATTTCAAGACTATCTAAATGCCTAAATCTCCACGAATACTCACAAAATATGTAATGGTCTCATGTATTTCTCAAAATAAGTGCAATTAAGGTCGGGGGTAGGGTACAAAACTCATTTATTTTTTAGTACAATAAAATTAGATCTAATGGTTATAATTTGGGAATGAGATATTTAATAATGGTTATAATTTAGGTCGCCAGAACAAATAGAAAGTTGTACGAAGTGAGACGACTGATGACAACGACAAATCACTGTATTTCGGCGAGTCAATAACTCGGTAAATGCTTCTCACTATCTACCACTCTACTCCTTAGCTAAACTTATATCCTTCAAGAGATGAAATTGGGTATCTTCGTATCTGGCAAGTAGAGGATTGAGAAACAGAATTACCAAGGTCTCAATTCCTTAGAGAGAAGGGTTTATGTAGTTGTTGTAGCAGTCATCTTGAAAACAGCGCAAGGAACTATAATCACGACTTTGGATAGTCTGAGCGATTATGTTAATCGACTGAACATCAGCGAGTTCATTAAAAGATCTGATTATGTCATTTGATTCTCGAGGAAGGTTATAGCTTTGGGCAGGAAGTTCAAGCTGATTAAGGTGGAGGGACTGATCAATTGAATGATATTGTATACTTGTAGGTATGATTGAAACGAAATGATGATGAAATAAGCTTAGATCTGAACTTTTTGTTAGCCTGAGCTTTGAAAAAACCGGTTTGGTAAGTTTGATGGGTGGAGTATTTTTTGGTTACCAAACTGTAATTTATCAAAATTTGTAGTAAGTGATTAGAAAATTCAAAATTAGATTAAAAAATGATAAAAATTAAAATACAAACAAATTACAAATGAATATCCAAACAACAAATTTGAATTACATGTAGTTTAAATGTTAGTATTTCAAATACATATATTTTAAATAAACCTATCCAAACACGCTATTAAAAACTTCAAATACAGAGATATACTATACTTTAGGAGGATGACACTAATCTTTGCCATATGGGACAACTAAGCGCATTTTCTATGTAGCCACATTTGCTTTTGTATTTGCTGGTAATCTCCCATCGTTTTTGTTTGAGCCGACAATTATTCCTGTTTCTTTTTCCTCCCCACTTGTGAAACATACACCAAACTCATTTCCCCAACCTTTTGTTCTGCAATTTGACATTTGTCAAGAGTAAACCAAAAATGAAAGTACACATAGTTAAGTCTCAAACACTCGCAACTCAGGCAAAAAAACAAAACTAGTAATCTCATAGAAATTCCAACTTACCAAATTGGAACTCCATTCCAATTATTTTTTTACTATAAATCTAGAGACTACACAACACCAAATCAATCAAACCAAAGGCAAGAAGAGCTTCATTTGGTAAGTAGCCAAAAGATCAGAGGAAAAAAGAGACTTAAAAATCGATCCGCAATGAACTCTTCCGCCAAGCTTAGGATGATGATGGTGAATATCATGGCAGTTTCCTCCCTCCTTGTCCTTGTGATGATCAGCCACTCCGCCACGAGATCCGACGCCGCCGTGGTCGGATGCAACGACGTGAGGAGCAAAGCCGGGCCGTGCCTGAGCTACGCGGAAGGCAAAGGCGACCAGAACACCGTCCCTCCGGCCTGCTGCGACGGGATGCGCAATATTTCGGCGGAAGCCAAGACCGTGGAGGACAAGAAAGGTGTGTGCAACTGTCTGAGGCAAGTCTTCCAGATGTTCAAGAAAGGTTTGGTCGACAGCTGGTTGCAGCAGATTCCTAGCAGGTGCGGAGTCGACGTTCCTTTCAAGCTCTCCATTGATGCCGACTGTGACAGGTTCCCACTCATTTGCTCGAATGTGATTTACTTACTTACTTACATATGCTTAATTACCTGTTCCAATATAATTGACATGATCTGTGGTTGAATGTTGGTGCAGCATCAAGCAGTAAACTTCAGCACCTACCAACGGATTTGTACTAGTCCGGCGATATTACGTCCGAGGGGACTTTTCATGTCTAATGTTTTCCGAAATTTTGTTGCTTAATTATAAGGTTGATTCGCGTATTGTTGTTCTTTATCAACGGATTGATGAACGTTTGTTTGTTTAATTACATGGGCATGATGTACTGATTAGTACTGATCGAAGCCCATTGTACTATGATCTGGCACTCGATTTTAACTTTTTCTTGCTAATTATTTGAGTATTAGTAGTGTTAATCAAGCCATCTGATCATCTATGTACGTATCGGGGCACGGGCTAAACTAGGGGTATCAATTATCAAACCATGTCTGGATAACAATTATATTAGAGAACAAAAAGACATGCACATGACATGAACGAAAAATGTATAACATGCATTGCATGGGGAGTGAAATTTTCTCAAATAAACATAATTCCTTAATAATTGGCTATTCATGATACATAAACACACACTATGAATTCTATAATGGTGCGTTTGGATACAATGATTTGGATTTGGTATTTGTGATTTGGATTTCCAAATACCAAATCATGTGTTTGGATACTAATTCATTTGATATTTGGATTTGTGTCAAATTCATAGGGTGATTTCCAAATTAATGTCTAGTGTATTTTTTGTGAACTCCAAATACATTTCAACAACTAGTGATTTGAAATAACTCCTAACAAAAGAATGGACCTATTTGTAAAATATAAAAAGTTTAGGTATTATAGTGTGAGGCAAAACATATAAAGGTACAAAAATGTAATTTTACCATCAAAATTTCAGGACTTTTTTGTAAAATTTTAGGTACTAAATTGCAAGAAAATATAAATTTGGGTACCAAACTGTAATTTACCAAAATTTGTAGTAAGTGACCAGAAAATTGAAATTGAAAATCATAAAATACAAAATACAAACAAATTACAAATGAGTATCCAAACAACGAATTTGAATTACATGTATTTCAAATGTTAATATTTCAAATACATCCATTTCAAATGCTAGTATTTCAAATACCTTAAATTTAAAATACACTTATCCAAACGCACCCTAATGCTTCACAATCTAATATTTGGCTCAAATCCCTAAATCTCTTTGTCACAATTCATCTTAATTCGATCAGTGGTGTGTTAGAGCAGGATGAGTTGGTCACAACTCACAACTCATGAATCGCCTCGCTCTCTGAGATCTAAGCTAGAGTGAGCCCTTAGTTGGTCAGAACTCACAACTCATGAATCGGCTCGCTCTATGAGATCTAAGCTAGAGTGAGCCCTTAGTCCGCCAAGTTCCAGGGCTACGTTCTCTGCAACACCAACCGTCAAGTCGCCCATCGCGTCGCCTGGGAGGAAGAAACCGGCAAACCCGCTGTCGAGGACGGGCATCGATGTCATGGTTGTTGGCTGGGACGAGCTAGACCACCAGATGTGTATCTCAAATCCCGAGGTCGCGCATTGACGATCCATTCAAAAATCCAACGCACTGAATTTTCTGGTACAAGTTGTTGGATCAGGTACTTCATTAGTATGATATTATCCGCTTTGGCTCATATCCACATGAATTTACTTTCTGTTTTCCTCCCAAAATGTCTCGTTACGATTAGATTGGTTGAAACTTATATACAAGGGGCATTTTCCTAGTATATGTGATATGGTACTTGGATTATACCATAAGAGAAAGTTTCTAAATCACTAAAGTAGGATTGGAGCCTCTAATAGTTAATTAATATATAAAAGTCTAGGTTTGAGTTACTATTCACTACATGAAAAAGGCCCTCTTGCAATCCTTAAAAATGTGTTACGTAAAGCTTTAAAAGAGTTGCAAAATGCTATCGCAACACTTTTGCTGGGGTTGCTTATAGTGGGGGTTGCAAAAAGAATAGACAACTGTTTTTCCATCTTTGGCAACCAAAATAAAATGAGTTGCGTATGTTTACCTCTTTTGCAACACTAGTTTAGACAACACATTTAGAAATTTTTGCAACACATTTTAAGAACATATGCAACTTTTTTCACAATTTTTTGCAACATTTAGCCTTTTTTATGACAATTTCAGACTAACCTAATTGTGACAATTTTGTCAACATGTGACCATAGTTCTGTCACAAATACACCTTTTGAAATTCAACGTACGTTCTAGGGCCTACTTCGGTTTCCATCGAAATCACTATTTGTGACAATTTTATTGATAACTAAAATCCGTAATTGGTGATTAATTGATTTGTCACAAAAGTTTTTTTTTTTGTGACAATAAAATTGTGTCATTTGTTTATTTTGGTGACAAGGGTTATCGACATAGACATTACATATTGTCTTTATCAGTGATCAACTTCCCATCACAAAATGTATCTATTGTGACAACTACGATCATCACTAAAAATAAAATGCAACATTTGTGATAAATCAATTTGTCATGAATAATTTCTTCGGCCACAATCAAATTGTCACATAAGCTCTTTAGTGACAAATGTTAACGTGATGACTATGTATACGAAATGAAAATCCTTCGGGCATATTCTCTACATCCATCTGCGGCTCGTCCAAATTCTCTTCTGTATCATAGCCAGCCTTTAGCCCTCTCTTTGTGGCTCTTCTCTTACAAGTCACACAACTAACGCTCATTGCTGTCAAAACAGAAAACAAAGGGTATATAATTGATCGCACATGAGGAGAGACACAAGCTTTTTTTTACATTAGTATAGAGAACAAGTTGACGGCGACGAGCTTGCCTCAAAGAAGTTTGGTGAGCGGCTGGAAAGAGACGAGAAGACCAGGTTGATCGAGATTTGGATGAGTGGTAAATGGGTTTTATTTGGCGTGGAAACCCTAAGAGTTATGAATAGAATTAATAGGAGGGACATGGAGCTTTCCTTTGCGATATTATGGATTTATGGTAGATATTTCCCAAAAATAATAAGATTTAATTACGTAATTAAGGTATGGAGTTGGACTGTTGGAGGGAAAAGTAGATGAGGGCAAAGCTTTTAAAGTTAGCATGATTATCTTTTTGGCCGTATAGAGTATATCACGGCTGATCCTTCCCTTTAATTAACCTTTGACCAATAATAATAATTATTACCTAATTTATTCCTTAGATCAAATTACCTCACAAATTACATTTTGCAACTCAAATCATTAAAATGTTGCATATACTATATGAATATGCAACACCGCATTATATGTGTTGCATATAATAGAACAATTGTAACACATAACTAATTTGGGTTGCCTATACTATCTTATACGCAACCCTAGAATAAAGTGTTGCCATTAGATATTTAACACAACACTTTTACATAGTGTTGCAATCCGAGTGTTGCAAGAGGTCCATTTTCCCGTAGTGATTAATTAGTGGCTCTCACATTTCTCCAAGTGTAAGTGGGGAAGTTACAAGTCCTTCTTTTACCCCACTCTCCATTCTATCACCTTTGTGTTTAGTTATTGTTCGCTAGGTTTTCGTCTATGACTTTTTGCACAAATCATTGCCTTTGTGTTTCGTTATTGTTCGTTAGGTTTTAGTCTATGGTTTTTTGCAAAAATCATCGCCTTTGTGTTTAATTATTAATATTTAAAAACATAGATTAATTAATATATAAAATCCTAGGTTTGAGTTACTGTTTATTTGTGGCTCTCACACTTCTCCAAGTGCAAGTGAGGAAGTTACAAGTCATTCTTTTACCCCACTCTCCATTCTACAACCTTTGTGATTAGTTATTGTTCGGTAGGTTTTCGTCTATGGCTTTTTGCACAAATCATCGCCTTTGTATTTTGTTATTGTTCGCTATGTTTTCGTCTATGTTTTTTTGTATAAATCATCGCCTTTGTGATTAATTATTAATACATAAAAGCCTAGGTTTGAGTTACAATTCATTAGCGGCTCTCACACTCCTCCAAGTTCAAGTGGAGAAGTTATAAGTCCTTCGTTTACCCCTCTCCATTCTACAACCTTTGTGTTTAGTTATTGTTCGCTAGGTTTTCGTCTATGGCTTTTTGCACAAATCATTGCCTTTGTGTTTTGTTATTGTTCGATAGGTTTTCGTATATGGTTTTTTGCTAAATCATTAATTAATATATGAATATATAAAAGCTTAGGTTTGAGTTATTATTCATTAGTGGCTCTCACACTCCTCCAAGTGCAAGTGGGGAAGTTACACGTCCTTCTTTTACCCCACTCTCCATTCTACAACCTTTGTGTTTAGTTATTGTTCGCTAGGTTTTAGTCTATGGCTTTTTGCACAAATCGTCGCCTTTGTGTTTTGTTATTGTTCGTTAGGTTTTCGTATATGTTTTTTGCACAATTTAATATATAAAAATCTAGATTTGAGTTACTATTCATTAGTGGCTCTCACACTCCTCCAAGTGCAAGTGGGGAAGCTACAAGTCCTTCTTTTACCCCACTTTCCATTCTACAACCTTTGTGTTAAGTTATTGTTCGCTAGGTTTTCGTCTATGACTTTTTGCACAAATCATCGACCTTGTGTTTTGTTATTGTTCGTTAGGTTTTCGGATGGTTTTTTCCACAATCATTAATATATTAATTGATATATACAAGTCTAGGTTTGAGTTACTATTCATTATTAGCTCTCAGACTCCACTAAATGCAAGTGGGGAAGTTCCAAATCCTTCTTTTACCCCACTCTCCATTCTACAACCTTACAAGTCCTTGTCCTATTGAAGAAGGAAGGGTTCAATGGAACCCAACAACTCACCCGGTCTTCCGGTCCTTGAAGACTACGACGATGACGACCCCAACTTTGGCTCTTCCGAACTTCTCTCAGCTTTTTTATTGAAGATGATGCGTCCAGGAGAGTGATTGATGTAGTTCTATGAAAGAATAAACATCTCATTTCACTCAAGAGTAGGATTAGCATCGTCCAAGGAGGCCTGGTTTACTAACTAGAAGAAGTTGTTGGATGTTATTACTGCATTATATGTTGTGATTTTGAATGTTGTGAATGGAAATGAAAGTAGATAGATCCAAGAGAATCACTTGAAGTACCATGTTGTTAAGATGTGAAAAGGCTCGATTCGATCGATTTGATGTAATATGTGGTCAATCGGTTAAATTGGTTTGTGTAACCAAACAGATTAAACCAAACCAAGTTAAACCAAATTGAACCGAATATATATGGCGGTTGGAATAACATAACCGGTCTAACATAACCGGTCTAACATAATCGGTTGAACCAGATACAACCGGTGGCACGCCGGCCGGCGTGACAACCATGAATTGGAGGCATTACCCTACCCTAACCCATTCACATATTACATTTTTGTTAGTAATATTGAGTTAACAATATGATATTCACTAAGAAGAGATATATGCCGATCAACATCCAATTTAAAAAAAAATTGAAAATTTTGGCTTATAAATTATATTTACCTAAACTCAAGTAAACCCATTGATTATGGGTAGGGTATGGATGACGTATATATGGGTTTGGAAGTTTGTAAATGGGTTAGGGTAGGGTGTGGATATTTACTTGCATAATCTAAATGTGTATGAGTTGGGTATTGATACCCATTTATTCGAGGGTATTTTAATTACACAAACAAAAATTAGACCGATTTGTAGAACTTCAAAAGTTTAGGTACCAAAATATAATACACAAAAATTTTAAGTTTAGATACCAAAAGAATAAATTTATGTTATAAATCTAATGATCTATTAAGTTTAGATACCGAACTTTAATTTGCATAGTTGAGGCTTAATTCTTTTTATGATGATGTATTTATGATGATAATTATTTATTTTTTTATAAAAAAATGAAAACTATTTATTTGATATGTGTAGATACCTAGCCAAAAATTCCATGTATAATTGTAGACAATTCTAGCCCAGGTGAAAAAGAAAAAGGCGTACTCGAGGTGAGGAGGTAGCGGTTTCAATTCCAACTCGGGGGTTCCATCAAGAGAGGTATGGATTTTTGACATTGAGGGTAATGCCTCCAATTCTTGATCTTGCGGGGGTTGGCTCCCATCCTCCGGGGAATCCGGGGTGTCTGTTCCTACCAAACAACACTCCTCAAAAGGGTCAGTGGTAAGGGCACCCGCAGACACGAGTGCCTCCATGAAATAAAAAAACTCTTCGCAGTAATCAAAATCATCATGGCAACGAGACAACTTCATGCTATCATCAATAGAGAATGTGACCTCCTCCTCTCCTGCCCTAAGCACTAACCTACCCCCATGCACATCAATCAAGGCCTTGGCGGTGGCTAAGAAAGGTCTACCCAAGATGAGAGGAACCTCAACTTTCTCATCAATCTCTAAGATTACAAAGTCGACAGGAAAAACGAGAGGTCCTACTTTAATGAGCAGATCCTCCACAACACCTTTAGGTCGTACTACAGACCTATCTGCCAGCTGAATGTGCATCCTAGTGGCTCTAAGTTCTCCTAGTTCTAGCTTTTGAAACAACTTATAGGGCATCACATTAATGCTAGCTCCTAGGTCCGCTAAGGACTTTCCTATGCATACGTCACCAATAAAGCAAGTGATAGTGAAAATCCCCGGATCTTTGCGTTTCGAGGGCAAGTGGTTCTGCACGAGAGCGGAGCATTTCTCATCAAGCTCACAGTAGCTACCCCTTCAAGCTTCTTCTTGTTGGTGAGGAGGTCTTTCAAGTATTTTGCGTACTTGGGCATTTGGGTGATGACCTCTAGAAAGGGAATGTTTAAATGCAACTGGTTCATCAACTCCATTAAGTGGGAGAAATCTGCTTCCATACGGTCGTTGCGGAGCCGTGAAGGATAAGGGAGAGTTGGGTGGCTTTCTTTTTTCTTGTTCCGGTTGGGGGGTCGGAGCGACATCCTCTTCTCAAGAGGTCGGTTGAGGAGTCGTAGAGTCGAGGTCCCCTTCACTAAAGGCTTCCGGCTACGAGGGGAGGTTGCAACCCCCTTGTTGCTCCTCTGTTGTGAGATGTTTCTTCTTTTGGGGTATCTCTTTGGCATCTCTTCCACTTCGAAGAGTAATGGCTACTACGTCAACTTAGTCGGCTGACTTCCAAGACCGAACTGCATGCGAGATAACCCCTATGCTTGTGGCCAGGTTGACCAAGTGGGTTTCCTGACTTTGCAACCCCGCCTTTATGGTTGAGAACTTCTCTGTTGACTTTCCAATGAATCTGTTGATTCTTTCAAACTCTTTAGAGCTGGAGGTAACAAAGGTCATCACCAGCTCCTCCAGGCGGGCCTTCCGGTGATACTCTACTTCCTCATTGTCCTAACTTTCACCCCACTCCATAGGTGTTGCTACCCCGCTTACTTGCCCCTTATCCTCGAGCATTACCCTGATTAACTTATCTAACTTCGCTTCAAGTGGGGCCATAAAGCTTCCCTTCGAAGTTGGGACTTCCTCTTCTCCTTGGCTCCACTAGCTCTATCTACCGTGCTAGGAGCCAGAGAGTTCGATTTATGTCCTCGTCAAGTGGCAGCAAAGGTGTCGGGTTGCTCTAGATCATGTACCACCTACACAAAGTGGGAAAACACACCAAGTCTAGCACAAGCAAAGCACACACACTTGCAAAACTGGAAATTAAAAGCTAGATTAACAACCAACAACTTTTTGAAGATACCAGACCGTGTTCCCCGGCAACGGTGCCAAAAACTTGACTCGCACGAAACTACACCACAATAAAACCCCAACTAGAGCCCAAGATTTTAAACTCTAGTCGGGTGCAGTATAGGGAAAGTATTTAGATATCAACCCGGGTCGGTCCGTCTACCCCTACTTCGGCTGTTGAAATCATTATCTAGCAACAAAGTTTTTGTTTAAAGGTTTGCTAATTGAAATAAAAGAAATCAAAAGTAAATGGTTTTGGAAACTCTTTTGTGGAAGGATCATTCGGGTTCTACCATGATATGTAAATTGGAACGATTGCTTTGGGCACGGTAATTGCAAACCGCAGAGGGATGCATATATGGTCGGAGACCACAATCTCAATTGCTGAACCAAGGTAAGCATGAAAGGCTGTGTCACTACCCCCTCTCGGTTTAGACAATCGGTAATTGACTTACTCCCTCACTCAACTCAAAGGTCCGACGGTTTAACCGCAATTAACCGATTTGCTTAAGTCAACATTGAGGGTTGCCCAAACTTAACCTAGTCGGATGGCTTAGAAAGCAGAAGGAAAACCAACTCGATTGAGTCTCCCTTGGAAGGGGGATTTTCCTCTCTAAGTTAGGCTAAGGTGGCTAATTAGATTGCTAGCACCAACATGCACAAACCTAGGGGTGCTAAGCACAATTATGCACAATCCTTAGGTTGCTAAGCACCTAAATACACAAACCTAATAATGCTAAGCACAAAACATGCACAACCCCTAGGTTGCTAAGAACAAGCATGCACAATCATGGTAAATAATGCCTCAATCATTGAATTGAACAATACCCAATGACAATTATTCAATACACATAAAAGAAAACTATATGGTAGAGTTAGGGTTTCACAACACCCAAGTGAAAGGAGGTCTACTCCATGCTAGAAGCGGGGAAAACAAAAGGGAAAGAGGTGGAAACCATCTTGGAGGATGCTCCCAGTCGTCTTGGCCCTTGAGTTGAGCTTTCCTTGGAGGAAATCTTCCCAAAATCTGTCTTGAAGCTAAACCCTAGCCTTCTTCTCCGTTTGGTTCGTGTTTCTCTCTCTAGAATGTTAAAGAAGCCTTTTCACACAAAATGGGCTCTCCCCTCTCTCCTCCTTTCAGCTCATCATTTAAACTAGAGACGAGCTGAGTTCACGGCCGTAAACCACGAAACGCGTCTGTGAACTTCAGGCGTGCGCCAAAATGTGGCGCATCGTTCACTTTTGTTCACGGTCTTAGAGACCGTGAACTCACCATGCGTCAGTAACCTTAGTTTTGGCTATGGACGCCTCGCGATTCACGGTTAAGGGCTCTTCTTCACGGTCTTGCATCACCGTGAAGTTTCTGGGAAAGCCGTGAACTGACCCTTTTTCACCTCTTCTCCCGGTTTTCGATCCTTTTCGTCCAACTTTTAGGAGTGAAATTGGCACAAACACCTAAGTAAAACGGGAGCAAAACATGTACAATGGTAAGGGTTGGAAAGGGGCAGCCAAGGATTTTGTTTATGGTGACCCTTATCAAGGTGGTTTAGATTGTGGGTTTGCAGTTGGCCGTGTGTATTTGATGGGGGTAGTGGAAATTTTGGGTACAGGATCTTTCCCACATAGTATGGGGTTTGTGTAGTATCTCATGGTAGAGAAGTTCTTGGTAGCTTAGAGTAGAGAGTGGTTTGATCGATATTTTCCACGTGGTTGATGGGTGTTTAATGGCTGTGATGATACTCTACTGATTGTTGGTGCTGCCCATGCTCCTTGCCGAGCAAGTGACGTGGCGCATTGACCGTTAGTCAACGTATCCAAGTTAACGGTCAAATATCGGGTTCAGCCATTTTTGTTATTTTTATGTATAATTTGGGTCATAATGTTATAGATCGAAAAGTTGGTCATAATGTTTGTTATGGTCAAAATTCAGGTTGTACACATATCAACCTTCTATATCCAAAAAAACAAACAACAGTAGTGTACTTTTTGGAAATCAGGGTGCCTCAATCAGAGAAAAATAGGCCGCCCAGCATATAACACAGACAAAGCATTAATTTATTTATTCTTGAACTGCACATACGAGCACGTATATACTAACAAAATTGTA
The DNA here is from genome assembly GCA_946122785.1 of Linum tenue. Taxonomy (NCBI): domain Eukaryota; kingdom Viridiplantae; phylum Streptophyta; class Magnoliopsida; order Malpighiales; family Linaceae; genus Linum; species Linum tenue. Next base: position 20,163,487 of record CAMGYJ010000004.1, on the reverse strand, counting down.
TCCCTTTATCTACCTTCATCTTAGGAGGAAACAGAGATACAGTCTAGGGAATGATCCTCGAAAATACCAATAATGTTCCCTCTAGAACGGTCCAAGATAGGGTGCATAACCCATGGTTATGCACCCGTCAGTAACCCAACAGGAGCCGTCCATCTGGAGCGGGGAGATCTAACGGATGGGGTCGGAGCGGGGTAGGCAGGGGTATTTTTGTCCATTATTTGAATTTATATCTTTCGCTCTTTATTCCTTTTTTGTTTATCCTTGGTCGAGCTGGAATTGGATTCATGAGAGAGAATGAGAAGTAAACAGAGCAATCGAGAGTTTTTCTCCGAAGGATCTGTCGATGGCGAGAAGGTTGGTGGAGGACGCGATTCTTAGCTTAATCGGCGGCGGACTTGCGAGTTATAGTTGATAGAAGGTCTGTGGAGGACGCGATTCTTAGCTTAATCTTCTCTTTTCTTCTTCTTGCTCGAGGTTTTGGCTCGATTTGCTTGTGTTGAAGTATCTGCTGGCCGTTGTTTGGTCTCCGTCGAGGTAATTTATAGTGATAGTAGGATTTTACGTTTTCGCATTGATTCCGTTCTGTAATTTGTTTTTGATTTTGTGTATATATGATTTATCTGCGTTTTCTCTTTTGTGCTCTCTGTTTTCTGTTCTTTGTGATCTGTTTGTATAAGTTTGATCTGTTTGTATAAGTTTGTTCAGTTGATTGATCCGTAGTTGAATTTATGTTTTGTGCAGGAATTTTTTGAATCTTCTCTGTTGACTGAACTCTTTTAGTGCAATGAGTGATCTCAATCAAGGCGTCATTGTTTCTTTGAATGAATCTAATACTGGATCTAGTTCTTCTAATAGTGTTGTTGAATCGGAAGGTAAGAATTTTAAATGTGTTTGGTAAGTTGAAGTTTGTATATATGTTATACCATACAGTACCATGTTATACCATACAATACCATACTGGTATTTTATAATATTTTTGCATATGAGTGTTGTGTTTTATTTTTTGTAGATTGTTTTTATAGTTGTTGTGATTTTATGTTTCTGTATATATGTTATACTATGCAATACCATGTTATACAATATATTACCATGTTATACCATAAAGTACCATACTGGTATTTTATGGTATTTTTGCATATGAGTGTTGTGTTTTATTTGTTGTAGATTGTTTTTATAGTTGTTGTGATTTTATGTTTCTGTATATATGTTATACCATACAATACCATGTTATACCATAAGAAACTATACTGGTATTTGTAGAGTTTTGAATGTAATAAACTTTACCATATTATACTATGGTGGTATTATATTTTGTACAGAATTAATGTTTCATTCTTTTTATGTTTTAGGTTTTGATGTTATTGATCCTAATGTTCGAAGTTCCTTGAACAATCTTGAGTTCGCTACAACTGATGATGCATATTGATTTTATGTGGATTATGGGAATTATAAAGGTTTTTGTGTGAAGATTTACCATCAGTCGGCATGTCCGAAGCTTAATAATGGTTCAAAGGCGGTTTATTATATCAAGTATTGTTGCAATAAGGAAGGCTGGAGGATTGGTAGTGAGAATAATCCTGCTAATCGTGGTTGTATTGATGTGAAGGCTCGTGTTCGTCATGTTCCAGAAATCAGGGGTGGATGTGATGGTGCTTATATTCGAATTAGGTGGTTTCAGCAGTTCAAGTGTTACAAGATTTATAAGTGGTATGATGTGCATAACCATGACATGATTCATGAGGCTATGCGTCACTACATGAGATCGAATAGAAAAATGGCTCCTGTGTATAAAATGTTGGCAGATGTGAATGATGTTGCTGGTATAGGTGCGACTATTTCGTATAATGCAATTAGTACAGCTGGTGGTGGTCGGAAGTGTATTGGTTTCACAAGAAATGATTTGAAGAACCACATGCGGACAGTGAGTACGTCATCAATGGAGCATGGTGATGCAACTGTATTGCTAAAACAGTTTAGACGACAAGCTAAGCTGGATCCTGGTTTTTTTCATGAGGTAGAGGTTGATGTGGACGAGAAGATTGCTAGTATTTTTTGGGCAGATGGGAAGATGCGGATGGATTATCATTTTTTCGGGGATTTAGTTAGTTTTGATACTACATACAGAACGAATAAAGAGTATCGACCACTAGGTATGTGTTCTTATATTTGTGATTATTCTGTATTATAGTTATTTTGTTTTGGTATTATGTTGTTATCTGTTAATACTATGGTGGTATTTTGTGGTATTCATTATGTTGTTATCTGTTAATACTATGATGGTATTTTGTGGTATTCATTTTTTTAACACTGTGTACCACATGGTATGTGCAGCTCTGTTTGTTGGTTTCAACAACCATCATCAACTCACTGTGTTTGGAGCTACCCTTCTATATGATGAAACAACGGAAACGTTTGAGTGGTTGTTTAATCAGTTTTTGGAATGCATGGGAGGTGTGAGCCCGTCGTCTATTTTTACTGATCAGGCTGCTGCAATTGCTGCTGGTATAAGGTATGTTTTCCCAAGTTCTTTCCATGGATTGTGTTCATGGCATATCTCACAGAATGCAGTTGTTAATTTGGGATCTTTGTGTGATTCGGCTTTCCTTTGTGAGCTTAGCTATTTGATGTACAATGTTAATGATGAGGATGATTTTGAGTATAATTGGAAAAGAATGATAGATAAGTGTTTCCCTGGGAAAGGACCTCTTGGACACAGTTGGTTACAAGGTGAGGGAGAAGTGGTCATCGGCTTGGGTGAATTCTCATTTTGGTGCTGGTATGAGGAGCACCCAGTTAAGCGAGTGTTGCAATAGTAATCTTCGTCATTACTTGCAGTCAGAATTTAGTATTCCTAGGTTCTTTGTACATTTTGATAGGATGCTTGATAATAAGAGAGATGCTGAAGAAGAAGAGGAGTACAAAGCACTTTCTACGTTTGCTGATTGTCGCTTTTCATGCAGTGCTATTGTCAAGCAAGTTGCTGATCTATATACCCCAAAAATATTCCAGCTTTTTCTCGGGCAGTACAAAGAATCTCTTTCATACAATGTTTTCCCTAATACAGAGTTAGCTCAAGAAGGGAATGTAAAGATCTTTGATGTCTTTACATTGTTAGCAGACTTTTCAAGGTTTGACAGCAGACTGCTCATAGATGATTTTGATAATGGTGAAATTAAGTGTACTTGTCGCAAGTGGGAGTCAAGTGGTTTGTTGTGTAAGCATCAATTGAGGGGATATGATTTGTTGTGGTCTACAACTTGCAATGTGAAGTTCCATTACATCCCTTCTAGTTTGATTTTGAAGCGATGGACAAGGACAACAAAAACTGGTGGGAATTTTGGATTTGCAGTTTCGTCTACTGAGGCTCCGTCAAAGTATCGGTCTCGTCAGTTCAATATTTCAGTTGTTTCTGCTTCGCTTATCAGCAGGGTTTGTTTGAATGATGATTTGTATAAAACAACAATGGATTTCATGAGTGATTTGATCAAGAAGTGTGAAGGTTTACCAACTGTTGAAACAGCTGGTACGGGTGGATCGACCAACTGTGAGAGTAAGTTCCCTGGCCCCCTTTTGTTTGTGTATATGATTTTGTTATTTTTTTGTCTGCCAAATTGTTTTACCATGTTGTACCATGTGGTATAGGGTGGCTTTCGGTTTGTTACTTGTGATGTTTTGTAATACTATATGGTATAATGTGGTATAAGTTTCATTTGTGATAAGTTTATTGTTCCTTTCTTTCTTTTGTTGCACCATTTCTTTGGTGTGATGGTGTATATAATTTTGTGATTTTTTTTGTTTGCGAAGTTGTTTTATCATGTTGTACCATGTGGTATAGTGTGGTTTTCTTTATTGTTTCTGGTAATGTGTTGGAATACCATATGGTATTATGTGGTATTGATTGTAGTATGTATTTCTTATTTGTAGGTGATGTTCCAGTTCGAAATGTGAAGGGGTTTAAGCCTAAGAAGGATTCATATAAGCCTTCGAAACGACCTATTACAGAAGCTGAGATTGGAAGGGCACCTAGTAGGAAGAAGAAAAAGACTAGCAGATTGGAAGAGGAGAAATTGAAGGCTGTGGAAGAAAGTTTGAAGTTGAAGTTGTGATAGTTGTTTGAAGGCTATGGAGTTTTATTAGCTGTTTTGATGTTGATTTTTACGTGTTTCTTGCATTTTTGTTTTTTTTTTGTTTTTGTTTGAAGTAGTATTGATCTGCACATGAGAAGGACTTAATGTTTCGTGGATGATTTTAACCTCTGATATAATGTTTTACTATGGTTTTCTCATGGTGGTGTTTTTTTTATTTTTACTTTTTCCTTATTAGTGGTGTGATGTGTTCAGTTACCATATAATGTTATATGGCGTGGTGTGGTGTTTTTAAAAATGTTTATACCATGTTATACCATATGGTATACTATGGTGAAAACATTCTTGATGACTGTAATCTTATATCTATGTTGTGTTCAGTTTAGCATAAAATACCATGTGGCTTGTTCTGGTGTATTTAAAAATTCTTATACCATGTTATACCATATGGTATACTATGGTAAAAATCTTTATACAATGTTATACCATATGGTATACTATGGTAAAAACATTCTTGATGACTGTAATCTTAGATATGTGATATGTGTTGTGTTCAGTTACCATAAAATACCATGTAACTTGTTGTGGTGCATTTAAAAATGTTTATACCATGTTATACCATATGGTATATTATGGTATAAAAATTTTGATGACTGTAATCTTAGATTTGTGACATTAATAAGGGGTAACATAAAGTACTAGACTGTTACATAAACATAATAAGAAGTGTTTCAAATGTAAGTTATAACACTCAATACCTTGTTTGTTCTAAAAAGCACACACATAATAAAAAAAAAGTTAGCAAATTGGTTGTCTTCAAAAGCATTGTTTTTAGAAGCTGATGTCTATAGTAGATATTAGATCCATAGTGATGTTGTCTCCTTCCCTTACTTGCTTTGACTCTTCATAGCGCAGTACTTTGTGGCAGCTTTCATAATCCGATCACGCTCAAGGTTGTCTTTATTAAGGACGATATCCAGCATGATACACTCCCTGTCTTCTTTGATCAGATCCACTCTCTTCCAGTCTGATTGCATAAATGTCTTGTACTTTCCTTCCCAATGGCGCATCCATCTGATTATGTACAATCCACATGAGAGTTTATCTGGCTGTGTAATCTTGCCCAGATTGAACCAGTCAAACTTCTCCCAGGGGATTTGTCTGTTCCCACAGTACACACTCATGTAGTTGATTGCATACTTGACAACTCTTTCTGCCACGGGTTTGTAAGTCATGTCAAAGTCTTTGTAGCGGAGACTGTCAAGCACATCAAATCTTGTGTTCTTGATGTTGACACAGATCATGATGTAGTGTTCACCATCACAGTAAGGGAAGAACCACTGCATATGAATGAAGTGAGAATGTTAATGGACAATTATAAATATGTTTTGAGGAATTGATGTCATACCATATGGTATTTTATGGTTTTTGTAGTGTTACTTACAAGGTCACAGTTTTGGAAGCTAAGGTCTTTTGCCCATTCTTTGTCAGAAATATATTCGTCCACTTTGTCGAAGTATTGGTCTGCACTTAGTGGAGGATGGTTGTTTTCTATGTCCAGCTTGCAGCCAGACTGTAAATTTGAAATTATGTTAAAGCAATCATATATTCTGGTATGGTAAGTATAATACATTAAAATATGGACAAACTTACTGCCAAATGACTAGAGAAGAACCACTTGGAGATTTTTCCTGTTTTTGCTTGATCTCTGTTCCTCATATCTCCATACCAGTCCACGACATCATTTTTTATCAGTTGATCTATGTCAATAGATTACAATGATGACCTTTTGAGTAAGCCTGTTCCATCCTCTCTTCTGAACATTACCTTGTCCCTATTCAGAACAGTATGCCACATTATACCATGTGGTGTTAGTCAACATTATACCACATTATACTATGTGGTATTGTTCAACATTATACCATACCATACCATATACCTTACCATACCATACTATACCATACCATATACCATACCATACTATATCATACCATAGCATACCATACCATACTATAGTATATGTCATTAAGAAATTAATTGATATTAAGAAATTTACTTACTCAGAGATAATTTTGTTGTCTTTGCACCTTATGTACTCAAGGATGTCATTGAAAACTTCATCAGGAGTTGTCTGAGGTGGTGTAACCATAATTGCAATTGGGATTGCATCTAGGGCACCATCTCTTGCTTGAACTGGTTCATTTGCTGCTGATGAGTTCATTCCTGGCATTGGTTGTGAAACTGGTGTATTCAGATCATCAATGTAAGCAGCCAAGCATGCATTTATCTCCAGTAGCCTCTCCTGGTTGTTCGAGTACAAGCTTGACCATTCAATGAATTGTTTATTCTCCAACTGTTTGCTTGTTTTTTCTTGTGGAGGGGTTGATGTTTTTGCTTTCTTCTCTGGTCCATGCACATTCTTCACCACTATCCTTCTTTTGCGCGGTTCTTTTGGTTGTTGTGATGCTGTTGCTGTGGTGATGTTGACATTTGCTGTTTGTGATGGGGGATTGAATGGTCTGAGGTCAAAAGATGGTATGTCACTGTCTTGTGCATCTGTGGGTTTTCCTGCAGTCTTTGGTGGTGGTTGTATTGCTTCTTCATCATTGTTCTTCTCCTTTTCTCCCTCCTTTGAAACAAGCACATCTGACTGTGTGTTTTCACTGTCATCTGCTTCCTGATCTTGATGCATTTCACTTCCCTTTTCTTCATCTCCTTTTTTGTTGGCCTCCTGGTTTACATTCTCTGGATATGAATTTCCTTGGTTCTTCTCAGCAGTTTCAGGAGGATTCTTCTCAGCAGTTTCAGCAGGATTCTCTGTTTGATGTTGAGCTTCTGGTTTTGTTGGAGAACCATCTTGATTCTTCCTTTTCTTCCATTGTGTTGGTCCAGCTAGATCCACTGTTGTTTGTTGAGAATTATCATTTTCTTCAGATTCAGTGACTGTGGTTGCTTTCCTTTTCTCTGTTTTTAGCTTGTCAAAAAAATTCTTCAGAGTGTCTTCCAGGTTTGCATCTGCTTCTTTATCTTCATCATCAGAGTCAGTTCCTTCAGTTTGTTTGATAATCACGTCATCAGATCTTTCTCCTTGTGTTTGACAAGCTCATCAATTTGAGCTTTGTATTGCATCTTGATTGATTGCAACATAGCTTTCATTGATGTTTTCACCAGCTTCAGTGCTCTCTCAGCCTGCATTAGTCATTTTTGGTCTGTAAATTAATATTTACAGTAGAATACCACATATTACCATGGTGGTAATGGATGGTATGTGCATTATACAGTATAATACCATATATTACCACCATGGTTCATGTGTGGTATTAGTTGTATGAATTGCACAATTTGTAACATATGGTAATTTATACTTACTTGGGGGATAGTCTTGATCATCTTCAAATCAAATATGAGTGATGCTGATGGTTGTTGGTCTGTGTTGTTGTCATCATCATCACTGTTGATGTCAACGATCTTCTCTTCTTTATCATGTATCTTCATGAGCTCATGAGGTTCTTCTCCACCATAGTAGCTCACTATGTTTTCATAGTTTCTTTGCGCAGCAGTGTCATCATAGTAGTTTGTTGTTGGGATTTGCAACTGGGTGGAGAAGGCCATTTCATCCAACTTGTACATGAAGCATACCTTTTATTTGTTTGTGGGAAGGAGAAACAGTTGTATTAGTATTGATGTACTAGGATTTGTAAAGCTTTAGGGTATACTAATTGAAATGAAATTATTGAGGGTATAGATACTTACTGTTAAGAAATGAAGATCTGCATTGACGTACAGGGTTTTTTATTTCAACCCCTCATTCATATAGTCGAAGAAGAACTTGCACCAATTGTATTCTTTGAAATGCTTGATTTTGTCTGTCTGCAAGTACTCCAGCACATTCAACTCAGCAGTAGGGTTTGAATATGGGCATAGTAGAGCTCCCGTAACCAGAATCCACAACAGCTTGATCCATATTTCAATGGTATGAGCATTAGAAACGTCATGCTCTACATTAGCTAATTTCACTCTTCCATTTGTAGCTGGAGCTTCTAGTTCTAGTAGGACCTGCAACGCATAGTCTACTGCTTTTCCACTGATAATTTCTTGAGCGTCACTTCCTTTTTACCCATTGGTAGACCATAAACTCTATGAAAGTCAATTGGTGATATCTTCATGTAGTTTCCACCAGGCAGCTTGAATGCTTTCTTTATTGGATTGTACTTGTTCATTGTGAATAGAGCAAAGTTCTTGTTTATCTTTGTTTGTTGGATGGATGTTAAACCATCAAGGCCTAATTCCTACAATTTTGCCCTCTGTTCAGGTGTTAATGTTCTTGAAAGTGTGTTGATTCTTGTTGGGCTACACCTTGTGCGAAAATCCTCCCTATGTCTCGACATGATGTACCTGCATCCAGAATATAAGAATTGCTATACCATACCATACCATACCATACCATACCATACCATACCATACCATACCATACCATACCATACCATACCATACCATACCATACCATACCATATTCTACCAGTAAGCAAAAACACCAACTACCATACCATACCATACCATATTCTACCAGTAAGCAAAAACACCAAGTACCATACCATACCATACCATACCATATTCTACCAGTAAGCAAAAACACCAAGTACCATATCATACCATACCATACCATATTCTACCAGTAAGCAAAAACACCAACTACCATACCATACCATGCCATACCATACCATACCATACCATACCATACCATACCATACCATACCATACCATACCATACCATACCATACCACTGTAAGTACTTTGACCAGTACGTGGGTGGTTTCTCCTTAGAATACCATATGGTACCAGTGTGGTATTGTAAGAAAATCAGAGCATAGAATAGGTTTTTATACTTTTCCTATAAAATCTTTTTCATTCTTACTTTGAACACTACTGGAACGGTTTCTCCTTATAATACCATATGGTACCAGTGTGGTATTGTAAAAAAATCAGAGTATGGAATAGGTTTTGTTGTCGTTTATATACGTTTCTATAAAATGTATTTCACTGTAAGTACTTTGACCACTGCTAGAACTTTTCCCCCTTAGAATACCACATGGTACCATTGTGGTATTGTGAAAACATCAAGCATAGTAGAGTTTTTCGTTTGGTATTTGTGAAGTATGTACTTGAAATTAGACATTCAGAATCACGAATCTAGTTTTTGAAGAAAAAAGTGATGATTTACCTTGATCGTTGAAGACGTCAAAGTTGGAAACCCTAATTTTGTCGCTGAAGACGTCGAAGTGGAAACCCTCACTTGATCGCTGAAGACGTCGAAGTGGAAACCCTTACTTGATCGCTGAAGAACTGAGATCGGTATCCTTTGCTAAGCGAACTGAAAATTCGAGATTCGACTTCGATGGTGCAGTTTGCGAAGATGAAACGCGAGAGAGAGAGAGAGAGAGAGAGAGAGAGAGAGAGAGAGAGAGAGAGAGAGAGAGAGAGAGAGAGAGAGAGTGAGAGAATGGATAGCGTAAATGCAGAGGGAAAAAGCAGAGATAGAACTCGAACCGTCTGTGATTTTTCTGTTTTTGCAGAGTTGGTGATAATGATGGCGGGGAAGGCTCGATTACATTTTTCAAATTGTCAGAAGGTCAGTTACTATTTTACCCCTACGTGTATTTGTTATTCTACATCTGACGGTTATTAATGGATTGCAATGGACGGCGGATCGGGCGGTTACTCACCGGTAGGTTACTTACAGGAACTGCTCCCCTCTAGAACTTCTGCTAACACTGGATTCTGTAGTGCTAGGGGGATTAGTGTTTGTCAAAGCAGAAATGCTGCCACTGGTGGTATATGTCCAGCTTGACTGGGTGCTGGCAAAATAAACGAGTGGAAGTTGACACGAACAAGGGATTGGTCTAGTGGTAATACCACTAGCCATGAACCTGGAGGTCCCAGGTTCGAGTCCCTTCAATAGTACCTAATAACAAAAAAGTAACTTATATCACTCTTATTAAAAAATACGAGTGGAAGTTGACCGAGTACTGGCAAAGTAAACGAGTTGCTGGAGAGCATGAGATGAATCGAGTTCATGTTAGGCCTATCATCTGCAGATTCTTGTAACAGATACCAAGGCTCGGATCCACTAACTCCAATATCTTTCCAGCTTGTAGAGCTTTCATGCCTGTGTTTAAGAAGTTACAGCCAAAACAAAAAGGTAGCAGATGGTTTATAGATTAATTATCTGAAGAATTAGGTGATTAGATTAAATTCAATATATATCATAAAGCTACAGCAAGTTACTAACTCATTTCAAATTGTGTGGCGTAAACAATTTTAATAACTAATGGCAAATGTCTACCAATATTAATATTCAAAAAAATGATTCATTATACATTCAAAACTAACCTTAGAATTGAAGAATTTAAATGATCTAATTATATGGATTAAATTGACTTTTTGTCAATGAATCAAAAGACTAAATTGATATCCAGGAATCAAAATATAAACCGCTTACCAAACAAGCTGGCTAAAATTAGGTGACTAACGGGGTCCCTTAGTCAGATGACTAAGTCAATTTCAGCCGTTGAGACTCATTAAAATCTAATGGTTGTAATTGATCTCATTTAATGAATGATAATGTAGTAATTGCATATTTATTTAATTATTAATTATTAGCAAACAGAGAGGCTACTTCCTTGCAAGTTGATGATAACTGAAAAGTCAACGTTGCTGTCAGTCAGTCTTATAGCACGCAGATAATAACCGGCTACATAGATAGATATATATAGAGAGAGAGAGAGTTGTCCACTGGAGCCAAATGGAGCTTCACACTGACCATCAAAATCAGGATTCCACCGATGATGATTCAGTGTTCTGATCACTAAGTTTTCCACGGTACTGCCCCAAACCACGGCCAACGCAAACCCAATACCTTCCAGCAACTCCCAGGGCTGCAGCTGCCATCTTCGTCCAATCCGACGCCACACCCTCCTACAACTCCGAGCTCTCGCTGGCTTCCTCCTCCGCCACCGGCTCCAGCTTCTTCTTCACCTGTAAATAAGTAAAACGTGGAAGATAAAGTGCACGCGAAGTTTACGTGGTTTTCGCGAATATCGGGACTACTCCACGGTGATGAGCTTGGAGCTCATCAACGATCACTAATGATGATGTTTAGATTTAGTGTTTTGGCTGTTGAACCCTTTCACTCTTAGGGCTTGTTCAGCTACAAAGTACTCCTCTTATACCCGCAACAGTAAACATGTGTATAAGGAGAATTACAGGAAAAGTCCCATAATAAATAGACTGTACAAATAGGTCCAATACTCACCCTCAATTTGGAGCATGAAGATCATGAATGCCAAGTTTGGACAAAAGAGTGTGGAACTGTTCAGTGTCTAGTGCCTTCATGAAGATGTCAACAAGCTGCGAGTGGGTGCTAACCTTGCGCGGGGAGATGTCACCGGAAGAGACGTGCTCGCGAACAAAGTAACAATCCATCTCGACGTGTTTGGTCCGCTCATGAAAAACCGGATTAACAGCAATGTGAAGAGCCGCCTGATTATCACAACAGAGAGGTGTAGGAGCAAGCTGCGGGACCTGTAACTCACGGAGGAGGAAACGAAGCCAGAGAACCTCACTAGTGGTGCTGGCCATAGCGCGATACTTAGATTCAACAAATGACCGAGCAACCACTCATTGCTTCTTAGCGCGCCAAGAGACCGGAGTGCCACCCAACTCGATGTAGTACCCCGTGGTGGAACGACGGTTGAACTGGTAGCCTGCCCAGGGAGATTAATGTTGAGACCGCAAGGGAGACTGTTAAATATTGTCTTGTAATTAGTCTGTATATTTACGTAGTATAGTGCTTGATTAGATGGGCCTGTTGCATTAAAAGCCCTCTCAGCCCATGCACTTCACGTCAGTCCATGTAGAAACGTGAGGTAGGGTTATGCTAGGCAGCTGAATATAGTGGCAGCCAATCTCTCCTGTAACAATGATCGAAATCATCAGTAAGATCAGTAGTCGAAGAAATCCGAGAAATCTCAAGGGTGGGGTGGGATGTAAAGGCTAACCGTTAGAAGAAAGGATCCTCCCGTAATATTCAGATTGCCAGATACGCATGCCGAAAAGGAGATTTCATCAAAGTATCAGAAAGGTCGGAGAGTGGTTATCTGTCATCTATCTCCATTCCCTTCATTCAGAAGCCTTCCAGGAGAGAAGAAGGGTTGTGAGGAAGGAATCTGTTTCAGTTGGCGGAGACGGATAACGCCGAATGCTACAGTCTACAGATATTGGTATTCTTTTTCTTTTTCTTTCCTGTTAGAAAACGTCTATACTCAGTCAGCCAACTTTGCTTTGGTACTAACTTAGTCACCATAGTTTCCAATGTCTTTCAATTAAGTTTTAATTCGACTTCAAGTCTTCAACCCAAGGTTACTTGATAGACACGTCAAACAAGAAAAGAAACAGAAATTAATGGTGACATCTGATATGATATCATTCCCGCCAAAAGCAAGAGTTTTTGCCTTTTTGGAGTTAATATATTCAATCACTGTACTGCTACTGGTTTGATACAAATTTGCTCTTTCAATATCTAATGACGGCCTGTATAATGGAGGAAAAGTAGAGGATGTTATATTGCAGAAGAGGATCTTCTTTCCAAGACTGGTGGAGCGTTGATGATTTCTTCACCAAGCTCTTTTATCTTGTTAAGCAGAAGTATTTGCTCGGTCTCGAGCTGCACCATGTACTCTTCTTGAGCCTCTGCTACACTTTCCATCTCACTCAAAGCTAATGAAACTGCATCAAGATTCCCACCTTCGACAGAAGATTTGAGCTTGCCCATCATCTGCTTCAACTGATCAACAAACACAGATAGAATGAGCAAAAGGGTGCACGAGGACAAAGCTGCGAGTAATTGCTCGACTTTTTTTACCTGGCCTGTAATTTGATGAGAGTTGCTCAAATAGCCTTCGGAATCCGAACTAGTTCTCTTTGGTTGTTCAGGGACTCGCCTGGTGACTCGAATGTGTATCTCGCCTCTTTTCACGCCTTGCAGAGGTATCCACTTGTCGAAAGTTTGGTTTGGAGGCAACCTTTGATACTCTACAACACAGTCACCTATACTGGATCCAGGTAGCAAGGCATTGTGGTCTTTGACATGCAACTCCAAGGGACTGCCATCATCAGGAAACTCTAACGTCTGGTTCCATTGTGGAGTGAGAGTTTTGAAGACTACCTTTAGATGGGGGGAAATTATATCAGGTGAAGATGCAAATGAAGTTGGTGAGCACCCATCTAGGTAAACTTCACAGCCCAGAAATGGAATTCAAAGATCCTTAACATATTATGTCAGCTCACCTTTGTCCGCCTCTTCAAGTTTCCATATTGCACCCTAACGTATGGATCACTTGTCCCTCTAAGATCGGCAGCAATAAGGTCCCTCCCTTCAATGATTTCAAGTTCAATCCAGCCAACAGGTGAACTTGATGTCATGCTCTGGAAAAATACCGGAGAAATGTTATCCCTTGACTTCAAGAAAGTTATGAGCTTGAATCCAAGAAAGTACCTTTGACCCATCATCCTCATCAACTTTCACTGCTTCTATCTGAAGCCGCAGTTCTCCTGAGTTTACTTTCTCCAGAGGAATCCATGCATCCCTTATTGAACCCTCAACTAAAGCTTCCAAATTTACCCTTGCACTACCGATGCTTTCATCTCCAAACACTTCTTCGGTATAGCTTTTGATCTTAAGGTATTCATCTCCTCCAATCTCTTCAAATTCAAACTTTTGGTTCCAGGTAGGGTTGGGAGAGTCTGAAGTCTTGGTCTTCTGGACTGCCTGAAAAAAGTAAGAGCGTCGCCGGAGGAACAAATTTCAGAAACCATAGCAATTAAGCATATTACATATATAAGGTCTTCATGTGAATTTGATACCTTTCCATACTGCAACTTGACATATGGGTTACACTTGCCAGATCTTTCTTTGACAGTTAAATCTTGTCCTTCCACAACCGTTACATTGATCTTTCGTCCAGTTCTTGATGGAAGAATCGATGATCCATCCACAGATTGTTGAGAGCTGCTTTTGTACTTGTTCAGGCTGTGTGTACCGTCCGAGAATTGCCATTCCTTTACCACAAGCGTCACAGCCAACTGCAGAAATGAACAAGTCAAAATCATCAGATGATAAAGTAGCACAATGAGTAAGTAAAAATGGTTTTCTGCATATTGCACCTCCCCAAAGTTTGGCCCTTCGAATGGAACAATCATTTCGACTTCTCTTCCGCTGAACTCAGCATGCTTCGCAATTATATTAGAGTCAGGCCCTATTGCCCAAAAAACTGTTGAATCATCTGCAACATACTTCATCTGCTCAAAAAGGGCAAAAACAAAAATAAAGAAGAGAGGAAGAACATATAACTGATATTACCAGTAGAAAATATGACCCCTACTAATTAGTGTAGAGATTGAAGTCGAAGCATATATTTACTGAGACAAACTAGCAGCAAAGTCAATGATGACATATAGTAATTTCACTTCCTACATATCTATGACAGCATGGAATAGAAGCATGATTAACAATTGCATAGAAACACCGATCCAAAAAAATAGCATAGAAATAGAAATACTACACAAATGCACCAGTTATTTGCTCATGCTGTACAATGTGAAACACAAAGACCCTACCTTGATCTCACAACTTGCTAGATAGTCATACTTCACACTGCCAGGGTTACAGTTGCAAAGATTGAACCGCAACATTCCAGTTTCTTCATGTAGCACCATGTTGAAAGTCGAATTCCATTTAGGACTTGAGCCTGGCCGTACATTTGTCTTCCGTGTTAATTGACCAAGCTCGACTTCCACAAATGTCTGGTAATCTTTATCATTAACACCCTCTTCTGAACTCTGTTCCAGCTTTCTTGTTGGACTTCCCTTGAAACTAGCCCTAGAAATTTTACTAGCTGAAACAACCGTTACATGTACAATCCCACCAACAACCTTCTTTCTCAAGTCCACAGCCGGTAAGGAGAAACATCGACGTCGAGGCTCAACCATTGTTTTATCTAAGGTGTCAGAGCAAAGTTTGACCTATTTTAGAGACAAAAGAAAGACTTAGAATAAGAAGAATAAAGCTGAGGGTTTAGAAAATCATAGACCAAGCCATATTACCAAACTCTCAATTCTTGGGAGAAAGTACATATTCGTATTGTGACGGACATACCAGCCAAGAGGAAACCCCGGGAAGCTCAGTGGCAGGTAGATTTTGGCTTCCCCCACTTCCGAAAGCAACTCCTATTCTTACATCGGGAGTTGACACAAAAGAGTAAAGAAATGCTCTGCCTTCCAAAATTGGCATCAAGAGAAGCTGTATGATGAAACCATAGGACAAGTGGCATGGACCGCAGTCAAAAAAGAGAGAGCACATAACCAGCAAATAAAAGTAAGAAACATTAAAAGTCAACAAAGAGACTATATTTACACCCTTCACACAACAAATCATGATAAAATTTACTTACATCGCCCTTGATCTGCAGGCTGTTAATAACAATACGAGCAGTTCCCAAAGGCTTTGCGAGTTTAGCCAACAGCATGATGGTCATGTCACGAGTGTCCCAATCAAAACCCATGTGCATGACTAGCTGTTCAACATGTAAACAATAACAAAATTAGTGACAGGTCAAGAAGATCAGTTGAGTTTGAGAGAGACTCAAAATTACGGCCACTGGTAGGAATCTAAGGCTCTAAGCACATTTGTGCTGTCTACTGGAAATGAGGTGTACTTTTCGTGCTTAAAAGCTGCTTATCCACAGTCCACCGCACATGATAGCTGATTATCAACTGAAGCAGCTAGGAACCACAAGCTAACATAGAAACTAGACCATTTCAGAAAATAAGAACAGAGAGACTTGAAGCAACACCTGATCACCTGAAGTTGCCCAGCGAGTACCATTAAGGCCCAATCTAGGTGGGGATGAGCCTAGCGAAAACTCCTGCAGTTCAACCCATTCCTGCACAACCAAAAGGTAGTTGTTTCCTGGTAAGAGCGTACCGACACCACCAACTCCAATAATAGCATTCCTATCCTTTCACTCAAGCAATTGAGATATATCATACATGGCACTTACTATGAGCTTGGGTTTGCGATCTTTTAAGAGTCTCTGCTCCCAACAAAAGAAAGAAAGAAAAACAACTTAGATTGATCTGATAAACAATAGATACTGACAAGCAGAAAGGCTACAGAGGAAGATTTAAGATAACTATGGTATCCAACTTCAGTTCATCAGTATGTTAGTAACAAGATAGAAAAGAAATCCAACCTCCACTATGTTCGAGAACCTTGTCGAAAGCCTTGGGTTGAAATAATTCAGCCAAATTTCCAGCAACATCTTGTTCAGCCACTCACAGTGTTCTACAGCAGTTGTTGCCTGAATGGAAATTGAAACGATATGAATAATTTACCACCTTGACTACAACTGAAAATCACACTTTATAAGACTTAGCTTTTAACTGAAGGTAAGAATGTGAGCAAAAGTACCGATGTTCTTAATATAACTCGCTTCCACTTTCTGTTCAGATCTTCCACAAGCATTCTTTTCTGATGATTCGAATACTGCAATTCAAAGCAATAGCAATCATATATATTTTTCCTTTTGGAACACTGAAACAAAAATTGCCATATTGCCACTGATTTATGAGAAAGAGAACCCACAGATCACAACAAACATAGCTAAAGAAAAGCTGCAGCATACAATGCTTCTTTCTAAAGCAGTCAATAAACTATCTACTCAAACCAAAGTCAACGACAAGAAACAGGACAATTCTACACTATGAAAGCGTTAGCCAAGAAATCGATCCAACTCCAAAGAAAGAAACGCCATTAGATATGCCAAATCCTATTTTCTACCCGGATCAATCAAATCATTTCCTTCTTTTAGAAACGCCAGGATTAGCAGAGCAATTAAGAAGTATAGCTCCATCAAACACCAAAATTAATGCCATACACAGTGAGATCAGGATCAAAACTGGGAAACCAAGAGCAGATTGAAACAAGACTAAACAGGTGAAAAAGGAAGGGACTTTAACCTGCAGAAGAGCCCAAACCGCAACACCAAGAGGAACCCAATTGGACAGAGCGAAAACCCACCTCTCAATGCACCAAAGAAACAACAGCAAAGGGATCAAAAACGGGGAAAAGGGCTTCTTCTCTTCATAAAGAGCATTGAAGACCTCCGCAACTTGTTCAATGTTCATCCCTGCTACCCTGCGCATCATCCTCTTCGCCATTTTCGGGGGCCGCGATAAATTCAATTTACAAATTGCTGGAGGAGAAAAGTTGTCAGCTTTGGGGCGACATCATCAGATAAAGCAGGGAAATCTTCTCTTAGTTCGAGAAGAAGTTGAATTTGTGATCCTGGGAATTTGGAAGATCGACTTCGTACTGGGAAAGAGAGCAGAAGGCTACTGCTTCCTTCTTCTGCCACCACTGATTTCCTCCCTTCCACCTTTTTCTTCTCCTTTCTCTAGCTTGGTCATTAATTGAAGAGAAATGGGAACGGTGAGATGGGAGAATCGAAGAGACTGGATGGCAGGCTAGCTAAGCATAGAGAGTTGCAGTTCACAACGGTTTTCTTACCATGGCCCCATATTCTTTATTCCTTTGTTTACGGGGAAGACGAGAAGCCTTGGTATCTTTTCTATGAAAAGTCCAAGTCAGCGAGGTGTCAGACAGGGAAATGAGTTTTCTTTTTCGTTTCCAGTTTTATCTGGTTCTAAGGTTTAGAATTTCCTTTTACCGTTCAATCCTTTCCTCACCTTTTCTTCATTCTATGTAGGGATGGCAATGGGTCGGGTTGGGTCGGGTTTTGACAAACCCAAATCCAAATCCATGGGTTTATCTTTGAAAAAAGTCCGGGGTAAAACCCACCGGGTTTGAAAAACTCAAACCCAACCCAACCCGTTGGGTATCCGCGGGTTCATGGGTACCCACGGGTTTTGTGGTAAAAAATTTACAATTACAAGTTCTTATCAAAATTAAAGTCAAATAACAATCTCTCAATACAAATTATCCATATATAAAACACTATTCTAGAAAATTCAAGCAAATCACAAATTAACTATACAAATTGTTCAACACCAATCTAGAAAACTCAAGAAAATTGAAGCAAATCACAAATTATCCATAAATAACATGTTTAATTGAAAGCTTCTTTCTTTCAATTAAGTTTCTTTAGTCTCCACTCCATAACATCAACTTCATTGTACACAATTAAAAAGAAAAAATTAGACATGTCTCCACAAAAATAAATAAGAATAGTTGTTTAGAATATTAAATATACCGAAAAAATTAATTATATGAGTGGGCGGGTACCCACGGGCCGGGTTTACCTAAACCCAAACCCAACCCAACCCGGTGAATAGTGAACGGGTTTAAACCCAAACCCGGCCCAAAACCCGTCAACACGGATTTTACCCGCGTTGACCGGGTTGGGTCGTATGGGTACCCGTGGGTTCGGGTTGGGTCGTGTGGGTACCCGTGGGTTCGGGTTTTGTTGCCATCGCTAATTCTATGGTTACTACACTTACTAGCTTGGTACCCAGCCATTGGCCGAAATGTATTGCATTGGAATATCAAAACAACCTTAAATTTTCGTTTCTCTAAGCAAAAAAATTTAGACAAATGGATCATTATTAAATAATTAATGACACTTAGAAATAAACTTCTATGACTATTGGTCAAAGGAAAAATATAGAAGAAATTACGAGAGAGACAACTTAGTAAAGGTACTCCACCATATCATATGCATAAGATATGTACAAAAAGAAGGTAATAAATTATGGCAAATGTTTGTGCCACAATACCCGCTGGTAGTTTCATTTCGCCTGGCGCCTGCCTACACACACAAAGAGGAGGGCGTCTGGGCCCGTTAATCCTCCGACGCCCAAGTCAGTTCCTTAGAGAGGGAAGTGTCCCGAAGTAGGAATTTTGGTGAGAGAGTCCAACCTGTGTAAATGCTGCCAACTGCCACTATTTATACTCACCGAACTCGAGGTTGATCTCCTCCACGTCACTGTCCCAATTTAATGCTTTGTGCCCTCTTTGTCAGACATCCAACTGCCTTGTCAGGCTTCTTACGCGCGACAGGCACCCGCAGGCAGTGGACCACCTGACAGCTTGTCTCTCCTTGGCTTTTAGTGTTTTGTCCTTTTGTGCCCTTCCTCTTGCTTGGGCCTAGTAGTATTTAGTGGAACCATTTTTGGGCCTTGCCCCCCAATTCTACGTTTGGGGGCCCAGACCACTAATTGCTGGGTAGTACCCCCCAACAATTGCCCCCCCAGTTAGTTGCTCATGGCTTCACCTTTGAGCGCCTGACTGATTCTCCTACCGCGGCCTTGTATCCTCTTTGCTTGTAGACGCCCGCTTTTCACGGCGCCCTATATTGTATTTTTATTCTCTTCATGGTTTGTGGGCGCCTTTATCGACCCTCCTTCGCTGGCGGGCGCCCCGCCTTTGTTGATGCTCCTTGTTTCGTGTGCTTCCTCTTCGTGATTCCTGAGCGCCCTTCGTGGAGTTCTCCGTGAGAGGTGTCCCTAGCCCTTATGCCCCCCTCACGGGGGGATTTTGACATGAGTCCCACGTTTTGTTGGTCAGGAAAATTCGAAATTTCGAATTTAAAAAATTCGAAATTGGAATTTTGGAAATTTCAAAAAAGAAAAAAGGTGGGGGGAAGCTCAAAAGTCCGCCCGTGATATTGACACGTGGGGCGTCGGCGCGAGCCCTGACGTGGATTTTCGCTTCCTTTAAATACCCCCTCCCCCCTCAGTTCTTGTCACTTTCCACAACTCGATCTCTCTCTAAGATTTCGCTCTGACTTCTCTCTAAATTCTGCTCTGACCTCTCTCCTGTCACTCTCTGCCATCGTTACTCTTGCTTTCGTCAGCCAGAAATGTCGCCGCAACAAGACAAGACTTCCGGCCAAGGTGCCTCGGGCGTTGGTGCGACTGGTGCGGGCGCTTCGGGCGCAGGCGCCTCGGGCGCAGGCGGTGAGGCAAGGCGTCCGGCCCAAGGCGGTTAGGAATTTTCTTTCCCTCGTTGGTTTTTGTTGAATTCATTCTAGTTATCTAGGGTAGGGCGTCACTTACTCCGCGTTCACGTTGCGCCTGGGTCGTTTGTTGGTTTAGAGGGGGCGCCTGCTTCGATATCTGCTGGTCCATCAAGCGCCTCAACTCCCGGTTTTCTGCCTGCGGATGGGTCTTACAAGATCACAACGTGGGAGAAGTCCTTCCCTCCTGGCCATCTACCGGTGGAGACGGCTCATTTGCCCTTCGACGTGGTCGGGCCGAAGCATGAGTCAACCGTCACTTTGGCGCGCGTCCACGAGCTGGTTACCAGTCTTCAACTGCCACGTGACTGGTGGTACGCGCCCCCGTTCGCTATTTCGCGAGTGGGCGTCTGCGGGCCGAAGTGGATCGGGGTATACCAGGAGTACTTCCGGTTCGGGCTGCGTTTTCCCCTCGATCACATCATGGAAGGGATTCTGACTATGTGCGGCTGCCCATTGGGGCGCCTGTCCCCCTCGGTCATCACCATCGTTATTTTATTCAAGTTGAGGTGTCGGGAGCACAACGTGGCGCCCACGTTCAACTTGTTTAGGTATTTTTTTAAGATGGCCGAGTATGTGATCGGGGGGCTGGAGACTCCTCGGGGAACGGGAGGGGCGCCCGATCCTTCTGTTCCAACTTCGCCCTCTCCGAAGGCGCCCAGTGCTGAAGACGCCAATTCTGGAGCGGAGTAGAGAATGGGCGCTGCTTGAATCAGAACTTTTTTTTTATGTTTATAAAAAGGTTTCCGCTGGTGATGGAATCTTATCTTGGTGTTAATTGATTTTACTTATCGTTGATCCTTTCTTATGGCGCAAAAGATGAGGGCGCCTTGTAGCCGCGGGGCGCAAAGTTGCGCGCGAATTTGTTTTAACTTTGATGGCGCAAATTTGGGCACGTTATTGCTCCGACTTAGGGCGCGATATTGGGGCGCTTTTGCAATTAATGGGCGCGAAATGGGGCGCTTTAACTAACTTGAAATTACTGGGCGCAAAATTTGGGCGCTTTTGGGTCATACGAGATGGCGGGAACAAACACGAAGTCACTATTGGGGCGCTAGAAAACCGGGCGCTTTGGACACAATACGACGCTATTTTACGGGCGTTTTAGTCACAATACAAACACACCTACACACTTGTCTTTGACATACACGAACACTTTCAACTATGACCGCGTTTTCCCCTTTCCAGTCCTTGTCAACTTGAGGCGCCCCCACTTGGTGTGGCGCTCGTACAGTAAAGCCGCAAGTTTTGAGCGTTCCATGTCCTTTTCACCACTCGGCCGTCCGTGTGCTCTAACTTGAACGTACTGGGTCCTACCACATCTCGGACTCGATATGGGCCATTCCACTTTGGTGCTAACTTCCCCTCGCGGCATCCGGGCGAAAATCACGTTTGAGAACTAGGGCGCCCTTGATGATTCCATGGGCACGCATCTTCTTGTCGTAGTATCGGGCCACCTGCCTCTTCATTTTTTCCAGGCGGATTGCTGCCACCTTCCTCACTTCGTTCGCCATGTCTAGGTCATTGGACCGTGCCTCGTCATTGCCGCTTCGATCGTACTGGACAACGCGGTAACTTGGGGTGTTGACTTCCACGGGAATGACTGCCTCGCTTTCGTAGGTCAAGGCAAAGGGTGTTTCTCCTGTGGCAGTTTTGTAGGTCGTGCGATGCACCCACAACACGCTTGGCAGCTCCTCCACCCATTTACCCTTGGCGCCCGCCAACCGGGTGTGCAAGCCATGAAGAATACTTTTGTTGGCCGCCTTCGCTTGACCGTTTGCTTGTGGGTAGGCCACCGAAGAGAATCTCAACACCACCCCGTTGTCGTCACAGAACTCCACAAACTTCTTGCAATCGAACTGCTTTCCATGATCTGTGATGATGGACTCAGGCAAGCCGAACCGAGTGAATATATTCTTCCTGGTGAACTTGCGCACCTGGGCTTCTCTGACCGTGGCTAAAGGTTCCGCCTCTATCCATTTGGAGAAGTAGTCAACCGCCACTATCAAGTATTTCATCTGTCCGGGCGCCTTGGGAAAAAGGCCCAATAGATCCATGCCCCACTGGGCAAATGGCCAGGCTCCTACGTTGCCTTGCATGGGCGCCGCCGGGATATGAATGTCATTTGCATGAATTTGGCACTGGTGGCAGGCGCCCACGTGCGCCTTTGCATCTCGTCTCATTGTTGGCCAGTAAAACCCCTGTCGCAGTAGCGTTTTTTCCAGGCTTCGTGCGCCCGCGTGCATGCCGCACGTTCCACCATGCACTTCCTCGATTGCCCCCCTGCTTTCCTCTTCGTCCAGACACCTCAAGTATGCTCCCGTATGGGATCTTTTGTACAACTTCCCCGATATTATGGAACATCGGGTCACCTTTCGGCGGAGGCGCCAGGCTTCCTTTGGGTCATCAGGCACCACGCCTTAGGTAAGAAACAGTACAATTGGCGCCATCCATCCGTCAGCGGCGCCCCCACTTGCTAGGGTAGCGACCAGATGTTCATGAGGCGCCTCCGCGGTGACGATGACCTTTCGTTCTTCCGCGAAGTCCACTGCGGTTGCCAGCTTGGATAAAGCATCTGCATGGGCATTCTCTTCACGTGGGACGTGGATGAAAGAGATTTCTCCGAACCAAGCTCCCAGCTCCCGCACTCTTCGCACGTACCCTTCCAGCGCCTCCTCTTTCACCTCAAAGACTCCGTTATAAGTTGGTTGACGACAAGGGCGGAGTCGGATCTGACCTGAATCTTGTTGGCGCCCAGCTCTTTAACCATGGTTATGCCGGCGATGACCGCTTCGTACTCCGCGGCATTGTTTGTTTTTAGTGTTGCAAACCGCAACGCGACTTCGTGCATCGCGCCGCCAGGGCTTATCATTACGATACCAGCTCCCGCGCCATTGCGACTGGCCGCCCCATCCACCTGCACCTGCCAACAGTCATCTGCACCTCTCTCTGACTATGCTACTCCCTCAGCTATGAAATCAGCCAAGACCTGTGCCTTTATCGCCGGTCGGGGCGCATACCTGATGTCAAACTCACTTAGTTGGACTGCTCATTTGACAAGGCGCCCAGCCACATCCGTTGACCCCAAAGTAGATTTCAACGGAAGGTTGGTGAGCACGACAATGGTGTGCGCCTGGAAGTAGGCCCTTAGCTTGGTTGCCGCCATCACAACTGCCAAGGCGGCCTTCTCGATAGGTGCATATCGTCTTTCATGGGCAACCATGGTGCGACTGACGTAGTATACCGGCCTTTCTTCCCCAGAGTGGGCTTCCCTTGAGATGAGCACTGCACTGACTGAGACTTCCGACACGGCGATATAAAGATACAGTGCCTCCCCCGCTTTGGGCGCCGTCATCACAGTTGGGGCGGCTAGGAGCTGCTTCAGTTCTTCGAACGCCGCATCGCACTCAGTAGTCCATTGGAAAGGTACTGCCTTCTTGAGCATCCGGAAAAAAGGGGCGGCCTTGTCCGCGGATCGGGGGATAAAGCGCCCCAGGGCCGCTAACCTCCCTGCCAACCCTTGCACTTCCTTGGGCGTCTTTGGCGGGGTCAGTTGAAGGACGGCGTCCACCTGCTTTTGGTTGGCCTCGATGCCCCGTTTGGTGATCATGAATCCCAGGAACTTGCCCGCCTCGGCGCCGAATACGCACTTAAGCGGGTTGAGGCGCAGCCGGTGTGCCCGCATAGCTTGGAACGTCTCCCGCAAGTCTTCCAGTTGGTCTTCACGCCTTCGACTTTTGACTATCAAATCTTCCACGTAGGCTTCCACGTTTCGACCAATTTGCTGACGGAAGACGCTGTTGACCATCCTTTGATATGTGGCGCTCGCGTTTTTGAGCCCAAACGCCATGACCCGATAGCAAAAGTTTCCGAAGGGCGTCATGAAGGCTGTCTTAGATCGGTCTTCCTCTGCCATGGGGATCTGGTGGTACCCAGAGAACATGTCCACAAAGCTCAACATTTCATGGTACGCCGTGGAATCCATCAGTTGGTCTATTCGGGGCATCGGGTAGGCGTCCATTGGACACGCTCTGTTGAGGCTCGTGTAATCCACGCACATTCTCCAATCTCCTGATGGTTTCGGCACGAAGACCACATTCGATAGCCAGGTAACATAAGAGGTTTCTTCGACCAAGTTGGCGCCCATGAGCTTATCCACTTCAGCCCTGAGTGTCGCCTCCTTCTCCGGCGATAGGTTCCTCCGCTTCTGTTGCACGGGGCGTCTACCCTCTTCGACCGCCAACCTGTGCACGGCCGTTTCGGGAGTGACGCCCAGCATTTCTAACGCACTCCAGGCAAAAAGTTCCACGAACTCCCTCAGGAGGGCGATGATGCGCTCCTTCATCTCGTCGGGCGCCTCCGCCTATATTCTCACTTGCCTTTCTGGGCGTTCTTCGTCTAGCGAGACCATAAGATCTCTGTCGGCAGCTTCGGCTCGGGGGGCGCCTCTTCTGCCACGGTTTCCATTACGTTGACCCTTGCATCGGAAGATCTCCGCTTCCGTCCCGTTTCCTTCACATACCGCGGGGCGCCTCGCCCTCGGGCTACTCCTACTCCTTGCGGAGCGATGAACTTTAAGATTTGATGACATGTAGAGGCCACCCCGTTGAATAAGGCCAGGAGGGGTCTTCCCAGAATTGCGTTGTATGGTGACGGGCAGTCAACTATCGCAAAATCGATGGCACGCATCACCCTTTGCTCCCCATCTTCCAAGGTGACCGGCAGGCATACTCGCCCTATCACTTTTGCTGGCGCCCCTGAAAAGCCGACCAGCACCGACTCCGATGGTCTGATAAGCTCCGGCGATAACTGCATGCGCACCACTGTATCCTTGAACAACACGTCCATCGAACTTCCCGTGTCGACGAGCATCCTTCTAACCTGGCACCCCGCCACCACTCCTTGTATTTCTAGGGCGTCCATCGAAGGGAGCATGCACGCTTCCTCTGACGCCCTGTTGAAGCTGATATCGATCGCCTCCTGCACATCTGCCGATGCCGCTCTCAGGCGGCGATTTGCCTCTATTTTTTCCCTCAAGTCCACCGTTCCCGAAATGGTTTCAATGGTCAGGTGCACCCGCTCGGGCGCATTTTCTTGGTCAAGGTCATAGGGCGGGGGTGGTAGCTCTTCCCTCACCTTTTCCATGCCGGCCACGCACGCACGGTGCGCTCTCTCCTCAGGCTTCCTGACGAAGTCGTTGAGCATCCCTCTGTCAGCCAGGCCCTGCAACTCGGTCTTCAGTTGATAACAGTCGGCTGTATGGTGACCACCTCACAGTGAAAGTCACAATATCGATCCAGATTCCATTCATTGGGCTGCCCCCTCATGGGGCCCGGCCACCTGATTGATACCCCTTCTCCTTGACGTGCAGGAGTATGTTTTTCAGTGTGTCGGTGTATTCAGCAAAGGCTCCTGCTCCCCTAGGCGCCGGGCGTCCGGCGTCCATCCTTCTCGGTGGGGGAGGATTCGAGGGCGCGTACCCTGAACCGCTTGGAGGGTGCGGCCTCCTTGCCATCTCAACCTCTTCCCCTTTTGCCTTCCGCCTGTCTGCCCTCCTGGCTGCCAAAGTTTCTTCGAGCATGATCACCTTCTGCACTCTGTGATCCAGATCTTCAGTACACACAACGTCTCTTTTTGCCAGCGACCTGCACAACTCCTCGCTGGTGGTGCATTCCTTCAAGCATACTCCCAATACCGACGGCTGCGCATCTTTCACCGCCAAGGCCACGGACAACCACCTCTCATAAAACTCCCTCAGTGCCTCTCCATCTCTTTGCTTGACCTTGAACAGGGCGCCTATGGTCAGGGTGCGGCGCTTCCTGCTGGCGAACTTTGCCAGAAACATCTCCGCAAATTGCTCAGAGCATTCAATGCGCCCCTCTTCAATCTGGTAGTACCAATCGAGGAACACGCCCGCGAAAGTCGACGGAAACACTTTGCACAGGGTGGCGTCTGTACTGTTGTAGAGCTACATCTTGGTGAAGTATCCATTGAGGTGGTCCTCTGGATCAGCGGTCCCATCATAGGTGGGGAGCGGGGGAATGTTAGTCTCTGCGGGTTCCATCAGTATGCTACGCGCCAAAGGCTGTTTCATGGGGCCGTGACGTGACAGGTGCCCCACAATTCCTCCGTTCCACCTCCTGCGTCCGGCCCTTCATACTCTCGCGGTTTGTGGCGCCTCTGGTATCCCGACTCACTTTCTGTCTCCGCCACCCTTTCTCTTTTCTTCGTTGGGCTGGGCGTCATCCCTCCACCCCTTTTGAGAGCGTCGACCTAGCTTCGAAGCGCCTCAATCGCCCCGTCTTGGTCTTCGATGATTCTAAACAGCTTTTTCTTCGTCATCGAGGCGCCCTCCGACCCTCGGAACATGCCATCGCTTTCCTCCCCTTCCTCCATCTCGGGCGTTAGCCCCCTTAACCGCTCCGACTGGTCCTCCGTAATCTCCTCTCTTTCTCTTTCATCATTCATTGACGTCTCCTCACTCATGATTCCCGGTTATATTCCCCTATCTGGCGCGCCAATTGTTTGTGCCACAATACCCGCTGGTACTCCTGAAGCTTCACTTCGCCTGGCGCCTGCCTACACACACACACAAAGAGGAGGGCGCCTGGGCCCGTTAATCCTCCGACGCTCAAGTCAGTTCCTTAGAGAGGGAAGTGTCCCGAAGTAGGAATTTCGGTGAGAGAGTCCAACCTGTGTAAATGCTACCAACTGTCACTATTTATACTCACCGAACTCGAGGTTGATCTCCTCCACGTCACTGTCCCAATTTAATGCTTTGTGCCCTCTTTGTTAGACATGCAACTGCCTTGTCAGGCTTCTGACGCGCGACAGGCGCCCGCAGGCAGTGGACCACCTGACAGCTTGTCTCTCCTTGGCTTTTAGTGTTTTGTCCTTTTGTACTCTTCCTCTTGCTTGGGCCTAGTGGTATTTAGTGGAACCATTTTTGGGCCTTGCCCCCAATTCTACTGTTTGGGGGCCCAGACCACTAATTGCTGGGTAGTACCCCCAACAGCAAACTTTTAGTTTAAACTTTAAACATTTGATTGAAGTTCTCGGCCTAGGTTGATATTTCTTACCATTCTATAGTATCGGCCAAACATTCTCAGCAAAAAATTATCATGATTCATAAAAAAGTTTGTTAAAATTGTCATTAAGTTCTTAACAGATATTTACAATTTTAATCAAAATGCCCTATCATTAACATGGAGTTATCATTCTATAACCTTTTGATTTGGCTAAAGACTCTCACCATCAAAATAGCACCATAACCATGTCTTATCATAGCCCTACACACTTGGGGTTGCCCCGAAGTTGTTAGTTCGGAGTTTCCCAACAAAGAAAAAAATATATATGTGTTAATGTTCCTGATGCAATATGATGAGAAGCTATTCCTCCTGAAACAAAATGATCAAAACCTTCCACACCCCAATACTTATGGGTAAATATAATTTATTAGCTATATTTTTCAAAATTTTCAAATTATTAGCTAAATAGTTCAAAAATACAAAATATTTGTCAAATGTACTGACTTGGAAGAGGCACACGAATGTTAACATTCTAAAAATTAGTAGTTTAACTAAGAAAAGAGTTGCAGAATTACTAACAGTTACATACAATGACTATTTGTAAGAAAAAAAGACAAATGATTAATATTTTGATGCGCTACAAAAGCTTTCACTAATTGTATTTCAAATATTTGGCTAATAATTTAATAATTTTGAATGATTTACTAATAAATTTTATTTACCCAATATTTATTTACCTGGGTCTATACTAATGTCAATATGTTTTAACCAAATTGTTAAAGTACATAATCCTTCACTGAATTTCTTTCTATCTTCGTCAAGCATACAACTCTAAACTAACACATTCCCCAATGATCATTACCTATCAGCCTTTTAGTACTTAACCAAAGATTTTAAGACATTGGTAGAGTCCATGCTTAATTTGCTGACCTTTCTCAACTAAGGCACTTCCTCTTAGTCATTTTCCTCAAACGTTTGCTTACCCCCCCCCCCCCCCCCCCCCCCCCCCCCCGGCTAAGGTTTTCAAAGTGAAATACTCAACCCTCAACCAAGGCTATCTATACAGAAGCCATTCTAGACCATTTGCTTACCTTAATGAACTAAACTCTTATTCTCCTCCCTTTGATTATCCCCTTAGCTAAGATTTCAAAGAGGAGTTACCCAACCCTCAACCGATAATTTATAGAGGTGGCAATTATGATCCAAATCCATGAATCCAATCCAATCCATCCATCAAATTATCCACCTAATCCAATCCATTTAAATCCAATCCATTTAATCCAAATCCAATTGGATTGGTGGATTCATGGATCAATCCATGGATCCAAATGACAAATTACAATTTGGTACCTATATTTTTTATATTTTACATGTTGGTACCTAAAATTTATATTTTTATACGAAAAATATCATTGAGTAATTTTGGTACCTAAAAAATTTCATTATGACATTTTAGTACCGAAACTTTTCAAATTTTACATTTTGGTCCAAGCCTTTGATGTCATTTGGATTCATGGATCCACCAATCCATGAATCCACCAATCCATTGGATCCAATCCATTTGATCTAAGGATCTATCAATCCAATCCACGAATCCACGAATCCGATCCAATTGCCACCTCTAATAATTTATAATGTGTTCGACCTTTATCCTTAATTCCTAACCAAGCAATTCATGGCAAAATTTATTTGGACGAATATTAAGGATTGCTCCATTGAGTAATTTTATCATGACATACCGATTAGTTGAATCATAAAAACCACTAATTATCGATCATGTTTATATGTTGAAAAAATGCTATAAAAAATGTGTGTCAAGTGGTTTTAAACGGTAAAACTGACAACCTACAATTACCTTTTGCTTTTGGTCAGTATTTTACCGGTTCACTGAACATTTTGTTTTGATTTATTTAACTACTACATTATGTCACGGTAGAGTTTCATAAATCAAGATTGTTTTATTAGTAAAAACAACTTTACTATCTCATATGGTATGTAGTATAAGTTTAACAGTCCTTCCAGCTTAAAATTTTCAAACTGAAATTGTATTCCTTCTTAAATAATTGGAAGAAGAACAAAGCAACTACTGTTTAGATGAGCTCAATCACGTTACTGGGTTTGTTTCGTGCCAATGATAATACTATATCAACCCTATATAATATATAAAAGAAATTAATTGGAGGGAAAGAAATCACATACTGCTGCTGGAGTGCTGGGGATGAATAACCCAGCTAGTTGAATAGAGAAATTTACAACAGCAACGTAGATGAGATGTAGAAAGACAAAGTAACCCGTTCTGGCTATGCGGAGAGGTCTGGAAAAATCGAATTAAAGAGGTGCTAACAAAGAACCTCCATATACTATTGGGTAGGAGATGAATTTCATATAGAAGTTGCTTGATCATTTTCAGATTTAGACATATATACCTATTAGTAGGGGCAGGTAAAATTTTTAAAACATGTGATGTAAAAAATGCAGTGTTTGGTTTGTATCATAGTAATAATTATATATATCTTTTTTTATGCAAACATGAATATTATTATGTCATCAGGCTATCAAGAGTGTCTTGCTCGAACTGAGCTACAATAAGTCTCGGATGGCTATCAAACCAAACAAACTCCATGTCCCATTCCGGGGTTCCACGAGCCAACACATGAGCAACTATGTTTGACTCCCGCCGAGCATAATTATATATACTAATTAAAGTCCTTGAGATCCTGAAACCCCATCCTACATTGTGACTTCCACTTAACTAGCTCTCCGCAACTCAACCAGCTCGTGCGCCTTTCGTCTCCCCGCTGCCTCCACCAAAACTTTATAATCATACTATGAACCTCATCAATCGTGTCCTCTGATATACGGAAAACGAACATAGCATAGGTTAGTTAGGCTTGAGCAACTGACTTAATAAGAACTTCCTTGACCTCGACAGACATGACACACTCCTTCCATCGTTTCAATGTTGTATCAATAGAACGAGATGTGTTATAAATCTATTTTGAGGAAGGGAATAAGAAAAAGGAATTAATTAATTGTTTAAGACATTTGTTTAGTTAAAGTCCATACGTTTAACTTTTTGATAGGGGCTATTGGTAATTACTTGTGTGAATATGTTATGTGTTTAAAACTTTTAGTTCAATATTAAGTAAACAAATATTAAACACAAATAACACATTTAATACTTATCAATATTCAACTATAGTTTTGAAGTATTAATTTTTTATATCCCATGAATTATGTTGAAAATAATTTTACTCGATTTTTCTTGTTCACATCGGCATCTTTCAACGCTCTTTTTTTATCTACCAACACGATAGGATCACAAGTTCACTCTAAACATTTCTCTCTTTTTTCTTCTATCGTCCTGCAACACTTGCCCACAATCAAAAGAAAGAAAATCATTATCATTGAAAGTTCGAACACATGACCCCTCACAAGTCACAACTACAAAATGCAACAGTTCGTCCTCAATTTGATATTTTGAAATGCTTGGTGATGTTTTTGTTTCGATTAAACACATTAAACAAACATTTCAACCTGTTGGGATATGGATTAATATGCCTAACACGACTATAAACGGGGCCAAGCCCACCGCAAGGCGTTCTGGCCCCAAGCCCACTCAAGGAAGCCCAAACCCTATATAAGGAGGCCTAACCCTCTTACCCTTGGGATCTCTTCTTCCCTTCCTCACTTTCTCCTAAGGTTTCTCTCTCTACCTTATCTCTCTACATACCATACACTCTCCTATATCGTACTAACTTGGGCGTCGGAGCGTAGATCCCGGGGGCCGCCCCCCGCCTCACAGGTTCTTCCACTCTCGAGGAGATCAGACGAGGGAGTCCAGATCGGTGCCCCATAACCTCCTAGTACATTCCAGGCTCAAACAATTGGCCCCACCGTGGGGCAAAGATTCTGGCACTCCTTTCGTTTGATTTCCATAAGAGGGGATGAAACCAAACCTCAAGCAACGGCAGCAGCCGCAGATCAAAAGCAAGAGCCGCCGGGCAGAATAAAAGCGAAAATGTCCCGGATCTACTTCTCTTTTATGAGAAACGAGGAACGACAAGGATGGGCGGCTTGCAATTGGGGAGTTCATTCTTCGGTCCCTTCCCGCAGTCCGAAAATCCCAGATCCAAGAACATCGCATAATATGCCAACCGAGAACAGTCTCAAAATGGAAGATTTCCTCCACCATCTCTCCGACTTCCACGACCGCACTTCCTTCCCGGTACTCCTCACTCTCTTCTCTATCCTTCAGGTCAACAGGACGAGTTCCAGATCCGGTCGACAACTCGCCCAAACGACGGGAAACAACAGCGACCCTCCTGCTCACTCGTCAACCCCAGCACAACCTGTCATCGTCCCTGCTCGTCGTCCAGCTTCTCATCACCGCCAGCAAAGACGTCTTCTTTGCTCCGCTGACTTCTGCCACCTCAAGCGAAAACTGAATGTTGTAGGAAACTCACATCGCCTACTAATCCAAACTACAAAACAAAGAAGACGGTCAAAGAAGCTCAAATAAAGAAGCTGAATCTCCCATGGACAACTGCGAATCAAAGGAAGGGAACTACCCAAAAGCAGATACAGGTGGAAGCTATAGCAAAATCTCCAAGTTCTGATCTCCGGAGGTGAATTCCGGCCGCCGGCAAGAAGCTCAGGCGAGCAGTCAAGAACAACACTATATGACAGGCTGTTGTCAGATCCCTTTCTCCTTCTCTTACTGAAAAAGTAGGTTATGTTGCTACAGTGGGAGTCACTTCAATGCCATTTCTTTGTGTCAGAAAAAGCAAATGGGAGAGTACCAAGGCAGCGGAGTTATCGAGGAAGCGCCTCAAAATAGAAGACGCAAAGCTGAATGGGAGGAACGCCTTCAAAAAATTGATCAGCTGCACTCGTACCGCCGCATGCAATGGAATTTCCCACGGCCAGCCCGCGCCAACAAAGCATCCAGGGAATCTTCCGCGTAACAGGGCCCGCAGATGCAAAGTATCAGGCCCGACTCTAGCTCGCGGTCCACCATCAATCAGATCCGCGTCCGTCAAACGGGCCCACGAAGCAAGCCCACGACTCCAGCTCGCGGTCCACCACCAATCAGTTCCGCGTCCGTCAAACGGGCCCACGAAGCAAGCGCACGACTCCAGCTCGCGGTCCACCACCAATCAGATCCGCGTCCGTCAAACGGGCCCATGAAGCAAGCCCACGACAACGCAGCTCGCTTCGCCTCCACCTCCAATAAAGCTTCAGAGCCGCTTCACAAAATACGACTCCAGCTCGCGGTCCACCACCAATCAGATCCGCGTCCATCAAACGGGCCCACGAAGCAAGCCCACGACAACGCAGCTCGCTTCGCCTCCACCTCCAATAAAGCTTCAGAGCCGCTTCACAAAATAAAACGCTTATCTCCGGAATCGAACCAGGGTAGACGTTGCACCCCACCAGCATGATGACCAACACGCTACAAGAGAATTTTTGATCAATCTATCAATGATTTATATTTGAAGTAAGCACCTGGAGATAAAAGCTACCCATCCTGCTATGCGGTCTTGCCACGCATTAGAGGCCTGCCCAAGACCGCTCTGCTTCCAAAACTCATCACATTTGGCCGACCGCCTCCATCTCTCCAACTCGGCCGCTACCATCACCAACCTTTAGCCTCCAACGGCACAGCAAAGTAGGACCCAAGATAAGACCCGTTTACCACGAACCGCCAATAGGCCCAACCGCAACCAATCAGTGGAGCATCATCATTCAATCAGGGCCTCAAATAAAAAAGTTTTACGGAACCGCCTCCATCAAGTGTCGAACCAAGGACCTAACTTGCACACGACAAGCTCTCCATCCAGTATACTACAAGACCACATTGCTAATTACAGACGCAACCACCAATATTTAACCGCTCACGGAGATGAAAGATCGGACACAGGCCCGCCTCCAAAGCCCTCGCTATGTGTCCAGTCCGCCAACCGCCCAATGCAGCCTGTTTCACTGTCAAAGCCCGCTCCACCTCTTTCAATTGAGCAACGCGAGCCCGTCATGCAGGTCCGCTTCCAAAGCCCAATCCGCCCCACCTCTCCCTCAATTGTGCAACGCCCAATCCAGACTAATTAAAAAAGAAAGAAAGACGCCTCAACCTACCTTCGAACTGCCGACCTCTCATCTCCTCTGATGAAGCGCACCAACCAGTACTCTACCAGGGGGAATTTGATGTCCTTACTCAGCGGTCAAATATTATCAACTCGCGGCCCCCGTCTCGTCGTTGAAGCCCAAGTGAGCCGCAGACAGCCCATCAGGACTAGCCCGCTCCATCTCCTTCAATTGTGCAACGCGGGCACGTCTCCAACTCGCGGCCCGCGTCTTGTCATTGAAGCCCAAGTGAGCCGCAGACAGCCCGCTCCATCTCCTTCAATTGTGCAACGCGGGCCCGTCTCCAACTCGCGGCCCGCGTCTCGTCATTAAAGCCCAAGTGAGCCGCAGACAGCACATCAAGACTCCAATTAAAAAAGAATTTTTTGACGCCTCCACCAACCTTTGAACAGCCAACCTTTCATTAATTAGGAGAAGCGCCAACCAGTACACTACAAGGAAGGAATGCTGATCAACAACGCAGCGGCCCATACTTAACCGCTCTCCAACGTCTTTCAAGCTAAGTCAATTTTACAAAGATATATCTTATGCAAAGCGGTTCATTACTATAATGCTAGGCGCTCTCTATGCTATATTTATATTTTAAATATATTGGGCCCTAGCCACTTGCATCTTTCTCGGATACTCGAAGACTCACGCCTCCTGCCTCCGGGCTAGGCTCGAAGATTCCCGCCTCCGAGCGATGCTCTCTCCGGAGAATGCACACTTCCTCTGAGCAATGATCCCTCTCGGGAATGCTTCTCGCCTCCGAGCGATGCACCCTCGGGGATTGATTCATGCCTTCTGCCGCCGAGCAAGGCTCGTAAACCGCCTCTGAGCGATGCACTTCCAAGGAAGCCGAGGAGCAATGCGCTTCCCAGGAAGCCGAGGAGCAATGCGCTTCCCATGAAGCGAAGGAGCGATGCACTTCTAAAGAAGCCGAGGAGCAATGCGCTTCTATGGAAGCCGAGGGAGCAATGCGCTTCCCAGGAAGCGAATGAGCGAGGCGCTTCCCAGGAAGCCTAGGAGCGATGCGCTTCTTTGGAAGCCGAAGGAGCAATGCGCTTCCCAGGAAGCCAAAGGAGCAATGCGCTTCCCAGGAAGCCGAGGAGCAATGCGCTTTCGAGGAAGCCAAGGAGCAATGCGCTTCCCTGAAAGCCAAGGGGAAATGCGCTTCTCAGGAAGCCGAGGGAGCGATGCGCTTCCCAGGAAGCAGAGGAGAAATGCGCTTCTCAGGAAGCCTAAGGAGCAATGCGCTTCCCAAGAAGCGAAGGAGCAATGCGCTTCCCTGAAAGCCGAGGGGCAATGCGCTTCTCAGGAAGCGAAGGAGCATGCGCTTCCCAGAAAGCCAAAGGAGAGATGCGCTTCCCAGGAAGCGAAGAAGCAATGCGCTTCCCAGGAAGTCGGAGACTTAAGCGCTTCCCAGAAAGCCAATGACTAATGCGCTTTCCAGGAAATCGAGGACTAAAGCGCTTCCCAAGAAGCCGAAGGAGCGATACGCTTCCCAGGAAGCCTAAGGAGCAAAGCGCTTCCCAGAAAGCGAAGGAGCAATGCACTTCCCAAGAAGCGAAGGAGCAATGCGCTTCCCAAGAAGCCGAAGGACTAATGCGCTTCCTTGGAAGCGAAGGAGCAATGCGCTTCTCCAGAAGCGAAGCAGAAGCACACCCCGGTAAGCCGAAGAAACACTAAACAAGAGCGTCTTGAGTTAAAACTCTCAAGCCGTGGGGGCCACCCTACCTAGGTCGCAATTATGGTCTGCTAGCGCTAACAACAATGGACTAGCGAAGGAATTCTTAACGACTTGAGAGCTTTAGTTCAAGACATCGAAAGATAAGCAAAGGGCAGAAGAAATGATCACGCAACTCGCACAAGGGGCAAACCGCAACGGATTCGCAAGTAAGGCAAATTAATACACGATTAACGCATTATATATGTTACTCCTTCCATTCTTACAGAATACAAGAAGCAAAGGGGCAATTGTTGGGATATGGATTAATATGCCTAACACGACTATAAACGGGGCCAAGCCCACCGCAAGGCGTTCTAGGCCCAAGCCCACTCAAGGAAGCCCAAACCCTATATAAGGAGGCCTAACCCTCTTACCCTAGGGATCTCTTCTTCCCTTCCTCACTTTCTCCTAAGGTTTCTCTCTCTACCTTATCTCTCTACATACCATACACTCTCCTATATCGTACTAACTTGGGCGTCGGAGCGTAGATCCCGGGGGCCGCCCCAGCCTCACAGGTTCTTCCACTCTCGAGGAGATCAGACGAGGGAGTCCAAATCGGTACCCCATAACCGCCTAGTACATTCCAGGCTCAAACACAACCCATCAATTGGCCGATTAGCTCAGCTGGTTACAGTATCGTGCTAATAACGTGAAGGTCGCAGATTCGAGACTTGCATGGGCCATATGTTTTTATTGTTATCTTATTTTAGTCATAAAAAGAAGGGCTAAATTACACATTTGGTCACTCTAATTACATAAATCTTTCAAGTTTGTCATTTCATGTTTGGCACCAGAATTACTTTTCTTTCTTATTCACCACTAACTTTACAAATCGTTTCACCATTAGTCACCGACCGTTAGTATCCGTTAACTCCGTCAGTTTTTTGATGATGTGGCAAACATAACTGCTGACTGGACCGTTAACATATGCTTTTTATTGTTATCTAATTTTAGTCATAAAAAGAAGGACTAAATTACACATTTGGTCACTCTAATTACATAAATCTTTCAAGTTTGCCAGCAGAATTACTTTTCTTTCGTATTCGCCACTAACTTTACAAATCGTTTCACCGTTAGTCACTGGCCGTTAGTCTCCGTTAACTCCGTCAGTTTTTCGATAAGGTGGCAAAAAGAACTGCTGACTGGACCGTTAACTAATGACATGTAAATTTAAAGAAATTAAAAAATAAATCCTCCATGTGTCCCACCTACTCTTTCCCCCTTCCCTCCACCCTCCCCCACCTGCCCCTCCGTTTTCCCCTTACATCGCCACCTACAAGCTCCCTCACATCCACTCCACCTAGACCCTCGACGTTGGCCTCTTCCAATCGTCGCCACCCACCAGCCTTTTCCAATTGTTATCTTATTTTAGTAAAAAGAAGGGCTAAATTACACATTTGGCCACTCTAATTACATAAATCTTTCAAGTTTGCCATTTCATGTTTGCCACCAGAATTATTTTTCTTTCTTATTCACCACTAACTTTACAAATCGTTTCACCGTTAGTCACCAGCCGTTAGTCTCCGTTAACTCCGTCAGTTTTTCGATGATGTGGCAAACAGAACTGCTGACTGGACCGTCAACATATGTTTTTCATTGTTATCTTATTTTAGTCATAAAAAGAAGGACTAAATTACACATTTGGTCACTCTAATTACATAAATCTTTCAAGTTTGCCACCAGAATTACTTTTCTTTCTTATTCGCCACTAACTTTACAAATCGTTTCATCGTTAATCACCGGCCGTTAGTCTCCGTTAACTCCGTCAGTTTTTTGATGATGTGGCAAACAGAACTACTGACTGGACCGTTAACTAATGACATGTAAATTTAAAGAAGTTAAAAAATAAATCCTCCACGTGTCCCATTTACTCTTTCCCCCTTCCCTCCACCCTCCCCCACCTGCCCCTCCGTTTTCCCCTTCCATCGCCACCTCCAAGCTCCCTCACATCCACTCAACCTAGACCCTCGACGTGCCTATTCTAATCGTCACCGTCCACCAGCCTCTTCCAATCGTCGTCGCCGCCAGTTGTCGTTGCCTCCCAAGCTCTCTCACATTCTCTTCGTATCCAGCCCTTCCTCTCCCTCTGCTAGCAGTGATAAATCAAATTTCACCGCTACTTATGGATTCCCCACCGCCTACTAAGCCGATTTTAGCTACTCCCGAACCCCTCCCAGGAGATTCCAACAACTCTCGCACCCCCTCCCAGGCCTCCTCTATTTGGATCTAGAAGAATTTCTACCCTCCTTCCCCTCCCGACTCCAAATTCTTCAATCACAAAACTCCGCCATGGACACAACAATAGAGCCAGAGCTGCTGCCACCTCGACGAGGACGATGACGGGAGGACAGAGACAAAAATCGAATGGTCAGAGTACAATTTCTTCCAGAAGCTGTGCTACCCGCATTTAATGGAAATCCCACCACCTCCCACAAGCAGTATAATGTCGCGCGTCGACGAAGAGATAGAGAGGGAAGAAGCTCAGTGTAGCGAGTGACAGTGGGGGGGGGGGGGGTCACGGTTGTTACAGCACAACCAGCTTGTCTGACGGCTGAGTAGAAGACGATGACGAGGTCACCAGATATGAGATTGGGACGAGGTTGAGTTTCCGGACTAGTGAGATGCCCGAGATGAAAATGGTGGTGAGGCACTAGAATTTGAAGGCGATTATGGAGGCCATTAAGGAGAATTTCGAGAAGGTTGCAGCCTCCGGCGACCAGCTGTCGGAGATGCTCGAAATCGGAAGAGTGGAGCTTGATCGCAAGTTCAGAGTAAACTTTTTTTCTTTTTTAATTAATATTTTTTAAAATGGACATGTTATTAGTTAACGGTCCAGTCAAGAGTTGCGTTTGCCACGTCATCAAAAAAATTGGCGACGTTAACGGAGACTAACAGTGAAATGATTTGTAAAGTTAGTGGTGAATAAGAAAGAAAGGTAATTCTGGTGACAAACGTGAAAGATTTATATAATTTGAGTGACCAAACATGTAATTTAGCCTAAAAAGAAGTGTCAAATTGATATGTGTACTATCTAAAATGATTGACATTAGTATTCAGATATTGAGGTTACAAAATTAGATTACCAACAAAGGTGTAACATTTATGTGGTTAAAAGAAAACTTGAAGTTGGCATTGGAAGAATATTGAAAACTGTCTATTTCCATATCTGCCCTTTCTTGTCCCTCCCACCCTCCAAATTTCTGATCCGAGGCCCGCCACCAGAGGAGAACATATATTTTGCTATTTTGTTTGTTTGAATCTTTATACTTGTGAAAAGCTAGCAATAGCAATCGGAGAATCTACGAAGGCAGCTGCTAAAGATTATTGTATTCAGTTGTTTGTTCAAGCAACGTGGGGTTCCCTATTATTGATCCGTGTGCAGTGGCGTAGTTAGGATTTTATTCAAAAGGGTACAATAAAAAATTACATATGCGTTTTAATGTTTCATATTGTAAAATTATTTTATAACTGGATGAACGGTCAAACTATCAAAATTTCATACTATAAATGTATCCTAGCAAATAACCATTCACAATTTCAGTTCACTAGATACATAAGGCTAGTCAATCGTTTCACCGCATAAAATATTATTAACTTATGAATTGATAAATGACAGTAGCAAATAAAATCTGTTTTTACAAGCAAATACATTGATGAGAACTAATTTTCTCTTCCGACTATCGTCATCAAAAAATTTTAATAGTTTGCTGTATTAATATGCACCTCTTCTTAATCAACTAATATGCATCTCTTATCCATCTTGATAAACAAAAAAGGCAATATACACTTGTATAGCCAAAACTTTCGCGTTTGTGCCAATAATAGCTAAATTTGGAGAAATACCACTTATAGCCACTTCCGTCCAATACTTTAACGGTATTATTTAACAAGCTGACTGGACAAACGGAAATGCTGATTTGGTGATATTACATCAACAACACATCCACGTAGATAAATGAAAAAAAAAATATGAATAATAATTTTAATAAACCCACCAACCCTACGAGCTTCCCCTTTCTCTCCCTCCAACCTTCCCCTGAACTTCCCTAATCTCTCTCTTCCTCCAACCTAGCCGCCGGTTTTCTCCCTCTATAGCTTCCCCATCAATCCTGTAACATAATCATAAATCAAAGCCATAAATCAAAGCCACCATCTACGATGGAGAGTTTCCACAGCTTCTTCATAGCTTCCCCATCGATCTCCCCCAAACTCTTCTTCTCTCTTTCAAAGCCAACCATGACCCCCACCCCACCCTTCCTAGACGATCTCTTTCTCACCCTCTCTCTTACTTTCTTGCCTCTTAGAATCATCACACACAAATATGCACTACAGCGACACCGCCGCAGCAAACCCTCCTGCCGCACCCACTAGCTCCGTCGCAGATTAGAAGTGCAGATTTGGTGACAGGATACCAGATCTAGAAGTCGGGGTACTAGCAGATGAAGCCGGCAAACTCAGGGAATCATAATATCTATGTTCCAGCTTCGATTAAGAAGTCGTAGAAGAAAGAGAAGAGCGGTGGTAGTCTGGAGCTGAAGAAGGTCGTCGATTTGTAGACCAAGACCATTCGAATCTCGCTGCCGATGTAGTAGGGGAAGCTTTCCTACCTACCACCCCGCCGTCCCCATGACCTCATTCACTGACCGCAAATCCAAAAGGGGGAGTCTATGTGTTGTGTGAGTCGATCAGAGGGAGTACGATGGTCATTGCGGTTCCCATTTTTTTCATTCCCAAATCTAAAAGGATACAAAGGATCGCCTACGGCTAGGTTGGAGGAAGCTGGTGTGGGAAGGGAGGATGCTGTAGAATGGAGAAAAGGGGAAAGAGTAGTATATTTGTGTAATTATTAATTATTTAAGCAAAATAATATATTTTTCAGGAAAAATAGGATGGGGTAGTTAAAGTAATTTTTAACTATATTTAATATATGACGTGTCATTTTTTGCTCATTTGGCTGACGTGTGAATTGAGTAGGCGCCTAGTCAACGAACCGTCAAAAAAGTTGACGGTGTTACTAACACCGTTAAAGTATCTAACTGAAATGGCTATATTTGTCCTTAAACAACTAAAACTGGCTATAAGTGGTATATCTCCAAACGGTAGAGTTTTGGCTATACAAGTGTATATTGCCAACCAAAAATGTATTAATGTAGAAATAAGTAGATAAAATTAATTTTATAGTTTGTTGTGGTTTAAGATGTAGGAGATTTGATAATTAACATAGAAATTTAGAATTGGTTAATACCCTAGTTTGGCCCGAAGTTAGCGTAACTGTCAGTTCTCAATACAAGAAAACACACATGTAGTCATGATTTTTTTCATGGCTAAAACTAACTATTTTGTAGCTATATCATATAGCTATAAATAATTCGCCTTGTAGCTTGTGTGGCTAAAAGTGCCGCAGCTAAAGGTTAGCTATGTATTTTGTCACTTACATGGCTTGTTTTAACTATGAACTACATGTAACATCGCTAAAAAGGCGATATGTTCTTGCTACAAAAGTTATTATAAGTAGTAGAACCATCAATATATTTAGCTATAAAGACTATAATGCATGGCTTTATATAATAATTTGCCACAAATAGTTTCATTTGGGATTTGTCAAAATATGTTTCTTGCCATAAAGCAAAGTACGAGTTATATATATCTTTAGACAAGATTTCTTGTGGCTCTTTTAGTTGTTGATTTGCCACAAATATTCTTGTAACTAGAAAATTCTATTTCTTCCTACGAAAAAACTGTGGCTAAAGATATAGGCTATAGCTTTAAATACTTTTTTATGGATAGAATATTTATTCTTTTGCTACGAATCGATTTGTAACTATAATATCAAAGTTCTTGTTACTAATATAAAACATCATGGCAAAAGGTTTAAATAGCTTCAGAAAGACGTGCTGTGGCTAAAAGTAAACAAATTATTTGCCACAAATAATTCTATAGCTATATCGCTTGTTTCCTTGCTTCATGTAATAACAATCGTGGCTCAATCATTCATAATTTTGCCACAAATAATTTTGTGACTAGATACTTTAAATTTTCGTTACAAAAAATGATTGGGGCTACATATTTTACATCTAGCTATGGTGGAACTTTATGTCTAAATTGCTTTGTAACTGTAGCTAATTTTACATTACGCTTTTGTAAAAAATTATTTCCGTAAAAATTTTGTTGTTGGTTTCGGTATGATAAATCGTGGCTATAATATGCAAATCAATTGTCGCTCAAATACTCTTTTTTTTTGTGGATCCACAATTTATTTTGATAATATATAGCATATTAAATAATGTTGCCAAATTTAACATAATAAATACTCTATAAATAATATTATTAAATATCCAACAAAGATTCTCACAAAAGAAAATCCAACAAAGATGGCCTCCAAAATAGAATGACAATCCTTAACAGAGTTCTACTAAAATAAAAGTAATTGTCTTCTATAAAGAAAAAATAATTCTTCAAATCTTGCAGATAATTATGTATTTTCCATAACCTGCAAAAAAGAGAAAATGTATTAGACTCTTCAATTGGAAAGACGAGATTCGAGTAGCATATGAGACAAGATCATATTAACATATATATATATATATATATATAGTATACGTCTGACGTACACCAGTCATCACCATATATATATATATATATATATATATATATATAACTACATAGTTAACAACAACATTAAAAAAGGAAACTCATAACTAATATCAAATTGGTGACGTACTTCTTCATCGGACATGTTTCGTGAAAGTGGAGGTTCCCTTCCAGCAAGTAACATCTGAAACTTTTCTTTCCATTTTCGGTTCATCTCAGCCATTTTTTTTTTCCAACGTCTTTGGTAATTTGATGTACTCGTTCAATTAAGACATTTATGGCCTACGTTTGTGGCCTACTTTATGGCCTACTTTTGGTTCATCTCAGCAAGTAACATCTTAAACTTTTCTCCCCATTTTTCAATTAAGATATTTATGGTCTACTTTTGAAATTATTGGACAAATTTATCCCGTATTTTGAATTGACCGTCAAAATTGACGGTCAACCATTTTCTCCGTAAGTGACTCAGCATCCACTGCTGACTAGGACATCCACGTCATTTAAGAACTAAAAAAAAATAGAA
Organism: Linum tenue; assembly: GCA_946122785.1. Classification (NCBI taxonomy): domain Eukaryota; kingdom Viridiplantae; phylum Streptophyta; class Magnoliopsida; order Malpighiales; family Linaceae; genus Linum; species Linum tenue. The sequence continues at coordinate 20,121,317 of CAMGYJ010000004.1, read as the reverse complement.
AAAGGATGGTAGAAACTCTTCCCTCATATTCGTCCTCTTCTAACTTCCACCTCCACCCATTACCTAATCCTTCCCAAATTTCCTTCCCCAATCTTCGTCCTCTTCTAATTTTCACCTCCATCTATTACGAATCCTTCCCCCAATTTCCTTCCCCGTCCTACAATCCCTACCATTGACGGAAATCAGTTTGAAAATCCAAGAACCCAAACACTAAATTTCAGTTCTGGGAAAACCGAAGAACCATCATAAAATCCTTCCCTTGATTTCCTTCTCGCCAAATGCACGGGCATCGTACCGCCACTTCAAGCTCCATAGCTGCCCCCGTCTACAAAACACCGCCACCGACTCAGCTCTGCACTACAAATCTATCACTAAACCCAGATCTGCCCTAATTTTTTTCATTATCGGTGGCGGATCTGGCAGGTAATCGACACGACTTGGACCTGTTGGCGGACGGATAGCCGAGTCGGCTGACCTACTGGCAAGACGAGTTGAAATCCCGTCACCGAAGATGGTGATTCCATCTTCCTCGTTCTTCCTCCTCAAGGTCGGCAGAAGCTGACAACAACAGAGCATAAGAGGTAGGTGGTGGAGGCCGGATTTAGGTAGGCAGGAGGTGATTCGGGTCCAATTGTACACATTTTACCCTTCATTTTTTGATAGTTTGACTTTGCATTTCATCGTCCTCGACATATTTCATGCTAGGTTGTGCTTATTTTGATAAATTTCAGGTCCTAGTACGTGTGGAAGGGTCGAGGACGAGTTTCGGGACGATTAGAGGTCAAAAAGTGCAAAAACCGAAGAAAAGTCCAAAGTCCGTGACAGTTTCCCCGTAACAGTGAAGTGCAGGTGTCCAGGTTTCTGGCCATGTTCACGGTTTCTCATTGGAGTTCAAGGTCTCCTAAGGCCATGAACTGAAGCCATAAACCGTGAAGCCTCCAGGGCAATTTCTGAGGTTACTGACGCCGCGTGAGTTCACGGTCACCAAGACCGTGAACTTTGAGTGCAAATCGTGAAGTCAAGTAAGTGAAGCGGTGCGTTTCGACATAGCACCCTGAGTTCACGGACGCGTTGAGGAGTTCACGACCATGAACTAGAAGGCCGTGAACTCAGCTCGATCTCAGTATAAAGGGAGAGCTGAAAGGAATAAGAAAACGGGAGCTTTATTTTCAGGTTAGGTTTTCATTTTTCAGAATAAGGAGGATTCTAGTGAGAGGTTAGGGTTTCTTCTAGAGTGAGAAATTGCAAATCAAAGGAGGAAGAAGGAGCTTTTGGCTTGTTCCTAGCTAGAGGATTGAATATTTCTTCATCTCAAGGGTGTCTCAAGCAACAAGGAGAAAAGATTGGCATCACTTCATTGTTCTTTCTTCCCCTTTTGTTGTTTTCTCTTGTCGAGCTATGGAATAGCTTACCTACTCACTTGAGTATTGTGAATCCTAGTCTCTCTATGTGTTAGGATGTAAGAACATGAACCTATTGTGTTTATTGAGTGTTTTATATTATATTTGAGGTATTATTCATGAATGATTGAGTGTACTAGCTTTAACTCAATATTGGGTAAAATTGACATAGAGGGTAGAAATCCCCTTTTGGTCCAATAGGAAGCTAGACTTCTTAGCCACTTGGGTAAACTCCTTTAGGTCGATTTAAGACCAAAATTTCAAGTATCGGAGTAGGATCATGATTCCACAGGGATTGGTCTCTTCGACGAACGGATTAAGTTCCGAGGGTTTGGTTTGCAATCCTTAGTCGGCTAGTCGAGAGGATTAGGTTTCCTAGCCTATTGGTTTCACCCTTAGCCGAAAGGTTAAGTGAGTTAGCTTTCTAACATGTTGCAACGAGTCTCAATTAGCTAACTAAGAGAGTTAGGGATCTCTTGGTTTGATCGGTGAAGAGAGCTAGGTTCCCTAGCTAAGAATCACAATCCTTAACCTTATGGTTAAGAGAGCTATTTCTCCTAGCTTATATTTGTTGATTTTCCTTCATTGATCGACTAAGGTTGTTTGTCCCTAGCTAGTTGCACCCACCTCGCGGTGTATGAACACATCTTTCACACTAGAGCTTTGTTTGTCGTTTCTTAGCATAAGACTAGGGGCAGCAATACCCGGGTGAAGTCCTCTCGAGTAGAATTCTCCTCCATTTGCTTTTCTTGCTTGTTTAGTTTGTAGTTTTCTTAGTTTTAAACCCAAAAATATTTTGCTAGATAACAACTTAAGCGATTGAATTAGGGGTACATGGACCGGCCCAGGTTTGACAATTAAATACTTGCCCTATACTGCACCCGGCTAGAGTTTAAAAACTTGGGGTCTAGTCGGGATTAATTCGCGGTGTAGTTTCGTGCGAGTCAAGTTTTTGGCGCCGTTGTCGGGGAACCGCGGTCCAATATTTTAAAAAGGTCGCTTAGTGTTACTCTAGCATTTTCTATCTTTCCTTTTTGTTTGTGTTTTGTGTCCGTGTGTGTTTTGTTTACCACTCTTCGCCTTGAAGGTTGGTTTGCATGTGTTTGATTTTCGTTTTTAGTGTTTTTTGTTTGTAGGTATTGGATCATGGATCCTTATGATTTCACCCAAGTGTGGGAGTATCCATCACCACCCGAGAGTGGTTACACTGAAACTTCATGGGACGATCAAAATGGGGGAAGTCATGAATCCGGGTTCTACTACCAACCCCTATTCCAAGATGAACAAGCATACCAATGGGGGTATCAAGAAGCGTCCCCATATCAAGAATATTTCCCTCAACAACCCGAGGATAAATCCAAGTTGGAGTTGTCCATGGAGGCTTTCATGGGACAAACCTCAAGACCATGTGCCACTCCACAACCGGAGCCAAAGAGCAAATTAGAGCTCATGGTGGAGCGAGTTGCCCGGTGCACCAATGAAGGGTGCTCTAGCATGGACCTCCCAATTGCCAACCCTCTCGACTCAACCTTTCTTCGGGAATCAGAGGAGTTCCTTCGACGCGCAGAGAGGCTAGGAGGGCTTGTAGAGCAAGCATGTGCACAACTTGCTCACAATCGCCTCCTACATATTAGAAGAAAGAGAGGAAGCCGAAGAGGCGAGCCATGATAATTTTGAAAGAACAAGCTCTGACATGGATTTCCAACCCCTTCCACCTCCCGGCTTGACAATAGAAGAGAAGGTGGCACGAGCTTGTGCAAGCTATCGTCTTTCATCATTGGAGGAGAAAGAGGAGGTTGAATTATCGATCAATGACAACCGTGGGGAGCAAGACGAACTCTCATCGGAGAGCTCCCGTGGTGAGGATGAACAAGAAGGTTGCTTAGATGATTCTCAACACTTTCCCCTTCCCGAAAGCAAACTTGAAGACGGAGTCACAAGTGTGGAGGAGCAAGAGAATCCTTTCTATGATCTTGCATGGCATCTTGCCCTCCAAATCGTACTTGAAGACATGAATGAGAAGGAGGAAGAAGTGGTTGAAGAGGAGGAAGTGAGCATTAAAGAAGGGGAAGATCTTGATTGTTCCCAAGTGGAGGAACAAAGTAAAGAAGAAGGAAGGGAGGTTGAAGATGAAGTAGAAGGAACAAGTGGTGTCCAGGATAAGGAAAAGGTCAAGGTGGATGAAGCATCCACAAGTTACAAGAGCTACCAATGCTTTTGATGACTTGATATATACACATGTTTTTGTCCACCATTCTTATACCATTTGAGCTTCATTTCTCGTATCTTAGGCCGATTTCACGCTAGGTTGTTCTTGTTTGTGATATTTCATGTCCTAGTACGTGAATGGAGGATTGGGAACGAGTTCGGGGTCGATTAGACAAAGATTGGAGGTTTGGCGAGAAGCTTAGGAAGCCACACGGCCAGACCTAACAGCCACACGGCCGTGTGGCGTGGCCGTGTGGAATTCCTTTGAGCGGGCAAACCACACTGGCCGTGTACCGGGTCCCTTGAGGCCGTGTGGAAATCACAGATATGTTGCGCGGGCAGGCCGAGATTTCACACGGCCGTGCAGTTCTGGGCGTGTGACGTGCATGAAACCACTTAAGTGAAATGCGGCGTTTCACACCTCCACACGGGGAGCTGGGATTTTACACGACCGTGTGGTCGGGAAATTCTAGGTTTTAACCCAATTTCGGGTCTTTTGGAGGGGAATGGAGTTTTTTAGCAAAAAAACAGAGCTTTAGAGAGAGAAAGTGCGAAGAACAAACCCTAGGAGCTATTTGGAGTGGATTTCTCACCATTGAAGCCCAGATTGCATCCCCAAGAGTGAAGATCGACATCCCAGAGCAGATTATGAGTACGACTACTCTGATTTTTGTTTTCCTCTCTCTCTCTCTCTCTCTCTCTCTCTCTCTCTATGGAGTAGAACCTTCTCTCACTTGGGTATGAAGAACCCTAGTTCCATGTGTTAGGGATCTTGATTGTAATAACTTTGGATTGATATACTGATTGATTTTAATCGATTGATGCATGATTCATTGAGTCAATTGAAGCCTGATCATCTTTTCCTGATTTCTGCTGCAACCTAAGATAGATAGAATCTGATTAGGTTGTTAGAGCTTCATCAATCGGTAGTGGTAGATTGGTTATACGATAGTTAATCGATTTATTGCTTTGTACTGGAATCCAATTCCAGTAGTGGAGTTCTGCTTTATTGCCTCGGTAGCCTAACCAGGTGAAGGCTAGTCGCCTGCCGGTTAGTCTGTTTGAGAGGGCTTGGTCAGCTTAAGAGATTCCAAGCTACTGTCGGATCTTCCGCAGTTTAATCAACAGTTAATCAACCCAGGGTAATTACAACCTCAACCTAACTAAGGAGCTAGGGGGACTCATTCGCGAGTGACTCTTCCTTTGCTAAAGAACTTTCAACCATTTCCTGCTTTCTTACTGCTTTTACTTAAAATCACAATCACTTGACTTAGTTTGCTAGATAATAGATAATCACGGAGTAGGCAGTAGATCTAGACCCCGGGTTGATGTGGTCATTCCCGAGGAGCAGACCATGGGGTATTGCTGGACCGCCAGAGTCGCGGACATGAGGTCGCCCATCCAACACCCTCAAGTTCCAGCAAACAACTTTGAGGTGAGCACCACCTCTGTCATCGCCATGCTGCGCGGCTCGGTAGTATTCTGTGGGAAGGAGTGGGAGTGCCCCCGATCACACCTGAGGCGATTCCACGAGCTCATCGATGGGATCAAGATCAATGGGGTCCCAGCCGATGCCATCCAGCTGAGGTATTTCCCATTTACTTTGGAGGGGCAATCCAAGGAGTGGCTGGACACTCAACCTCCAGGCTCGATCACCACGTTCGCCAACCTGGTGGACAAGTTCGTCACACGCTACCATCCTCCGTACAAGACAGCGGACCTGCAGAAGCAAATCACCCACTTTGCCCAGGATGAAGATGAGACCATCCGGGATGCTTGGGAAAGATACACCAGTCTTTTCCTCAAGTGTCCCAACCATGGTTTTACTAACGTCTTCAAGTTGGGCACCTTCTACCATGCCCTCTTCCCGGAAGACAAGCAGCTGATTGACTCAGTTTGCGGCTGGAATATGCTCACCAAGACACCGCCACAGCTGAATCAACTCTTTGAAGAGATGGCAGAGCAAGGATATGATTGGGGAATCACCTCTCCCCCTCGCTGGAAAACCGCGACCTTCCACCTTTTTGGCGATTTTCCAGCCATTTTTGGTCGGTTTTTCACCAAACCAACACCATACCCAACCTTCCCTCCTCCTTTTCGGCCTTTCCCTTGATTTTGGGGCGATTTGGGCCGGTTCGGGTCACCGGAGTCGATTTCCGGCGAGACTCCGACGAGCACTTTCCGGGCAGAATTTCGAAATTTCATCGACTCCATAACCTTCCCCTCATCGCCCCCTACACCTCTACTTGTGTCTCTAGGTTTGATTTTGCCCTTTACCTTGTGAATTGTGGAGAATTGGGTGTTAGGGTGTGTATTTAGAGAACTTCATTGAATCTTGCCATTTGATTGAAATTGATCTAGGGGAAGGCTTGGTTTATGTGTGGATTGTGCTGGGCAATGTTCCCCTTGCTTGATTGAGCCCTTTTATGCTAGGAATTTTCCCATTCTTTGCTTAACTTAAAAGTGCAGACAAGGTGTTCGATGAAATGCCAGTTTTTCATACCATGTTGTGGGAGCCGGTTGGGGCCCTTAATGATGTGTTTTGATGGTGTGTTTGCTATGGATGTGAACCTTAAGTTGCCTACTTTATTGTGAATGTGCACCCCTGCCTTGATTGCGCCCATTTGTTCAAGTTATTTCACCTTGAACTATGGATGGAACTATGGTTCGGCTGTTTTCTGTTATTAAGTGTGGGGGTGTGATTGACCATTCCTATGGCTATTTTGGCTCCACTTTGGTTTGCTTTCTTGCAGGACCATGTTGAAACTAGATCTTAAGCATCGGTTTGTCCGTGATTTGAAGAGGGCCCCCCACAAGGATCGCTTTAACCGTGTCTTGGCAGCTAAGTTTGGGAGGCATCACTATTGGTCCAGGAGGGAGTTTGAGAACTTCCTCGCTATTGCCACCAACCGCACATGGCGCCGGTTGTTGTCTGTGCACGAGAAGGTCTACTACGAGCTGGTGCTAGAGTTCTACACGACCTTTCGGCACGAAGAGACCACCGACTGGGCGGACAGCGAAGCCGTCAAGTTCAGGCTAGGAGGTGAGACCCACTCCATGAGCTACCATGACTTGGCGTCGCTCTCGACCTCGACATGGACGATAACAAGGATTATGCCACCGAGCTCACTAATCCAGACAGTGTATCCTTCAAGGCTTTGTACACCCGGCTAGCTCATCCCGGTCAGGACCCCTTCCATGGGGGGCGGACGAAGGCTAGCACCTTGCAGCTCGAGAATCACATACTCCACCACTTGCTCGCGAAGTCCTTCACTCTAGCTGGGGAAAGTGCCAGCACCCTGACCAGGAGGTCCATTTACTTCATCAACTCCTTCCACACGGCGAACCATGATCTCCACCTGGGTTCTGTGGTGGCAAGGACTCTGGACAAGAGTGTTATTACTCTGGGGACCCTCCACCGCACCCCACTCATCACCCGCCTGGCAGCCTATTTCCAGATCCCCTATCAGGATTGCACAGAGCAAGGGGGACACTTGTGTCTTCGGAGAAGACACGATATCGAAGATGCACATGTTGCGAGTCGAGCGCGGCGTCAAGTGGATTGGGGATTTCCTGCTCCACCCCTCCCTGCGGAGGATCAGCCCGCAGTTCCTAAGGATGTTGCCACCGAGGATGTCCACCCCGATGATGTGGACGCTGCTGTCGCCCACACTGCCCCTTACAAGACCACATATGAGCATGGGGGTGGTACTCCACATTTCCATCCCAAGACTACTTCACTCACCAGTTCCAGCAGCTGAATCTCCAGAATCAGCAGCTCCTCGAGCATCATCTCCTGTTCCAGCAGCAGTACTCGGCTCACCAGTCACCAGGCCGAGTATAACACCAAGATGGCTGCATATGATGAGCGCCTCGACCGCATGTAGGCCCAGCAGGGGGTGACCCTTGCTCACATCGAGAGGGAGCGTGGTCGGGCTCGTCGTATGCAGGAGGTTCAGCAGCACCTACTCTAGCTGATACCAGGCGAGCAGCCGGTCTGGACGACTCCCTGGGAGGACTCCCCACTTCCACCCCCGCCAGCCAGTGATGATGCCTTCATGGACGACATCGACCTTGACAACCTTGGCGACGAGTAGTCTATACTCGTCGCCCTTCGAGTGTGTTTTTGTTTTGGACTTTTCTTGTTTGCTCCATGTGTGTGAGGAGATTGAACTGAGTCTTTTGTGTGTGTGTTTTCTTTTGTGGATTGTCCATTATGTGGCCATCTCGGCTAACTCCGATCCCTAACGCAGAGTGTGCTAATGTGTTCTTTATGTTCCCTTCGTGCAGAATAGTTCCATCATTCTGTCTGTCCCCCGCTGACTGGTCCACTTCCAGTCCCCTGGCAGTCTTTCCTTCCGGTAACATCGTTCCCCTTATCCTTCCCTCTGCTCCATTGCGTGCAATGTCGAACTTAAATGTGGGGGGGGGGGTGCTTTGTATTGGTTGGAATCTATATAGTGTGCTTGGAGCCTAGTCCGCTGTCCAAATCTCAATATTTGAGGGCTCCAAGTACTGATGTTTGCGTGATCATATTGGCACTGTGGGTTTGATTGGTGAATCGAATGCCTTTCGAATTGATGCATGACAACTGGATTGTGACCAAGACAACCTATAATGATGACTGAGACATGTAGTAGAGTTGTGTAGGGGTTCAGTGTTTCAACTGTTTGCTTACCAATTATGACTTGGATTGATCACTTGCTCTTGACAGTCGTTTATGCATCTAGTTCAGGGAATCAGAATGAGAGATAGAGCATATAGGTAGACATGTGAGATTTGAGCCTGCTCGTTTCTTTCTTGTAGCGATAGATTCCTCTTCCATGATGTGTAGCATTCACGTTGTCACTAGCTAAAATGATGGAGGCATAGGAATAGCCCACAACCAAATTGACTGTCCTAGTGTGTCATACCCCCTAGTCAGCCCCTTTGAGCCGTGTAATTTCCTTTGTTTTGGTCTACAATGGAAAATCACCCTTTTGCATCTCTTAGAAGGTTCCACAGAGTGGTTTTTGCTTGTTCTTAGCTGTTTCTGCTAAAAATGATGTGAGGGTTGGAGGTAGTGCTTAAAAGTTGGGCATGTGTTGAAAAATGTGCAGAGGTGGTGGTTCACTCAGGAAATGAAATGAAAAAAAGAAGAGAAAAAATGAATGAAAGCAAAAGAGAGTCACTACCAAAAATCTGAATCATGCTCATTAAGTAGTGTTTCTTAGCAGTCTGGCTTAGAAATACTAACATTATTGTGACCTCCTTCGCTCTGGTGCTCTAAAGAATTTGAGTAATGCAGAATGGCAGAAAGAAAGTAAGGGGTTTGAGTGGCTGTGAATGTGTTTGGGTTTGGAACTGTGGAACCTTATGCTATGAATACTTCCACCACCTATAAGGCCTTTTCCCCATGTCCAAGACCCTAGCCAGTCATCTGAACCTATGTCTAAGACCTCCGGATTAGTTAGTGGTGACATCCCTTATGTGAACTTTGACTTTTAGAGGCTGCCATCATGGTGAAGAGACGTTATAGGGATTGAGAGAATAAGCATGCACATTTTTTCGCATCAATTGTCCTGACCCCACTGGTCGAGAGTGAGCGTTTCATTTTCATATTCTCTATACTCTTTACCCCGGTGAGGACCTAGATGACTCGCTCTTGATTCTGATGTCTTGGGTTTGATGCATGCAATGATTGTCTTGGCTAAGTGGTTGAGTCGAGTCTATGTTGGTTGGTGAACAGAAGGGAGACTCTTCCTATACCCGATTTTGCTGCACTCGAATGTCCTATGTGGTGGTTGTCTAAGTTGCTATTGAAGTTGTCCATATGTCAATGATCAAAAGCCAGTATGATTCACGTGTTATGTGCCTATATGATATGCCCCCAAAGTTGGTATGATTGAAATGTGTTGAGCTTACCTTGTATCTGACTTGGTTTGCTTGGGGACAAGCAAACGGTTAAGTGTGGGGGAATTTGATCACTTGATATACACACATGTTTTTGTCCACCATTCGTATACCGTTTGAGCTTCATTTTTCGTATCCAATCTCACGCTAAATTGTTCTTGTTTGTGATATTTCAGGTCCTAGTACGTGAATGGAGGTTTGGGAACGAGTTCGGGGTCGATTAGACGAAGAATGGACGTTTGGCGAGAAGTTGAGGAAGCCACACGCCCAAACATAACAGCCACACGGTCGTGTGGCGTGGCCGTGTGGAATTCCTTTGCACGGGCAAACCACACTGGCCGTGTACCAGGTCCCTTGAGGCCGTGTGGAAATCACAGAGATGTTGCACGAGCAGGCCGAGATTTCACACGGCCGTGCAGTTCTGGCCGTGTGACGTGCATGAAACCACTTAAGTGAAACGTGGCGTTTCTCACCTCCATACGGGTAGCTGGGATTTCTACACGGCCGTGTGGTCAGGAAATTCTGGGTTTTAACCCAATTTCGGGTCTTTTGGAGGGGGGTGGAGTTTTTGAGCAAAAAACTGAGCTTTAGAGAGAGAAAGTGAGAAGAACAAATCCTAAGAGCTATTTGGAGTGGATTTCACACCATTGAAGCCCAGATTGCATCCCCAGGAGTGAAGATCGACATCCCAGAGCATATTATCCTCATCTTTATGAGTATGACTACTCTTATTTTTGTTTTCCTCTCTCTCTCTCTCTCTATGGAGTAAGAACCTTCTCTCACTTGGGTATGAAGAACCCTAGTTCCATGTGTTAGGGATCTTGATTGTAATAACTTTGGATTGATATACTAATTGATTTTAATCAATTGATGCATGATTCATCGAGTCAATTGAAGCCTGATCATCTTTTCTTGATTTCTGCTGCAACCTGAGATAGATAGAATCTAATTAGGTTGTTAGAGCTTCATCAATCGGTAGTGGTAGATTGGTTATACGAGAGTTAATCGATTTACTGCTTTGTAATGGAATCCAATTCCAGTAGTGGAGTTCTGCGTTTAATGCCTCAGCAATCTATCCAGGTGAAGGCTAGTCGCATGCCGGTTAGTCTGCCTGCGAGGGCTTGGTCAGCTTAAGAGATTCCAAGCTACTGTCTAAGGAGCTAGGGGGACTCATTTCCTGCTTTCTTACTGCTTTTACTTAAAATCACAATCACTCGACTTAGTTTGCTAGATAATAGATAATCAGGGAGTAGGCAGTAGATCTAGACCCCGGGTTGAAAAATAGAGCTTGCCACTTTACTGCATTTCCGGACTGCGATTACACTTGGTCGCAGTTTGGTGTTGTGTTTTAGCGTGTCAGCTTTCAACCGGACCTTGATGTGCTACTTGATAAGGACCCATTTGCGACTCTTTGCCAAGCCATCGACGATCCCTCTTGGTGGATGCGATGGAAGTCGATTGAGGTTGCACAATATGGTGTGGGGCAAAGAGAAAAGTGAAGAAAGAAAGAAGAAGAAGTCTTGTGGGTGGAGACTCAAGAAAAATCAAGTTCACGAGCCCTCAATCATGGATTCATCCAAAGCTTGTGACTTGAGACACCACCTCGCCGACGAGAACCTCAACTTCAAGGATGTTCTTGGGTGGACAGAAACTTGAAGAGCAACCGTCTGGCTCACGACGTTAAAGAAGCGCTTGGTGGGAGGCAACCCAACCATCAACGGTGTGTTTATTTTTTTTTTTTTGCTTCAATAAGTCGACCTTTTGTTTTGCCGCCTCCTTGATCTTCCGGATCTCACCTTCCCTCCGCTCCCGAACACCAACATTCACCACTACCCGGCAACATCGTTCTACTTTCCTATTTTACGCCATTGAGGGCAATGTCGAGCTTAAGTGTGGGGAGGGGGGGTAGTCCATTATGTATGTGTGTGTGAATGTTTGGTGTGATTTTGAATGCTTGGAGCCTAGTTGTATCCCCAAATTTGAAAATTTTGAGGGCTTCAAGAAATGCTTGCATGATCAAAGTGGCATGTTTGTGGGAGAATCTTGTGTCTATTGCCATTAACCTCGAATTGTTGAATGTGATTGTGTGTGTCCTATGATGATGACTGAGAGGTGCATTAGTATAGTGCAAAAGGTTAGTTCTCATGTGTGCAAAGATGAATGGATGTCTTGACTCGATTACTTGTTGATTACAATTGTCATGCATTGTGTTTTGTGAAAGTGGAATGAAAGATTGGGTGACTAGGTAGCCATGTGTGTTTTGAGTCTATCGTTTTATTCTTGTGTGCTTAGATCCCTCTTACCATGGCGAGTAACATCACAGTTGTCACTAGTGAGTATGATGGAGGCATAGGATTAGTCCACACCCAAATGTTGATTGTCCCGAAATGTTTTATCCCCTAGTCAACCCCTTTGAGCCTTGTGACTTTGGGGGTCGTTCTCATGTTAGGAGCTCTTTGCTTGTGATCTTAATGGTGTTTAATAGAACGACCCCCCATCCTTTATTCGTGTATATACGTGTGTCGTCCTTGTGTCTCGGAGCTCTCGCTTTTGAGTTCCATTGAGGTGCTACATAGGAGGATTGTGCGCGGTTCTTGCTAGAAATGAAAGAGGAAAGAGTAGCGTTGGAGTGAGTCTTAAAGGAGAGCATTGGTTATCAACTGTAGTGTGACAAATGTTTAACTCTCTAGTACCCACCCCTCAAAAAGAAAAAAAGAAGAAAAAAGGATATTAGAAAGAAGGGTTAATACCTTGTTATGGCCTGAACTATGACCAAGTAATCAACTTTGGCCAATGGTTTGAGAAATTAACATCCTGGCTCGATCTATGCAGCATATTGACAAAATTGGCCTGGAGCGTGGTTTGACCGTTTGTTTGGACGGTCAACACCGTTGACCGTTAGTCAACTGTCCAGGTCATTGCCATGTCAACATAAAAAATTACAATTTCAATTTTTTTTTATTTCATTTACAAAAATTGAATAATTAAAAAAAAAAACAAAATCCAAAAATTTTGGCCCACCCATCCCCACCTTATCCCCTCACCTTCTTTCCTTTTCGGTCAATCCCTATTCCATCTTCTTCCTCCTTCTTCCCCGACGAGCTCTTTCTTCCTCCTTCTTCCTCCTCCTTCTTCCTCTTGCGTGGCTCTCCCGGTTTTAAAGCGAGAAAGAAAGAGCTCTCAATCTGAGGAAGTACATCATCCATCGTCGATATCTATCTATCTGTCGGAAGCGACTGTTTTCTGCTTCTTCTGAGTCGATTTCACGGTGAACGGGGCGGCGGAGCTTGGGTGGTGCTGAGCTCGAGTTCTTTCTTTCTTTTCTTAACTCTTCCCTGGAAGGAAGGAAGATGAGTGTGGTGGGGAGACAGATGTCGCGATCTCACTCCACGGCGCACCACCACCGCCAGTACTCCGATAACTTCATCGACGCCAGCAAATGGCTGCAGTCATCTTCTCAGGTAACCAACCATACATTCTGCGGATGATTTTTTTTTTGGTTTCGACTTTGGGCTGAAGAATTACTGTGATGGTGCGTAGGACTTCGGGTATGGGTCAAAGATGAATCGGAGCCTGTAGTCAAACCCGTCGACTCCGCCGGTATGCTCGCGATCGTCGAGCCTCCGGAACGTTGGGGACGGCCATGCGTCACCGGGCCTACTCGATCTCCACTCCTTCAACACCGAGCTTCTCACCGAGGTTTGGCTTATGTTGCAGTTGAGCTGCATTTCGGTTTGATTGGAGTAGTCGCCGCCAATTTTAGGAGCTGAATTGGATCAGGGTTTTGGGAATTGAGAAACGAATAAATTGTGGATTACAGAATGAAACGAGCTTATGTAGTAGCGAATTGTTGGTCTGTAGGTGCAGGATGGGAGCGGTTATGAAGGGTACTCGTTCGATGAACGACGAAGCTCTCGTGGTAGAAGTTTTGATGAATCCGAGCCAAATCTCTTGGTCGGCAAAGTTGGAAGCAGATCCACTAAAGGGCTGCCTGAGAGTAGCCTTCTCAAGAGCTTCTCTGGTTCCGTGGATAAGGAGAGAGCCAACAATGTAGCCAAGATCAAAGTTGTGGTATGTTTGTTGAAGAAGGAATGGAGGCGGCGTCTCGTCGGGGAAGAAGGAGGAAGAAGATGGAATAGGGATTGACCGAAAAGGAAAGAAGGTGAGGGGATAAGGTGGAGATGGGTGGGCCAAAATTTTTGGATTTTGTTTTTTGTTTTTAATTATTCAATTTTTGTAAATGAAATAAAAAGAAAAATGAAATTGTAATTTTTTATGTTGACATGGCAGTGACCTGGACAGTTGACTAACGGTCAACGGTGTTGACCGTCCAAACAAACGGTCAAACCACGCTCCAGGCCAATTTTGTCAATATGCTGCATAGATCGGGCCAGGATGTTAATTTCTCAAACCACTGGCCAAAGTTGATTACTTGGTCATAGTTCAGGCCATAACAAGGTATTAACCCTAGAAAGAAAGAGAAACGAAAAAGAGGTTATAAAACGGGGTCAATAAAGTAGAGAGTGCCACAAAAGATTAGAAGAGTATGCTCTAAGTGGGGTTTCTTGGCATGTAAGCCATTGAAACCCCCTCAATAGTGTTTTAGGAATCCTTCACTACTAAGGCGAAATGTGATAGCAAGAAAGACCGAGGAGGAGTGCTAAAAGGTAGTTCATGAAGGGTGATAGGCTGGAAGGGAGAAGGAAGGTTCTTAGTCGAAACCATAGAACCTTCGGGTTTAGGGTGAAGATGTAGGCCTCATGACGTGTTTGCCACCACCCAAAAATACTTTTCCTCATGTCCAAGACAATTGCCAGTCATTTGAACCCGTGTCTAAGACCTCCGGACAAGCTAGTGATGACAACTGCCCCATGAACTCTAACCTTTAGAGGTTGCCGCCGTGGTGAAGAGACGATAGGGCCGAGTGTATATGACTGTGCACATTCTTTGCACCAAAAAGGTCCCAACCTCACTGGTCAAGAGAGTGAGTGATTCATTCTTGTTTTGCATGTCATATCATACCCCGGTGAGGACCTTTGTTACCCATTTGTTCGTTCCTTGGACTTGAATGTTATGCATGATTAGTTGGGGTTTATAAGTGATTTTGTTGAGACTTGCATTGATTCATGAACAAGGTGAGAACTTTTCATATCCTCATTTTGGTGACCTCGAATGTCGTTTGTGGTTGATGTCGGTATTGCTTGCAATGGTCCATGTGTTAATTGCCAATAGCCCTTGAAATTCGCCACTTTGTGCCCTTTGATTTGTCCCCAAAGCATTTTGATAGGCTGAGAGATTACCTTGTGTGAAATGATTTGCTTGGGGACAAGCAAACGTCTAAGTGTGGGGGAGTGATTCGGGTCCACTTGTACACATTTTACCCCTCATTTCTTGATAGTTTTGCTTTGCATTTCATCGTCTCTCAACATATTTCATGCTAGGTTGTGCTTGTTTTGATACATTCCAGGTCCTAGCACGTGTGGAAGGGTCGAGGACGAGTTTTGGGACGATTGGAGGCCAAAAAGTGCAAAAACCGAAGAAAAGTCCAAAGTCCGTGATAGTTGCCCCGTAACAGTGAAGTGCAGGCGTCCAGGTTTCAGGCCATGTTCACGGTTTCTCATTGGAGGGTACAGTCTCCTAAGGCCATGAACTGAAGCCATAAACCGTGAAGCGTCCAGGGCAATTTCTGAGGTT
The DNA here is from genome assembly GCA_946122785.1 of Linum tenue. Classification (NCBI taxonomy): domain Eukaryota; kingdom Viridiplantae; phylum Streptophyta; class Magnoliopsida; order Malpighiales; family Linaceae; genus Linum; species Linum tenue. The sequence continues at coordinate 20,106,123 of CAMGYJ010000004.1, read as the reverse complement.
ACTGACACCGCGTGAGTTCACGGTCACCAAGACCGTGAACTCAAGTGAGTGAAGCGGTGCATTTCGACACAGCAAGCCGAGTTCACGGACGCGTTGAGGAGTTCACGATCGTGAACTCAGCACGATCTCAGTATAAAGGGAGAGCTGAAAGGAAGAAGAAAACATGAGCTTCATTTTTAGAATAGGTTTTCATTTTTCAGAATAAGGAGGATTCTAGTGAGAGGTTAGGGTTTCTTCTAGAGTGAGAAAGTGCAAATCAAAGGAGGAAGAAGGAGCTTTGGGCTTGTTCCTAGCTAGAGGATTGAATATTTCTTCATCTCAAGGGTGTCTCAAGCAACAAGGAGGAAAGATTGGCATCACTTCATGGTTCTTTCTTCCCCTTTTGTTGTTTTCTCTTGTCTAGCTATGTAATAGCCTACCTACTCACTTGGGTATTGTGAATCCTAGTCTCTCTATGTGTTAGGATGTAATAACATGAACCTATTGTGTTGATTGAGTGTTTTATATGATATTTGAGGTATTATTCATGAATGATTGAGTGTGCTAGCTTTAACTCAATATTGGGTAAAATTGACCTAGAGGGTGGAAATCCCCTTTTGGTCCAATAGGAAACTAGACTTCTTAGCCACTTGGGTAACCTCCTTTAGGTCGATTTAAGACCAAAATCTCAAGTATTGGAGTAGGGTCGTGATTCCATCGGGATTGGTCTATCTGCCGACCGGATTAAGTTCCGATGGTTTGGTATGCAATCCTTAATTGGCTAGTCGAGAGGATTAGGTTTCCTATCCTATTGTTGTCACCCTTAGACGAATAGTTAAGTGAGTTAGCTTTCTAACTTGTTGCAATGAGTCTCAATTAGCTAACTAAGAGAGTTAGGGATCTCCTGGATTGATTGGTGAAGAGGGCTAGGTCCCTAGCTATGAATCACAATCCTGAACCTAACGGTTAAGAGAGCTAGTTCTCCTAGCTTATATTTGTTGATTTTCCTTCATTGATCGACTAAGGGAGTTTGTCCCTAGCTAGTTGCACCCACCTCGCGGTGTATGAACACGTCTTTCACACTAGAGCTTTGTTTGTCGTTTCTTAGCATAAGACTAGGGGAGCAATACCCGAGTTAAGCCCTCTCGAGTAGAATTCTCCTCCATTTACTTTCCTTGTTTGTTTAATTTGTAGTTTTCTTAGTTTTAAACCCAAAACTGTTTTGCAAGATAACAACTTAAGCGATTGAAGTAGGGGTTTGACAATTAAATACTTGCCCTATACTGCACCCGGCTAGAGTTTAAAAACTTGGGCTCTAGTCGGGATTAATTCGCGGTGTAGTTTTGTGCGAGTCAGGAGGCAGAGCAAAGGAATGGTCGGAGTTCCCTTCCTCTTTGAGCTATCCGCCGCTGTCTGTCGGAAAAGGGAGGTCGCAGATGCAGAGGTGGCTGGGAAAGTGATTCCATTTAGGATTAGGAAGGGAGGTCCCAAATGCTGCCGAAGGGATTTTTAAAATTTTTATTTTTATTTTTTATTTTAATTGAACTAGAGAATTAGAAAAAATATTAGTTAATGATGTGGCGCCCATGCATCAGCCACGTCAGTTGTTTTTTGTTGAGTCACTAACGGAATAGTGTTTGATCGTTAATATTAACGGTCAAAGAAAATTATGTTCCAAATTTGTCCAATAGTTTCAAAAGTATGTCATAAATGTCTGATTTGAAAAATCGGGCTAGAACTGTCACTTACGCCAAACTTCGAGCCAAACTAGGGTATTAACCCTTTAAAATTTAAATATCATTATTAACTAATTAACACTAATAATATTTTGGATTTTTCTCCAAATTTAAGGGGTGCCATGGAACCGCTTATTTGGCCCTAGATACGCCCTTCCCTGTGTGCGGCTTAGGATAGGGTGAGTAACCCTTTGTTACTCACCCGTGAGTAACCACATAGGGACCGTCGATCTTGGCGGGACGGATCTTGTGGCTGTGATTGATGCGGGGTTTTTTGTCCACGGTCAGGGGCATTTTTGTCCGATATTTTATATTTGAATTAAATGACTTTCCCTCTTTGTCCGTTGCAAATCTTTCTGTGCGCGAGTTGGATTCGGATTTTGGAGAGAGAAACTACGAGCAGGGGGAGCAGCAGCTGAGAAATAAGGACGGCGATTCTCCATTGTTGATCGACGGCGATAGAAACTGCGAGCAGCAGCTTCGAATCGAGCTTTCTGATTCTCCATAATTGATCGACGTGTGCGCGAGTTGGATTCGGTTTTTGTAGAGAGAAATTGCGAGCAGCGGCTGCGAAACAGGGGACGGCGAATCTTTTCTGATTCTCCATAATTGATCGACGACGAGGTTAGATATTAGTTTTTTTGATTCTTTCTGTTTAGCTAATCGAGTTTTCTGTTGATCTCTGGTTTCGTTGGAGGTTTTTGATTGCTGCTAGTCGAGCTTGTTTATGTTTAGCTAATCGAGCTTGTTCATGTGTTATGTTCTTTGTGTTTTGGTGTTTTGGCAGTATTCTGGTGAGATGAGTAACGTAAATTGTGGCGATGTTGTTCCAATTGATAGATCTGGTTCTTCAACCAGCGTTGTAGGATCTGGTTCTTCATCTATTGATCTTGGATTTGATCATTCAGCTAACTCTGGTGAATCAGGAGGTAAGATATGCAAATTTGTTTGTTTATTGAAGTTTCTATAGTGTCGTAATTTGATTTTACTATGCCTTATCATGTGGTAATTGATTTTACAGTAGATTACCATGTGGTAAAATGTGGTAATTAGGAAGTTAAACTTGAGGATTCTGTGTGATAGTTGATTTTACCATGCCATACCATATGGTATAGTGTGGTAATTTGATTTTACCATGCCATACCATGTTGTATAGTGTGGTAGTTTGATTTTACCATGCCATACCATATGGTATAGGGTGGTAATTTGATTTTACCATGCCTTATCATGTGGTAATTGATTTTACAGTACATTACCATGTGGTAAAATGTGGTAATTAGGAAGTTAAATGTGAGGGTTCTGTGTGATAATTGATTTTACCATGCCATACCATGTGGTATAGTGTTGTAGTTTGATTTTACCATGCCATACTATGGTGGTAACTCTTGTATCATGGCTGTAATTATTGGTATACATTGATATTTCATACTGTTGTGGTGTGGAATCCATTTAATATGTTGTTTCATAATGTTTGTAGGTTTCAATGGTATAGATCCTACTGTTCGTGATTCTTGGAAGGACTTAGAGTTCAATACACCAGATGATGCATATAATTTTTATGTTGATTATGGGAATCATGAAGGTTTTGGTGTGAGGATTTATAACCAATCAGCGTGTCCGAAACTCAATGGTGGTTCTTCAGCTGTATATTATATCAAGTATTGTTGCAATAAGGAAGGTTGGAAAAGAGGTAGCGAGAATAACCCTGATAATGCAGGTGTTGTTGATACGACAGTTCGTGTTCGTAATGTTCCAGAACTCAGGGGTGGATGTAATGGTGCTTATATACGACTGAGGTGGTTTAAAGAGTTTAAATGCTACAAGATCTATCGTTGGTATAATGTGCACAACCATGACATGATTCCTGAGTCTCTGCGTCACTATGTGAGATCCAGCAGACGAATGGCTCCTGTGTATAAGATGCTGGCAGAGGTGAATGATGCTGCTGGTATTGGTGTGACTTCTTCGTATAATGCAATTAGTAGGGCTGGTGGTGGTCGGAAGTTTGTTGGGTTCACAAAGAATGATTTGAAGAACCATCTGCGAACGGTTAGGACGTCATCAATGGAGTATGGTGATGCGACTGCATTGCTTGAATACTTTAGACGTCAAGCACAGCTGGATCCTGGGTTCTTTCATGAGGTGGAGGTTGATGTTGAAGAGAACATTGCTAGTATTTTTTGGGCAGATGGGAAGATGAGGATGGATTATCATTATTTTGGTGATTCAATTAGTTTTGATACTACTTACCGGACTAACAAAGAGTATTGGCCACTAGGTATGTTTTCTAGTTTGTTGTTTATTATTGTGTTTGTTAGTTTGTATGAGTATTATTATTATCATTCTGTATCATGTTTTTTTTTTTGTTCTTAAATGTATTTTACCATATGGTATGTGTTGGTAACAAGGTTATTTGAGGTGGTTTTTGTGCTTAAAAGTCTTTTACCATATGGTATGTGTTGGTAACAAGGTTATTTGAGGTGGTTTTTGTTCTTAAAAGTATTTTACCATATGGTATGTGTTGGTAACAAGGTTATTTGAGGTGGTTTTTGTGCTTAAAAGTTTTTTACCATATGGTATGGGTTGGTAACAAGGTTATTTGTGGTGTTTTTTGCGTTGTTAGAAGTGTGTACTATATGGTAGTCTGGTGTGGATTGTTTTTTTTTTGTTCTTAGAAGTCTTTACCACATGGTATGAGTCTTTACCATATGGTATGGGTTGGTATTATTGTTATTCGTACCTTTTACCACATGGTATGTGTTGGTAGAATTGTTTTTACTCACATTTTGTTATGTTTATGTAGCTTTGTTTGTTGGTTTCAACAATCATCACCAACTGACTGTCTTTGCGGCTGCTCTTCTCTATGATGAAACAACAGCAACATTTGAATGGCTTTTCGATCAGTTTTTGAAATGCATGGGAGGTGTGAGACCGTTATCAATGTTTACTGACCAGGCTGCTGCAATTGCTGCTGGTATAAGGTCTGTTTTCCCAGATTGTTTTCATGGGTTGTGTACATGGCATATTGCTCAGAATGCAGTTGTTAATCTGGGAAGTTTGTGTGACTCTGACTTCTTTCGTGAGCTTAGTTATTTGATGTATAATGCTGATGATGATGATGATTGTGAGTATAATTGGAAGAAGATGATTGAGAAGTGTTTTCCTGGGAAGGGACCTTTGGGACACAGTTGGTTACAGGGCATTTACAAAGTCAGGACGAAGTGGTCTTCAGCCTGGGTGAATTGTCATTTTGGTGCGGGAATGAAGAGTACCCAGCTAAGTGAGTGCTGCAATAGTAATATTCGACATTACTTGCAGTCAGAGTTTAGCGTTAGTAGGTTCTTTGTGCACTTTGAGAGGATGCTTGATAATAAGAGGGATGCTGAAGAACAAGAAGAGTACTATGCCTTATCTAGGTTGGCTGATTCTCGGTTTTCTACTAGCCCTATTGTGAAGCAAGTTGCTAATGTGTATACGCCGAAGATATTCAAGTTTTTCCTGGATCAGTACAAGGAATCCCTTGCGTATAATATTTTTTCCAATACGGAGATAGAACCAGAAGGACATGTAGGACTGTTTGATGTCTTCATATTGGAGGATGACCTTACAAGGTTGGATAGTAGGGTGTTGAAGGTTGATTTTGAAAACGGTGAAATCAAGTGTTCGTGCCGTAAGTGGGAGTCAAGTGGTATGATCTGTAAGCATCAAATTAAGGGATATGATATGTTGTGGTCTACAACGTGCAATCTGAAGTTCCAGCACATTCCTAGCAGTTTGATTTTGAAGCGGTGGACAAGGGCAGCGAAAACTGGAGGGAACTTTTCTTTTGAAGTTCCGTCTACTGATAGTCCATCGAAATACCGTTCTCGTCTTTTCAATCTGTCAGCTGTTTCTGCATCAATGATCAGCAGGGTTGCATTGGATGATGATTTGTATAAATCAGCCATGGCCTTCATGACTGATTTGATCAAAAAGTGTGAAGCCCTATCGATTACTGAACCTGCTGGAACAAGCACATCTTCTAACGGTGACAGTAAGTTTTTTTTAATTGTTTAGAGTTTGTTTTTGTTTTTGTTATCTGTCATTGATTGTAGTTTTTTTTGTTATCTTGGTATAGATGATGTACCGGTCCAAAAAGTGAAGGGGTTTAAGCCTAAAAAAGATTCATTCAAGCCTTCGAAACGACCAATTCCAGCTGCGGAGGCTGCAAGGGCTGTAAGCAAGAAGAAGAGAAAAACTAGCAGGCTTGAGGAGGAGAATTTGAAGGCTGTTGAAGAAAGTTTAAGGCTGAAGCTGTAATAGTTTTCTTAGAGGATTATCTGAATGAATGGTTGATGCTGGTTGAGTTGTTGAAGCTATTTTGTTCTTTTGGATGGGTTTTTGGTTTTGTTGGATTAATTTTACACTGTTATACCATGTGGTATAATGTGGTAATTTGATTTTATCATGTCAAACCAGGTGGTAAAATGTGCTAGTTTGGAAGTTGAATGTGAAGGTTCTGTTTTATAATTGATTTTACCATGCCATACCATATGGTATATTATGGTAATTTGATTTTACCATGTGGTAATGTGTGGTAATTGATTTTACCATGTGGTAAAATATGATTTTTTGGAAGTGGTATGTGTGGTAATTGATTTTACAGTGCATTACCATGTGGTAAAATGTGGTAACAAACTAAAACACAGCAGGACTTATGGTTTTTTTGCTATTTTACAACATGAAACCATAGTTTACCACACATTACCATATGGTAACAAACTAAAACACAGCATGACTTATGGTTTTTTGCTATTTTGCAACGTTTTACTACATGAAACCATAGTTTACCACACATTACCATATGGTAACAAACTAAAACACAGCAGGACTTATGGTTTTTTGCTTATTTACAACATGAAACCATAATTTACCATACATTACCATATGGTAACAAACTAAAAGACAGCAGGACTTATGGTTTTTTGCTTATTTACAACATGAAACCATAATTTACCACACATTACCATATGGTAACGAAGCAAAACACAACATGTAATCATAATTTACCACACATTACCATATGGTAAAATGTGGTAATTTGGGAATTAAGACCACATGTTAAGTATTTGCTAACATAATAAAAAACAGAACATTTCTTTTAGTCATAATACAAACCATAATAAGTTGTTTCATACCATCCTACTAATTAAAATGAAGTGGCTACTGAACATTGTGAGTTTGTTCTCAAAAGCTTACGCATACCCTTCTACTACTTAACACAAATGATAATAGAATTTTCATTTCCTTCCTTTCAACTCTTTCTTCTTCTTCTTCATGTTGCAGTACTTTGTTGCTTCTTTCATGATCCTTTCCCGTTCAAGATTTTCTTCATCAAGAATGATGTCCAACATCAGGCACTCCCTTTCTTCATTTATGAGATCAATCCTCTTCCAATCTTTGGTCAGGGCACTGTTGTACTTACCTTCCCAGTGTCTCATCCACCTGATGACGTACATCCCACATGAAATTTGATCTGGTTGTGTAACCTTCTCGAGCTTGAACCAGCTAAACCTCTCCCACCTTACTGTCCTGTCTGCAAACTGTGTCTTCATGTAGTTGATTGCGTACTGGACAACTCTCTCTGCCATTGATTTGTATGTTTTTTCAAAATCTTTGTGACGGAGACTGTCGAGCACTTCAAATCTCTCTGCTTTGATGTTGACACAAATCATGATGTAGTGCTTGTTATTACAGTAAGGGAAGAACCACTGCAAAATAATTTTACCACAGTATACCATATGGTAAGCAGGTGCCATATAAGTGATGAACAGTAAGTTAAGTTAAGAACAATTGCAAACTAATTTTACCACTATATACCATATGGTAACCACTGCAAAAATTGTGGTGAGATACTTACAAGGTTACATTCTGTGAAGCTGAGGTTTTTGGCCCATTCTTTGTTGGTGATGTCCAAGTCCACTTTGTCGTAGTAATCGTCTGGAGATAGTAGAGGATTGCCACTATCAATGTCCAGTTGGCAGTCACCCTGAAAGTTGTGGTTGTTATTATGTGTTTTATATATGTGTTGTCTAAGAACTTTTGACAGAATATGGGTGGGTTTACTTACTGCCAAAGATGTATCGAAGAACCACCTTGTGAATTTTCCTTTTTTTGCTTCATTCCTGTTCATTACATCTCCATACCAGCCGATGACATCAGATGTGATTTCACAGCCAATGTCAATCGACTGTACTGACTCCCTTTTCAGCATGAATGTTCCATCCTTCCTTTTAAACATGATCTCATCACTGTATACAAGCACATCACAACAGGACGGATGGTTTACTTTAATTCATCACATCAAACAATAGGTTACCACAACAAAACCATAGCTTACCACATCTTATCATATGGTAATAAGTAAAGCACACCAGCTTAGCACATCTTACCATATGGTAATAAGTAAAACACACCAGCTTACCACATTTTACCATATGGTAATAAGTAAAACACACCAGCTTACCACATCTTACCATATGGTAATAAGTGAAACACACCAGCTTACCACATTTTACCATATGGTAATAAGTAAAATAGAACAGGAGTTATGGTTTAATCCATTCTTTAACAACAAACCTTAGCTTACCACATCATACCATATGGTATTAAACTAAAACAAAACAGGACTTGTGCATTACTACATTTTGTAACATTAAACCATAGATTTATCTAATTTTACCATATCTTACCATATTTTACCATATGGTAACAAACTAGATCACTACAATAACATCATATAACAGTAGAAGTTTTAAGATGATGACTTACCTCTTGGCAAATTTCTTATTTTTGCATCTTATGTACTCCAGGATGTTGCTGAACATATCATCAGGTGTTGTTTGTGTTGGTGTTGACCATTCAAGTGGTGATTTTTGTGACTGTGGAGCAACTGGGTCGGCAGCTGGAGAATTCAGGTCCTCTAGGTAAGCTTCTATGCATTCACGGACTTCCTTGAGCTTCTCTTGGCTGTTTGTGTACAGATTTGACCATATAGCATATGACCCCGTCTGTGACTGGGTGCTTTGTGGCTGTTCTGGTGGTGGTGTTGCTTTTGCCTTCTTTTCATTTCCGTGTACATTCTTTATCACGATTCTTCTTTTGCGAGGCTCTGCTGGTTGATCGGTTGCCGTGTTGGTAGTCAACTTTGTTGGTGTTGTTGGTGTTTGACGGTTGAGAGGGCTGAGATCAAAGGATGGAATGTCGTCTTCCCTCGTCACTTTAGGCTTCTCAGCAGCTTCGGTTGTCAGTTTTGGAGCCTCTTCACGAACAACATCATCTGATACCGTCTTCTCGCTGTCAGTTTCTGCAGTCTTTTGTGCAGCTTGCCCTGTATTCCCTTCTTCTCTTGTTTCCTTATCAACTTCCATTGGATCTGCTGTTTTGGTAGCTCCTTCTTGTTCGGTTTCTTCTGCAGATGTCTGTTCTGGAACTGCTTTCTGGGTGTCCTCTGTTGCAACATCCCCTAGTGGATCTCCTTCTTTTGGGATGCTTTCTCTATTCACAGCTCCTGGAGCAGAATCATCTTGCTCCTTTTCTTTTGGCTTCGGTGTAGATGCAGCAAGATCGATTGTAGATGGTTGTGAATCATCTTCTTTCTGTGTTTGCTCCTCATTCTCCTCTTCGTTCTGGTCTATGTTTGTCTGTTTGAATATTTCATTGAGTGTTTTATTCAAACTGTCATGCATTTCTTCATCATTCTCTTCTTCATCATCTTCACACTGAGATTTTTCTCCTTCTGTGGGCTGAACATATTCATCACAGCTTTCTTTCGCAAGATTCTCCTTGTGTCTGATCAGATTCTCAATTTGGCTTTTGTACTGGTCTTTTATTGCTTTCATCATTGCCTTCATTGATGCTTCAACCAGTTTGATTGCATTCTCAGCCTGCATAATGGGAGTATGGTTAGTTACCATGGTGGTAATACATGGTATTGGCAATTATTATCACTATTCTGCATTTTTATAACATGAAACTATATCTTACCACACCTTACCATATGGTAACAAAGTAAAACAGAACAAGAATTATGGTTTCCTCCATTTTTATAACATGAATTCATTGCTTACCACACATTACCATATGGTAACGTATTAAAACACAACAGGACTTATGTTTTCCTCCATTTTTATAACGTGAAACCGTAGATTACCACACTTTACCATATGGTAACAAACTAAAACACAGCAGGACTTGTTGTTTTTTGTATTTTTAAAACATGAAAGCATAGCTTACCACACATTACCATATGGTAACAAAGTAAGACAGAACAAGAATTATGGTTTCCTCCATTTTTATAACATGAAACCATTGCTTACCACACATTACCATATGGTAACGAAGTAAACCACAACAGGACTTATGTTTTGCTCCATTTTTATAACATGGAACCATAGCTTACCACACTTTACCATATGGTAACAAAGTAAAACACAGGACTTACGCTTAGCATGTATTGGACAACTGGTATATAGATAATTTGTACTTACTTGGTTGACTGTTCTGATATTCTTCAAATCAAAGTTCAGTGATGATGACTGCTCGGGACTTTTGTTTCTTTGTCTTTTCGGTGATTCATAGACTGGCTCATTCTCCTCTTCCTCATCAGCTGCGACATCAGCTGCGTCATCAGCCTCATCATCAGCCTCATCATCAGCCTCATCGTCTCTAATGTTGGTAATCTTTTCGATCTCGTTCAACTGTTTTCCATTGTAGTAGCTCTTAATGTTCTCAAAGTTGCTATCAACATTGTTATCATCATAGTAGCTTACTGTTGGTGTTCGAAGCTGGGTTGAGAATGCCATTTCGTCCAGTTTGTACATGAAGCATACCTTTTTATGCAGATAGTTGTATTAGTTTTTTCAAAGAGTATCATTTATATATAAAATATATGAGTAACAAGGTTGAAATGGCCAAGGGAATGGAGACTTACTGTAAGGAAGTGAAGATCTGCATTGACGTAGAGCTTTGGTGATTTCAATCCTTCATTCATGTGGTTGAAGAAGTATTTGCACCAGTTGTAGCTGGTGAAATGTTTCTGTTCATCAGTCTTCAAGTACTCAAGCATGTTGAGTTCAGCCATAGGGGCTGAAGTTGGGCACAACAAGCCTCCGGTGACCAGCAGAAAGAATAATTGTAACCATCTCCTACTGTTGGTAACTGTAGAAAGATCTTTTTCTACCTGACTTAGCTTTACCCTTGGAGTGGATGCTCCATCTACTTCCAGTAGGGTTTCTACTGCATAATCTGCTGCATCGTCCCAAGAAATCGTGGGAGGTACAACTTCCCTATTCCCCATTGGCAGACCATATACCCTATGAAAGTCAATTGGTGATATCTTCATGCGTGTCCCGTCAGGTAGCTTGAAAGATTGTTTCATTGGATTGTATTTGTTCATTACGAACAGTGCAAAATGGGTGTTTATCTTTGTCTGCTTGATTGACATTAAGCCTGCTAGGCCTAATGTCTCAAGTTTCTCTTTCTGGTCATCTTTTATAGTCCTTGTAATTGCAGATATTCTTGTTGGGCTGCACCTTGTGCGAAATTTTTTTCTTTGGTTTACCATAGTGTACCTGAATGTAGAAATTAGGAATAGTCTGTTAGCGTGCTTTTTATCATGATATACCATATGGTACCATAATGGTTTCCTACCATACCAAATCAAACCATATATTTATCTCATTTTACCATATGGTAATTACATCAAACCATGTCTTATAACATATTACCATATGGTAACGAAGTAAAACACAACAGGATGTATGTTTTCCTCCATTTTTACAGCATGAAACCATAGTTTACCACACATTACCATATGGTAAAGAAGCAAAACACAGCAGGACTTATGGTTTTTTGCTATTTTACAACATGAAACCATAGTTTACCACTCATTACCATATGGTAACGAACCAAAACACAGCAGGACTTATGGTTTTTTGCTATTTTACAACATGAAACCATAGTTTACCACACATTACCATATGGTAACGAAGCAAAACACAGCAGGACTTATGGTTTTTTGCTATTTTACAACATGAAACCATAGTTTACCACTCATTACCATATGGTAACGAAGCAAAACACAGCAGGACTTATGGTTTTTTGCTATTTTACAACATGAAACCATAGGTTACCACACATTACCATATGGTAACGAAGCAAAACACAGCAGGACTTATGGTTTTTTGCTATTTTACAACATGAAACCATAGTTTACCACACATTACCATATGGTAACGAAGCAAAACACAGCAGGACTTATGGTTTTTTGCTATTTTACAACATGAAACCATAGGTTACCACACATTACCATATGGTAACGAAGCAAAACACAGCAGGACTTATGGTTTTTTGCTATTTTACAACATGAAACCATAGTTTACCACTCATTACCATATGGTAAAGAAGCAAAACACAGCAGGACTTATGGTTTTTTGCTATTTTACAACATGAAACCATAGGTTACCACACATTACCATATGGTAACAAACTAAATGACAGCAGGACTTATGGTTTTTTGCTATTTTACAACATGCAATCATAACATACCACACATTACCATATGGTAACGAACAAAACACAGCAGGACTTATGGTTTTTCGCTATTTTAGAACATGCAATCTTAATTTACCACTCATTACCATATGGTAATGAAGCAAAACACAACAGATTCTACATCAGTTCAGCAACGCATGGAGAGTGACTGCGATACTGTTCTATTGTTCTATGGATGGATTTCGAAGAAAGAAGTGAGGTTTTACCTTGATATTTTGTGCGAAAACGATTTTTGAGCCTCGTTGAAGTTGGAAACTCTTCGTTTTTCGACGAAGAAGCGAGAACAGTGTATCGTTGAATGATTCTTCGAAATCCTTTGCGAAAATCGTTCGATTTGAAGTTTTTTTTGGAAGTTTTTGCTGCGATTTTGGTGAGAGAATTGAGAATCGAGAGGAAGAATGGAGAGTTAGAGAGCAGAGAGGGAAGTGGAACTGTCGCTTGAAAGGTGAGAGGAAGAAGGAGAGAAGGCGGGACGGTTGTCGCTGTCACGTCTGCAATTCAAATTGTCAGAGACGAGATTACGTTTTTGCCCCCGCGTGTATTTTAAGTGGCCTGATCTGACGGCTGGGAAGATGGCGCGATGGACGGACGGATCATCGGTTACTGACCGTTACTGATAGGTCGGTTACTGATAGGATCCGGACCCCCTGTGTGCTATGTACAAGGCTTTTTCTACACCATTGTTGTCCTAGCCCTTGGCTGGTCTTGGACTTTTTGTCCATGGTAAGGAAGTGGTTAAGTATTAAGTGTTGTCTTTAAAGCACATGGTATATCACTATGTGGAAAGTTCAAACCCATAAATGGGCTCCCCTTTGAGAATGTGTGTAACAAAATAGTTAAATATCATCATTGGCATCTTCCAACAACTCGAATTAATGGGACAAGTTGGTTTATGATAGCAACAACCGTCTGTCGTCTCTGGCTAGCTACTAGGTGTTGGTTTACTTTGGCTTCTTTGGTTCATGTTATACATAAACATGCCAAACATAGATCGAACTAATATCAAATTTTGACAAAAGACTTATTTACGTTCTTAATGTGTAATCAGTAAAACAAACAATAGTCTTTGGTCATTTTGGCGTAGCAGTATACCGATGGAGTGAAAGCTCAATATTGTACTTGCAATCTGACAAATTTTTTATTGAATGAGAAATATGATCATAAGTACACATGATTCAGCTACAAACTCGCTTTTCACGACTCTAACCACCAACTCACAACTCTAAAAATAATTAGCACCTTGATCAATCACTCAGCTGCAAACTCTCAACAACCTTTAACAACTCACATGACTCTATTCACACAAAACAAATCTAAAAAAAAATAACTCAGCTAAAAATAAACCAGTGACGCGATTTGAACTTCTGCTTTTGATAAGGATGGTAATGGGTCGGGTTTCTCTAAACTGAACTCAATCTTTTGAGTGTAATCATTAAGAAAATCGGTGAAATACCCATTGGATCTTTAGAAGTAAAAATCTAACTCAATCTAACGAGTACCCATGGGTTCACGAACATAACCATACATTACTTCTTTAAACATCCACATCATAATGTTTTTTAAATTTTTTTCCTACAACTATATCTCCATAAATACTACTAATATCATAAATTATCCATGTTATTATGTTTATATTGCCATAAAGACCAACAATTTCAATGAATTATCCATATTATTCTGGTTGGATACAGAATGAATTCGTCTTGCTTTATGGGCACATGTCGAGTAAAAAATGGACTGAATTTTACCCATTTTAATCGAATTGAATTGAATTGGATACTCGTAAATTTGAATTCATCATTTGCCATCCCTATTTTTAATGCCTCTTCCAATCCTGTTCAAACAAGGAGAACGAGTATTGGAAATCCTTCTGCAACTCTGATTCTAGCGTGGACTTGAAATCACGCACACATGAACGGGAACGGATCAGGTCAGTAATTTTATGGTGAGTAACCATGAGTAACCCGTCCACATCAGCATGACATCAGCATCTCTCTCTCCTGGAAAGCCTTTAATTTTCCCCTCATTAATCTTTGACGGGCGATTTCTCGCTCGTTTTAAGTTGAATTTTTTTTTTTGCACAGTTAGATCAGATTAATTGTGCTCTTCAAAATTATATCCATTTTGATATATTTTTCGAACAAAAAAATTGAGTCATTTTTTACGAGTCTATACCATATGGTATTTGACTAGTATTGAAATAAGAGCATACCTATGGTTTGAAAAACGTACCATGGTGGTATGAACAAACCAAGACTGTAGGATGGTTGAATACACGATAGTAGAAGTATATTAACTGTTATTTACGACTTTTAACATTGTGTACCTCAAGATACCATCCCGTACTAGCCTACTAGGGTGATATTGTGTAATATTTTTTGGTCATGTAATTTGTTCACGCAGAAATTTGTAGATCCAATAGATCATGATGAACACGTTCCTTCTGTGCAAATGTTTTCAAAAACGAATTAAAACGAAGAAGATACCATATGGTATGCAGTTGGTACCAAGAAGCAAGAATTTTTTTCAAAAAATATTGAAAATTGTTCTCATTTTGTAGAGCACAACGAACTCGTTCCATCTGTGCAAAAAAAAAAAAAATTAAAATCCAAGTTAAAATGAAGAAAATATGAGTTGATGTAGAAAGTTAGGGAAAATAAAAATGTCATTTAATTCTCCATCCTTAGATTTGGATTTTCTAAATGAATGGTCCATATTTAGTTATTGATGGGTGCATAACCCATGCACACTATCTTCAGCCCACATGAACCCTTGAGTACATGTCTGTCCACTTGTGATTCACATTTTCGGGACAGGTTACGGTGATTACTAAGTAGTAATCACCGTGGTTACTAAGGGTAAATTGGGTATGAAAAATAAATTGTATTAATTAATTTTTTTAATAAATTACATTTTAGGTAGTTACAAAAATCTATTAATTACAATTCTCTCTCTTTCTCTCACTTCCATAATCTTCAGCCAGATCCCGTTTCCTTATTTTTCTCAATCTTTCTGCAAAAGAAAAAAAAACACGAAATCACTACCAATCCATTAGACAATCACTACCACTTTGAAAAAAATCAATACCATTGCAGAAATAAATATATACCATTACACGAAAACTACCAATATAAACAGTCTACCAATATAAATCTATACCATTTCACAAAAAATCAATACCATTGCAGACTGAATCCATACAAATACATGCAAATTAATACCATTACATGATAATCAATACCAATGCGACAAAAACAATACCAATGCAAAAAAAACACTACCACTATGAAACATTAACTACCAATGCGAAAAAATCATATCTAGGGTTTTTATTCATCCCACCTTTTTCAGCGAATCTGTCGACCCGAGTAACTCCATTGCTAATGCTCTGGAGAGCAGTGATTTCCCAATTCCGGTTGGGCCGTGAAAGAAGAAGCTGGCGAATGACTTGTTGTATAGACGGGCGCCGGTCACGGGGGTGGGGTTGGGGTGGTCGGAGGGAGGGAGGGAGAGACAAAAAAAAAATTCTAAAACCTCCTAAAGAGCTTCTTTGTCTAGCTAGCTACACTCTAATTTGAAAGCCATAAAAAACAATGGAAGGCAAAACAACAGGGGACTTACGAAATGGTCGGCTCCAAGGATCCAATAGAAGTGAAGGTTCTTGTAGGATTTAAGGAATCCCTTCGTCCCACCTTCGCCACAGTACAGAGCAGTTCTCCTTGTTGCTGTGAAGTTCGAAAGCTCTTTCCACCTGCATGCAAACATCAGATAGGGAGAGACGGCGGCTAGGTAGATAGGTTGTATTAAGGTTTGAGTATAATATATAGAGTAATCAGGTGTGGTATGTTTTTCATTTCCTAAATTACCCTTAGCTAATCTTAATCGTTAATTTAAAAATATAATAAAATAAAGATAATGAATGGTATAGATGTTGGTAGCCACCGTAATACTCAAAATTGAGTAACCACCCTAACCTATTCCCACATTTTGTCAAATACACTGTTGTACCCTAACCTAATCTCGTTTCAAAATGAAAGTGAAATCGATAATGTAAGAAAGTAAAGTGTACATAAACTTGTGTGGTTTACTAAGATGATGTGTTAGTTACGATCAGGTACATGAGAGAGCAGTTTCACTATACTTGAAAATATACTTATTACAGAAGAGATTGAAAAAGTATATATATGGGGAGTTCTACGGTACCCAGGCTGAAATCTGGGGTACCACATACCTTGAGTAAGAAAACGCTATCCAGAACTTGAATTGACTGATCTTTCGGACATGATACTATACTCTAACCCCCAATGGGTGAATCCCAGTCCCCAATGATTTTTGCTATTTAGACAAAGAATTAATCGGAGTTTGGGACATAATACTATACCCTAACCCCTAATGGGTGAATCCCAGTCCCCAATTCACTAACCCAAAGCATGAGATTCGTTTAATCTTAAAAATGAAAATCAACGATTCTTATTCGTCGAAATTTTCATTGGTTTTCATTTTAAGATTAAACGAACCTCATGGTTTGGGTTACAAAATTAGGGACTGGGGTTCACCCATTAGAGGTTAGGGTATAGTATCATGCCCCAAACTCCGATTAATTCATGATCTATATAGCAAAACTCAATGGGGCGTACGCTAGGTTAGCGTACGCTAGCCTGAACCATATATATATATATATGGTGACTACTTCAGTGCACCCACTTTTTTTAGTGCACTGAACGCACTCATTTTTTAGTTTAATCCTCACCGTTCAATATATCTAGCGGTTCAGAATAATTGATAATTTTCTAATTAATTATTAACTAATAAACTATTTTATATTTATTAAGCTAATTTCAATTTATTAATAATTGCAATTAAATCCCTCACGTTAACCCTCCTGTCCGCGTTCCTTTTCCACTCTTCTACTAACCCCTCTCCTTCCTCTCACCAACAGAGACATTTATTTCCCTTCCCAACCTTCGTGAAGCTTCCCGATTAGCGTTCCTCCCTCAAATTAATAACACAACATTTGGTCTCTATTTTGCATTTCCTCTTCCCATCTGAAGAATTGTGGGCCGGTGAATGTCAGTGCGCCGCCGACTCCATGATCGGAAACCTCCATCTCGATGTCTCCGATCAATCCAACCCTCTTTACATCCATATCGGCCTTCCGTTGATTGATTGATTGATTCGCGGAATCATCAGATCTGATGATTTGCGGCGGAGCTAGGAGGAGAGAAATATGGAATTGGCAGCATGTAAGAGGAAAGGCGACGAAGACTCTGTTGAATCCGACGGGGATGTTGCTAGAAGGAGTAGCGCCAGGAACAGATCCGGCGATGGGCGAGCTGGCGGGGATGGTGGGGAAAGTCTGGGAAATCGGCGAAAGGGGGTGCCGGTGGAGGGAGTTGGGGATAGGGTGAGTGGGTTCGGAATTCGCGATTTCCGAATGAATTTTGTGGCCGCGGATGATTTTGCGCGCTTTGGTTTGCTGAAAACCCTGAATTGCATGAGAATGTTCGTAGTTTTGTTCTGTCGACTCTGTTTCTGATAACCAATCTGTTTTTACAATATAATCCACTTCAAGGATTTCTGAAACGATCTTTCAGTATATTTCATTGCATTGTACGGTTGCACCGCCATGAGAGTCTTCACATCTGTGCAAATACGGAATTGTGATTTATTGCTATGTTCTTGGAGAGTGATACGCAGGTACGCAGGGGAGCGAATGTGATCGAGATTGGCGAATCCATGATGGATGACATATTGGTGCCTGTGTTGATTTAGCCGAGAGCGATACTGATAGCATCGTATTTGCACGTGTTTTCATTCTGGTTTCCTGTCCATTTTGGCTCGAATTGATTGTTCCTTGGCCTATTTTACGCTAGGTTGTGTTGTTTTGTCGTATTTCAGGTCCTAGCAAGTAAAGAGGTGCATAGGCGCAAGTTTCGGGTCATTTGGAGGTCAATTGGCGAGTCACAGAGAGAATTACGGGCAGCCCCTGCCAAATTACGGCCGTAATTGGCCAGGGCATGCACGTAATTAAATGGCCGAGCCTTCTCCCCAGAATTCCCTCTCGGTGGTAAAATTACGGGCAAGATCCCAAGAATTACGGCAGTAATTCCCAAATTACTGGCGGTAATTTGTAAATTACGGGCGTATCTCCTCCCCCTGCAGCCTAAGTGAAACGTGCGTTTTGGTGCGAATTACGGGCAGGACGTGATTACGGTCGTAATTCTGCCCGTAATTCACCCAGAGTCGGGTTTTTGGAGGCAGATTCAAGCCAAGGAAGAGGAATTCGATTTTCTGGGCAAAAACAGAGTTTTATAGAGAGAAAGAGCGAAGAACAAACCCTAGGAGCTATTTTGGAGTGGATTTCTCATCATTGAAGCCCAGATTGCGTCCCTAGGAGTGAAGATTGACATCCCAGAGCAGATTTTCCTCATCTTTATGTGTATGACTACTCTGATTTATGTTTTCCTTTCTCTCTCTATGGAGTAGAACCTCTCTCTCACTTGGGTATGAAGAACCCTAGTTCCTTTTGTTAGGGATTTGATTGTAATGACTTGGGATGATATTACTGTTTGATTTTAATCGAATGATGCATGTTTATTGAATTGATTTGAGTCTGATAAGCTTTTCTCAATTTCTGCTGCAACCTGAGATAGATAGAATCTGATTAGGTTGTTAGAGCCTCTTCATTCGATAGTAGGAGATTGGCTATACGAGAGTTAGCCAGTTTACTGCTTTGTACTGGAATTCAATTCCAGTAGTGGAGTTCTGTGTTCATAGCCTCAGCTAGGCTTGGCAATTATACCCATACCCATGGGTTTATAACTATCCAACCCATTTGGGTTGGGTCTGAAATCCAATTAAAGTGTAAATGGATAAAGTCAGATGGGTCAATACCCATACCCATTATGTTGGGTTTACTTGGGTTTTACCCATGAACTTGGGTTAAAAAATCCAAACCCAAATAATTAAAAAAAGAAAAACGAAACTAAAAAAAAAATTAAGACAATCGAAGACTCATCTCTACCCATCTTACTCTCGCACAGTCGACAACTCTTCCTCTCTACCCATCTTCGTCGACGACGAGCCGGCTGAGCCACGACGTCGCCGCCCCGGCCACCAGCTCGAACGGCGCCACCCCGGCCACCTCCGATCTCGGCATCCCCTCCGGGCTCCGACCACTGAATCGCATCGGCGGCTCGGCGCCACCAAAGATACAGAAACCCTGCCCCGATTTCGTCGCCGCCCCGGCCACTGCCACTAGCTCCGACGTCGCCGCCGCTTCGAGTTCCTCCATTCATCGTCCCCCAAACCCTTCCCAGGTAATTGACTAATTGGGTTTTGCTAATTGAGATTTAAAGTCCTCTCGTTCCTCTTATCTAGTATATCGTAGTACCTCTGTGAAAAGGGCTTCCATTCCATGGATTTACAGAGCCCCGCTATAGCTGATTCCGTTGACTCCCGCTGTAGCCGCTCCACCGTTCGCCTTGGTGAGCTTAGCAGCAGCTGTATCGTCCACCACATCAAACAAGCCTGGATCTAAGTCCCTGTCCAATCGGATTCTCCTTCTCGCTGCTCTCTCTGAGGTATGGAGGATTTTCTGGGCTCTTGTTTAGTTCTGATTTGTTCAGCTAGCTACTTTGTTTCTCTGTTTGAATGCTTGGGGAGATATTGGTAGTAGAAATGAACGAGGAGCATCCAAGAGATCATCTGTTCGATGCTATCACTTTCATTTCTAGTGGTTAGATTTGGTGATCTGCCACTTAGATTGGAGGAAACAGATTAGAGATTTTTGTGCTCATAGTCTTTAGCTGTTTTGAACATTTGGAGTAAAGAGGTAAGTAGCGGAGAATGATTTCAGCTGATCGTGGGGTTTGAAGTCACACTAGTGATCTGCCACTTGTTGAATAGTGATGATGTTCATTACATGCTTGGTGCATTGAAAACACTTGGACTCGATGTGGAGCATAACAGTGAACTGAAGCGTGCCATTGTTAAAGGCTGTGGTGGTGTTTTTCCTGTAGCATAACACTTGGTTGAATAATTGTGTATTGTTGTCTCTGTTTGAAGCATTTTTAATCCTTATTTGGTTGAATGATTGTATTGTTGCATTAGTTTGAATGATTGTTTGTTGCTTGCTTGATTTTTCTAGGTAAATATGGATTCAGAAACTAATGATGATAGTCTATCTATGAATCATGAGAGTAGTAATGGACAGCATAGTGTGGAATCTGCATTTAGCACAAGTGGAAGATTATTGAACCCTCATCGTAGCCGCCTTGATGACACGACTGTGGAGGCTCTTATCTGCACCCAGAACTGGCTTAGGAATGAACTTCAGGGTAAGAAACAACTTGTTGTTGCTGTTATTCATTATTGGATGATTTTCATTGTTATATGTTGGTTTCTACTTGATGATTGAGTATGTTATTCATTATTTTGCAGGTGTAGCCATTTTCTCTCCTGATGTTGATGGTTCGACTCGAACCATATTCGGTGACAACGATGGCGGTGATGATGAACAAGTTATGGAATATGAGGACTGAGAAAGGATTTGGGAGTTTGTTTTCTATGAAAGATGCTGCACTTTGTTGAAAAGAAGAGAACTTTATCCATCTTCTGCGGGGTTTTTTTGCTCATCTTTGATTGTAATCGACATTAGATTTCGTTGGTTTGACTTTCTGGTTGGACTTTATGGTGTTTTGACTATAGGGTTGTGATTGGATTTGCCCGATGTTTCGTTTTGTTGATTTGAGATGCAGTGAGATTGAGAGGCATAGAAAGATAGCAGAATCTAAGCTCTGAAGGCTGACTCGCTGTTACCGTCACTCTAGAAAATGGCCAAGTGTAACCACTTCCTAAAGCGTAGTATAGCGGGTTTGGGTTTTATTATCAACACGGGTCCTAGATGTGATGACTACTCAGTGAATTCGTATTATCTAGCAATGAAACTTTAGTGAAGTTCTAAACTAACAAGCAAGCAAAGTAACTAAAACGGTTGTATTCAGGTTAAGAGAGGTCACCCGGATATGGTTCCCCCTAGTCTGCAGTTAAGCCGGATAGTAATTACCAAGTTCAATTTCTATGAAAGTTATACTGCGGAAGGTTCTTAATCAGTCTGAAGTCTCGACTAAAGGTCTTCAGACCCTCTCAATCTGAGTCTCTAGCTGGCGACTAACCTACACCGGAGTAAACAGATTGAGGCCCTATGAACAAAACCTCCACTACCGAATGGAATTCGGTACAGAATAGTGAACTGGCTCCTCGACTAAAGTCACCAATTCACTACCTTCGATTAAGGATACTCTATCAACCTAGGCAGATATTATCATTCTAGGTTAAAGCAGAAACAACAGGAATTTGATCAGGATTCATGCCATTCAATCATTCAAACCTCAATCGAATATAATCAATATCATAGAATCAATACTTGGGTTCATACAATCAAACCTAACATACAGAACTAGGGTTTCCCATACCCAGATGAATGGGAGAACTACTCCATGGAGAGAGAAGCAAAAGCGAAATCAGACGCGGAAATCATACTGTGAAGATGGATTTCTACTCCTGGACGTTGAATCGGCACTTCTCCAAGCTCAAACCAAGCTCCAATGGTGTTGAAGATCGATCTAGGGCACTTGGAGGCTCTTGTTCGTCGCTTTCTCTATCTAGGAACCGCTCTGTCTCTCAAAAACTCGAATCCCCTTCTGTTTGACTCGGAATCCGCTTAAAAACCAGACTTTCCCGACTTGCACGGCCAGGGTGCACGGCCGTGCACATCACCATTCTGGCCGTGCACTCCAAAACGTGGCGTATCAATTAGTTGAACCTCAACCAACTCGCACGGCCAGGATTGCACCTTGCACGGCCGTGCGGATTTCACTTGTGCCCGTGCGTGCCCACGCACAATCCCGCACGGCCAGAATTATGTGTTGCACGGCCGTGCGTGGCCACGCATAATCCCGTGCGTGCCCACGCACAATCCCGCACGGCCAAACTGGTCACTTGCACGGCCGTGCGGGTTGTGGGTGTGCCCGTGCGACTTCCTCAGAACCTCGCCATGCGTCCGATCCTCGTCCAATCGACCTCAAACTCGCTCCCAAGCCTCCATTCACGTACTAGGACCTGAAATATCATAAACAAGCACAACCTAGCGTGAAATCGGCCTAAAACACGAGAATCAATACCTCAAACGGAGTAAGAGCAGGGGTAAAAACATGTGTAACTAACGGTCTATCAAAGGCCACAAAGCCATCACAAGCCATCACAACAAGTCTCTTCCCCTAAGCAATTCTTCCCATTCTGTTAAGAAGGCCACAAAGCTCATAGCTCCAATTCTCTTCTTCTTTGTACTGTTGCAGCATTCTGCTTATGTGATTCCTCTGTTCCTTGAACTTTCCAGCACAGTTGTGGACAAGAATTACATGTTCATCGTTTGCAATGGGATCTTGGTACTGATTGCCAAGAGTTCGGGTCTGATTGGGAACGGGGAGAAGAAGAAAGCAGCTGAATTTGATCAAGAGATGGAAGATAAGCAGAAACTGGAAGAGGTAGAAGTGATTGCAGAAGGTGAAAGGAGAGAGGAAGACAACTGTGGATTTCTAGCTAGCCAATCGGACTGAAAAGAGAGAAGAGAGATGCAAGGCCGGGTCGAATTTGTCTTCTTCAAACTCATCATCAATCCTCCTAATCTTCCCCTCTCTCAAATCAAACTCCCCGATGTCGTGCCCTCCGTACAAGTAATCCTCATCCATCCGCTCCCAGCCATCGTCCGTGTAGTATACGGAGTCCGCCGCAATCCCACCGCCGGCGGGGACCGAAACAGAGTCACCCCCACCCAAAAACAGAGCCCTCTTCTCCTCGTCGCCGCCAGCGCCGCTCAAGTTCGCGGCACGCACCCATCTCCTCCGATCAGCATCCATCTTATACACCTCCAACGCCGAGAAGGGGCGATTCCCGACCCAGTTGAGCAGCGCTCTGGTTTTGGGGGGAACAGCGAGCAGAGCTCTGTAACCTGAACGTCGAGAAGGGGCTTGGAGAAGCCGTGCGATTCCCGATCCAGTTGAGGGGGAACAGCGAGCAGAGCACCGGCGGCCGGCGGGGTGTAGACCGGCTCGAGGATATCGGCGACGGCGGGGTGTAGACCGGCATTCGGCACCGGCGAAGCGTTCGGCACCGGCGAAGCAGCTGGACTTGGCCAAAGTTACATTTTAGTACCTGAAGTTTTTAAGAAGATACAAATAGGTTCAACATCATATGTGGAAAATTATATTTTAGTACATTAAAAATTTTGCTTTACATTTTAACACCTAATAAAAAAAATATATACAGGTGGGTCCGAGGAGATGGGTACCCAAGCCCAATCCATACCCAAAAATAAAACCCAAACCCAACTCCACCTACCCAAACATTATCCAAATCCATATAGAATAAATCCATACCCAACCCATATAAATGGATATAAATGGGTTTGGGCAAAAATACCCATGGGTGGGTAAATTGCCATCCCTAGCCTCAGCTCTCTATCCCGGTGAAGACTAGTCGTCTGCCGGGTAGTTAGACTGAGAGGGCTTGGTCAGCTTAAGAGATTCCAAGCTACTGTCGGATCTTCCGCAGTCTAATCAGCAGTAAATCAACCCAGGAAATTGCAATTGAACCTAACTAAGGGGCTAGGGGGACTCATTCCCGAGTGACTCTTACCTGCTTTAGAAAACCGAACAGTTTACTGCTTTCTTACTGCTTTTGCTTTTAAACAACAATCACTCGAACTAGTTTGCTAGATAATAGAGAATCACGGAGTAAGCAGTAGATCTAGACCCCGGGTTGATAATATAACTTGCCTGTTACTGCATTCCCGGACTGCGATTACACTTGGTCGCAGTTTGGTGTTGTGTTTTAGCGTGTCAAGTTTTTGGCGCCGTTGCCGGGGAACCTCTAGGTTATTGGGGAAACGTGAGAATTTGTTACTCTAGCTTTTTCTTTATTGCATTTTACTCTTCCACCTGTGTGCCTTCACGGGTTGTTTCTGCTGACTGTGTGCAGGTAATGCATGACCCGTAGCCAGTCGGGAGTTCTACTACCGTTAGACCAGGAGCTTGAACGAACTTGCTGGAACTTCAAGCGGGCTCTAAAGGCACGACTGGCTGCGGAGGAGGAGCTATCACAGCTGCAGTTAGAAGAAGAAGAAGGCGAGATGGCTGATCCAGAGAACCGTGATGTGATCCCGGAGGAGCAGACCATGGGATCCTACTGGACCGCTAGGGCTGCAGACATGAGGCCAGCCATTCAACACCCTCATGTCCCAGCCAACAACTTTGAGGTGAGCACCTCAGTGATCACCATGCTGCGCGGTTCAGTGGTGCTCCGTGGTAAGGAGGGAGAGTGCCCTCGATCACATCTCAGGCGATTCCACGAGCTCATCGATGGAATCAAGATCAATGGGGTACCAGCAGATGCCATCCAGCTGAGGTACTTCCCATTCACTCTGGAGGGGCAAGCCAAGGAGTGGCTAGACACTCGACCTCCGGGCTCCATCACCACGTTCGCCAACCTGGCGGACAAGTTCCTTACCCGCTACCATCCTCCATCCAAGACAGCTGACCTGCAGAAGCAAATTACACATTTTGCTCAGGATGAGGATGAGACCATCAGAGATGCATGGGAGAGGTACAACAGTCTCTTCCTGAGGTGTCCAAATCATGGCTTCAATGATGCCTTCAAGGTGGGCACCTTCTATCACGCTCTCTTCCCGGAGGACAAGCAGCTGATCGATTCGGTCTGTGGTGGGAACATGTTGACCAAAACCCCGCCACAGCAGAATCAACTCTTTGAGGAGATGGCGGAGAACGGTTATGATTGGGGCACTGCCAGAAGGTCAAGGAGAGCACCCAGCCGAGGTGCACATTCTGTGGGAGCCCATCCTTCTGATTTGGTGCAGGTAGTATCGAAGCTGGTCTCAGCTATCGATCATTCCGGGATAATTCCAGGGACCGGACAGCCGCAGGCGATGCTCTGCCACTGGTGCGAAAGCACCCATCATACGGTGGAAGACTGCCAGGCGATGAAGGAGTCAACCACACCCCAGGAGCAGGTGAACTTCATCAATAATGTCCGGCGCAATGACCCCTACAGCAACACTTACAACGAGGGGTGGCGCCAGCATCCTAACTTCTCCTGGGGTGGGGCGAATTCCAGACCACCAGTCCCCAGGGACCACCGGGCTTCCAGAGGCCACCATATCAGCCCAGACAGGGGCAATTCCAGCAGCAACAACAGTCTCTTTATTAGCCCATGCAAGGGCATGCTGCTCATTCACAGCCGCGACCTTTCCAGCAGCCAGGTGCAGCCCCTGCTGCCCCAGTGCAGAATGATCAGATGGCTGAACTGCGGGACTTGGTGGGTTCTCTCGCCAGTTCTAGTGCTCAGAAATTCAACACCATTGAGTAGTTCATGGAGAAGACCTCGGGAAAATTCCTGGCTCTTGAAGCTGGTCAGAGGAACACACAGGCTGTGTTGCAGGATATCCAGACCCAGCTGGGGAGCGTGGCTCAGGCAGTGGCTCAAAGGGCTCCCGGTACTCTACCCGGGCAGACCATCCCTCACCCGCCGACACCGAATGAGCACTGCAATGCCATCATGACCAGGAGTGGCAAGGTGACTGTTGATCCACCTGTTCGGGAACAGGAGAGAGACCCCTGCCTCGGCATCTCCAGCAGCTGAAGAAGAAATAGAGAAGGAGGTTGAGGTGCCTACACCTAAACCGCAACCAGTAGTGAAGGAGTATATCCCTAAACTCCCCTTCCCTACTCGGTTGCACAAAGACAGGTTGGAGGCAGAGTTCGAGAACTTCATGGCCATGCTTAGGAAGCTGAATGTCCAAGTGCCTTTCCTGGAGGCACTATCTCAAATGCCTAAGTATGCGAAGTTCCTGAAGGATCTTCTCTCAAAGAAGCAGAAGCTGAGCGAGCTGGCCACTGTGGAGCTCAGCGAGGAGTGCTCGGCCATTCTGCAGAACAAGCTTCCGCAGAAACAGAAGGACCCAGGTAGTTTTACTATCCCGTGCTCTATTGAGAATTTGCATGTAGAGAGGTCCTTGGCGGATTTAGGTGCTAGTATAAACGTTATGCCATATAAACTGTTTAAGAAACTAGGCCTAGGTGAACCCCGTGCTACTAGGATGAGCCTTCAATTAGCGGACCGATCTGTAGTGCATCCTAGGGGCATAGTGGAAGACCTTCTGGTTAAGGTTGGCAAATTCAATTATCCTGTTGATTTTGTGATTTTGGACATAAATGAGGATGTGAATGTGCCATTGATACTGGGAAGGCCTTTCCTGGCCACCGCCAAGGCCCTCATAGATGTGCATGATGGGACCTTAGTTCTGAGGGATGGCGAGGAGCGAATAACGTTTTCAGTTGCTAACACTATACCTGCTTCGTTACCTCTGCATGCTGTATCTCACCAGGAGCACGAGTCTGTCGTGTATCCTTCTTTGCTGCCTATTTTGCAGGACCCGCCTCCCGCACCTTCGCCGCCACTCCATCACCAAAAATACATATCAAGGAGGAGTGGCGGCCGAAACTGCAGGCAGCCAAGCCTGCTCGAAAGAAAGCCGGAGACCACTATGAGCTGGTCCCGCCCCCACCTTGGCCATCCGAGTATTCACTCGCTTGCATCTTACCGGATGGCCAAGTCGAGTTGGCAAATACTGGTGGTCACATTCGTCGCGTGCATGGCCACCATTTGAAGCTGTACCTCAAGAGCGATGTGGATCCGCTTTTGACGGCACCTGATCCTACACTTCCCTGAGCATCCATACTGGCGTCCATCTAAAAGACGGTAAAGAAGCGCTTGTGGGGAGGCAACCCCACCACGGTTTGTATTTCTATCCTTTTTCCTTTTTAATTTTTGTCGTTTTCGAGTCATTGAGTCTATCTGGAGTCTTTCTGGAATGTTCCTCGTGCCCCGGATGGGTTATCTTGGTCTATGATGGTGTAATTTTTGAACCGGGGCACGTTTGGGTTTGGATGCTCGCATTTGCAGCTTAAAAACTGGAGAGAAAGGGCCCTCGGCAGTAAAATTACGGGCATGGGGGTACTAATTACGGTCGTAATTCTTAATACCCCTGCCCGTATTTAATTCAGAACAGCAAAAAACTGAAAAAGGACTCGGCATAGAAATTACGGGCAAGGGGGTAAGAATTACGGCCGTAATTCTTAACATCCCTGCCCGTAATTCGATCAGAGAGGCAATTTGCTCTCGGCCTTAAAATTACGGGCAAGGCCGGGGGAATTACGGTCGTAATCCTGCCCGTAATTTCCCCCGAGCCTCGTTTAAAAAGTGTCGGCCGAGAATTCCCTCTCTCTCTCCCTCATTTTTCTGGTCAGTTTCTCTCCCCTCTCACCGGAAAACTCGAACCAACTCTTTTTCGGTGGTTTTCCGGCCATATCTCGCTCATCGGAGGTCCAAATCAAATTCCGAGACCACCCCCGTGCTCCTCTCGTCGGCGCCCACAAGTCTATACCAGTGGGGTCGAGTTTCGTGGTGGTTTGGATCGCCGGAAAACCGCGACCCTTCGGTATTCCTCCGGCCCGATCTCCCTCCTCGGACCTCCGATCGAGAAACCGCGACCACCACCGCGTTCCTGGTACTTGGGGCTTCATTCCCCAAAGTTTTGGGTCGGTTTTGCTCCGGTGAATTCGCCGGCGACGAAACTCCGACGAGCCTCCCGGCGAGTTTCCCGGCGATTTTTGTGGTCTCTCGGTCTTCCCTCACCCTCCCCACGATATCCTCTTGTGCCTCCAGGTGTGCTTCTATACTTTTACTTGTCATTTGTGGAGGATTGATATTGTGGGTTTAGTGAGGAATTTCGGGAATTGGTTTGTGCTTGAATTAATTCGGTAGGCCTCCATTGTTGCTTGCTTTGTTTGCTTATCTTTCGGTTGGCCTACCGAGTAATATGAGTTGTGATTGTCCCGCTTGGAGCCTAATTTGCTGTCCGGGTTCATAATCCGAGGGCTCCAAGTGCGGTTGAGTTTCTGTGAATGGTGAATGATTCTGATTGGTTGTGAATGGTGAATGATCTGATTGGTTATGAATTTTTTCCTTTCTCGGGGCCTAGTCCACTGTCCGAATTTATGATTCGAGGGCCCCGGGTGAGGGTGATTGTGACCTCACCATCGACGAATTTCCATGTATGTTGTTGGGTTTCTGCTGTTTTGTGGCTGCAGGAAAATGAACACATTCTTGAACCTGCTCGACGCCGACCAGAGGACGACTTTGCGGGACATCCGACGCCGCAAAGTCGTTCATCACCACTACCTCGACTGGAGGGCCTTCGAGGAGCTGGGTGCTCGCGAGGAAATGGAGGCTGCCATCCGCGCTTTCTCTTGGCGCCGCCACCTCTGCCTTGCTGAGCCGATTTATCAGGAGCTCCTTTGGGAGTTCTACTCGACCTTCGAGCATTTCCAGACCCAGGCGGGCGAGCACGGCAACGCCATCCAGTTCCGACTCGGAGGGGAGTTCTACTCCCTGAGCTATGACGACTTTGGTCGGGCACTGGGGCTCCTTCCACCATTCCCCTGCCACTTGGCCATCGAGGAGCCCAACAGTCCCATCTTTCGGGACCAGCAGTTCTTCGAGCGGATCTGCCTCCCGTAGTATACTGGAGCTGTTTTCACACCGGGCCACACCACGGCCACTCAGCTGCGACCAGAGTGGCGCATCATCAACCAGCTGTTGGGGAAATCCTACACCCCCAGCGAGGGCTCCACCAGTCATCTTCAGCTCCGCACCCTGCATTGCCTGCAATCCATGAGCCACGAGGAGGACAACCTCCATCTGTCCTCTCTCATCGCCAGGACCGTTGCCAAGCATAAACGGTGTAATCGACGCCT
Organism: Linum tenue; assembly: GCA_946122785.1. NCBI lineage: Eukaryota > Viridiplantae > Streptophyta > Magnoliopsida > Malpighiales > Linaceae > Linum > Linum tenue. Next base: position 20,076,923 of record CAMGYJ010000004.1, on the reverse strand, counting down.
GGCGTGTGGGCCAGTGGTCACTGCCCTGGCGCGGTACTACAACGTCGATCTCTCCAGGTTCACTCTCATCCAGGAGGCGACGCCATTCTCCAGGGAGACCCTCCGGCGCCAGCTGATACTGGAGCGCGACGGGCCCGTGACCTGGATCCGGGGCCTTCCTCGCCCTGTTCCTCGTGCACCAGAGGGTGAGGAGCTACCTGAGGCGAGTGATGCTGCAGCCCGTCGGACCACTCGTCGTACGAGGACTCGGACCACCCCCTCTGCACCTGGCGACTCCACTTCCGGTGCCGGCCCGTCTGCTGCGCAGCCCACCACCTACATTGCCGAGCAGCTAGCAGCCCTTTCCCGCCAGAACGAGCAGATCCTTGCTGGCCAGGAGCACATCAACGCCCGCCTCGACCGTGAGCGCGAGGGTCGCCGCCGCATCATTTCAGCTCAGCATTACATGATGAGCTACTGGAACATGGATCCTGCTGCTGTGAGCTACCCTTGGGAGGCGTCCCCGGGGCATGAAGACTTCTACCCGCCTCCCACTGGCGATGGAGGCGACGAGCTGTGATCTGATTTTGCCAGCCCATCGAGTTGGGGCTTGGCTTTTGTCTATCTTTCCAGATCTAGACTCCGGATTATGTTTGATTTTATTTCTTGTTTCCGTTGTGTGGCTTGTTGACTTGGAACTTCGGTTTATTTCACCCAATGTGTGTGTTCTGTTGGTTCTAGCTCTGTGCCCATCGGACTGGTCCTTGTCCAGTCCTTTGCTTTTGACTGGTCCGCCATCCAGTCAACGTTCCTGACCACTGTTTCACGGTAACATCGTTCCCCTTCCCTTCGCTCCATTGAGGACACTGTCGCATTTAAGTGTGTGGGGGGGGGGGGGTTCTTTGTATTTATTGGAACGTATATATGGGTGCTTCGAGCCTAGTCCGCTGTCCGAATCTTACGATTTGAGGGCTCCAAGCACTGCTGTTTGATCATATTGGCACTGTGATTTGATTGATGAATGGAACGGTTTTCGGATTAATGCATGACAACTTGTTTGCGACTAGGACAACCTATAATGAGGACTGAGATGTGCAGTAGAACGATGTAGGGGTTCAGTTTTTCAGCTGTTTGCTTACCAACCGTGACTTGATCTGATTACTTGTTCTTGACAGTCGTTTATGCATCTAGTTCAGGGTATCAGAATGTGAGATAGAGCATATAGGTAGCCATGTGAGATTTGAGCCTGCTCGTTTCTTTCTTGTGCGATAGATCCCTCTTCCATGATGTGTAGCATTCACGTTGTCACTAGCTAAGATGATGGGGGCATAGGATTAGCCCACGCCCAAAACTGACTGTCCTGATGTGTCATATCCCCTAGTCAGCCCCTTTGAGCCGTGTGTTATCCTTTCTTTTGGTCTATAATGAAAAAATCACCCTTGTTGCATCTTTTAGAAGGTTCCACAGAGTGGTTTTTACATATTCTCTGCTGTTTCTGCTAAAGTCTATGTGAGTGTTGGAGGTAGTGCTTAAAGGTTGGGCAGATGTTTTAAATATGTGCAGAAGTGGTGGCTCTCTTAAGAAATGAAAAGAAAAATAAAAGAAAAACAAAGAAAATTTGAAAGCAAAAGAGAGCCACTACCAAAAATCTGAATAATGCCTATTAAGTAGTGTTTCTTGGCAGTCTGGCTTGGAAATGCTGATGTTTATGCCTCCTTCGCTCTTGTGCTCTTGAGATATTGAGTAATGCAGATTAGCAGAAAGAAAATACCGGTTTGTTTGACTGTGATTGTGTGTTTGGAAAATGTGGAACCTTTTGCTATGAATACTTCCACCACCTAAAAGGCTTTTTCCCCATGTCCAAGACCCTAGCCAGTCATTTGAACCTGTGTCTAAGACCTCCTGATTAGTTAGTGGTGACACCCCATATGTGAACTCTAGCATTTAGAGGCTGCCATCATGGTGAAGAGATGATAGCTAGGGATTGAGAGAAATAGCATGCGCATCTTTCGCATTAAATTATCCTGACCCCACTGGTCGAGAGTGAGTGATTCATTTTCATATTCTCTATACTCTTGTACCCCGGTGAGGACCTAGATTGCTCGGTCTCTGCTCTGATGTCTTGAGTTGGATGCATGAGTTGACTGTTTTGAGTGAGTGGTCGAGTCAAGTCTGGGTTGGTTGGTGAACAGAAGGGAAACTCTTCCGTTGCTCGATTTTGCTGCACTCGAATGTCCTTTGTGGTGGTTGTCCAGGTTGCTATTAAAGTTGTTCATGTGTTGATGTTTGAAAACCAGTTTGATTCACGTGTTCTGTGCCTTTATGACTTGTCCCCAATGTTGGTTGACTGAAATATGTAAGCTTACCTTATGTAGTACTTGGTTTGCTTGGGGACAAGCAAACAGTTAAGTGTGGGGGAATTTGATAGCATCGTATTTGCACGTGTTTTCATTCTGGTTTCCCGACCATTTTGGCTCGAATTGATTGTTCCTTGGCCTATTTTACGCTAGGTTGTGTTGTTTTGTCGTATTTCAGGTCCTAGCAAGTAAAGAGGTGCATAGGCGCAAGTTTCGGGTCATTTGGAGGTCAATTGGCGAGTCCACAGAGAGAATTACGGGCAGCCCCTGCCAAATTACGGCCGTAATTGGCCAGGGCATGCCCGTAATTAAATGGCCGAGCCTTCTCCCCAGAATTCCCTCTCGGTGGTAAAATTACGGGCAAGATCCCAAGAATTACGGCCGTAATTCCCAAATTACTGGCGGTAATTTGTAAATTACGGGCGTATCTCCTCCCCCTGCAACCTAAGTGAAACGTGCGTTTTGGTGCGAATTACGGGCAGGACGTGATTACGGCCGTAATTCTGCCCGTAATTCGCCCAGAGTCGGGTTTTTGGAGGCAGATTCGAGCCAAGGAAGAGGAATTCGATTTTCTGGGCAAAAACAGAGTTTTAGAGAGAGAAAGAGCGAAGAACAAACCCTAGGAGCTATTTTGGAGTGGATTTCTCATCATTGAAGCCCAGATTGCGTCCCTAGGAGTGAAGATTGACATCCCAGAGCAGATTTTCCTCATCTTTATGAGTATGACTACTCTGATTTCTGTTTTCCTTTCTCTCTCTATGGAGTAGAACCTCTCTCTCACTTGGGTATGAAGAACCCTAGTTCCTTTTGTTAGGGATTTGATTGTAATGACTTGGGATGATATTACTGTTTGATTTTAATCGAATGATGCATGTTTATTGAATTGATTTGAGTCTGATCAGCTTTTCTCAATTTCTGCTGCAACCTGAGATAGATAGAATCTGATTAGGTTGTTAGAGCCTCTTCATTCGATAGTAGGAGATTGGCTATACGAGAGTTAGCCAGTTTACTGCTTTGTACTGGAATTCAATTCCAGTAGTGGAGTTCTGTGTTCATAGCCTCAGCTCTCTATCCCGGTGAACTAGTCGTCTGCCGGGTAGTTAGACTGAGAGGGCTTGGTCAGCTTAAGAGATTCCAAGCTACTGTCGGATCTTCCGTAGTCTAATCAGCAGTAAATCAACCCAGGGAATTGCAATTGAACCTAACTAAGGGGCTAGGGGGACTCATTCCCGAGTGACTCTTACCTGCTTTAGAAAACCGAACAGTTTACTGCTTTCTTACTGCTTTTGCTTTTAAACAACAATCACTCGAACTAGTTTGCTAGATAATAGAGAATCACGGAGTAAGCAGTAGATCTAGACCCCGGGTTGATAATATAACTTGCCTGTTACTGCATTCCCGGACTGCGATTACACTTGGTCGCAGTTTGGTGTTGTGTTTTAGCGTGTCAGATACTCACAGTCATTTCATTTCCGCCCAGCAAAGCTTGTTTGTAATTTAATCCATCATAGCCCAGTAAAACAAATGGTAAGCCCAAATCCTAGAAAGAGACGATTTCATGGACCAAATCAAGAACGAAAAGTTATTTTCTCTGATTCCATGTTGAGCATGCCGGAATCGCCTGAGACGGTTTAGTGGCGGAGGACGACGATGTCGGGCACTGCAAACTATTCGTCGCCTGCCACTGGGATAGTATTGACGGTGGAAGCGGGGAAAAGAAACGGCAAAGAGAAAGGGTTAATGTTAGGGGTTTAATTGCAATTATCAATAACTATAAATTTGTTTAAGAAATATAAAATAGTTTATTAGTTAATAATTAATTAGAAAATTATCAATTATTCTGAACCGCTAGATATATTGAACGGTGAGGATTAAATCAAAAAGTGGGTGCGTTCAGTGCACCCAAAAAAGTGAGTGCACCGAAGACGCCACCATATATATATATTGATAATATATTGATAATCCTCATCTCAAAGAAAAATATTTCAAAAAGCTTCATGAGCACATGGAGAAACCTCCTGTGACTATTCCACCTACCAATCCCTTTCATCAAGGTTCGACGTATAGTGTCAAAGATATCCTTTCTCGACATAATAATAATGATTCCCACAATCCTTCTCTTCCTGACTTCCAAAAGGAATTGGATATTGTTAAGAAAGAAATTCAACAATTACGACAGTTACAAAATAGTGATCATGAGATATTACAAACTTTAATAGCTCTCAAACCTTTAGAAGAGCCATCAACATCTAGCCCCGACAACTTTTTCGATGAAACTCCTCATGCAACCAACAGTTTAGAAACAGAGGAAACGCTAACTGATGACGATTTTCTATGTTTTTTATCTACCATTACTACCCAAAAATGGTATGTTATCATTAATATTCAGGTTTCTTCTGATTTTACTTTAAGCACAGTGGCCCTTCTTGATACAGGAGCAGACATGAACTGCATCCAAGAAGGATTAATTCCAACTAAGTACTATGAAAAGACCCTCGAGCGTCTATCTACCGCTAACTCTCAACCTCTTCAAATACAATATAAACTTTCTAATGCTTTAATTTGTCATCAAAATGTTGAATTCAAAACTCCTTTTATCCTAGTTCGTGACATGCAACAAAAGGTGATCTTAGGGACACCTTTTCTAAATCTTCTAAAACCTTTTACCGTCACCGACCAAGGAATTAACACTGTTGTGTTAGGCAACAATGTTGAATTCTCATTTCTCCAAAAACCAAAAGTTCGAAACCTCAATGTTTTACGACGTTCTTCTATAAAATATGTACACCATATAATTCGTTGTAAAACTAATCAAATATCTTATTTGCACGATGAGATACATTTTCAGCGAATCTTACAACAGCTTTCTCAACCCCTTTTGCAAAAACGAATCAACTCTTTAAAAGAACACATTGAAAGCTCTATTTGTGCTGATACACCCAATGCTTTTTGGCATCAAAAACAACACCAGGTTGATCTTCCTTACGAAAAAGATTTCAATGAAAATCTCATTCCCACCAAGGCTAGGCCTATCCAAATGAATTCGGACCTTGAAAAACATTGTCGACAAGAAATTAAAGAATTGCTCAAAAAGGGCCTTATCAGATCTAGCCAATCCCCTTGGAGTTGTTCTGCTTTCTATGTCATTAATAATGCAGAAAAGGAACGTGGCGTTCCTCGTCTTGTTATAAACTACAAACCGTTGAATAAGGCTCTGAAATGGATTAGGTATCCTATCCCCAACCAAAAGGATCTACTCCAGAAACTTTCACAGTCACTAATATTTTCTAAATTTGACATGAAATCCGGATTTTGGCAAATCCAAATCAAAGAAACAGACCGCTATAAAACTGCTTTTACCGTTCCCTTTGGCCAATATGAATGGAACGTCATGCCATTTGGTTTGAAAAATGCTCCCTCAGAATTTCAAAGAATTATGAATCAAATCTACTCTCCTTATTTTGATTTCATAATAGTTTATATTGATGATGTGCTGGTTTTTTCTTCGTCCATTGACCAACATTTCAAACATCTTAATCTATTTCTTGAAGTCACTCGACGTAACGGTCTGGCTGTCTCTAAACCAAAACTTTGTCTTTTTCAAACTAAGATACGTTTTTTGGGTCACTACATTAGTCAAGGAACAATTGTTCCAATAGAAAGATCGCTTCAATTTGCAGATAAATTTCCTGATCAAATTTTAGACAAAAATCAATTACAACGGTTCCTGGGTAGTTTAAACTATGTCCTTGACTTTTATCCCAATATCAATCTTCTTTGTAAACCTCTCCATGATAGATTGAAAAAGAGTCCCCCTCCCTGGAGTGACCAGCATACCAAAATAGTTCAGCAAATTAAGAGGCAGGTTCAGAGTCTCCCGTGCCTTCACATAAGTGATCCTTTTCTCCCTAAAATCGTCGAAACCGATGCCTCTGACCTAGGATATGGAGGAATCCTTAAGCAGATTCAGAATGATAAGGAGCTGTTAGTACGCTTTACTTCTAAACATTGGAACCCTACCCAAATCAACTACTCCACTGTCAAAAAAGAACTGCTTGCTATTGTTTTATGCATCTCAAAATTTCAGCATGATTTGCTCAATCAAAAATTTTTACTACGCATTGATTGCCAATCAGCAAAATACATTTTGGAAAAAGATGTTCAAAACCTTGCTTCCAAACAAATATTTGCACGATGGCAAGCCATCCTTAGCATTTTTGATTTCGACATACAATTTATAAATGGTTCTTCAAACTCTCTTCCAGACTTCCTTACTCGGGAATTTTTGCAGGGAGGACGAAGTGCGGAAAACTCTCAGGCTTGCAATCTCCAGTCATAATGCCCCCTACCACTAGATTGCGAGATAAAGAGAAAATCAAAATCAAAACATGGAGAGAGATATTTGATGATGAACAAGGAAGTCCTGATCATTCAAGTGAGTATGAAGAAAGTTCTGATGATTCTGGTTCACACTCAAGTTCATCCAAAGCTTTAATCAATATTGATAAGCTTCCTCTTGAAGCCCAAAATTACCTTCAAAAATTTATTGCCGTTTCTGGTTCTAAACAAAAGCTTCCCACTGAAGCTTCAACTTCCTCAACAATTTCCCCTTCTAAACTAATTCTTTCAAATACTCAAACGCCAAGTGGCATCCTACCCACACCCATCTCTTCCGAAGAAACCAAACAAATCTATCAGCAACATCATCTTGATGTCGCACCTACCTCAACAGAGGTGGCATCTTCAATAGCCCCTCTCAAAACTGTTTTTCCCAAAACCCAAGAGGTGGTGGTTGTCCAAGCCCCTCAAAATCGATTTCAAACGTATTTTAAGAAAAACACTTTTCAACCCATTTTCGTTGTCGAAGATGGTTTCTACCATCAATATCCAAATGTTACTGCCAAACATTTCCTCAATGAGTGGTTCTTCAAACCAAGATCCCTCAACAAAACCCACAAATATTATGAACTTATCCTCACAGAAACTGGATCAGTCACCTTTTCCCACAAATTTGATCCTTCAGACAAAACACTCAATACCCACTCAACCTGCAAAATCCACCAAATTATCCACCCTCGCCAATGGCCTACTAGCCCAAACACCAACCAAAAATTCCCTGCTACTATTGCTCTTAACCACCCCCAAATCTGCCAATCCTTCAATTACTGGGATTACCATGAAGCTTGGATTAATGCCTTCTTCAAGCAAAACCATATGTACCGACACTCCTGGAGTTTTTTCTGGGATTACAAAACTCCCATTATTTTCCCCAACTGGTTTATGCACTGGTGGGATCTTTTTGGGCCAACTGAAAATATCTATCCAACTGAGATACAAGAGGGATATCAAACCTTCTGTCAAAAATATTCTGGTCCAGGATTACCCCTCCTCAAATTTTGTTACTACATCAAAGTTCCTTGGATTACTGCTTGGGAATTCAGTTACCAAACATGTGCCGTCACAAAGGTACCCATGTTAGGCCGCAGCTTCAAAACCAAATATTGGGCTGCAAATCCTCGCCCAGAACAAGCCTACAAACCTCAAGTCCTCCAATGGTTCAATAACAATCCTGAATTGTCCAAAGTTATCGAAAAATCCTCAACGCAATTTTTGCAAACAAAATCCTCAATCAGCGCTCTCTTAGCTGGCGCCAAGACTGAAGAAGAATACTTCCAAATTCTCAAAGATGTGGCGTCTAGCTCAACATCTGACGCAGATTCCACGTTCCAAAACCATGACCCGGATGAAGAAGTGCTTGGTCCTTTGCCAAGCAAAAGCACTAAGTTGAAGACAAAGAAGAAGTGACTCCACTTCCAACCCACTATCCTAAAGACAAAGAAGAAGTGACTCCACTTCCAACCCACTCAATTTGGTTATGGAAAGAAGACCACAAATTATATATTTTCCTTTATATTAAAATTGTAATTTTGTTATGACATGTGACATAATCATATAAGTGTCCACATTGTCATCATTATGTTTTTCAATTTATTTACCAAAAGGGGACTCCATTTCTCTATAAAAGGAGACTCCCTTCACTTGTTGTAAGTAGAGTTGTTTTGAGTGGGAATTGCTCTCTTGCAAAGCTATCCTCCCATCATCTTCTCTCAAGAATTCCTGTGTAAGAAGTCTATCAAATTTTCAAGTTTTACTTCATCTTTTTCAAACCATCTTCAACTTTTGTTTATTTCGTGCATAACTGGTCATCTCCAGTTCAACTGGTCATCTCCAGTATTTATTTTATGCAAATCTGGTCATCTCCAGTATTTATCTTCTGCTAATCTGGTCATCTCCAGTATTTATCTTCTGCTAATCTGGTCATCTCCAGTATTTACTTTTTGCAAATCTGGTCATTTCCAGTATCATTTACTTTACATACTATTTTCAAGTTAATCTTTTATTGGCTGTCTCATTCCGTCCTTACTGGTATCAGAGCCTGGGGGGAAGGGTTTGTCTAAATCTTCTTACTTATTATTAGTTGAGAGATGGGTACCCCATGGTTAGATCCTAGCTGAGTCCTTTGTGAGAGAGTTGTAAGACCGTCTTTGGCCGTTAATCTATCTCACCTGTAAGTTAGATCCAACCTTTGTTTACCCTCTTTCCTCTAGTCATGAGTTCGATTTTTAGACCTTCCTCTTCTTCCTCTAATTCTGACATCACCGGGAACCGTGTGATCAACCAAGAAGAAATTAATTTTGAAACTGTTAGTAAAGAAATTGATAATTGGCAAATTCCTAGGATTGCCCAAAAGGAAATTTATGAGCAAAGCAAATTTAACTTCCTCAATAAAATGGATTATACCATCAAAACCGAAGAAAGAGATATTCATCTTTTCAATGATTATGAAACTATCAAACTTTTGTCTCAAAATTCTATTCAACAACACAAAAAGAAGTATAACTATATCCATATTGGGTTAGTTCAAGTAGGGATTAAGCCTCTATCCAAAGAAGGCCTTAATACTGCTATTTTAATGGTTTTACGAGATTGTCGGTTTCTTGAGTTTAACGACTCTTTACTTGGAACTGTTGAATCAAGTCTTTGTAATGGCCCAATTTACTTCAATTGTTTTCCAAACTTTACTGTCTCTCTTCATGACAAAAATATTTTAGATGTTTTAACCCTACAAATAAAAACTTTCAACTATAAAATCCAACAAGGATCTTTACCTATCTCTTTGGTTTACCGCTTACACTACAAAGCTATGAAATCAGCTTTCTCTTCTAAAGCTCTTCAATACGGTACAAAAGGAGAAACTATACTTTGGCAAACTGATTTAAGTCGTACTAACACTGTTACTCCCAAAACTATCAAATGGGGAGAAGTTACTCTTCCTACAGAATGGATCCTTGAAGGAGCTACCATTCCTAGAAGCATCGACCATCGTCAGGTTAATCAAATTACTCAACATCTTGATGGTACTGTTAACATCTCTTTTGCTAGGAACTCCATCTCTAGCATTTCTGATATAGACCCTGAATTGACAGACGATGCTCGACAGCGCATCAATACTTTTCTTAGAAGCCAATCTTGTAGAAATCTTTCTCCCATACCTACACCCACTCGACATACCTCCTCTACACTCAACTATGATCTACGAGGAATCAACAACTCCAACAACATACCTCAGCCAGTTTATACTCCACCACCTCCCACAACTCTTTTTCCAAATATAAATACCTCGAGAACACCAAATATGTCTCCTACTGCCTCACAAGCTGCATTTCCTGAAGAAGAAATCCCTTCTGCTCTTGATGTCATTACACAAGAGTTCAAAATCAACAAAGAATTTCTTCGCCATGATTTCTATTCCCAACGAAACCGTTTTAAACGCGAGCAATTTTTTACTGATTACTCTAAAGAAGAACGTGTACTTATACAAAACTCTTTCTATGATTATCTCAATAATATACGAGAACACCATTCTTTCTTTAATTGGTTCGAACAAGTCTTTTCTCAATCTTCAACTTAGTGCTTTTGCTTGGCAAAGGACCAAGCACTTCTTCATCCGGGTCATGGTTTTGGAACGTGGAATCTGCGTCAGATGTTGAGCTAGACTTTTCTCAATCTTCGATAAATGTTCAAACCAAGCCTATGAGTTGGTTAACTACTAATAACTCTAAGATCCAATCTATTCACCCCCCTAATGCTCCTGTTAATTTTTCTTATTATGGAACAGCAGTTCAAGCCTCTCCTTTTAAATTAAAACGAGAAAATAGTGACCATGTCAAAGGCGAAGATATTCGACGTCTGATTGAACAAAACAATTATACAAACCGATTTCTTCAGACATTAGGAGATCAACTTACTAATGTTGAAATCAGTCTACCTCTGTCTTTTGCGTCTACTTCAAATACTCTTATTCCTCCTTCCAACAAACTTAATTCCCCCATTTTCAAACCTTTTGAAGTTTCTAAAGAATCTAGTCTTGAATTTAAGCTTGAAATAGAAAAACGTCTTAAACAACTTTCTACACAACTATCCACTTCTAAGACTCCTTATATTTCAGACTCAAAATCCACGAGCAACGAGGATCAAATCGTCGATGACTCAGCCGAAGTAATTCAAGACCTAGAAGGTCATATTGAAACAGAAATCAATCGTCTTCGATGGAATCAACCCTCTGCATCTAAGATGTATTACCCACGTCCCACAGCACCTGATTTAGCTCTCGAAGAGAAACCCACCATTATCCAAAATAAATACAACTCCAATTCTATTTATGAATGGAATCTTGATGGATTTTCAGAATATCAAATTTTGAACCTTCTTCAACAAATGACCATGGTAGCTAATGCTTACAAAACTCAAAATCAAACTTCTGATTACGCTATAGCTGAACTACTTATAGCCGGCTTTGCTGGTCAATTAAAGGGTTGGTGGGATAATATCTTAACCGCGGAAGACCAGAGAACTATTTTTACAGCTGTCAAATGTGATTCTTCTGGAACTCCTATTTTGGACTCCAATAATCAATCTTCTCAAGATGCAGTTCCGTCCTTACTGGAAACAGAAATCAATCGTCTTCGATGGAATCAACCCTCTGCATCTAAGATGTATTACCCACGTCCCACAGCACCTGATTTAGCTCTCGAAGAGAAACCCACCATTATCCAAAATAAATACAACTCCAATTCTATTTATGAATGGAATCTTGATGGATTTTCAGAATATCAAATTTTGAACCTTCTTCAACAAATGACCATGGTAGCTAATGCTTACAAAACTCAAAATCAAACTTCTGATTACGCTATAGCTGAACTACTTATAGCCGGCTTTGCTGGTCAATTAAAGGGTTGGTGGGATAATATCTTAACCGCGGAAGACCAGAGAACTATTTTTACAGCTGTCAAATGTGATTCTTCTGGAACTCCTATTTTGGACTCCAATAATCAATCTTCTCAAGATGCAGTTGCATCCCTGATTTTTGCCATTTCAAAACATTTTATTGGAGATCCTTCACATCTTAAAGATAAAAATGCCGAACTACTTTCTAATCTTCGTTGTAAAAAGTTTCATGACTTCCGATGGTACAAAGATACCTTTTTAACTAGAGTTATGCAAAGAGAAGATGGTAATCAACCATTTTGGAAAGAAAAGTTTTTAGCCGGTTTACCCCGTCTCTTAGGAGATAAGATCCGAAACAAAATCCAAGACACTTTTAATGGTCAAATTCCTTATGAGCAACTTACTTACGGAGAACTTATTAGCTTTATACAAAAAGAAGGATTACAAATTTGCCATGATTTAAAACTTCAAAAACAAATCAAACGCGAACAAAAACTAACTCGAAAAGAACTAGGATCTTTTTGTGCTCAATTTGATGAATCTTATTCAAAAATTTCTTCCAAATCTAACTGTGAGGATTGTAGCACCAAACCTCATAAAAAACATCGCGATCGTCCCTACCGATCTTTTAAAACCACGAATCAAAAATCCCATTTCTCTAGGAATCCCCGCCCAGATAAGGGACCACAATCTAACAATGAAAATAAAAACATTACTTGTTTTCGTTGTGGAAAAACAGGTCATATTTCCAAATATTGTCGTATAAAAAAGAAGCTCAATGAGCTTAATCTTGATGAAGAGATTCATGACAAAATCAATAATCTTTTTCTCCAACACTACTCTTCTCATGAGGATTCTTCTTCTTCTTCTTCTGATGATGATGAGAATCTTCAGGCCTTACAATTTGATGACGTCGATGAAAGTTCTGAATCTTCTATCAATGTTTTAACCAAAGATCAAGAGCTTATCTTAGATCTGATCAATAATATTGATAATCCTCATCTCAAAGAAAAATATTTCAAAAAGCTTCATGAGCACATGGAGAAACCTCCTGTGACTATTCCACCTACCAATCCCTTTCATCAAGGTTCGACGTATAGTGTCAAAGATATCCTTTCTCGACATAATAATAATGATTCCCACAATCCTTCTCTTCCTGACTTCCAAAAGGAATTGGATATTGTTAAGAAAGAAATTCAACAATTACGACAGTTACAAAATAGTGATCATGAGATATTACAAACTTTAATAGCTCTCAAACCTTTAGAAGAGCCATCAACATCTAGCCCCGACAACTTTTTCGATGAAACTCCTCATGCAACCAACAGTTTAGAAACAGAGGAAACGCTAACTGATGACGATTTTCTATGTTTTTTATCTACCATTACTACCCAAAAATGGTATGTTATCATTAATATTCAGGTTTCTTCTGATTTTACTTTAAGCACAGTGGCCCTTCTTGATACAGGAGCAGACATGAACTGCATCCAAGAAGGATTAATTCCAACTAAGTACTATGAAAAGACCCTCGAGCGTCTATCTACCGCTAACTCTCAACCTCTTCAAATACAATATAAACTTTCTAATGCTTTAATTTGTCATCAAAATGTTGAATTCAAAACTCCTTTTATCCTAGTTCGTGACATGCAACAAAAGGTGATCTTAGGGACACCTTTTCTAAATCTTCTAAAACCTTTTACCGTCACCGACCAAGGAATTAACACTGTTGTGTTAGGCAACAATGTTGAATTCTCATTTCTCCAAAAACCAAAAGTTCGAAACCTCAATGTTTTACGACGTTCTTCTATAAAATATGTACACCATATAATTCGTTGTAAAACTAATCAAATATCTTATTTGCACGATGAGATACATTTTCAGCGAATCTTACAACAGCTTTCTCAACCCCTTTTGCAAAAACGAATCAACTCTTTAAAAGAACACATTGAAAGCTCTATTTGTGCTGATACACCCAATGCTTTTTGGCATCAAAAACAACACCAGGTTGATCTTCCTTACGAAAAAGATTTCAATGAAAATCTCATTCCCACCAAGGCTAGGCCTATCCAAATGAATTCGGACCTTGAAAAACATTGTCGACAAGAAATTAAAGAATTGCTCAAAAAGGGCCTTATCAGATCTAGCCAATCCCCTTGGAGTTGTTCTGCTTTCTATGTCATTAATAATGCAGAAAAGGAACGTGGCGTTCCTCGTCTTGTTATAAACTACAAACCGTTGAATAAGGCTCTGAAATGGATTAGGTATCCTATCCCCAACCAAAAGGATCTACTCCAGAAACTTTCACAGTCACTAATATTTTCTAAATTTGACATGAAATCCGGATTTTGGCAAATCCAAATCAAAGAAACAGACCGCTATAAAACTGCTTTTACCGTTCCCTTTGGCCAATATGAATGGAACGTCATGCCATTTGGTTTGAAAAATGCTCCCTCAGAATTTCAAAGAATTATGAATCAAATCTACTCTCCTTATTTTGATTTCATAATAGTTTATATTGATGATGTGCTGGTTTTTTCTTCGTCCATTGACCAACATTTCAAACATCTTAATCTATTTCTTGAAGTCACTCGACGTAACGGTCTGGCTGTCTCTAAACCAAAACTTTGTCTTTTTCAAACTAAGATACGTTTTTTGGGTCACTACATTAGTCAAGGAACAATTGTTCCAATAGAAAGATCGCTTCAATTTGCAGATAAATTTCCTGATCAAATTTTAGACAAAAATCAATTACAACGGTTCCTGGGTAGTTTAAACTATGTCCTTGACTTTTATCCCAATATCAATCTTCTTTGTAAACCTCTCCATGATAGATTGAAAAAGAGTCCCCCTCCCTGGAGTGACCAGCATACCAAAATAGTTCAGCAAATTAAGAGGCAGGTTCAGAGTCTCCCGTGCCTTCACATAAGTGATCCTTTTCTCCCTAAAATCGTCGAAACCGATGCCTCTGACCTAGGATATGGAGGAATCCTTAAGCAGATTCAGAATGATAAGGAGCTGTTAGTACGCTTTACTTCTAAACATTGGAACCCTACCCAAATCAACTACTCCACTGTCAAAAAAGAACTGCTTGCTATTGTTTTATGCATCTCAAAATTTCAGCATGATTTGCTCAATCAAAAATTTTTACTACGCATTGATTGCCAATCAGCAAAATACATTTTGGAAAAAGATGTTCAAAACCTTGCTTCCAAACAAATATTTGCACGATGGCAAGCCATCCTTAGCATTTTTGATTTCGACATACAATTTATAAATGGTTCTTCAAACTCTCTTCCAGACTTCCTTACTCGGGAATTTTTGCAGGGAGGACGAAGTGCGGAAAACTCTCAGGCTTGCAATCTCCAGTCATAATGCCCCCTACCACTAGATTGCGAGATAAAGAGAAAATCAAAATCAAAACATGGAGAGAGATATTTGATGATGAACAAGGAAGTCCTGATCATTCAAGTGAGTATGAAGAAAGTTCTGATGATTCTGGTTCACACTCAAGTTCATCCAAAGCTTTAATCAATATTGATAAGCTTCCTCTTGAAGCCCAAAATTACCTTCAAAAATTTATTGCCGTTTCTGGTTCTAAACAAAAGCTTCCCACTGAAGCTTCAACTTCCTCAACAATTTCCCCTTCTAAACTAATTCTTTCAAATACTCAAACGCCAAGTGGCATCCTACCCACACCCATCTCTTCCGAAGAAACCAAACAAATCTATCAGCAACATCATCTTGATGTCGCACCTACCTCAACAGAGGTGGCATCTTCAATAGCCCCTCTCAAAACTGTTTTTCCCAAAACCCAAGAGGTGGTGGTTGTCCAAGCCCCTCAAAATCGATTTCAAACGTATTTTAAGAAAAACACTTTTCAACCCATTTTCGTTGTCGAAGATGGTTTCTACCATCAATATCCAAATGTTACTGCCAAACATTTCCTCAATGAGTGGTTCTTCAAACCAAGATCCCTCAACAAAACCCACAAATATTATGAACTTATCCTCACAGAAACTGGATCAGTCACCTTTTCCCACAAATTTGATCCTTCAGACAAAACACTCAATACCCACTCAACCTGCAAAATCCACCAAATTATCCACCCTCGCCAATGGCCTACTAGCCCAAACACCAACCAAAAATTCCCTGCTACTATTGCTCTTAACCACCCCCAAATCTGCCAATCCTTCAATTACTGGGATTACCATGAAGCTTGGATTAATGCCTTCTTCAAGCAAAACCATATGTACCGACACTCCTGGAGTTTTTTCTGGGATTACAAAACTCCCATTATTTTCCCCAACTGGTTTATGCACTGGTGGGATCTTTTTGGGCCAACTGAAAATATCTATCCAACTGAGATACAAGAGGGATATCAAACCTTCTGTCAAAAATATTCTGGTCCAGGATTACCCCTCCTCAAATTTTGTTACTACATCAAAGTTCCTTGGATTACTGCTTGGGAATTCAGTTACCAAACATGTGCCGTCACAAAGGTACCCATGTTAGGCCGCAGCTTCAAAACCAAATATTGGGCTGCAAATCCTCGCCCAGAACAAGCCTACAAACCTCAAGTCCTCCAATGGTTCAATAACAATCCTGAATTGTCCAAAGTTATCGAAAAATCCTCAACGCAATTTTTGCAAACAAAATCCTCAATCAGCGCTCTCTTAGCTGGCGCCAAGACTGAAGAAGAATACTTCCAAATTCTCAAAGATGTGGCGTCTAGCTCAACATCTGACGCAGATTCCACGTTCCAAAACCATGACCCGGATGAAGAAGTGCTTGGTCCTTTGCCAAGCAAAAGCACTAAGTTGAAGACAAAGAAGAAGTGACTCCACTTCCAACCCACTATCCTAAAGACAAAGAAGAAGTGACTCCACTTCCAACCCACTCAATTTGGTTATGGAAAGAAGACCACAAATTATATATTTTCCTTTATATTAAAATTGTAATTTTGTTATGACATGTGACATAATCATATAAGTGTCCACATTGTCATCATTATGTTTTTCAATTTATTTACCAAAAGGGGACTCCATTTCTCTATAAAAGGAGACTCCCTTCACTTGTTGTAAGTAGAGTTGTTTTGAGTGGGAATTGCTCTCTTGCAAAGCTATCCTCCCATCATCTTCTCTCAAGAATTCCTGTGTAAGAAGTCTATCAAATTTTCAAGTTTTACTTCATCTTTTTCAAACCATCTTCAACTTTTGTTTATTTCGTGCATAACTGGTCATCTCCAGTTCAACTGGTCATCTCCAGTATTTATTTTATGCAAATCTGGTCATCTCCAGTATTTATCTTCTGCTAATCTGGTCATCTCCAGTATTTATCTTCTGCTAATCTGGTCATCTCCAGTATTTACTTTTTGCAAATCTGGTCATTTCCAGTATCATTTACTTTACATACTATTTTCAAGTTAATCTTTTATTGGCTGTCTCATTCCGTCCTTACTTTACATACTGCAAATCTGGTCATTTCCAGTATCATTTACTTTACATACTATTTACTTTTTGCAAATCTGGTCATTTCCAGTATCATTTACTTTACATACTATTTTCAAGTTAATCTTTTATTGGCTGTCTCATTCCGTCCTTACTGGTATCATCTCAAAGAAAAATATTTCAAAAAGCTTCATGAGCACATGGAGAAACCTCCTGTGACTATTCCACCTACCAATCCCTTTCATCAAGGTTCGACGTATAGTGTCAAAGATATCCTTTCTCGACATAATAATAATGATTCCCACAATCCTTCTCTTCCTGACTTCCAAAAGGAATTGGATATTGTTAAGAAAGAAATTCAACAATTACGACAGTTACAAAATAGTGATCATGAGATATTACAAACTTTAATAGCTCTCAAACCTTTAGAAGAGCCATCAACATCTAGCCCCGACAACTTTTTCGATGAAACTCCTCATGCAACCAACAGTTTAGAAACAGAGGAAACGCTAACTGATGACGATTTTCTATGTTTTTTATCTACCATTACTACCCAAAAATGGTATGTTATCATTAATATTCAGGTTTCTTCTGATTTTACTTTAAGCACAGTGGCCCTTCTTGATACAGGAGCAGACATGAACTGCATCCAAGAAGGATTAATTCCAACTAAGTACTATGAAAAGACCCTCGAGCGTCTATCTACCGCTAACTCTCAACCTCTTCAAATACAATATAAACTTTCTAATGCTTTAATTTGTCATCAAAATGTTGAATTCAAAACTCCTTTTATCCTAGTTCGTGACATGCAACAAAAGGTGATCTTAGG
Organism: Linum tenue; assembly: GCA_946122785.1. Classification (NCBI taxonomy): domain Eukaryota; kingdom Viridiplantae; phylum Streptophyta; class Magnoliopsida; order Malpighiales; family Linaceae; genus Linum; species Linum tenue. The sequence continues at coordinate 20,059,023 of CAMGYJ010000004.1, read as the reverse complement.
GACACCTTTTCTAAATCTTCTAAAACCTTTTACCGTCACCGACCAAGGAATTAACACTGTTGTGTTAGGCAACAATGTTGAATTCTCATTTCTCCAAAAACCAAAAGTTCGAAACCTCAATGTTTTACGACGTTCTTCTATAAAATATGTACACCATATAATTCGTTGTAAAACTAATCAAATATCTTATTTGCACGATGAGATACATTTTCAGCGAATCTTACAACAGCTTTCTCAACCCCTTTTGCAAAAACGAATCAACTCTTTAAAAGAACACATTGAAAGCTCTATTTGTGCTGATACACCCAATGCTTTTTGGCATCAAAAACAACACCAGGTTGATCTTCCTTACGAAAAAGATTTCAATGAAAATCTCATTCCCACCAAGGCTAGGCCTATCCAAATGAATTCGGACCTTGAAAAACATTGTCGACAAGAAATTAAAGAATTGCTCAAAAAGGGCCTTATCAGATCTAGCCAATCCCCTTGGAGTTGTTCTGCTTTCTATGTCATTAATAATGCAGAAAAGGAACGTGGCGTTCCTCGTCTTGTTATAAACTACAAACCGTTGAATAAGGCTCTGAAATGGATTAGGTATCCTATCCCCAACCAAAAGGATCTACTCCAGAAACTTTCACAGTCACTAATATTTTCTAAATTTGACATGAAATCCGGATTTTGGCAAATCCAAATCAAAGAAACAGACCGCTATAAAACTGCTTTTACCGTTCCCTTTGGCCAATATGAATGGAACGTCATGCCATTTGGTTTGAAAAATGCTCCCTCAGAATTTCAAAGAATTATGAATCAAATCTACTCTCCTTATTTTGATTTCATAATAGTTTATATTGATGATGTGCTGGTTTTTTCTTCGTCCATTGACCAACATTTCAAACATCTTAATCTATTTCTTGAAGTCACTCGACGTAACGGTCTGGCTGTCTCTAAACCAAAACTTTGTCTTTTTCAAACTAAGATACGTTTTTTGGGTCACTACATTAGTCAAGGAACAATTGTTCCAATAGAAAGATCGCTTCAATTTGCAGATAAATTTCCTGATCAAATTTTAGACAAAAATCAATTACAACGGTTCCTGGGTAGTTTAAACTATGTCCTTGACTTTTATCCCAATATCAATCTTCTTTGTAAACCTCTCCATGATAGATTGAAAAAGAGTCCCCCTCCCTGGAGTGACCAGCATACCAAAATAGTTCAGCAAATTAAGAGGCAGGTTCAGAGTCTCCCGTGCCTTCACATAAGTGATCCTTTTCTCCCTAAAATCGTCGAAACCGATGCCTCTGACCTAGGATATGGAGGAATCCTTAAGCAGATTCAGAATGATAAGGAGCTGTTAGTACGCTTTACTTCTAAACATTGGAACCCTACCCAAATCAACTACTCCACTGTCAAAAAAGAACTGCTTGCTATTGTTTTATGCATCTCAAAATTTCAGCATGATTTGCTCAATCAAAAATTTTTACTACGCATTGATTGCCAATCAGCAAAATACATTTTGGAAAAAGATGTTCAAAACCTTGCTTCCAAACAAATATTTGCACGATGGCAAGCCATCCTTAGCATTTTTGATTTCGACATACAATTTATAAATGGTTCTTCAAACTCTCTTCCAGACTTCCTTACTCGGGAATTTTTGCAGGGAGGACGAAGTGCGGAAAACTCTCAGGCTTGCAATCTCCAGTCATAATGCCCCCTACCACTAGATTGCGAGATAAAGAGAAAATCAAAATCAAAACATGGAGAGAGATATTTGATGATGAACAAGGAAGTCCTGATCATTCAAGTGAGTATGAAGAAAGTTCTGATGATTCTGGTTCACACTCAAGTTCATCCAAAGCTTTAATCAATATTGATAAGCTTCCTCTTGAAGCCCAAAATTACCTTCAAAAATTTATTGCCGTTTCTGGTTCTAAACAAAAGCTTCCCACTGAAGCTTCAACTTCCTAACAATTTCCCCTTCTAAACTAATTCTTTCAAATACTCAAACGCCAAGTGGCATCCTACCCACACCCATCTCTTCCGAAGAAACCAAACAAATCTATCAGCAACATCATCTTGATGTCGCACCTACCTCAACAGAGGTGGCATCTTCAATAGCCCCTCTCAAAACTGTTTTTCCCAAAACCCAAGAGGTGGTGGTTGTCCAAGCCCCTCAAAATCGATTTCAAACGTATTTTAAGAAAAACACTTTTCAACCCATTTTCGTTGTCGAAGATGGTTTCTACCATCAATATCCAAATGTTACTGCCAAACATTTCCTCAATGAGTGGTTCTTCAAACCAAGATCCCTCAACAAAACCCACAAATATTATGAACTTATCCTCACAGAAACTGGATCAGTCACCTTTTCCCACAAATTTGATCCTTCAGACAAAACACTCAATACCCACTCAACCTGCAAAATCCACCAAATTATCCACCCTCGCCAATGGCCTACTAGCCCAAACACCAACCAAAAATTCCCTGCTACTATTGCTCTTAACCACCCCCAAATCTGCCAATCCTTCAATTACTGGGATTACCATGAAGCTTGGATTAATGCCTTCTTCAAGCAAAACCATATGTACCGACACTCCTGGAGTTTTTTCTGGGATTACAAAACTCCCATTATTTTCCCCAACTGGTTTATGCACTGGTGGGATCTTTTTGGGCCAACTGAAAATATCTATCCAACTGAGATACAAGAGGGATATCAAACCTTCTGTCAAAAATATTCTGGTCCAGGATTACCCCTCCTCAAATTTTGTTACTACATCAAAGTTCCTTGGATTACTGCTTGGGAATTCAGTTACCAAACATGTGCCGTCACAAAGGTACCCATGTTAGGCCGCAGCTTCAAAACCAAATATTGGGCTGCAAATCCTCGCCCAGAACAAGCCTACAAACCTCAAGTCCTCCAATGGTTCAATAACAATCCTGAATTGTCCAAAGTTATCGAAAAATCCTCAACGCAATTTTTGCAAACAAAATCCTCAATCAGCGCTCTCTTAGCTGGCGCCAAGACTGAAGAAGAATACTTCCAAATTCTCAAAGATGTGGCGTCTAGCTCAACATCTGACGCAGATTCCACGTTCCAAAACCATGACCCGGATGAAGAAGTGCTTGGTCCTTTGCCAAGCAAAAGCACTAAGTTGAAGACAAAGAAGAAGTGACTCCACTTCCAACCCACTATCCTAAAGACAAAGAAGAAGTGACTCCACTTCCAACCCACTCAATTTGGTTATGGAAAGAAGACCACAAATTATATATTTTCCTTTATATTAAAATTGTAATTTTGTTATGACATGTGACATAATCATATAAGTGTCCACATTGTCATCATTATGTTTTTCAATTTATTTACCAAAAGGGGACTCCATTTCTCTATAAAAGGAGACTCCCTTCACTTGTTGTAAGTAGAGTTGTTTTGAGTGGGAATTGCTCTCTTGCAAAGCTATCCTCCCATCATCTTCTCTCAAGAATTCCTGTGTAAGAAGTCTATCAAATTTTCAAGTTTTACTTCATCTTTTTCAAACCATCTTCAACTTTTGTTTATTTCGTGCATAACTGGTCATCTCCAGTTCAACTGGTCATCTCCAGTATTTATTTTATGCAAATCTGGTCATCTCCAGTATTTATCTTCTGCTAATCTGGTCATCTCCAGTATTTATCTTCTGCTAATCTGGTCATCTCCAGTATTTACTTTTTGCAAATCTGGTCATTTCCAGTATCATTTACTTTACATACTATTTTCAAGTTAATCTTTTATTGGCTGTCTCATTCCGTCCTTACTGGTATCAGAGCCTGGGGGGAAGGGTTTGTCTAAATCTTCTTACTTATTATTAGTTGAGAGATGGGTACCCCATGGTTAGATCCTAGCTGAGTCCTTTGTGAGAGAGTTGTAAGACCGTCTTTGGCCGTTAATCTATCTCACCTGTAAGTTAGATCCAACCTTTGTTTACCCTCTTTCCTCTAGTCATGAGTTCGATTTTTAGACCTTCCTCTTCTTCCTCTAATTCTGACATCACCGGGAACCGTGTGATCAACCAAGAAGAAATTAATTTTGAAACTGTTAGTAAAGAAATTGATAATTGGCAAATTCCTAGGATTGCCCAAAAGGAAATTTATGAGCAAAGCAAATTTAACTTCCTCAATAAAATGGATTATACCATCAAAACCGAAGAAAGAGATATTCATCTTTTCAATGATTATGAAACTATCAAACTTTTGTCTCAAAATTCTATTCAACAACACAAAAAGAAGTATAACTATATCCATATTGGGTTAGTTCAAGTAGGGATTAAGCCTCTATCCAAAGAAGGCCTTAATACTGCTATTTTAATGGTTTTACGAGATTGTCGGTTTCTTGAGTTTAACGACTCTTTACTTGGAACTGTTGAATCAAGTCTTTGTAATGGCCCAATTTACTTCAATTGTTTTCCAAACTTTACTGTCTCTCTTCATGACAAAAATATTTTAGATGTTTTAACCCTACAAATAAAAACTTTCAACTATAAAATCCAACAAGGATCTTTACCTATCTCTTTGGTTTACCGCTTACACTACAAAGCTATGAAATCAGCTTTCTCTTCTAAAGCTCTTCAATACGGTAAAAAAGGAGAAACTATACTTTGGCAAACTGATTTAAGTCGTACTAACACTGTTACTCCCAAAACTATCAAATGGGGAGAAGTTACTCTTCCTACAGAATGGATCCTTGAAGGAGCTACCATTCCTAGAAGCATCGACCATCGTCAGGTTAATCAAATTACTCAACATCTTGATGGTACTGTTAACATCTCTTTTGCTAGGAACTCCATCTCTAGCATTTCTGATATAGACCCTGAATTGACAGACGATGCTCGACAGCGCATCAATACTTTTCTTAGAAGCCAATCTTGTAGAAATCTTTCTCCCATACCTACACCCACTCGACATACCTCCTCTACACTCAACTATGATCTACGAGGAATCAACAACTCCAACAACATACCTCAGCCAGTTTATACTCCACCACCTCCCACAACTCTTTTTCCAAATATAAATACCTCGAGAACACCAAATATGTCTCCTACTGCCTCACAAGCTGCATTTCCTGAAGAAGAAATCCCTTCTGCTCTTGATGTCATTACACAAGAGTTCAAAATCAACAAAGAATTTCTTCGCCATGATTTCTATTCCCAACGAAACCGTTTTAAACGCGAGCAATTTTTTACTGATTACTCTAAAGAAGAACGTGTACTTATACAAAACTCTTTCTATGATTATCTCAATAATATACGAGAACACCATTCTTTCTTTAATTGGTTCGAACAAGTCTTTTCTCAATCTTCGATAAATGTTCAAACCAAGCCTATGAGTTGGTTAACTACTAATAACTCTAAGATCCAATCTATTCACCCCCCTAATGCTCCTGTTAATTTTTCTTATTATGGAACAGCAGTTCAAGCCTCTCCTTTTAAATTAAAACGAGAAAATAGTGACCATGTCAAAGGCGAAGATATTCGACGTCTGATTGAACAAAACAATTATACAAACCGATTTCTTCAGACATTAGGAGATCAACTTACTAATGTTGAAATCAGTCTACCTCTGTCTTTTGCGTCTACTTCAAATACTCTTATTCCTCCTTCCAACAAACTTAATTCCCCCATTTTCAAACCTTTTGAAGTTTCTAAAGAATCTAGTCTTGAATTTAAGCTTGAAATAGAAAAACGTCTTAAACAACTTTCTACACAACTATCCACTTCTAAGACTCCTTATATTTCAGACTCAAAATCCACGAGCAACGAGGATCAAATCGTCGATGACTCAGCCGAAGTAATTCAAGACCTAGAAGGTCATATTGAAACAGAAATCAATCGTCTTCGATGGAATCAACCCTCTGCATCTAAGATGTATTACCCACGTCCCACAGCACCTGATTTAGCTCTCGAAGAGAAACCCACCATTATCCAAAATAAATACAACTCCAATTCTATTTATGAATGGAATCTTGATGGATTTTCAGAATATCAAATTTTGAACCTTCTTCAACAAATGACCATGGTAGCTAATGCTTACAAAACTCAAAATCAAACTTCTGATTACGCTATAGCTGAACTACTTATAGCCGGCTTTGCTGGTCAATTAAAGGGTTGGTGGGATAATATCTTAACCGCGGAAGACCAGAGAACTATTTTTACAGCTGTCAAATGTGATTCTTCTGGAACTCCTATTTTGGACTCCAATAATCAATCTTCTCAAGATGCAGTTGCATCCCTGATTTTTGCCATTTCAAAACATTTTATTGGAGATCCTTCACATCTTAAAGATAAAAATGCCGAACTACTTTCTAATCTTCGTTGTAAAAAGTTTCATGACTTCCGATGGTACAAAGATACCTTTTTAACTAGAGTTATGCAAAGAGAAGATGGTAATCAACCATTTTGGAAAGAAAAGTTTTTAGCCGGTTTACCCCGTCTCTTAGGAGATAAGATCCGAAACAAAATCCAAGACACTTTTAATGGTCAAATTCCTTATGAGCAACTTACTTACGGAGAACTTATTAGCTTTATACAAAAAGAAGGATTACAAATTTGCCATGATTTAAAACTTCAAAAAGTAAATGATACTGGAAATGACCAGATTTGCAAAAAGTAAATACTGGAGATGACCAGATTAGCAGAAGATAAATACTGGAGATGACCAGATTAGCAGAAGATAAATACTGGAGATGACCAGATTTGCATAAAATAAATACTGGAGATGACCAGTTGAACTGGAGATGACCAGTTATGCACGAAATAAACAAAAGTTGAAGATGGTTTGAAAAAGATGAAGTAAAACTTGAAAATTTGATAGACTTCTTACACAGGAATTCTTGAGAGAAGATGATGGGAGGATAGCTTTGCAAGAGAGCAATTCCCACTCAAAACAACTCTACTTACAACAAGTGAAGGGAGTCTCCTTTTATAGAGAAATGGAGTCCCCTTTTGGTAAATAAATTGAAAAACATAATGATGACAATGTGGACACTTATATGATTATGTCACATGTCATAACAAAATTACAATTTTAATATAAAGGAAAATATATAATTTGTGGTCTTCTTTCCATAACCAAATTGAGTGGGTTGGAAGTGGAGTCACTTCTTCTTTGTCTTTAGGATAGTGGGTTGGAAGTGGAGTCACTTCTTCTTTGTCTTCAACTTAGTGCTTTTGCTTGGCAAAGGACCAAGCACTTCTTCATCCGGGTCATGGTTTTGGAACGTGGAATCTGCGTCAGATGTTGAGCTAGACGCCACATCTTTGAGAATTTGGAAGTATTCTTCTTCAGTCTTGGCGCCAGCTAAGAGAGCGCTGATTGAGGATTTTGTTTGCAAAAATTGCGTTGAGGATTTTTCGATAACTTTGGACAATTCAGGATTGTTATTGAACCATTGGAGGACTTGAGGTTTGTAGGCTTGTTCTGGGCGAGGATTTGCAGCCCAATATTTGGTTTTGAAGCTGCGGCCTAACATGGGTACCTTTGTGACGGCACATGTTTGGTAACTGAATTCCCAAGCAGTAATCCAAGGAACTTTGATGTAGTAACAAAATTTGAGGAGGGGTAATCCTGGACCAGAATATTTTTGACAGAAGGTTTGATATCCCTCTTGTATCTCAGTTGGATAGATATTTTCAGTTGGCCCAAAAAGATCCCACCAGTGCATAAACCAGTTGGGGAAAATAATGGGAGTTTTGTAATCCCAGAAAAAACTCCAGGAGTGTCGGTACATATGGTTTTGCTTGAAGAAGGCATTAATCCAAGCTTCATGGTAATCCCAGTAATTGAAGGATTGGCAGATTTGGGGGTGGTTAAGAGCAATAGTAGCAGGGAATTTTTGGTTGGTGTTTGGGCTAGTAGGCCATTGGCGAGGGTGGATAATTTGGTGGATTTTGCAGGTTGAGTGGGTATTGAGTGTTTTGTCTGAAGGATCAAATTTGTGGGAAAAGGTGACTGATCCAGTTTCTGTGAGGATAAGTTCATAATATTTGTGGGTTTTGTTGAGGGATCTTGGTTTGAAGAACCACTCATTGAGGAAATGTTTGGCAGTAACATTTGGATATTGATGGTAGAAACCATCTTCGACAACGAAAATGGGTTGAAAAGTGTTTTTCTTAAAATACGTTTGAAATCGATTTTGAGGGGCTTGGACAACCACCACCTCTTGGGTTTTGGGAAAAACAGTTTTGAGAGGGGCTATTGAAGATGCCACCTCTGTTGAGGTAGGTGCGACATCAAGATGATGTTGCTGATAGATTTGTTTGGTTTCTTCGGAAGAGATGGGTGTGGGTAGGATGCCACTTGGCGTTTGAGTATTTGAAAGAATTAGTTTAGAAGGGGAAATTGTTGAGGAAGTTGAAGCTTCAGTGGGAAGCTTTTGTTTAGAACCAGAAACGGCAATAAATTTTTGAAGGTAATTTTGGGCTTCAAGAGGAAGCTTATCAATATTGATTAAAGCTTTGGATGAACTTGAGTGTGAACCAGAATCATCAGAACTTTCTTCATACTCACTTGAATGATCAGGACTTCCTTGTTCATCATCAAATATCTCTCTCCATGTTTTGATTTTGATTTTCTCTTTATCTCGCAATCTAGTGGTAGGGGGCATTATGACTGGAGATTGCAAGCCTGAGAGTTTTCCGCACTTCGTCCTCCCTGCAAAAATTCCCGAGTAAGGAAGTCTGGAAGAGAGTTTGAAGAACCATTTATAAATTGTATGTCGAAATCAAAAATGCTAAGGATGGCTTGCCATCGTGCAAATATTTGTTTGGAAGCAAGGTTTTGAACATCTTTTTCCAAAATGTATTTTGCTGATTGGCAATCAATGCGTAGTAAAAATTTTTGATTGAGCAAATCATGCTGAAATTTTGAGATGCATAAAACAATAGCAAGCAGTTCTTTTTTGACAGTGGAGTAGTTGATTTGGGTAGGGTTCCAATGTTTAGAAGTAAAGCGTACTAACAGCTCCTTATCATTCTGAATCTGCTTAAGGATTCCTCCATATCCTAGGTCAGAGGCATCGGTTTCGACGATTTTAGGGAGAAAAGGATCACTTATGTGAAGGCACGGGAGACTCTGAACCTGCCTCTTAATTTGCTGAACTATTTTGGTATGCTGGTCACTCCAGGGAGGGGGACTCTTTTTCAATCTATCATGGAGAGGTTTACAAAGAAGATTGATATTGGGATAAAAGTCAAGGACATAGTTTAAACTACCCAGGAACCGTTGTAATTGATTTTTGTCTAAAATTTGATCAGGAAATTTATCTGCAAATTGAAGCGATCTTTCTATTGGAACAATTGTTCCTTGACTAATGTAGTGACCCAAAAAACGTATCTTAGTTTGAAAAAGACAAAGTTTTGGTTTAGAGACAGCCAGACCGTTACGTCGAGTGACTTCAAGAAATAGATTAAGATGTTTGAAATGTTGGTCAATGGACGAAGAAAAAACCAGCACATCATCAATATAAACTATTATGAAATCAAAATAAGGAGAGTAGATTTGATTCATAATTCTTTGAAATTCTGAGGGAGCATTTTTCAAACCAAATGGCATGACGTTCCATTCATATTGGCCAAAGGGAACGGTAAAAGCAGTTTTATAGCGGTCTGTTTCTTTGATTTGGATTTGCCAAAATCCGGATTTCATGTCAAATTTAGAAAATATTAGTGACTGTGAAAGTTTCTGGAGTAGATCCTTTTGGTTGGGGATAGGATACCTAATCCATTTCAGAGCCTTATTCAACGGTTTGTAGTTTATAACAAGACGAGGAACGCCACGTTCCTTTTCTGCATTATTAATGACATAGAAAGCAGAACAACTCCAAGGGGATTGGCTAGATCTGATAAGGCCCTTTTTGAGCAATTCTTTAATTTCTTGTCGACAATGTTTTTCAAGGTCCGAATTCATTTGGATAGGCCTAGCCTTGGTGGGAATGAGATTTTCATTGAAATCTTTTTCGTAAGGAAGATCAACCTGGTGTTGTTTTTGATGCCAAAAAGCATTGGGTGTATCAGCACAAATAGAGCTTTCAATGTGTTCTTTTAAAGAGTTGATTCGTTTTTGCAAAAGGGGTTGAGAAAGCTGTTGTAAGATTCGCTGAAAATGTATCTCATCGTGCAAATAAGATATTTGATTAGTTTTACAACGAATTATATGGTGTACATATTTTATAGAAGAACGTCGTAAAACATTGAGGTTTCGAACTTTTGGTTTTTGGAGAAATGAGAATTCAACATTGTTGCCTAACACAACAGTGTTAATTCCTTGGTCGGTGACGGTAAAAGGTTTTAGAAGATTTAGAAAAGGTGTCCCTAAGATCACCTTTTGTTGCATGTCACGAACTAGGATAAAAGGAGTTTTGAATTCAACATTTTGATGACAAATTAAAGCATTAGAAAGTTTATATTGTATTTGAAGAGGTTGAGAGTTAGCGGTAGATAGACGCTCGAGGGTCTTTTCATAGTACTTAGTTGGAATTAATCCTTCTTGGATGCAGTTCATGTCTGCTCCTGTATCAAGAAGGGCCACTGTGCTTAAAGTAAAATCAGAAGAAACCTGAATATTAATGATAACATACCATTTTTGGGTAGTAATGGTAGATAAAAAACATAGAAAATCGTCATCAGTTAGCGTTTCCTCTGTTTCTAAACTGTTGGTTGCATGAGGAGTTTCATCGAAAAAGTTGTCGGGGCTAGATGTTGATGGCTCTTCTAAAGGTTTGAGAGCTATTAAAGTTTGTAATATCTCATGATCACTATTTTGTAACTGTCGTAATTGTTGAATTTCTTTCTTAACAATATCCAATTCCTTTTGGAAGTCAGGAAGAGAAGGATTGTGGGAATCATTATTATTATGTCGAGAAAGGATATCTTTGACACTATACGTCGAACCTTGATGAAAGGGATTGGTAGGTGGAATAGTCACAGGAGGTTTCTCCATGTGCTCATGAAGCTTTTTGAAATATTTTTCTTTGAGATGAGGATTATCAATATTATTGATCAGATCTAAGATAAGCTCTTGATCTTTGGTTAAAACATTGATAGAAGATTCAGAACTTTCATCGACGTCATCAAATTGTAAGGCCTGAAGATTCTCATCATCATCAGAAGAAGAAGAAGAAGAATCCTCATGAGAAGAGTAGTGTTGGAGAAAAAGATTATTGATTTTGTCATGAATCTCTTCATCAAGATTAAGCTCATTGAGCTTCTTTTTTATACGACAATATTTGGAAATATGACCTGTTTTTCCACAACGAAAACAAGTAATGTTTTTATTTTCATTGTTAGATTGTGGTCCCTTATCTGGGCGGGGATTCCTAGAGAAATGGGATTTTTGATTCGTGGTTTTAAAAGATCGGTAGGGACGATCGCGATGTTTTTTATGAGGTTTGGTGCTACAATCCTCACAGTTAGATTTGGAAGAAATTTTTGAATAAGATTCATCAAATTGAGCACAAAAAGATCCTAGTTCTTTTCGAGTTAGTTTTTGTTCGCGTTTGATTTGTTTTTGAAGTTTTAAATCATGGCAAATTTGTAATCCTTCTTTTTGTATAAAGCTAATAAGTTCTCCGTAAGTAAGTTGCTCATAAGGAATTTGACCATTAAAAGTGTCTTGGATTTTGTTTCGGATCTTATCTCCTAAGAGACGGGGTAAACCGGCTAAAAACTTTTCTTTCCAAAATGGTTGATTACCATCTTCTCTTTGCATAACTCTAGTTAAAAAGGTATCTTTGTACCATCGGAAGTCATGAAACTTTTTACAACGAAGATTAGAAAGTAGTTCGGCATTTTTATCTTTAAGATGTGAAGGATCTCCAATAAAATGTTTTGAAATGGCAAAAATCAGGGATGCAACTGCATCTTGAGAAGATTGATTATTGGAGTCCAAAATAGGAGTTCCAGAAGAATCACATTTGACAGCTGTAAAAATAGTTCTCTGGTCTTCCGCGGTTAAGATATTATCCCACCAACCCTTTAATTGACCAGCAAAGCCGGCTATAAGTAGTTCAGCTATAGCGTAATCAGAAGTTTGATTTTGAGTTTTGTAAGCATTAGCTACCATGGTCATTTGTTGAAGAAGGTTCAAAATTTGATATTCTGAAAATCCATCAAGATTCCATTCATAAATAGAATTGGAGTTGTATTTATTTTGGATAATGGTGGGTTTCTCTTCGAGAGCTAAATCAGGTGCTGTGGGACGTGGGTAATACATCTTAGATGCAGAGGGTTGATTCCATCGAAGACGATTGATTTCTGTTTCAATATGACCTTCTAGGTCTTGAATTACTTCGGCTGAGTCATCGACGATTTGATCCTCGTTGCTCGTGGATTTTGAGTCTGAAATATAAGGAGTCTTAGAAGTGGATAGTTGTGTAGAAAGTTGTTTAAGACGTTTTTCTATTTCAAGCTTAAATTCAAGACTAGATTCTTTAGAAACTTCAAAAGGTTTGAAAATGGGGGAATTAAGTTTGTTGGAAGGAGGAATAAGAGTATTTGAAGTAGACGCAAAAGACAGAGGTAGACTGATTTCAACATTAGTAAGTTGATCTCCTAATGTCTGAAGAAATCGGTTTGTATAATTGTTTTGTTCAATCAGACGTCGAATATCTTCGCCTTTGACATGGTCACTATTTTCTCGTTTTAATTTAAAAGGAGAGGCTTGAACTGCTGTTCCATAATAAGAAAAATTAACAGGAGCATTAGGGGGGTGAATAGATTGGATCTTAGAGTTATTAGTAGTTAACCAACTCATAGGCTTGGTTTGAACATTTATCGAAGATTGAGAAAAGACTTGTTCGAACCAATTAAAGAAAGAATGGTGTTCTCGTATATTATTGAGATAATCATAGAAAGAGTTTTGTATAAGTACACGTTCTTCTTTAGAGTAATCAGTAAAAAATTGCTCGCGTTTAAAACGGTTTCGTTGGGAATAGAAATCATGGCGAAGAAATTCTTTGTTGATTTTGAACTCTTGTGTAATGACATCAAGAGCAGAAGGGATTTCTTCTTCAGGAAATGCAGCTTGTGAGGCAGTAGGAGACATATTTGGTGTTCTCGAGGTATTTATATTTGGAAAAAGAGTTGTGGGAGGTGGTGGAGTATAAACTGGCTGAGGTATGTTGTTGGAGTTGTTGATTCCTCGTAGATCATAGTTGAGTGTAGAGGAGGTATGTCGAGTGGGTGTAGGTATGGGAGAAAGATTTCTACAAGATTGGCTTCTAAGAAAAGTATTGATGCGCTGTCGAGCATCGTCTGTCAATTCAGGGTCTATATCAGAAATGCTAGAGATGGAGTTCCTAGCAAAAGAGATGTTAACAGTACCATCAAGATGTTGAGTAATTTGATTAACCTGACGATGGTCGATGCTTCTAGGAATGGTAGCTCCTTCAAGGATCCATTCTGTAGGAAGAGTAACTTCTCCCCATTTGATAGTTTTGGGAGTAACAGTGTTAGTACGACTTAAATCAGTTTGCCAAAGTATAGTTTCTCCTTTTGTACCGTATTGAAGAGCTTTAGAAGAGAAAGCTGATTTCATAGCTTTGTAGTGTAAGCGGTAAACCAAAGAGATAGGTAAAGATCCTTGTTGGATTTTATAGTTGAAAGTTTTTATTTGTAGGGTTAAAACATCTAAAATATTTTTGTCATGAAGAGAGACAGTAAAGTTTGGAAAACAATTGAAGTAAATTGGGCCATTACAAAGACTTGATTCAACAGTTCCAAGTAAAGAGTCGTTAAACTCAAGAAACCGACAATCTCGTAAAACCATTAAAATAGCAGTATTAAGGCCTTCTTTGGATAGAGGCTTAATCCCTACTTGAACTAACCCAATATGGATATAGTTATACTTCTTTTTGTGTTGTTGAATAGAATTTTGAGACAAAAGTTTGATAGTTTCATAATCATTGAAAAGATGAATATCTCTTTCTTCGGTTTTGATGGTATAATCCATTTTATTGAGGAAGTTAAATTTGCTTTGCTCATAAATTTCCTTTTGGGCAATCCTAGGAATTTGCCAATTATCAATTTCTTTACTAACAGTTTCAAAATTAATTTCTTCTTGGTTGATCACACGGTTCCCGGTGATGTCAGAATTAGAGGAAGAAGAGGAAGGTCTAAAAATCGAACTCATGACTAGAGGAAAGAGGGTAAACAAAGGTTGGATCTAACTTACAGGTGAGATAGATTAACGGCCAAAGACGGTCTTACAACTCTCTCACAAAGGACTCAGCTAGGATCTAACCATGGGGTACCCATCTCTCAACTAATAATAAGTAAGAAGATTTAGACAAACCCTTCCCCCCAGGCTCTGATACCAGTAAGGACGTATCAATATGGTGATGACTGGTGTACGTCAGGCGTATAGTATACGTCAGGTGATCTAGCCGTTAGATGTAGTTAGATGAGCTCCGGTCGATCACAACGGTCAATTTTTGTTTTTCATTAAATCAAACTTCGGGTTAGGGTTTAGAAAATCGGTGCCTGGGGTTTATCCATTAGAGGTTAGGGTATAGTATCATACCTCAAACTCGATTTAATTCATGGTCTAGATAGAGATATCTCAGTTGTAGTACCTGACGTATAGTATACGCCTGGCGTACGCCAGTCTGACCCATATATATATATATATATATATATATATATATGGTGCCTTCTACGGTACCCCGGGTGAAATCCGGGGTACCGCATACCTTGAGTATAAAAACGCTATCTAGACCTCGAATTACCAGGATTTTTGGGCATGATACTATACCCTAACCCTTAATGAGTGAACACTAGATCCTAATTATCTAAATCATAAACTATAAATCCTAAGATGGTGCATTGATTTTTTTGCCTATATTTGGACGAATCATAACCGTCGATTATTGTTTCTAATTAAATTGATCTTGGGGTATAAGATTTAGAGAATTGATACCTAGATTTTGATCTTTAAGGGTTAGAGTATTGTATCATGTCCGAAAGACCAGTCAATTCAAGTTCTGGATGGAGTTTTCTTACTCAAGGTATACGGTACCCCGGATTTCACCCTGGGTACAGTAGAACTCCCCAAATGTATCCTCGTATATGATGACTTCCAATTGTAATATGTTTTGATCAAGTCATAACAAGTGAGATGATATAAAAGGGGAAAAGGGTTTAGTCGGTATTTCCCGTGGTTTAGGTTTTAGATCTGAATGATTATGATCTAGTGAGATCGGAGGAAGGCGGTTTGGAGTTTGGCTTGCCCATTACGGCACTAATAAAGAAAAGCGCGGCCATTCTTCTTGGGCCCAAAGGAACAACGAATTCAGGTAACTATAAACTATGTATGTACCTAGTAGTTACATGTTATAACGTAACCTTAAATAAGAAGGTGCAACACGTGCATGGATAAGAACAGAAAATGCGTAATCCATGCAAGCAAGCAAGCAAAGTTGTGCTCCGCCTGCCTGGAAGATAAGAACAAAAGAGTCTTTAAATTCACCGGTTCCATTTTCTTGTTACGAACACCTAAAACTATATATATGATCATAACGTATAGTTGGCCGACGTGAATTAGTATCTAATTATTTCCATTTGTGTTGTTCCAAGTTCTGTAAACAAACCTTATATGATTTTGCTTCATCGTCTAAACCATTCGTACAATATTATAAAAATTTATAGTAAAAGAGGTCGAGATCGAATACTAATTACATGGCCATTCGTGGGTTTTTTCCCCATGTTTTTGTGAATAACATGGTACGATCTCTCTCGCGATAATTCAAGTAGTCATGAACAATAGAGGGAAAAATAATTAACCTAGCTAGCCTCAGTCCACGTGGAACAACATCTCATATAACAACGCAACCCTACTACAACGACAATGGAAGCTCTCCCACAGAAATATTAACCCTCTTTTGTAATTATTAGCTCTAAATAAACTAAAAAAGTTTGTTGTTGTATCATAACTGCATGCCCCAGCTAATCCCTGCACACCACTCATCAATCCCACAAATTCAGCTCTCCAGAAACCAACCCCTCTCTCTCTCTCTCTACTTATAGCCAACAACCCAACCCACACACACTCTCCTTCTCTCTTCTCTCTCTAGAATTACCCACCTTCATTTCCCATCCTCCTCCTAATCAAAATGCATGCTTAATCCCAAGTAATCACAATATTCTTCCTAATACGTACAAACAAACAAACAAGAAGGAGATCATCATCATCATCATCATTCATCATCATCATGAGAATGAGGCAAACCACAACAACCCATAGCTTCCTCCACGACGGCCATCCGCAAAGCTACAATAACCACGAAGCCACCACGTTGAAAGTCAACAAGGACTCCCACGCCATCCTCAAGAACAAATCCTCCACACACCCCTACAACAACAACAACAATTCATCATCCTCCCCGCCCTACTCCTCCTCCGCCTCCTCCCTCGCCGTCGCCGGCTCCGCCAAGCCGCCGCCGCAGCGCCACCCGGTCATCATCTACACCCACTCCCCCAAAGTCATCCACACCCACCCCAAGGATTTCATGGCGCTGGTCCAGAAGCTCACCGGCCTCTCCCGCTCCGACCACGACCCGGACCCGGACCCAGCCCGCCGCCGGGAGGAGGACACTCGCAATACCTCCAATAGTAATCATCATAACAATAACAACAACAACAACAACAACGACGACGACAACGACTCTTCCTCGGTCATTACAGAGGAGAACGGCCACCAGCAGCTCAATTCTTCTTCCTCCAATTGCTTTCTCAACAATCCTTCTTCGGTTTTCGAGTCTCCGCCGCCGCCGAACCCCTACCACCGCCAGCTGCCGGCCGCCGCCGCCGATCGATTAAATTTATACCCGCCCTTCTTTGGCTACGCGGATCCGTTGTTGTTTGGGACGTCGCCCGCTTTCAGGACCTTGGATGCCATTAATGATCACTTTCCTGAGTTCTCATAATTTTGTTTCTCTTCCTAATTAATTAGGGTTTCATTGCTTACATTTTTGCCAGATTTACAGATGACTTTTTTTCTTCTTCTTTTTTTTTTTCAAAAAAATTCGTCGATTCTTTATTATTTTATTTTATTTTATTTTTTGCTTGCCTATGGTGCTAATAACACTCAGTCCGATACAATTTTCCTACTGTTTCTTTGTGTATTTTTTCATCCATCTTTTCTCAAGAATAAATAAACGTTTCAAAGATATGCATTAATCTAATAACCACGAACTAAACTACGTATGAGGCCGTTATTCTAAGAAGAAACCTACAGAAAAAGATTATTCAACCGAATCAAGATGGAATATCTCAAAATCATATGTTTATAAGCCCATAGATCTTCGACACCAAGTGGTTTTCTGTCGACTGCCAGACTTCAAGTCACAACATTCACATACAAAAGCTACAATTTCACGTAATTCTATCAAATATTCCCCTAAATTCAGGCACAAGTTCTACTTTTTTACTCACTCTCATTAGGTTACTCTTTTTCTGTTAGTCCATAAAGTCAGTCAGTCGAGAGTTTGATCCAAGGCATGAAGGCTAGGGTACCTTCCTAAACTGCAATTTCAATCTCAAAAGTGTTTTTACAACCTTTTTTACTTCAAGAATGTCCCGTCTAGTGGGAGAAGTGGTCCAAAACGAGTTGGTATGGTCTAGGGCTTCCCCGATTCAAAGGTTATGAGAAGGCTTTCAACCTCTTTTTCATAATCGTTCAAACAAGTGGTAGCGTTGCTCAATTGTGCATCCTTGAACTTCAGACCAAGCGACCAATTTGAAGGTGTTTGGCCGTCCGGCAAGGCCTAAAACAAATACCCATGAAGATGTGGTTGTTAAACATATGCATGCATGTAAGTATATCCAAGCTAAGTAAAACTATATGATTTTACTTGGTTAGTGTATCAAGTCAAACTTGTTACAATTGATCGATTGCAATAAAAAGGATGATAAATGCTCATTATGTTTGTAATCAGCTGAAATGATCAGTCATCTGCTCCTTTATTGCAACTTCTCTAAGAAATATATGAAACTGTTTTTATCTAGTCTGAACATAGAAGGACATGCCTCCTACTCCTATAGTTGGCACTATGGTGACCAAAACAAACCAAAAACCAACCCACCCGTGATAGTGGTGAATATCTGGTTTCATAGGTGGGTTTGATTTTAGATTCTTTTTAAACCTTAGCCTTATGGTTGGGTGTGGGCTTAGATGGTTAAAATCCGATATTATCCAAACGTCCAGTGATACTATATTATATATTCAATATATATTCTTCTACCAATAATTTATTACTTTAATTATTATTCATTCATTTGTTGACATAGTTAGTGTTGATAAATCGAAACTCAATTATTTATCATTGAATTTTCTTAGCATATACACTTATCTCTACATCCTCTATTTATATTTTAATGTTTTAGTTTACTAATAACTAATATGTTTGTAATTCTTGTATTTTTGTAGTATGAAAACAATATGTTACTACAATATCTTAGTTGTTTTCAAGTTTCACATAGTGCCATATATATGTATTATTTGTCATATATTATTAACTTAAATATCTATTACGGCTCTGCGTTAATAACGCGGAGGGAGAACGACGCAAGTTGGTTCATGAACATGAATATGCATGCAATTCTCTTTGTTTTCCATCCGCGCATTTACGTGCATATGGATGCATTCATGTATAAAGATCTCCAGACTCCAGTCAAAAAATTGAAGAAGAATGTAAAAGCAAAGGTTTGGAATCCCCACTTCTCCTCATCCTTCCCTTCATCTCCATTGAGAGTTTCCTCGAGCCATCAACCTGACCTTCCTCTCAGAGATCCCTTTCAACAGTTCACATTAATTACTTTCAGTTTCTGAACTGCCTTCTGTTTAGCCATACTACAACAACATTAGAGCCCCAGTGCCTTCAGGGTGGCAAGTTACAACAATTCTACAACACAGATGAATGATCATCATTCAGACACATTCATGAAGAGTGAAGACCAAAGAAAACCGATCTGGTTGCCCTGAAGCTTAACTCTCTGCATTTTCTCCACTATGCTCGTCAGATGGGTTCGTAGCTGGAAACAGATCGGTGTCTGGGTACATTGTTTGAAACAGCTGTCCAGGAGGGAAAGAAGTATTGAGATTAGATTCTCGTCACTAGAAGAGAAAGAACTTTGCATTTTGATTTCTTTCTCATCATCTCTTCTCTCTTCTTTGCCTTCTTTATCAAACCAATTATATGAAAGATGCATCTACATTACATTACCTCTAAGGTAGCATGGAAAACTGAATTGTAGTCCAGATCTCCATCGGGGGTGGGACTGGAAGTGATGCAATCAGATTGTCCCTGAACATAATTCACAGCCAAATGAATAAACAACTGAGATAATCACATGCATCTATGAACTGAATCTAGAACCATGCAAAAATTTGTATATAATGAATGTTGGCAGTAGATTCCATATATAGCGAAAGATGATGCTCTTGTGCAAGTCCCCTGTTTCATGGGTTGACCCTCAATTATTTCACTTTATGTCTGCTTAAGCTTGACCTACTCTCAATCTGATAAAGTATAAACAAACCAGAGTTTGAATAGGAAATGAGAAGCATACTGTAGTTTGCAGCTCCTGGGCGTACAATGCACTCCAAAGCAATGTCGGTTTGCCTTCCTCGGCACCAACTGGATGGCTTACATTTTCTTCAGAAGCTATGGAACTAGACTCAGAACAGTCAGGGAAAGATAACAAGGCACTCATGGCTCTATTTAGCAACTTCTTCCCTTCAGCAACATCCTCGCACGAAGCCGAAAGGTAGATCACAAACCTGAAAATAAATCCAAAGTTTCAGTAAGTTACTGCTATCTGGATTTTAAAAAAATTGGTGCTATCGGATCAGAAACAGAACAAGACAGTGACCCTTCTGACATGTAGTCCAACATACGTCTCTATATTCTGCAAGACTTACATTCCCATGGGACATATAGCTGAATTGCCACCAATCTGAAGAACTCGAACTGTTGTTGACTGCTCCGGGTACAATGCTGGAATAGACAATGAGCAAGAGAAAACGAAGCTATTAACATTTGGTCTTTCTTACAACTTCAACACAGTTTAGACGCAAACCAAAGAAGCTGATCTTACATTGAGGGGGATATAAAACCAAAAGATTTGGTACATCCGGCTTCAAAGAACTTTTTGTAATGCAAATTCCTTTAACCACTTTGCTTTTGACATTTTGGGCGGTTAGAAAGTCAAATCTTGCACAGAGAGAATCATCTGGGGATGAAGTTGGTGATGATTTAGTAAATGCTGGATCCAGAAGAAGCTTATTGCTAAACAGCTCCTGACCAGAGGCTAGCTTTACACCCTTGTAATTGCCACTACTCTGAAATTGTTCCAAAGTAAAAGTTGTGAATTGATACCTCATCCAAAACCCATGACTAAAAAGTGCAGGACATATATACTACAACTTTAAGGAAAGTTCCATACCTTCTCCACAAGTAAACCAACCACTCCCATCCGAAGCACCTGCAAGGCATAGGTTCCAGATACATTAAGTATATCACCTTTACCAAGTTTGTAATAAAAAGTTATATTCTTTAAGCTAGTTTCTATCACACAGAAAGTGTAAGGATATGAGACTCGATAGTCTCCAAATTATGTCGAGATCATGGTGTTTCTAAATTTATAGATAACTTCAAGATCAATTAAAAACAAACTGCCAACCAATGATTTCGTGAAAAAGAAACATAATCTAGGTCCTCAAACAGCAACTTACACACCTATCAAATATTGATCCTGGCCTATAGGGGGCGGAAAAACTTCCAAAATAATGGCCAGGTCATGAATAACCCATTGAATGGGAAAACGCACAAAAACGCCATCATAGTAACTCAAGAAATATGCAAAATCCATAGTATTTTGCATCAATAGCATGCAGATGTAGCAAAGAAAGAAATACATGCGAGAAAAGAATAAGAATTAACTAATTAAGATTTTCCATTGATCAAGAGTCAAAAAGAAGATAAACAAACCAAGATTAGGGTTAATCTCAACAGAACTTACATAGATACAACCCTTCACGGCTGCTCGACGACAAAATGCTTGTGGTAGTTCCCCTTGACCGTATATAGGATAAATAAAAGGCCCAGATGCATTTGCAAACCTGAACATCAAATGCCTTGCATCAAAAGAATACCCAGCACACTTGACATATAATTAACCGCATTCTTCATTGTCTATTAAATGTTTTAGTATATAGTCCAGGAGAAGGATGATATATTATTGATTTACATAATTACATTACCTAAGTATCAGACTAGTATATACATTGATAAAACCTAAGTCTATATAAACACACATAGCCTGATTATCCATATTCACTCATGCTCAGAATAAGTAAATAGACAGGAGGAGCAATTAGGTACGAAACCTGCCAATTGACGACTGATAGAGAGCTAAACGATCAACTCCATCTTTTGTTTTAAGTACTTGTTTAGAAATCTCCTTGTTCTCCTGATCGCGGTCTGCCATAGCTATAGCATATAGAACGATTCTGTGAAGAGTATGAGTATAGAAGTGGGATCATCAAACAAGGAACTTAATAAGCAGATAGAAATCATAAAAGAGAAATAGCAAGCTAATTTATTATACAATCTAAGGTGGAAATACCAAAATGGACAGCTTAATCCAAACTTATCACAGCACACTTTTCAAATCACGTAGTGAGAAACAACCGAAATCATCATGTTAACCTGAAAAGCTTGTCATCGCCAAAGCAATTAATACTTGTCAAGTTGCATATGGAGAAGCTTGTCAAGCAAAATTTAGCTCTAAGAAAGCATGAAAGTAAAAGAAGCTCACTAACAGAAAGAGAAAGCCAGGAACAGCAGTGTGTACGATTTAATCTTTGCGGGCAGCTTCATTTTTGTCAAGAAGTCAACAAAAGGACTCTCCAAATCTTCAACTGAAATCCTGCTTGCAGTCTCCCGTTCTTCACCTTTTTCACTTTGGTTGACATCTGTACCAACCGATGCTGCTGTAGCTCTTAAGTGCCCTTCTACCAGTTTAAGGAACCTCATCAACTGATTCTTCTGAATCAAGCTCAAACTCTTATCCTTGAAAATTGCAGCCCGGGAATCAGGGACCGCCAACAATGCCCCATCCCCATCACCGATGAAGCTTGCATCAATGCTTTTAAATTCCACATACTGGCTTGCCTCAGACTTCAGCATAAGATCAATGGCCTTGTCAGCACAAAACAAGACCCTGGGACCAGCTAAGTCCAGAAGGAACTTTCTAGAGCATTCTTCCAATAGCGTGGGAGAGAAAGAGGAGATTTCAAGGTCCGAGTAAAGAGATCGGCAATTGAGATTGATAATGGACAAATTAGGGTCATCAGATGGACACGCAGTCTCCGGGCATGACTGTGAGGCAGGAGGAGCAGAATTCGAATTCAAGAAAGAATTGAATTCTGGAATGGAGAGAGATGCAAAATGAGAGCCATAGAAAGGGTGTGGATCAAGATGAAGGACTGTTTTCCCGGAAGTGGAAGCTGCAGCTGCAATCACTGACTCAGGCAAACCCGTGCCAATGACGATGAGGTCAAATGTGGTTGGGTCGATTGGAGGGTACTGTGGAAGTTCACTCATTGCAAGCAACCGATTAGCGATTTCCGGAAATCAGAGCTCAGCGCAAGAGGCAGAGGTGCAGTGTCCTGTTAAAAGGACAAGGTAATGAGAGAAAACTAAGAACAGATGGATTGGAATAAGTGAACACAACAATACCAAGCAACACTAGTTCCACAACGTTTGTGTCAAGCCTAAGAAAAGCATCACTCTTAAAAGCAAGAATCTCAACGAGACCTAAGCAAGCAAACTCGCCTGAAGATCCACTTTCCAGCTTCAGGGTTAATCGCATTCGAAAAAGCGCCCAATTTAGCAGTATCAAATGAATTCAAGGCTAAACTCTGACCAAAACAAAGACAATCCCCCACCAACCAATACTCAGTAAAAAGCAGTGCATCCAATTTTCTTCGCTCATTCGTCAAAGCTACTCAATCGAAGCAGCAACCGGTGTTAATTATTCTAAGCGGCAATAGGATGGAAAAGTGCATTAAGCCATCAGATCCTACCTAGAGATACCAGACCAGACAAGAAGCAGAAGTAACGAAGAGATCGCCGAGCTCAATCCCCACTGTAGGTCCCTTCAGGACTCAGTGGAGAGGAGGACAGGAGCAGTCGGCCGGTTGTTGGGGACCGTGCCGTGGGTGCTCGTCTTTTCCGGCGGTGCTGGTCGACGGTGGTGAAGAGATGAAGTCGATTAATTAGGGGTTTGAGTTGGAAGAATTGAAAGAGACGGAGAAAGAAAGACTCGTCGGTTTCCGTCCGTCCGACTCACAGGAAAGGTGAAGGGAGGGATGACGGAGGCGGAACGGCGGGAAATTCCCTCCTGGAGGCCCTTGTTTGTTTGGGCCGGTCTTAGCTGTATTTTGGGTTGTTCCCTTTTACTGGGCCGTCTATTTACAGTCCCAAAGTCCTAGTGGAGAAAATCTGCTTACCTTTTGGTTAATCAAGCTCATCCAATCTCTACAAGAAAACAAATTGCTTCCTTCAATGATCCTGTTCTATGGCAATGGATATGGAATCAAAAGGTACCTCCTAAGTTTCATTTCTTTTTGTGGCAATGTTTATATCGTATTTTACCTACTCGGGAGGCATTAGTATCGAGGGATATGGACTTGTTGCCTATTTGCCCAGTTTGTGGGTGCAAAGAAGAAATGATAGAACATATGTTTTCAATTGCTTTGTAGCGAGAAAGCTTTGGAGACTTATTGGTTTGCAGTGTTTGTGGGAGGCTTCGGAGAAAGGATCTTTCACAGGCTTCCTCCGTTTTACCATCATGAGGATAACAGGTCCAGATGTGGACTACAAGATTATACAGGTTATTTGTTTGTTGTGGAGGCTTTGGAAGAATTGTTGTACACTGGTGTTCCAACTTCCAATCGAGACAAATTCGCATGGATGCTCTGGCTAATCAATGGTTGCATCAAGTGAAAGAGGTGGACCAAGCTTTGCTGCAATCAGCTCATGAACAAGCTAATAGTTTCGGTCGAGCTAATCCAGCACCTCCACCAATTAATCAAAGAATGGCTACGTTTGATGCAGCAACATCTGCGGATGGGTTTGGTTCGGCAGGATTTGTGATGTTTGATTTGTCAGGTGGGATCGTGGCAGCTTCAGCTAATCGATATGAAGCGATGATGGATCCATATGTTTTAGAAACCTTGGCTTTACGAGACTGCATTGTTGACTGTCGTCGACATGGGTTTAGAGATCTTACAATCTTTGGAGATGTTAAACTGATCATAGACAAGTGTTTGGCGAGGGATCCGGCTGACAGCAAAATTGGTACGATTCTGCAAGAAGTTATTGGGATTCTAGATGTTGTGGGTTCATATAAGATTCAATTCATTGGTCGTATTCGCAACAGCGCGACTCACTGTGTGGCCCGCCATGCTCTTTCTTTGTCGCCTCCATTGTTTCAGAGGTTTGACTTCTGCTCTTGGTTACATTCCAGAGTTGCTTAAACTCTGTTGATCATCATGTATCTGAACGATGTCCTCTTATTGAGAGTGATCTAATGGAGGGGGAGAGGGGAATTCCTTCGTTGGTCTTGTTTTGCAACCATGTAAGCACTAAAAATCAATTGAATCGATGATGCAATGTAGTTAGTTAGTTTTTGTTTGATTGAATTATTTGTGGCGAGAGATTAATCATTATTATAGGCTATGGATACCTTGATAGTCCGAAAGATTGAGTAACACATGTTCGAGAGCAATATGAGATGAAGTGACACTTAAACTAGAACTCGTAATTTAATAGTTACGAGATATTAACAACAAGAATTCAAGAGCAAAGTATTGCCAAAATTATAAACACCATATACACTAATATTGTACTTTACACCTAATTTATGTGAAGATAAATGTATACACTGTTATACATAACTCGATTTTAATGTATTTTGTTGGTGTCTAATCGGAACAAAATCAATACATATTGTTGATGGAAAAAAAAAATTCATTTGAAAACGTGGGAGCCACTCCTTCACATACATACCATAATGAAACTTGAAAATGACACAAAATATTGTGGACAAGCTACCAACTTAAATCTTGTCCAATTCCCATGAGAAAGAAAAAAAAATTTTGGGTGTGTCCACTTACAAATTAATGCTTGATATATATGATGATGAGCCCACAAATTCTTGGATCCTTGAACTTGCCCATATTAGTTAGGACTTCTCTCTCCAACTACACCTAATTGGTGACCCTCCCAACCCCAAATATAGGAAATCAACAAAACTCGATCCGTTGTTTGCTTTTTGGGGCCCATTTTTTAAAAAGAATTCCTCTCCCAAAGCACTTGTTCATTGCATTGCTTCCTGCTGGCTCTCAGTTCTTAAACTATAGCTAGGAAAAAGCCAGGACTAGTCAAAAGGGAGTCAATTGGGTTTCTTTTTCATTTCTTTTCAGCATGGCAGAGAAAGGAAGAAATAATGCAGAAAGTTGGCTGCCTCGAAGCAATTGGAATTTTACAGTGGCTGATTTCCATTTCTTCTCGTCCAGCTACATTCATCTTCAGCGGTTTAGCAAGAATTTCATATAAGGAGATTTATTCAGGTTGAGATAAGGTGATCGATAATGATTGATGATGACGAGAGACTATGATAGGAGCAGTAGCGGAATTAGGATTCAAAAGTACCTGTGTCTTCTTCTCAAAATATAAATATAAATATATATATAGGTTAGCGTACGTCCGGGCGTACGTTAGACTACCGTACGTCCGTTTGAGTTTTGCTATTTAGATCATGAATTAACCGGAGTTTTGGGCATGATACTATACCCTAACCACTAATGGACAAACCTCAGTCCCTAGTTTTCTAACCCAAATCATGAGATTCGTTTAATCTTAAAATGAAAATCAACAATAAAATTAACAATATGAAAATAGTTCATTCATAGATAATAGAGAAATAACGGACTAATACAATCATTATTTCACAAACAACCACGATGCGTTTTCATATTCTGAAAGAAACACAAAATAAATTCGTTGTCTACACTCGTAAGCAAGTCTTTTTCAATATATCCAACTAAACAGTCATTAGCAAACTGATCACCAATTCTACTTCGAAGTTTGTTCTTAATATAGCTCAAAGTTGAAAATGCTCGTTCTACACTTGCAGTTGCAACATGTAGAATCAAAACTAGCTTCAGAAGTAAATAAGCTGACGGATATGACAGATGCACTTTTGTCGTCACCATAACTTGAGATAATTCATCAATTCCTTTCAACCCCGACAAATCTCTCATCAATCATACCCAACAAGCTGTTGTCGAATGATAGTATCATGAATGGAACCAAACTCATCAGGATAAAATCTAGTAAGACTAAACAACTTCTCCTGGTCAAAAGCAGCAATTGTCGCTGACGAGGGGTACAGAGTTCACCGACGTTGACACCGTGGCTGAAGGGGAGGGAGGAATGGATTTGTTCGCTGTGGCTGCAAGAAAGCAGCGTTTTTGGTTCTGAAAGAAGAAAGAAATTGCCCGATAGAGAGAGAAATTGATTAGAGATTTTACTTTGGGTTTGAAGGTTGTTGTGGACAATCTTATACGCAGGTGAGGTCATGGGTTTGAAGGATGTTGTGGACATACATGGGGTATTTTTTTACCCCTAGAATTCACATGTGTACTGGGACACATCCCAGGTGCTCTCCCTCCTCTATGGATAGGAGAATGTGGTGGAAGGTGAGTTTTTATAGTGAAAGACGAGTTGAGGTGGGCATACATGGTTTTTTTTTACCCCTAGAATTCATCTGTGTCCTGGGACAGTTTTTATAGTGGAAGACGAGTTGAGGTGGACATACATGGGGTGTTTTTTTTACCCCTAGAATTCACATGTGTCCTGAGACACATCCCAGGTGCTCTCCCTCCGCCTATAGATAGGAGCATGTGGTGGAATGTGGGTTTTTATAGTGGAAGACGAGTTGAGGTTACGAGCAATTTTTGATATGTTGATCGAAGGAAAAAATAAATATTTTGAGGTTGTTTAGTATTAGAATTTTGTATAGTACTTTTATAAGTGATTATGAGTGTTACAAATATTGTAAATTTGTAATGAAATTTTTTAATATATCACATCGATGACTATATGGTTAAATGATAGAGATGCAAGTTGAGGACCAGAAGCTTATGTGTTCAAATCTGTTGTGGAGCATAAAAGTTATAAAAAAGAAATGGTGTTCTAACTTCTAACTCCAAACCAAGGGAGTGCCATGGGATTGATCCCCTGAGAATTGAAGGGTTTTGTAGAATTTACAAATGAGGATTTTGAGTTTTGAAAATCTATAAATTTATGAAAGATTTATTGCAGTATAGATTTGAAAGACTTCATTGTTTGTTTAGTTGATTTTTTGTTATGAATTAATACTTTGTTGCATCATGGGTCTTACAAATTTATTTTTTCTCAATTAAATCTCTAATGAAATGTTGTATTTGCAAGTTCTTAGACTCCACAAATATGGATATAAAAAAAATTAATCCATGGGCCACACCATGTTCCAATTTTATACTCCAACAAACAATAGCGATTCAATTAAATCCCCATAACATTAGCTCTCTTGTGTTAGTGAATTTTGCTCTTACTATTAGCTCTCTTGTGGTAGTAACGAAAGTCAGCTCCTCATCTAGGCTTGATAGCTCAATAGTTAACCAATTCGACTAACCACAAGAAAGGCCAGTCGATCGAGGTCATAGATTCATGATGTGGGAGAGAGTAGGGCTGTCACTCGGTCGGTTTCGGTTTAACCGAAAACCGAATTGTCGGTTATCGGTCAAACCGAGACCTCGACCAGAGCTGCCGCCAACCGACCGTCTGTGCACCTCGGTTAGCCGCAAACCGACCGTCCGGTTTTCGGTTTCGACTCGATTAGCCGGCCAACTGGAAACTACATTTTCTAAAAAAAATAAAAAAAAATAAAATTAAAAGCAACGAGAAATCTGAACCACTCACTCCTAACCTAACCCCTCCGATTTTCTCGATTCTTCTTCCCCTCCGTTTTCTCGATTCTTCTTCCCAGGAATGGATGTTCGTCGTCCTCCTTGAATCCGAACGCCCCGCTGTTCGTCCCGATGGCTTACCAGGCGGTGGAGGATTTCTCCGATCAGTGGTGGTCGCTCATCCAATCCTCCACCTGGTTCCGCGACTACTGGCTCCAGGAGCGCTACCAGGATCCCCAATCCGACTTCTTCCTCCCCGACGACCTCGATTTCTTCGACGACGGCGCCGATTTCCTCAGCGGCAAAGGTACTGGAAGTTCTGGAACTACTTCTACCTAGGGATTTGATTTAAGCTCGCTGAGTTGCCATTCGACTCGCTCACTGACTCGGGGGTGTTTTTTTCTTTTGGTTGTTGTTGCAGATGTGGAGGACAAGTAAGAGGAAGCGGCCCGGATGAAATGGGACATGGCGACGATGGTGGAGGGGAAGGGCTAGTCGGCGAGAAAGGAGAAGGAGAGGAGGGGGATCGGCGATTGTCGACTGATTTGGGGGAGGAGGCTGCGTGCGAGTGGCAGTTGGAGGGCGAGGGTGGAGGCTGGAGCCGCGTTGCCTTAGGGTTAGTGGGGGCAAGGGGCGGCGTCGTTTAAGGAAAGGGCAGGGGGTCGGTTAGCCGGTTAACCGCCGGTTTCTGACCCCGGTTAGTCGGCTAACCGGCCCACTGATTTCCTCTACCGCCAACCGATCGTGCTCTTTAGGTTCGGTTTTTCGGTTAGCCGAAAACCGGTCGGTTCGGTCGAAACCGACCGGTTAGCCGCTAACCGGAAAACCGATTGCCAGCCCTAGGAGAGAGGTAGGTTAAAATAATAAGCTCTTTTGAAGCTACCTCTAGTCAAACAATAATTCAAGACTCGGTCCTATATCTCGAACTCTCAAACGACATTATTCTTATTAGTCCATTTCTTTGTGTGGCAAAACTATCACCCAAATTTCATAATTACACGAAACCAATCTCCATGAGAATGGTAATGTAATGATAATTTATTACAATCTATAAAAAAAAATATTGATTGATAAAAAAAATCTCATTACTTGGTCCTTATCTCTGTTTTCTATTTTGGTGAGAGATATTGGAGAGCCCACATAGCCCATTCAGTATTTTTGGGGCAAGCCATGGGCCCATTTTCATCTGTCCTTTCCTTTTTGTCTTTGCTTTTAATTGATTTCTCACTTCCTCTTGTTGGATGCAATGCATCTATTTTTGCCCACCAATTTTCCCTCTACCTTCCTTCTTCCCATATGTCCCAACTTAACAAGCCAACAAAAGGAAAAGAAGATCAACCCTTTTTAGTAACGGAAAAGGGGGGAAAATATAAGTAAATGAATAAATATTAAATACCCACTCCAATCCGTCACTTATTGGATTGGCTGCATCTATCAAAATTCTTGTAAGTACCCACATATATAATTTGTGGGGCTTCTCAATTTAGTTTTATTTGTTTATCTTTTTCCAGCCCAATTTCTATTTGAAGGAGGTAAGGGGCAGATTTGGTCATTAAAGTTCATATCCAACCAAACAACAAGATATGGTATCCTTCACAAATGTCATTAGGAGATGCCACTGTGTTGCAAATCCCACGAGAAATAATTGTTCATTATTAAGATATTATGGGGAAGTAATAAGGATATAATGGGAGATTAGGTAGAGGTCTAAGTTACTATTCCATTAGTTGATGACTAAGATCGATCTCCCTTATCATTGATCAAGTCCAACATCGTATGTATGATTGTTCCAATCCAACAAAAAATATAAGATGGGCTCTAGTGATGGCAATGGCCGGGTATTTCAATATCTACATTCGCGCGTGTACGGTAAGGAACGAGTCGATCAATTCTTATATGTTATTTGAAAATAGAGTGTTGATATTTAACTAGATAGTTTACGAGAACACATAGAGAAAATAATTCATAAATGACGAGGAATACTATAGAAGGAATAATTGAGTCTAAATAGTTGAAAGATAAGAGTCTTAAAATTTCTTCGAGATGAAAATATAATTTTGGAAAGGTCGAAAGAGGAGAAATACCTTTAGATTCAAGCAAAACATGATAGTATGGGTCGATAACGGGGCTGGGCCGGTCAGGTAATAACCGCCTCAAACATGTCAGGGCAAGTTGAGTCGCGCGAATCAGATCAGAAATTACCAACACGGTTCATCCCTCTATTAGATCCACTCCGACTCTCCCGTAATATAAGGAAACAATAACGTAGTATTATACAAAAATGGGATCGCTTTAGTAAAACAATGAGAGAAAGGTAATTTACAGTGAACGAGAAGAACCACATATGAGTGCCAAATTTCAGTATATGTTTTGCAGTGCATTGAAACAAATAGTTCTTAGAGATTGGTTCAGACTTAGAAAGAAGTTTTTGCATGTCTTACGTGACACCCTTGTCCATTACAAACATCAACCAACCCTTAACGACAGCACCTCCGTGGAGCCACTATAACTTTCGTAGGATGAGTCGGATCCTTAATAGATCCATCGACGAATCCTAACTAGTTCTTTACGAGAAGCAAATTTGTCATGCTGTGTGTACCCAATATACATAATTGGATTCACCGATGAGCAGCTTTCCAATGAAGACTTGATTAGGGTTGTCCCCCTCATCGAGAAAATCAGGTCACAACTGGTTGGCTTCATGCTTGCCGATTGCGCCACCTTCTCATACCTCTACCGGTTTTTCTTTGATGGTACTCATAATTAATTAAGATCGCCTATAATTTTTCATAACTCCAATACCACGTGAAAAAGCATAGGCTTGAAGAAATCTCTATCCAAACTCCATTCAGATCACTGACATCGATTATCACTCCGAATTTAAAACTAACATAACTTCGATACAAATCGGTGTACATTTTACTTGACTTACAACTGAATTCCCCACACATGTCAATCATTTAGAGTAATTTTACAATTACACTATATCATATTATATATATGTGTTTTTTTTCTTCATTCCAATTGTTTCATACATATTGTTGGATATCTAGTATAGAGCATACATGAGATGAGAGTTAACATATTTGAAGCAAAATATCACTACATATATTTGAGTTTCTTTGGTGCAGTATGGCAAATTGGGAAACGATAGGATCCAAAAGTGAAGTCAAAGAGACCACGTTGAGTGGAAACATGAAAATCCTCCATCATATCCTTCTTTCATCACTCTCCCTTCTTCCTTTGCCTCTCGCAACTTTGCCCTCTACATATTATCATATATATATATATACCATTCATTAACATATTAATAAAAAATTAGGAGAATATTGCCACAAAAATACAAAATAATAATAATAATAATTATTATTATTAGAACTCTAGTGTCAGATGTGTGTTTTGGCGTATATGGTCACATACCTGCAGTGTCTCTACAGCTTCTGTCTCGGCATTGAAGTCATAGAATGTGCTTGCTGCTGTGAGCTTCATCGACAGGAACTGATTTTCACAATAAACAATTTGATTAATTAATTACTAAATTAATCTCCAAAGACCCACCAAATCATGCTAATAATCATCAATTAAGCTGGTACAATGAATGAATCAAGGAACTCACTTCCACTTGATTCTGTAGTGATTGGACGTAGTTGATTATCTCGTCCAGCATCACTGCCATTCCCATGGTCTGTTGTTACCCAAAAAAAAAAAAAAAAATTTAATTACTAAACCAATTCTTAACTCCCACGAGTTGCATTCTTCATAATAATAATTACCTTGTAGCAGCCAGGAACAATGTTCTGCAGGCATCTCAGTCTCTCATTAATCTTGCCTCTTCTCACCTGTTTTTCCATGTACATAACCAAATTAAGTACTGTTTTACCAACGTCTTAATTATCATCATCATTACAGTACAGATGAATTAGTAAGTAATTACCCTTTCAGCTAGACTGTGGCTGTCAGTAGCTTGGCCTCTTCTTGCTCTGACATGAACCACTTCCTTGTGTAATTTCTCATTTCCACCACAGCCCTCCCCTGCCTCTTCCTTGCTTCTCACTCTCTTCCCTCCTCCTCTCCTCGAACCCTATTGTATCAAATGCAAAACAACCCATCAGCCAAACACCAAAAAGAACATTTCTTTACAGTTTCTTGACATAAAAAAGTTTATATGTAACAGTACATTTTTCCTCTTGTTGCCACTCTCAGACGCCTGAGGGGACAGGATGTTCATGGAGCTGCTTTCGGCCGAGATCAAATGTAAATGATCCGCAGCAGGGGCCATTTTCCTCTTCCTGCTTTCTGGAAATTGATGATGTTGGTGGAAAGGAACCGACGATGAAGACGACGGGCCGCCGTTGCCATCCACAACGTTCATGTAGCTCTGATGCTGCTGGTGGAAGGCGTCGACGACGTCGGGGTAATTTTCGGGCATGGTTAATGCTAGCATTTGATGGGGAGTGAAGAAGCCTTGCCCTTGATTTGTGGGAATTGGGTTGTTGTTGTTGAAGCTGTGGAAGTTATGGAGCAAATTGGATGAACCGTCGTTGTTGAAATGGTTGAGGTCTGTGAATGGAGGGATTTGTTGTTCCATGGCGGTGTTGGGATCGAGCTCCAGGAGTGGGAATGGAGGTCTGAAGCTCTGTATAACCTCTGCTGCAAATTCAGCCATGTCAGAGCAATGGATAAAGAAGAAATTGGAAAACTGCAAGTTGGGTTTAGACAAAGTATGGGGAGGAGTCAGGAAGTGAGTTCTTTGTGGATAAGTGGGAGTGTGGTAGTTTGTATTTATAGTGGGAACTGTGTTGTTTTCTTTTGTTCATGAAGCTCCTCTGTTTTTATGCTTTTCCTCCTTCCCCTGAGTTGCCCACCAATTCTTCTTGGGATTTAACAATTTCTCTTTTGGTTTGGCATATGAAATGGAAGGAGTTTGGGGGTGGGGGAGGCCACGTGGCATCCCCTGCTTCTTTGGTTTGTTCTTTGAGGTGGGTCCAGATTGGGGAAAAATATGTATATCCAGAACCAGAATTGCATAATGGGCCCATGTTGAGCTTTTGGGCTCTTTGAAGGGGGGAGTATGTGATAAAGTTCAATCCTAAGTGCATTAACAAAAAGATGGTGAATTGGTGACACTAACAAAAAAAGAGAATGATTAAGTTTCAAGACATATTTTTATAACAGAACAAAAGTTGTAATATGAAAAAATGTCCTGAATTCTATGGATATCAATATACTTTCCAATCACTAAAATATTGTATGTTATATGAATTGTTTTCTTTTTATATATGTAATTTTATATAAATATTTCAGAATCGTATTTTATGTTAAGGTTAATACATTTGTATGACCTGAACTTTGCACATAATAAATATTCTAGCCAATCTTTTCGATCTATAACATACTGGCCCAAACTATACATCAAAGTAACGAAATTGGCCAAACCTAATGTTTGACCATTATCTTGGATGGTCAAACGAGTTGACTAACAGTCAACACGCCACGTTACTTAGATTTTTTTATATTTTCCACCTATTATCATTTTTCTTTTTCTTAGTTCAAAATGAAATTAATTTTTCTTCTTCTTTTGGTTCAAAATGAAAAATAAAAATGCTAATAGGTGGAAAATATAAAAA
Source organism: Linum tenue (assembly GCA_946122785.1). Lineage (NCBI taxonomy): Eukaryota > Viridiplantae > Streptophyta > Magnoliopsida > Malpighiales > Linaceae > Linum > Linum tenue. Next base: position 20,025,355 of record CAMGYJ010000004.1, on the reverse strand, counting down.
ATTTTAAGTGAAAGTTGTTGACTTGGGAGTGACATGACACGTTGACAGTTAGTCAACGCGTTTGACCGTCCAAGATAACAGTCAAACATCGAGTTTGGCCAATTTATTTACTTTGATGTATAGTTTGAGTCAGGATATTATAGATCGAAAAGATTGGTTATGATGTTTATTTTGTGCAAAGTTAAGGCCATACAAATATATTAACCTTTATGTTATGAAATTTGATACGAAAGGAAGGTTTGGGATGAGTAGATGGGGGGGGGGGGGTGGTATATGTGAACTCAATGAGAAGGGTAGTAAATAGTATAATTCAAACAAGCATTGGAGACCATAGAACTTAATCACACAAGAATGCAAAGAGGAAATCTGGGAGAAGATAAATGATCAATTGTTACCCACAGCTCAAGGATTTTGCTTGTAATTCACAGACGAGAGAAAGACGTTGGTGTCTATAAACCTTTGATTTATTAATTGGATATGAAATTAGTGCCAAACTTACATATTTATAGGCTAGAAAACCTAATACGTAAACTATTCCTACCCGAATACTACTAATTAACCTAGCCCTACTCGGCAAGCTAACATAGACTCTAACTCGGCTACTAACATAATATACTAATTGGCCCATGCCAAAGCTACGTGACCCAACAATTAAACCCATAACAATTAAACAAACACCTAGACTTATTTATCCCAAAGCCCAAACCCAAAATAACCTCATCAATCCTTCCCCCTCAGAGAACCTTGTCCGCAAGGTTCCAATGTCACGAATCGCGAAGGACGTCAACGATAGCAATTGCGGCTCTCGTAGTGACTGGAATTTTTTCGCCTCCGGAACTTCCAGCTTGCAGCTCGAACCCTGCTCGTCTTTCTCGACTGGGATGGTACAGGGGGCATTATGCCCATTGTTGGGACTCGAAACTTATCCACTTGAGCATTAGCAGGGAGTCAGGGACAAAAAATCCTTCCCCGAAATAGCTAGCACATAGGCGGAATAAAAGAAAGCTTCAGAGCGCTCTCCTGTCACCCTCGTCGTAGTCCCAAGGACTTCTCCCTCCTTTAATTATGGAAGGATTTTTGTTGGAAATGTATGAATAGCTTTGAAAGCTATAGAGTCTCAAGTGGAAAAACTACCACATTGGTAGTTTTACTTTGTGAAATGTGTATAAAGATAGGAGGGCAGTGCCGCGACCGGTTGATAGTCTGCCGTGGGCATTGAGGGCAGAGCCGCGAACGTCTTAAAGAGAGCGACCTAGTCCGCGACTCAGCTCCAGATTCGGTAACTCTGTTCTTGTTGTTGTTCCGTTCTTAACAATTTTAAGACGTTCGGCTGCTGCTATGTCGACTGAACAGAACAACATGGCCGGATCTGGTGCTGTCGATATCAGTCGACCCTTTCGCTTTGTTGGGGTCAACTTCCATCGCTGGAGACAAAAGATGGAGTTCTACCTGACGACCAAAAAGTTGGCACACTGCCTCACCAGCATGCCCGTCGAGCTGCCGGAAGAAGCGATCGACGAGGAGAGGGATGCTTCTGCTAAGGAAAGGGAGCATGACTTCCTGTGCAAGAACTATATCCTCAACGGCCTGGCAGACGATCTCTACGACTACTATGCGGACAGCAAGAACACCGCGATGATGATCTGGGATGGGCTCCAAAAGAAGTACGACACAGAGGAGGCTGGAGCTAAGAAGTATGTTGTCAGCCGCTACCTACGCTACCAGATGGTGGATGACAAGTCTGTCGAAGTTCAGTCCCACGAACTTCAGAAAATAGCTCATGAGATCGTCTCTGAAGGTATGCCTCTAGACGATCAATTTCAAGTTGCTTGCATTATTGATAAGCTGCCCCCTTCGTGGAAAGATTTTAAGAATATGCTTAGACATAAAACCAAAGAATTTTCACTGGAAAGCTTGATTACTCGCCTGAGGATTGAGGAAGAGTCCCGCAAGCATGATATGAAAGAAGAGGTGATGTTCGTCACTGCTAAACGACCCACCCTAGAGCTCTTAAACCTAACCAGAAAGGGTTTAAGAGTAAGAACCAACAGGTCCGCCCCTACCAGAATGATGCCTCTCGAGGTAACCAAAGGGTCATGGCCCAAACCTCTAAGAATGACCACCGTTTATCTGCTATAGCTGCGGAAAACCGGGTCATATGGCAAAAAAGTGCAGGAACAAGCAAAAACCCTGCCGCTGCGGCTAGGGTTAACTTGACAGAAGAGGATTTGATAGCCATGATCACGGATATGATCGCTGAAGTCAACCTCACCAGTGACTCAGAAGGATGGTGGCTGGATACAGGTGCATCGAAGCATGTATGCAACAATCGTGCTATGTTTAAAACATACAAAGAAGCACCTGCTGACAAGAAAGTGTTGCTGGGGACTACTCACACCACTATGGTTGCTGGTTCTAGTGAAGTGGAGTTGAACTTCACCTCTGGGAAGAAGATGGTGCTCAAGGTTGTGTTGCACACTCCAGAGATAAGGAAGAATCTTATTTTGGGATATCTTCTTAATAAGGCTGGGTTTAATCAATCTATTGGGGCAGACTTGTATACCCTTACTAAGAATGGGACTTTGTGGGAAAGGGATATGCATGTAATGGGATGTTCAAGTTGAATGTCGAAATTAATAAGATGAATTCATCAGTTTACATGGTGTGTGATTTGAATGTTTGGCATGCTCGTCTTTGTCACGTGAACACACGAATTATGAAGAATTTAAGCAAGCTAGGACATATCCCTAAACTCTCAATGAATGAATTTGATAAATGTGATTTCTGTAGCCAAGCTGAAATAAAGAAAACGCCCCATAAATATGTGAGTAGAGAATCAGAACCCTTAGATCTGATTCATTCTGATATTTGTGAACTAGATGGGATGTTAACTAGGTCTGGCAAGAGATATTTTATCACTTTCATAGATGATTGCTCTGATTATTGCTTTGTTTATTTGATGAAACACAAAATTGAAGCCCTTGACATGTTCAAGGTATTTGTGGTTGAATTTGAAAATCAGTGCAATCGAAAGATAAAAAGACTTAGGAGTGATAGAGGATCAGAGTATGACTCTAATCCCTTCAAGGAATTCTATAGCTCACATGGTATCCTTCATGAAACCACGACACCATATTCACCATAAATGAATGGTAAAGCTGAGAGGAAAAATAGGACGTTTACAGAATTAGTTGTGGCTATTATGCTCAATTCTGGAGCTGCTTCTTCCTGGTGGGGTGATATTTTGTTGACAGTTTGCTATGTGCTAAACCATCTTCCAAAAACAAATAGAAAAGAATCACCCTATGAGATCTTGAAGAATAAGCCACCTAATCTGTCCTATTTAAGAACGTGGGGCTATTTGGCCTACGTAAGAATTTCAGATCCTAAGAGGATTAAGTTGGCTAGTCAAGCATATGAATGTGTCTTCGTTGGCTATGCGGCCAATAGTAAGGTATATAGATTCTATGATTTGAATGCTCGTACTATAATAGAATCCATTGATGCTGATTTCTTTGAGACACGATTTCCATTTAAAACGAGAAATAGTGGGGGTAATGTACTACCCGCTATTAGAGATAACGGAACTAGTGGGGGTGTTGGATCTGAGGATGAACTCAGAAGAAGTAAAAGAGCTAGAATCTCTAAAGATTTTGGTGATGATTTTACTATAGTATACACCCTCGAAGATCCAAAAAGTTTGCAGGAAGCATTAACTTCCATAGATGCAGACTTTTGGAATGAGGACGTTATAGATGAAATGGAATCGTTAGAAGCTAATAAGACTTGGCATCTAACAGACTTACCTCCTGGCTGCAAAGTCTTAGGTAATAAATGGGTTCTAAAAACGAAACGGAAACCTGATGGTGCAATCGAAAGGTTCCGAGCTCGCCTAGTAGTTAAGGGCTACAGGCAGAGAGAGAATATAGATTTCTTCGATACCTATTCACCAGTATCTAGAATAACATCCATTCGTGTCATGATTGCTCTTGCTGCCTTGAACAATATCGTGGTACACCAAATGGATGTTAAGACTGCTTTTTTGAACGGTGATCTAGATGAAGAAATCTATATGGAACAACCAGAAGGGTTTGTTATCCCCGAACATGCCTCGAAAGTCTGTAAGTTAGATAAATCATTATATGGTTTGAAATAGGCTCCAAAATAGTGGCATGAGAAGTTTGAAACTCTCGTTCTCTCACATGGCTTTAAGGTGAATGAAAGTGACAAGTGTATTTACTGCAAGTCAGAGAATAACACTTGTACTATCATATGTTTGTATGTAGATGACATGTTAATATTTGGTACAAATATTCACGTGGTCAATGAAGCGAAAGCCATGTTAAAAGAGAGCTTTGAGGTGAAAGATCTGGGAGAAGCGAAGTTTATGCTTGGAATCCAGATAACTAGAACAACAAATGGTTATTCTCTAGATCAATATAGCTACATAGAGAAGATCTTGAAGAAATATAACTATTTCGACTGTAAACCTGCGTGTACTCCGTATGATGCTAGTGTAAAGCTATTTAAGAACACTGGAGACAGTGTAAGACAATCAGAATATGCTAGCATCATTGGCAGTCTCCGTTATGCTGCGGATTACACTCGACCAGACATTGCATATGTCGTGGGATTGCTTGGCAGGTTCAACAACTGTCCTAGTAGAGAGCATTGGAATGCTATAGAGAGGGTCATGAGATACCTCAAGAGAACAGCAAACCTTGGTATACACTATCAAAGGTTTCCTGCTGTACTAGAAGGGTATAGTGATGCGGATTGGAATACCCTATCAGATGACTCCAAGGCAACCAGTGGGTATGTTTTTAACATCGCTGGTGGAGCTGTGTCTTGGAAGTCAAAGAAACAAACAATCATAGCTCAATCAACTATGGAATCAGAGATGATAGCACTAGCAACGGCTAGTGAAGAAGCAAGTTGGTTGAGAGGATTGTTGTCAGAGATTCCCCTATGGAAAAGGCCGGTCCTTCCGGTATTGATCCATTGTGATAGTACCGCAGCTATCGCTAAAGTTGAGAACCGGTTCTATAACGGAAAGAAACGACAGATTCGTCGTAAGCACAATACTGTAAGAGAACTCCTAACGATAGGAGAAGTGAGGGTGGATCATATAAGATCCGAACAGAATCTAGCTGATCCTTTGATGAAAGGATTACCTAGAGAGAAATTCCAGAATACCGCCAAGGGTATGAGACTTATGCCTACCGAACCACAGACTACAAGTGATGATAACCCGGCCCAATAGACTGGAGATCCCAAGAAATGGGTTCAATGGGTAATAACAAGTCATGAGTAGTATGCGAAAAGTTCATGCATAGTGAAGCATGAATCCCAAAGCAACGGAGGTTGAGTTAATAGCTCTTAATGAGATCTATACCCTATATGGGGTGGAGTATTTTACTTTGGGGGTACTCCTGATAGACTCACCTATGTGAATGTGGGAGTGTGGCCGCTCCCTATGGAACTTTGGAGGCACAAAGTTGCTAGAGCGTTCACTAAACCAGGATAACGGCATGGCCATAAACGCACGGGCTAAGAAGAGAACACAACTCAATGAAAAGACCCGGTGTACTACACTGTCTGAGATAGGGTTCAAGACTACGAGTCACGCTTATGAAATCGGAAGTGTAACCACTACGCTAAGGATCAAATCTTCGCGATACCTTAGCTTATGCCCGATCTTATGGAACCGTTGATGCTCAGAGATAGTTTCAAAACTATTCAAGTGGGGAATTGTTGGAAATGTATGAATAGCTTTGAAAGCTATAGAGTCTCAAGTGGAAAAACTACCACATTGGTAGTTTTACTTGGTGAAATGTGTATAAAGATAGGAGCCTCTTTCCTAAGGGCATGCCCCTTGGGGTGACCCACTTTTGTGGGAGAGGGAGGACCTAACGGACCACCACACACACGCGCGTGCACCGTCCGTCCGGCCGGCCGGTTGGTTGGTTGGTTCACTTGAGACTATATATATATATTTTTTTTTTGGAGAAATTCCGAACGAAATTAATTATCTAATAATTAATTATTAATCGGTTATTCTAAGGATAATCGATTAAATAGGAATATTCGAAGGATAATCCCGCAAGGTTTATCTTTACCGACGGTTTTAATTAAGGAAGTAATTATCTTCCTCAATTAATCCGACTTATTCCCCAAGCAAGAGGGTATATTCCTAGGGGTTCGACTCCTATAAATAGCCGCCTCCTTAGCCCCTCTAAACACACCACAACGAGCATAAACACAATAGAGAGAGTGTTATGAGAGCTCCGGTTTTTGCACAAAACCGCGAGTACAAAGAAGAGCTGTTTTATCCTGGAGGCGACCGGTTGATAGTCTGCCGTGCACATCGAGGGCAGTGCCGCGAACGTCTTAAAGAGAGCGACCTAGTCCGTGACTCAGCTCCAGATTCGGTAAACCTGTTCTTGTTGTTGTTCCGTTCTTACCAATTTTTGTCAACAAAACCCCATCATCACAATTAAAACAGGAGCCATCTTCGCCAAAGGAAGGAGCATACCTAGTATTCTTATTTGGATGGACAAGCAGCTGCTTCCGTAAGGCTTTACTCCCCTGGTCATTCACAACCTCAAGTCCAACCTTCTTCGCAACCGGTGCCATACACATAATAGGCGATCTTTCAAGCAAACCCGAATACTACTAATTAACCTAGCCCTACTTGACAACCTAACATAGACTCTAACTCGGTCACTAACATAATATACTAAGTGGCCCATGCAAAAGCTACGTGACCCAACAAATAAATCCATAATAATAATTAAACAAAAACCTACACTTATTAATCCCAAAACCCAAACCCAAACCCAAAATAACCTCATCAATAAAAAGAATAGAAACGACGACAAGTCAATTTATTGGGTAATTTGACCTGTATTGGTATTGGATTGAACTCAAATGAATACATATGCGTTTTTAATGATTTTAGGTTTGGTTCGGATTTGGGTTCAACTCAATTTACACCTTTAATGTTGGTATTTTCACATTTCTATTTATTTCGGAACAAAGAAAAGACAAAAATCACATTAGAACCAAATGTTAATTTCTTTTGAAAACCAATACTATGGATCTAATTTAGACTCAAACTAAAAAATTGGATTCAAATATGCTCTAAAAGTGATATTACCCCTATCTAATTTGACCCATAATAAATTGGGATTGGTCAAAGAACGACAACCATACTTTATGTAAGTTTTTATAACATACTATTAAAATTTTCATATTAGAAGTTATTTTTGGAAAATTGGAAATTATACGTATAACCGTACATGCTTTGTTAGCGTAATCAATAAAACTGGAATTAGCTATTTAGGACGATCTAACATATATAATATCTTTATATCATATTATTGTTACAAGTGAGCTCAAAATCAAGATATCAACGGGTGATTTACATAAATATTGTAAAATAGTGAAAATAATGATTGCCCCCATTTGCGAAAATAAATCTTATGCATCGTGTATGTACGATATCCTTTAGGAGGGTCTTTTAATTTCCACATGCGGTTTGATAATTTTGTCCACTATGTGAGGCATTGCAACGGTAGATCATCAAATTTGGGCATGGCATGAGAAAAGGTAATCCTTTCATCTTAAGACCAAACTTGGAAGTAGAGAAATAAAGGAAGCTTTAAGATAAAGGGAATGATCAAAGTACTTGCTCTTTGTTAATGTCTCTCGTTTAGGAATTGGGGACTTTCTTCAAAACCTAGAAAAGCCCTTTGAGTGTAGCTAATAGGGCAAGGAAAGGGAAACAAGTAAGCAACAACAAGTACAAAAATCATGAGGCTTCCATCAGAGCTCTCGACTCCCTCCCTTTTTCCTCATTTACCTTGCCTATTGTTTGATATAAGTATAGTTTGTAGGGTTGGCTTTTATTAATTAGGGTTTGAAATTGGCTCACTTTGTTCGTTCTACACATGATGATTATTGGTTACATTGATGAAATTAACTTGTGGCTTTCATATGCATGCGCCTTTTTTTAGCTATCCCTCTCTTTTGTCGTTTAGAATATATTAGAGTTGGAAAGGAGAGAGAGTAGTCTAGATAGTTCATCTACAAAATGAGAAATTTGGGTACGGAAGGATACGACACGCCATAAAAACGAAGGGATCCACTGATCTTGTAACACCTTTGTTGTAAGGGATTTCGACTTAGTAACATTTAATTTAAAAAATTTACCAATCATTTGAGTTCTTGAGAGTAATTAGTTCTCAACTTGGTATCACACCTCCTATGTCGATCAAGAGGAATTTTTTGTTGGAGTGCTCATGACCTGCAATATCAAAAGTTATTAAAACACAAGGTACTATAGGTGGCTAAGTAATTAGTACTTAGATCGTATATAATTTACGTAGTAATCTTGTAAAAGAAAATTACGTAGTAATTTTTTATTGAGTTGCATGAACAATACATCAACATAAACTGAAGAGAGAATATAATGAAAATCGGAATTCTAGTTAGCCAACATAATCCACTGCTCACCCAGTTTGTAGGATTGGCTTTTATTAATTATGATTTGAAATTGGCTTACTTGTTCTATGGTAAGGCTATGTTGATGAAACTAACTTGGTTCACTTGTGCACTTACATTCTCCGTACAAGTGAACAATATTAGACTCTTCATCCACGAACCCCTACAGTCTTCTTCCATTTTTCCTCATAGTTATCCTGTTGGGAAGTAGCATAGATATAAAGATATACAATGCCTACTAAGGGCAGGACTAGAACAAAAATAAGATGGTCGACAAGTGTCTCCATCATCGTTTCAAAGGCTTGTTTTGCCATGATATAGACAACCCTATTATACCTACGAGAAGCGAAGTGGAACGTTGTAGGAAGGAACAAGGCTTGGAACAAGGATAGCTCCACCCAAAAACATTAGTTAGAGAGTGAGCAAGACACCAATGTAGAGAATTGTGAAGAGCCATGAGCTCTGCAAGAATCAGCGGATGAGTTGTGGTTAGGGGTGAAATGCCACTCGAACCCAGAACTACCTGGTTCTCCCCAAAAATGATCGCTCAGTGATAAAGGAGGTAGGGGTGCATAGACAACCAGGAGGTTTGCCTATAACCAGTGGCGGAGCGGTTCAGGCAGATGGGGGTGCCTGCAACCCCCTTGGATGGGCAGAAAAAAATCAGGAATATGGGTCATTACTCATTACTCATTAGAGTTTTGAACCACTCACCTATCAGACTAGTGCCACTTGCTTCACCATTCAGCCGGACAGGTTCTTTGTTTTAATGTTGATGTAATTAATTTCTGTAAAATTAAAGATACAACTAAAGATGTTTGTAGTTCCAACATACCCTATCATTTTATTTACGGTCTGCCCACACACTCAACAACATAGATACGTTATTTAATACGTAGTTGTTCTTTATTTGACATATAATAAAATTGGTTTTGGTATAAACTAGATGGAGATATACTCTTCGAGAATAGAAAAGTACTTCTCCGGTAGAATTCATATATTTGTTATCTATTATTCGATGATAGGTTCAAAAACTTACAAGGAGTTGATGGGTTAGCAAAAAATATTATAGAAACAAATAAGCATAATCTGTCTATTTGTTCTCAAGTTGTCACATATTCTGCTTTTTACAACCAGTCTAGAGAAATTATTTTCATCAATGAAATATATAAAAAACGATATTGGGAACCGGATGAACCATACGTTGGTGACTTATATTGACCAAGATCTGTGTGATATTTAGACAACGAATGCGTTCTAAAATGTAACATCTCATTTCGGCTAAATCCATATTTCGATCGCTAGAAAGTTCGCGATTTAAAATTGAGCGTTTTGATAGTATTTCGATGAAAATCGGATTATCGATCGATCGGATAAGTATACATATTATTTATATAAATATATATATATATACTCCGTCCATTTAATTCACCCAGTGCGTGTCTCTCCCCATCATTTTCTTCTTCTTTCCATTTTCCGGACCGAGAGAAGCAGAGCTTCAGGGGAACTCGAGGGAAAAATTTCACAGCTCAATTCTTGAGCTCTAGTAGCCCAAAAATCCCGTAGGTAATGCCTAATCCATCCATTCATCGTGATTTATTGATTTAGAGCTTTAAAACGAGTTTTTGGTTCAGGAATTTCTTGAATTCCCGATAAGCCAAATTAGGGTTTCGGAGTATCCGGAAGCCGGATGAGCCCAAATTTCATATACGAGCTTCCTGCAGCGAGGTAATCAATCCTCTAGTTCTAATCCCTGAATTTCGGCAATTATTTAGGTCGGGGTCCTAATCGCTGAATTTAGCTCCGGCCAGGGTTTGATGTGTTTTTATCGAGAATTTGACCCGGAGCCTAGAACTAATATTGACAGGGATACTGCAGGGGATATTAGGGTGGTCTTGGATTTTAATTCGGGGTTCGTTCGTGAAATTGACGTTTTAGTACGGGAGGCTAGAACCGGTGTTTGAACGACCAGAACTGGTGAGGGATTAGCACGGCATACCGGGTTTGTCGTATCACGATAATTATATTGATGCTTAGAATTGATCTAGGTGAACTAGAATGACATGATTAGGGGTGTATGAACTTTTGTGCTATATGTTGAACCCTGGATTTCTGTATGATATTATTGACTTGCCCTAGCCGATATGGACCTTGTTTATGTTGATGATTGCATACATGTTGTCATTTGTGGCTTAACTGTTGATATGACTTCCTGGTTGTTCGATAAGGTGTTTTGACATGATGTGATATTATGGTTGTATTTGGATCCATAAGTGGGGGAATAAACTTCCCAGGGTGATATTATGATGTTTAAGGAGGATGACTTGCATGAGGGTTCATCCCGAGGAAGTGCAATTATACGACTCCTGATTTACCTATGTTGAGCCAATTGTGACCAGGTCAAGTACATGTGCAAGAACGAATTATGATTAAGCAAGATGAGATATGGATCATGTATAAGGAGATTAAGTAAGAGTACTTTGGTCTCATGGTCAACTACATAGTAATTAGGGCTCCCTATGCTATTACTCTATTATGATATGTATGATAGTCACACCTCTCATGTGGTGGTGACTGAAGAATTCTTACGAGATATGACCACACCCAGAGCGGTGTCGGGGTATGACTACACCCATAGTGGTGTGGGGTATGTATGACCACATCCGACGGGATGTTGGGGTATGTATGACTACATCCGACGGGATGTGGGGTATGTTTCCCGGGAGAGTAATTAGCATGGGAGTAGCCAGGCGCCTATAAGTAAAACATGATAAGATGCATATGCATAAGTCAATGTGGTTGAGTCTTTTGCCATTGGGACATGAGGATGGCTGAGGTTCGATCCTAGTGCTTTGGCTTGTTTGCTAGATGTATGGTAGGGGTATGCTCTGTTATGAACTCACGATGCTATGATTATCTCACTCAGCTATGAGCTGACCCTCTTTATCCTTTTTCTCTGCTTATGCCATGTGTAAGCAGATCATCGTCATCAGCAGCAGTAGATAGTTGTATAGGTGGGAGCTGAGCAAGAGTTGAAGGCAAGATGAGGTATGGTCTTCAACTATTCTGTGCTTGGACTACTACTCGGGATTTTGGCCAGTGATCCACACCTTTTTGTAAAATGTTTTGAGAACGTTTTTCATGTGCATACTAGCTTCTGATGTAGTGTGAGATATCCACAGGTGTGGAAAGTTGATGATATGTGTATATTTATGTAATTATGTAAGTTGTGACGATTATGGCATGTATTAGTATAGTATGCAGTTGTGTAACATGAAACTGTGACTATGGCTATGAAAAGCCAATGCATATGGTTGTGAGTATATATGTTTGTGATGAATTATTTTGCAGGATAAGTTGCAAGAACTGTTAGCCCATTACGCGAGTAATTCATGTCGAAATTTTATTTGGGTAAATTTTGATAATTAATGTAACACCCGAGATTATTTCCGCTGCAACTGTATGAACTAGGGCTGGGAAACGGTGCAGTCTGGTCCAGACCAGACCATATACACGGTCTGCGGTTCAGACCGTGAGGGTAGAACAGAGACCATAGACCAGACCATAACCTATACGGTCCAGACCAGACCACGCCTGTGCGGTGCGGTGCGGTACGGTCTGGACCGAGTAGACCATGTTCAACAAAATCAGTATTACCATTATTACCATTCTCTGTTGCAGCGGCCAGTCACAATGGCGAAGTTAATGGAAGAGTTCGATGGTGGCCGGTGGAGGTTGCTGGCGGTCGGCGGAGGTCGATAGCGGTCGGCGGAGGTTGATGGCAGTCGGTGAAGGTCGATACTCGATGGTGATGGAGCAGCCTGAGAAGAGACGATGGTGGAGGTCGATGGCTATGGTGGAAGGCGATGGAGACAAGAATTCATAATCGGACAATCGGACAGGGGGGGCGACGAAGCTCCATAGTCGGCGGTTTGGACTTTGGCGGATGATGGATAATCGAACAGGGGAGGCGAGGCGACGATGGGGCTCTCCGTGCTAGCCTGCTATTCCTTCTCAGTTCGCACTTCTCCCACAGTCGAGCGATTTGCAACGGGGCTGCAGGATGGGGAAGCACGCAGCAGCCGTCAGCCGAAATGGGGAGGCCGAAGCACACAGCTAGGGCTGCGGTGGGCTATGGGTATGGGAGAATGAAACTAGGCTTTGGCCCATTGAAATATTTAGGCTTGGAGCTGCCTAGTTGGGCTCAACCCATAGTTAATTTTTGCCACGGTCTGGACGGTTAACCACGGTCTAGACCAGACCAAACCGTTCCAGACCACAAGTGAAAGAGGCAAACCATGGACCAGACCAAATTGTATTCATGGTCTAACGGTCCGGACCAAACCGTACGGTACGGTCTAACCCGCGGTTTGTCATACGGTTTGGTCTAAATTCCCAGCCCTAGTATGAACAATATGATTAGGCAAAACGTATAGGGTAGGGTGTTACATAAAATAATTTTAAAATATGAAATCTCGTTGTGATTCATTATAAGAGGTATGCATCAAACTATTATTCTGTAATTGTAGGAATCTTCAATATTATATTATTGACATTTTATTTTGTTAAGAGTTTATTTTTCTATTATATAGTTATTTTTTTATTGTTGAAGAAAGACATCCCTGCCCGATTTTCTGGCTCCGCCACTGCCTATAACCACAGGAAAGGATTCAGATATGAGGGTAAAAACGTCCCCAAGTAAAGGTATCCAAATTTGGGTTTATTATAATTAGGGTTCATGAGTTCCAATTAAAAATCTTAAATCCAAATATGGACGTAATTAATTAAAGATACCCATGAAAGCTCACCAAAAACCCTTTGGATCCCCTCCCCAAACTTCAAGTGTAGGATGGGTTCATGATCAAACCTATCCACTATGGGGTGCCTAACGATTACCAAATTACATTACCTTATTCAACATCTAGTTTAGCAAGACGTTACTGTCTATCTTCTCCCAGGCCAGCAATGGCTAAAGCCAATTTAGATATAACTTTTCTGAAAATGGTCTTGCTCGTAAGAAGAGGAAGTTTGGACTTTGGACAAGACCTCCAAAAATATGTTAGAAAAAAAATTTTGTGGAAGAAAGAATATCCAGCAGACACATGCAGATGCAGGCGATAAGGAAGGACAATTTTTTTAACCTTTTCTAGGTGACCGATAAATTTGAATGAAGGATGATGGACTATCGATAATTCAGCCCATTGGGCCCTAAATGACCCCAAAAAATGCACCTAAAAGATTGTTATATAAAGCCCAAAGCCCCCTCTTCCTATTTTAAGCATTCCTTTTGCCAGACTTCTTCTGTTCTGGAGATTCTGAGTTTATCATTGGAAACAAGAGTGGAGTAAGAGTGGAGTGGCCTATTAGACCATCTCTAGAACTGCAAATAAGCCAATATGTTCAGCTCGACGTTCTGCTCCCAATAAAAACCCTCCTTTGGTATTCAACTTAGCTTGTTTATTAATGAGTTTGAGGTCAAGTTATGCTTTGTTCAGCTAGTAAGGCTCGCAAGACAACTTGACTTGATAGCTTATTGAACTCAATTTATGAGCTATCTTGTTTTAATATATGACAGAATCGCTAGTGAGACTCCTCGACTAACAACTTATTGACGAATTGATTAACAACTTATCAGCTGGCTTGTTGATAATTCATAGGTTTGTTAAATTTTATAAATGACTACATTTGATGCTTAAGACTTTGAGCACATGGTCAAATATGTCTCATTTATATTTTTAAAGAGAAATTATGTATCATAGATTTTTTAGATATTAATTATTATTAAATACCTTAATGTGAACACTTAAAATTTATGAACTAAATCATATGATACATGAGGTCGAGCCGATCTCTCGAGATGATTGATGAGCCAAACTATAGTAGAGCTCGTGACCTCATTGACAAGTTAAACTTGCGTCGATCTCGAGTCATACACAAGGTAAGGGTTTAGTAAGAAACATTTGCAACCCCAATCATCTTTATCTCAACCATTAATAAGCAATTTTTGAAGTGGTCCTTACTGCCACATCACTAATTTAAGCAAATATCACATTAATTTTTTTTTCCAACTCTTACAACTCCGAAAACAATAAGCAATTGCCAATAGTGAGACTCATACAATTTCTTAATACATTATATATGAATTGCTTAATACATATCCTTGCTAGCAATCCCGATATACATATCCTTGTTAGCAATCTCTCGAAAGCTTAATTCATATGAATAAATGTAGGTTGATGAACCAATAACATATACAAGCTTTCAGGTTAGTTGTTTATTGATTTTGCAAGTGAGTCGGTTCATCAACCTACATTTATGATGTCTTGAAAGCTTGTATCTTTTATTGGTTCATAAATATGTTTTTTACTACTTTATTCATATGAATTTAACAGAGTTGCTTCTTTAATTGCACAAAAAACTCTTTTATCGGGGACTTTATTAGTATCAACAGCATATCACTACCTAATTTTGTATACATAATGCATTGTACTCCTTGACTATCTATAATTTGTATAAAAAAATGAATCTTCATTAAGAGAAAGACTCCAAGGAGCATATGATCGATTGATAACAAGAACCAGCTATGCAGGTAGAATACATTAGTTTAGTAGTCAGCTCTAAAATGATAGATGAGGATATTGTCATGTTAAGATACTTGTTGTTACAGCCTTTTCCACCTAGAATATGTCGATTAAGGTGAAGTGATAAAATTGAGAATTTAGATTGTGGTTAATAGCTTTATGCATTGTTATAAGAACCGAACCGGATCAATGGCCGGGCCAGTAGAACCGTCAAACCAGTTATGATAGCGGTTTGATTCATTGCTTGAACAGTTATTGATGGACCAAACGGTTTTTCACGGTTACACATAAAATCAGATGAACTAACACGGTTTAATTGGTACACCGGTTCACTATTTTAACCAACAAATGCTTTAACTGGTCCACTGGTCGACTTTACGTTGTCTACTACCGACTAGAGCTATAATTTTTAATTTGAATTAAAAAAAATGTGGTTTCTTTTTGTGAGATGGTTGGAATGATTTATTAGATATTTTGGTGATGATATGAATTTGAATTTGTTTATGGTCAATGATAATTTCATTCTTAAATTAGTGTAATATACATGTCTTATATGTTATATATCATGAACGATTCTATCAATAGTTCACCAACGGTTTTGTAACGGTTAACCGTTGAAGTCTAAACCACTAACTTTTCTGTTTCAGCCTCCGATCCGGTTATGAAAACAGAGGCTTTTAAGTGTCACGGAATAATTGAATTAGCTACTAGCAGTCTAGCATATAGTCATCAATACTGAACCAGTTGGGCCTGAAATGAGTCTAACGGACATAACAATTGATTTAAAATACACCTTTAAAATATTTGTGATTGGGGGCCCAAAACTCCCTCCTATACATTTCACCAGTCAGGCTTCATATTTTCACTTCCAATATGAAATTAACTAGCTTAGTACCCGGTCTCTTGGCCGGGCGTAATCTCAGAAATTGATACTTTGATTTTGACTATATTACCATTAGTATGTCTGCGACGATGGACAGAAGTAGCTCAACAACACCATAATAATATGATGGAAAGTTATTATCCCACTGCATTACAAAAGAACAGTAAAACATAAACACTATAATGGACAATCCAAATGAATTCATTAGTCCTAAATCGAGCCACATTATTGCCAAACACCCTAATGTCTCTATAGTGAACATGAAAAAACCAAATGAATACTTACCTGGCTTCAATTCCCGATGGTGAAAATGGAAGCCACGAAGAGATTTCATAAAGAAAACCCAATCTGGATTGCCCTTAGACCAAAAACACAGTGACACCAAATGTGATGAATCTCTGGCTTAGAAAACCAAAACCAACAATGTCCAAATCAAGTCGATGAAAGGTATAGGCCAATTTTTTTCCTGATAAATAGTTTTATTAATTAAAATAACAGAAATAATAAAAGAAATAATATGTTGTAGAAATCTCATATACAAACAAAAACAAAAAGGCAAGCAACATATGCCTAGTAATACCAACATATAACAACTTTTGTCAATACCCCTACCACTATGAAATCCTACCAAATCACTCCTAATCACTCTGCTACACTAGACACACAAATGACTTACAGCTCTGCACTTTCTGTCTCTTTAGTATGTATAAGTCAATTGTCATGTAACCTCTCCATTATCATGATTTTTATCCTTCTTGACAACAAACACGCTGATTGGTACTTTCTTACTCCTTCGTGGCAGCTACATGGCATTTTGCATCAATACACATTAATCCAAACGACCATTCCATTGCTGCAGTTTATGGCTTGAGGTAATATCACTTCAGTCATAATACGAATTTACATGACATGAAAGAAATGATCAGTATAATAGCCTTGTAAAATTAGAGTACCAATGACGATTACTCTCCTCTCCTCGGTGGCTTCGTCAATTAATGAAATTGATGGCTATCTCTACCAACTTATTCTATATGATCATAGTATGGTCCTTTGTATAAACCGTTTATGTCGTACCCATTTTTGCATCGCAACTCCAAGAGCTAACTTGTTGGGACTCTCCTCTAAGTAAACAACTTGTATCAATATCAGGCCTGACAACAAAAATTGTTTTGGTCGAGATACTATCAGGATCTTGTGCTGCTCTAAAGAAGCCGAAACCGTTTCTCGGACCTCCGTCAACCCCCAATCAATTTATCATGGGTCATTGCTCTCTTGCCATCTAAATTAAAGAGGAAGCTTAGGCTAGTCTCTTTCATAGCTTAACTTAACAATTTCTTAGAGGAGATACAATCACAATTCACAATTACAGAATAACCACCTCAGATAATACAATCTTATGGAAATAACACTAATGAAGAACCCAAATTACAATTCTCTACATGTTTCCTATGAGGGTGTGCATGTGCAAATTAAGAAAAATAGAAAGATTAAGGAGGGATCTTACTTGGTTTGCAGGTTTGATGAGCAAAAATCCTGTTAATAAATTCCAGGTGGAGATGTCCAATCGGTCAAGTCTAGACATGCATATATTTCAACAGGCTATACTATAAACACAAAGGGTTCGGTTTGTCCTTCCCATGACAACATATGCTCACCATATATTTATTCCTTGCAGAGAGAAGAATATCAAACCACCTTGTATCTAGTCCAATTATGGCAATCACTCGTGCTTTTTATATTGTAGTAATAAGAACTCTATTTTAAATATAGAAGCAAGTGACCACTATCACGAAACATAATATTGTAAAAACTTATCTACGATCATGAGGTTATTTCACTCAAAAGAAACCATATTTTATATGTTGAAGATCACCATTATAGTTTGAATAGTTCAATTCGGTAACGTTCTCAGCTCCTACATATAAAATCTATGTAAAAGTGGTATGATTGAAGCTATTCCCTATGTTAACACTAAACAGAATAATCTTTGTTTACTGGAAATTAACCACAAAAATATTCCAAATCAGAAAAATGATGATACTGAAAATGAGTATCATAACAAGAGCAACAAAAAGTATAGCTATGTATCTTTAATCAACTCAAAAGTCAACCTAGAAAAGCAACCAAATGAATTGATGGTTAAGAGATCACACATTACTATCAAAGAAACTAAATAACCCACCAGTCACTGTCAGCTCCCCAAGCAAGAAACCTCAACCTTTCCATATTTACCCCTTCAAAAATTGTTGTGGCGTAAATATATAGGTGGAGGAGGTTAGGTGGTTGTCGAGTCTTGTGGGAAGGTTTGGCGAGACGACGATAGTTGAGCCTTTAGTGGGACGTGACACTATTTGGACCCGCTTACATTAGGTGCGCCTTTTCCATCCGTATTCAACAAATCAACATCACTCAATCTTTTCATATTTACCCCTCTCTTAAAGACACATGTTATTCACTCAAAACTTATGTGTTCAAAAATATTGTTGTTTTATAGTAGTTATAAAATAAAGTCTATGTTAAGAATTTTGCATCACTTCTACACATTCAATATTGTAATTCGATATGCAATACTTGCACTAATGACGTTAGGGTTGTGATTTTAAAATTATTCTCCTTTTATAAAAATATAAATAGAATTAATTATTAAACTCGAATTAAAATAATCAAAATATAAAGATTGAAGTACAAATACCAAAATAATATTTATGGGAGAGTTTGTGGGTTAGCTAACCATGGTGAAAAATTCTGTTTGAGCCAAGATACCCCCTCGAAGTTCGTACGTCTCCCCTCTCCAGACGTCTGCCTGCACACACAAAGAGGAGGGCGCCCCGGCCCGTTAATCCTCCGACGCCCAAGTTAGTTTCTTAGAGAGAGAAGTGTTCTCAAATAGAGTTTTGGTGAGAGAGAGTCCAACCTTCGTAAATGCTATCAACTGCCCCTATTTATACTCACCGAACTCGAGGTTGATCTCCTCCTCGTCACTGTTCTAATTTAATGCTCTGTGCCCCCTTTGTCAGACACCCAACTGCCTTGTCAGGCTCCTGACACGCGACAGGCGCCTGCAGGCAGTGGACCACCTGCCAGCTGGTCTCCCTTTGGCTTTTAGTGTTTCATTCCTTGGGCCCTTCCCCTTGCTTGGGTCTGAGCCTCTGAGGGCTTCTATTGGAGCCCTTTTTGGGCCCTGGCCCCCAATTCTTCTTTTTGGGGGGGCCCGACTCCTGATTGCTGGGTAATACCCCCAACAATTGCCCCCCAGTCAGGTGCTCATGGCTTTGCCTTTGAGCGCCTGGCTGATTCTCCTATTGCGGTCTGGTATCCTCTTTGTTATGGGACGCCTGCTTTTCGGCGCCCTATGTGGCATTCTTACTACCTTCATGGTTCAGGGGCACGCTTGCTAATCCCCTTTTCGCTGACGGGCATCCCGTCGTTGCTGCTGCTCCTTGCGAAGCTTCTTCGTTTGTGTTTCTCAGACGCCTCCTGATGGCTCTCCGTTTGTGTTTCTCGGACGCCTCCTAACGGCGCTTTCCGCGCAGGCGTCCCAAGCCCTTATGCCCCCCACGCGGGGGGATTTTGACGTGAGTCCCACCTTTGGCTTGGCGGGAAAATGCGAAATTTCAAACTTGGAATTTTAAAAAAGAAATTCGAATTTGAAATTTCAGAATTTCCAAGAAAGGGAAAGGTGGGGGAAGCTCAAAAGTCCGCCCGTGATATGGACACGTGGCACAGCGGCGCGGGTCCTGTCGTGGACCTTCGCTTCCTTTAAATACCCCATCCCCCTTAGTTCTTGTCACTTTCCACCATTCGCTCTCTCTCTAAAGTTTCCTCTGACTTCTCTCTAGAGTCTGCTCTGACTTGTTTCTTGTCAGTCTCTGCAACGACCGTCCTTTTTCTTTGCCCCGTCCAAAATGTCTTTCCCGCAACAAGACAAGACTTCAGGACACGGCGCCTCGGGCGCAGGCGCACCTGGTGCGGGTGCTTCGGGCGCAGGCGCCTCTGGCGCGGGTAGTGAAACAAGGCGCCCAGTTCAACGCGGTAAGGGTCCCTTTTTCCTTTATCAGTTTCGTTGGGTTTATTCGAGTCACCTAGGGTAGGGCGTCACTTACCTCGTGTCCGCGTTGCGTCTGGGTCATTTGTTGGTTTAGAGCGGGCGCCTGCCTCAGCATCCGGTGGACCGTCAACTTCCGCTGGGCCGTCAAGTTCTTCGGCGCCCGGGTTCTTGCCTGCTGACGGGTCCTACAGGATCACTTCATGGGAGAAGTGTTTTCCTCCCGATCATCTTCCCACCGCGACGTCTCACTTACCCTTCGAGGTGGCCGGGCCACAACATACGTCAACCGTCACTTTAAGCCGGGTCCATGAGTTGGTGACCAGCCTCCAACTTCCACGAGACTGGTGGTATGCGCCTCCTTCGCCTTTGTCCCGGGTAGGCGTGTGTGGCCCGAAGTGGATCGGGATTTATCAAGAATACTTCCGTTTCGGGCTGCAGTTTCCCCTTGACCCAATCATGGAGGGAATCTTGACGACCTGCGGCTGCCCTCTTGGGCGCCTGTCTCCCTCGGTTATCACGGTCGTCATTCTGTTCAAGTTGAGGTGCCGTCAGCATAACGTGGAGCCCACCTTCAACCTGTTCAGATATTTCTTCAAGATGGCGCCTCTTGACAATTGCATGTCTCTTCAGAAACGAAAGAAGCGCCCCTATCACTTCGTGATACGGTGTCCCAAGTGGAACCGAAGCTGGTTCAACGGCTTTTTCTTCGTTAAGGCCTATCAGGACTCCTTCTTTGAAAGTGGGGGCGCCTTTGTTAGGCATTGGGAGTTGGGTCAGGTCGAGGCCTTTAACTCGCCGGTGGTTTTGACGAAGTCGGAAAAGGCCGGCGCCTCCTTAATTTGCGAGGAACCCGTGGAATTACGCCCCGCAGAGAACCGCCGCCCATGATTGAGGCTTATTATAACAATGGTTTGTAGGCGTCTAGGTGTTCTATTCCCTTGCTCTCTTGTTTGTGTTGTGAACTAACTTATTTTTACCATATGCAGGGGCGGATTATTCGAGCATCGCTAAGCTGATGAAGAGTCGGCTGGCTACCATGACGGCGGGGGCGGCTGCGGCGGCGTCTGCGCAACAAGGGGGGCCCACTCAACAAGAGGCGCCTGTTCAACAAGAGGCGCCTGCCACTCAATCACAGGCGCCTCCAAAGAAGAAGAAGAAGAGGGCTGTGAAGGGCGGCATCGCCCGTGCGCATACAGCGATCGTGGCATCTTCCGCTCCGGAAGAAGAGGGTGGGGCGCCCGATACTGAGCCCGCGGATCCTGCCGAGCAGGAAGTTAACTCCGTGGAGGAGGAGGAGGAAGAGGAACCTCTGCTCCATCGAGGAAAACGGGCCGGTTCCCCCTTGGCGTCTGTCCGCACGAAAGCTGCCAGGGGGAAAGGAAACGTAGGCGCCCCTCCTCCCGCCGTCGAAGAAGAGGAGGAGAGGGTTGAGGGCGGGGGCGCCCGATATCACCTCAATGAAGAGGGGCGTTTTGTTGGCCCTGATGGGCGCCCGCCAATCTTCCGGCCACATCGGGCTGATGTGGGGCGCATTAACTTGCCCTGCTCACCCCTAGTGGCCATTGACCGAGGCTGCGCGATGGGGTTGGCTATTACGGCCGCCAAATCGTGGGAGGTTCCGTCCGAGCTGAACGGTGATCATCTCTTCGCGGAGTTGGCCCAAGTGGGCGCCAAGGTATCTGTTTTTTTTTTTTTACTTGTATAATTTTGGTGGGGAAGTTTTCTTACTCTGATAATTTGCCGACCCTTCTTATTTGACCATGTAGATCCTCCTGTTTGCCGAGAGAGGCGCCCGACGCCTCAATGAAACAAAACAAGAGGCGCTCGAGGCCTCCTCCTCTGCTTCCCAGGCGAAGTTAGATCTAGAGAACGCGACTGCACGCCGCGAGCAGTTCGCTAAGGAGTGCGAGGAGGCCCAAATGAATGCGGCCATGGAGTTGTCACGCCTTCAAGGCGCCCTTGAGGAGGAGCGGAAGAAGCTGGCGGATCTCCAAGCGGAGAAGGATGTGTTGGCGCAAGAAGCGGGCGCCCAGGCCAGCGAGATAGACATTCTCAAGGAGGAGAAGAAGAGGTTGCAGGACGCCTGCAAGGAGGCCAAGAAATCCTTGAAGGAGGCCCGGAAAGAAATTTCCGGATTGCGGCACTCTTTGGACAACTTTGAGGAGTCCGAGACTGGGAAGGGAATGTGCGCCAATGCCATTCTGACCGGCATTGAGATTTTGAGGGAGAATTTGCAGAAGGACCACCCCGACCTTACTTGGGATCTCTCGGAGATGGCTGAGTACGTGATCGGCGGAATGGAGACGCCTCGCGGAACAAGCGGGGCGCCTGAGCCATCTGCTCCTACCCCACCTTCTCAGAGGGCGCCTAGTGCTGGAGACGCGAACTCGGGCGGGGAGTACCGTGCTTATTTGTATTTGACTTTCCCAACTTTCGTACATTTATTATATAATGTGAGAACTTGTGTTTCATGCCAATCGTTTCATGCCTTAGTCTGTTTTGTGGTTTTGGGCGCGAAATGGGGCGCATTTATGTTTTTCGAGAGGGCGCAATGTTAGGGCGCTTTTGCGAAAGATGGGCGCGGGGTGTGGCGCTTTACTTTACTCGGTATTACCGGGCGCTATGTTGGGGAGCTTTTGTGTCACACGAAACATTTTAAACCGAACGCACAATCACTATTGGGGCGCTATAGAAAGGGCGCTTTAGTAACAATACGGCGCTGCTTTTTCGGGCGCTTTGGTCACAACACAAACATACCTACATACTTGTCTTAACACAAAACAAACACTTGCAGAACTCCATTTTCTTTCGCCTTCCTTAAATCGAGGCATCGTCTTCGGATGTGGCGCCCGCCAAGTAAGATCGCAGGTTTTGCGCATTCCACGTTCGTTTCACCACACGGCCATCGATATGTTCTAGCTTGAACGTACTGGGTCCTACCATCTCCCGGACTCGATATGGGCCTTTCCATTTTGGTGCCAGCTTCCCCTCGCGGGCGTCGGGACGGAAGTCTCGTTTAAGGACGAGGGCGCCTTATGTGATCCCATGGGCACGCATCTTTTTGTTGTAGTACCGGGACACCTGCCTCTTCATTTTTTCCAGGCGGATCGCCGCTACTTCCCTCACCTCTTCTACCATGTCTAGGTCATTTGATCGTGCCTCGTCATTGTCCTCTGGGTCGTACTGGGCAACGCGGTAACTCGGGGTGTTGAGTTCCACCGGAATTACTGCATCGCTCCCGTAAGTGAGGGCAAAGGGTGTTTCTCCTGTGGCAGTTTTGTAGGTAGTACGATGCGCCCACAGCACACTTGGCAGTTCCTCCACCCATCTCCCTTTGGCGCCTGTCAGTCGTGTGTGTAAGCCACGGAGAATGCTTTTGTTAGCGGCCTCTGCTTGACCATTTGCTTGCGGGTAGGCCACCGAAGAGAAACGCAACACCACCCCATTGTCATCACAAAACTCAATGAATTTTTTGCAATCGAACGGTTTTCCGTGATCCGTGACAATGGATTCAAGCAAGCCGAATCGGGTGAATATGTTCTTCCTGGTGAATTTGCGCACTTGGGCCTCTGTGACTGTGGCCAAGGGTTCCGCCTCTACCCACTTGGAGAAGTAGTCGACTGCCACTATCAAGTACTTCATCTGACCGGGCGCCTTTGGAAAAGGGCCCAAAAGGTCCATGCCCCACTGGGCGAACGGCCAGGCTCCTACATTGCCTTGCATGGGCGCCGCCGGAATGTGGATGTCGTTTGCATGGATTTGGCACTGGTGACAGGCGTCCACGTGTGCCCTTGCATCTCGCCTCATCGTCGGCCAGTAAAACCCCTGTCGCAACAATGTCTTCTCCAGACTTCGGGCTCCCGCGTGCATTCCACAGGTTCCGCCATGCACCTCCTCGATTGCCCCCCTGCTCTCCTCTTCGTTTAGGCACCTTAAATAAGCCCCCGTGTGGGATCGCTTGTATAGTTGCCCCTCTATTATGGAGCACCTGGCAGCTTTGCGGCGGAGGCGCCATGCCTCCTTTGGGTCGTCAGGCACCACACCATTTGTTAGGAACAAGACGATGGGTGCCATCCATCCGGGATCGGCGCCCCCGCTGGATATGATGGCAACCAGGTGTTCACAGGGTGCTTCAGAGGTGACAATGACCTTTCGCTCCTCCTCGAAGTCTATTGCTGTTGCTAGCTTGGATAAGGCGTCGGCATGGGCATTTTCCTCGCGTGGGATGTGTATGAAAGATATTTCTCCAAACCACGCCCTCAGCTCTCGCACCCTTCGCACGTACCCTTCTAGTGCTTCCTCCTTAACCTCAAAGACACCATTAAGTTGATTGATCACAAGGGCCGAATCAGATCTGATATGTACTTTGCGGGCGCCTAATTCCTTGACCATGCTCATGCCGGCGATCACTGCTTCGTATTCGGCGGCATTGTTCGTTTTCAGTTTTGCGAATCGCAACGCGACTTCGTGCATCGCCCCGCCTGGAATTATCATCACGATTCCTGCTCCTGCGCCCGTACGACTGGCAGCTCCATCCACCTGCACTTGCCAACATTCATTCGTGCCCTTCTCCGACTCTGCCACTCCCTCGGCAATGAAGTCGGCCAAGACCTGCGCTTTTATCGCTGGTCGGGGCGCATACTTGATGTCAAACTCACTCAACTGAACTGCCCACTTAACGAGGCGCCCCGCCACGTCCATTGATCCCAGCGTAGATTTCAAAGGCAGATTGGTGAGTATCACAATCGTGTGCGCCTGAAAATATGGCCTTAGCTTGGTCGCCGCCATCACAACTGCTAGCGCCGCCTTCTCGATGGATGCATATCGTCTTTCATGAGCGACCATGGTCCGACTGACATAGTACACCGGCCTTTCCTCTCCAGAGTGGGCTTCCCTTGAGACAAGTACCGCGCTTACCGATACTTCCGACACGGCGATATAAAGGTACAAAGTCTCTCCCATCTTAGGCGCCGTCATAACTGTTGGGGCGGCCAGAAGTCACTTCAATTCTTCAAACGCCGGATCACACTCCTCAGTCCATTGGAAACGTGTTCCCTTTTTGAGCGTTCGGAAGAAAGGGGCGGCCTTGTCCGCAGATCGGGGAATGAAGCGCCCCAGGGCCGCTAATCTTCCCGCTAAACCTTGTACCTCCTTGGGCGCCTTAGGTGGTGCCAATTGGAGAACGGCGTCCACCTGCTTCGGATTGGCCTCGATGCCCCGTTTAGTAATCATGAATCCTAGGAACTTGCCCGCTTCAGCGCCAAACACACACTTTAACGGATTGAGGCGGAGATTGTGCGCCCGCATAACTTGAAACGTTTCCCGTAAGTCCTCCAGATGGTCCTCGCGCTTCCGACTCTTGACTATCAAGTCGTCCACGTAGGCTTCCACGTTTCGGCCAATTTGCTTACGGAAGACATTGTTGACCATCCTCTGATAAGTGGCGCCCGCATTTTTGAGCCCGAAGGCCATGACCCGATAGCAAAAGTTTCCGAAGGGTGTCATAAAAGCTGTCTTAGGCCGGTCTTCCTCCGCCATCGGGATCTGGTGGTACCCCGAGAACATGTCCACAAAACTCAACATCTCATCATATGCCGTGGCGTCTACCAGCTGGTCTATTCGGGGCATCGGATAGGCGTCCGTTGGGCACGCTCTGTTGAGGTTTGTGTAATCCACACACATTCTCCAATCCCCTGACGGTTTCGGCACAAGCACCACGTTCGACAGCCAAGTGACATAGGATGTTTCCTCAACCAGGTTGGCGCCCATAAGCTTATCCACTTCGACCCTGAGTGCCGCCTCCTTTTCCGCCGATAAGTTTCTCCGTTTCTGCTGTACGGGGCGCTTACCTTCCTCGACCGCCAGTCGATGCACGGCCGTTTCGAGGGTGACACCCGGCATCTCCAACGCACTCCAGGCGAAAAGTTCCGCGAACTCTCTCAAAAGGGCGATGATGCGCTCTTTCATTTCGTTGGACGCCTCCGCCGATATTCTCACTTGTCTTTCTGGGCGCTCAGCGTCTAGTGCCACCATAAGTTCTTTGTCGGCCGCCTCAGCTCGGGGCGACTCTTCCGCCGCGATTTCCATCACGTTGACTGCTTCGGTACACCTCCGTTTTCGTACCGTTTCTTTTGCGTAACGCGGGGCGCCCCGCCCTCGCGCTACGCCTACTCCTTGTGGCGCAATGAACTTCAACGTCTGATGGCAAGTGGAGGCCACGCCATTAAACAAGGTCAGGAGGGGTCTCCCCAGAATCGCGTTGTATGGCGACGGGCAGTCCACTATTCCAAAATCAATGGCACGCGTCACCCTTTGTTCCCCATCGCCCAAGGTAATCGGTAGGCGCACTCGCCCTATCACTTTGGCGGGTGCCCCCGAAAAGCCAACCAACACCGACTCGGAGGGTCTGATGAGTTCTGGCGATAGTTGCATGCGTGCCACTGTGTCCTTGAATAATACGTCCATCGAACTCCCCGTGTCAACAAGCATTCTCCTGACCTGGCATCCTGCCACCACTCCTTGGATTTCTAGGGCGTCCATGGATGGGACCATGCACGCTTCCTCGGGCGCCCTATTGAAGCTGATGTCTATCGCTTCTTGTACTTCCGCCGACACTGCCCTTAAGAGGCGGTTCGCCTCTATCTTCTCTCTCAAGTCCACCGTGCCCGAAATAGCCTCTATAGTCAGACGCACCCGTTCGGGCGCGTTTTCTTGATCAAGGTCGTCAGGCGGTGGTGGCAGTAGATCTTCCATTGTCTTTTCCACATCAGCCACGCAGGCCCGGTGCACTCTTTCTTCAGGCTTCTTGACAAAGTCACTGAGCATCCCTCTGTCAGCCAGGCCTTGCAACTCGGTCTTCAATTGGTAGCAGTCGGCCGTGTGGTGTCCCACCTCTCGGTGGAAGTCACAATATCGATCCAGGTTCCGCTCATTGGGCTGTCCTCTCATGGGACCTGGCCACCTGATGTGATAGCCCTTCTCCTTGACGTGCTGGAGTATGTTCTTCAGCGTGTCGGTGTACTCGGCAAAGGGCCCCCTAGGTGCCGGACGCCCGGTGTCCGTTCTCCTGGGAGGGGGGGGGGGGGGGGGGGGGTTTGCAGGCGCATACCCCGAACCGCTCGCAAAGTGCGGTCTCCTTGCCGTCTCCGCCTCCTCTCCTTTGGCCTTCCGTCTGTCGGCCCTCCTGGCCGCCAACGTTTCTTCGAGCATGATTACCTTCTGCACCCGGTGATCCAGGTCTTCAGTGCACACCACGTCTCTCTTTTCTAGCGATCTGCACAATTCCTCGTTGGTGGTGCACTCGTTCAGGCACACCCCCAACACTGATGGATGTACATCCTTCACTGCCAGGGCCACAGATAACCACCTCTCATAAAACTCCCTCAGCGCCTCTCCCTCTCTTTGCTTGATCTTGAACAGGGCGCCTATGGTTAGGGTGCGTCGTTTTCTGCTGGCGAACTTCGCTAGAAACATCTCCGCGAATTGCTCAAAGCACTCGATGCGCCCTTCTTCAATTTGATAATACCAGTCGAGCACCACGCCCGAGAAGGTTGACGGGAACACCTTGCACAGAGTGGCGTCTGTACTGTTGTAAAGCTGCATCTTGGTGAAATAACCGTTGAGGTGGTCCTCCGGATCAGTGGTCCCATCATAGGTGGGAAGCGGGGGGATGTTGGTTCCTGCAGGCTCCGTTAGTATGTTACGTGCCAAAGGCTGTCTCACGGGTCTGTGACGAGACAGGCGTCCCAGAATTCCTCCATTCCATCCTCCCGTCTCTGGTCCATCGTAGTCGCGCGGGCGCCACAAACTGGGGCGCCTCTGATATCCCGACTCACTTTCAGTCTCCGCCACCCTTTCTCTTTTCTTCGTCGGACTGGGCGTCATCCTTCCACCTCTCTTTAGGGTGTCGACCTCCCTTCGGAGCGCCTCGATAGCTCCGTCTTGGTCCTCAATGATTCGGAACAATTCTCTCTTCGTCATCGAGGCGCCCTCCGACCCCCGAAACATGTCATCACTTTCCTCCCTCTCATCCATCTCGGGCGCCAACCCCCTCAATTGTTCCAACTGGTCCTCCGTAACCTCCTCCCTTTCCCTTCCATCACTCACCTCCATTCCCTCACTCATAATCTCTGGTTATACTTCCCCTTCCTGGCGCGCCAATTGTTTGAGCCAAGATACCCCCTCGAAGTTCGTACGTCTCCCCTCTCCAGACGTCTGCCTGCACACAGAAAGAGGAGGGCGCCCCGGCCCGTTAATCCTCCGACGCCCAAGTTAGTTTCTTAGAGAGAGAAGTGTTCTCAAATAGAGTTTTGGTGAGAGAGAGTCCAACCTTCCTAAATGCTATCAACTGCCCCTATTTATACTCACCGAACTCGAGGTTGATCTCTTCCACGTCACTGTTCTAATTTAATGCTCTGTGCCCCCTTTGTCAGACACCCAACTGCCTTGTCAGGCTCCTGACACGCGACAGGCGCCTGCAGGCAGTGGACCACCTGCCAGCTGGTCTCCCTTTGGCTTTTAGTGTTTCATTCCTTGGGCCCTTCCCCTTGCTTGGGCCTGAGGGCTTCTATTGGAGCCCTTTTTGGGCCCTGGCCCCCAATTCTTCTTTTTGGGGGGCCCGACTCCTGATTGCTGGGTAATACCCCCAACAAATTCCTTGTTAGAAATTTACTTTAAGCTATGTACTTCTTCAGAACACATCTTGTTAGATTATCTAAGGTTAATAGGAGTACCTGGATTCATGTTGTAGATCATCTCGATCTTGATGTAGAAACTGGTGGATGATCTATGACTGGACGATACTGGCGACAGCACGACTCGGGAGGTTTTGCGGCCTTCCTCAACAAAGCCGCCTCAATTCCTCTACATAAGAGCTCTCATCTTCTTGATGGAGAGAAGATGAGATTGTTTGGTCTTGGTGTGTTGGGGACCACAATCTCCACTCCTTTATATACAAGTTTCACAATGGGCTGCCATAAAACCCAAGTGGACATGTATGTGGTTTCCTCCCATTGGACCCATATTGGGCTTGAGTAATCATGGGCTCCATGTATTGGCCACTTACAGTTAGCCCATCAAAACCAAATAGCTAATATATATTTTGTGAATTTGCTAGCTCACTTAAGTTAGGAAATGAAATTCTTAACAATCTCCCATTTGGACGGTATAATTTCACAAACACTTATATTACGAAATTCTTTAGGCACACAACCGTATGCTATTCATAAAATTATTGAGCCCATTATATCCACCTTCTTCCGTAAAACCAAAACATACTTATTATAATAGTGAAAACGGAAATACTTAACAGCCGGAGGCTGGAAGGAAAATGAATAGCTTTCCGTAACCGTAATTACTGTTATAACAGAAACCAAAACTCACAAAATAATAAACTGAAAGATAATAATTAATTAACCACTTCCTGCAACTAGCTATAATAGTTAAATAATCCTTCCGTAACAGCCTCCTTTTCCATCCATAGTCTCATAATTAACCAATAGCTCTTATTATTGAAACTAACACAACCGTTTTTTCCCCCGCAAAGTCAGTGTTGAAAAGATAGTCACAAGGAGGAAGAAAGAAAAACGCGGGAGTCGACCAATAGTCGAACTCCCGATGAGAGGGCCTTTTGTGCCACATGATGTGCAACCCTATTTAGTCGACGAAAAACAAAGCAGTAAAAAATCCAACTGAAGTGAGAAGCTAAGCTCCGAGTATCCTCCAGTAGAGCTCCACCCCGATCATGCGCAAGTAGCCTCCCACCATCCCGCCGTATCAATTGTTGTGAATCCCCTTGAAATTTCACAGAGACAAAGGAATGTGTCAGACACCACTGTATGGCCTCCAGTATAACAAATGGATCTTGTAATCCTTCATAACACTTTCCGAAAGCAAAGAGAATATTACTTGACAATTGGAAACCCACAAAGCCAATACTACCTTCGTGACTATGCTTGACCACACCATCAAACTAAACATTAATAGTGTTCAAGAGGTTTCTTCAACATCAGGGGCGTCATTTCCAAGTGCTCCATCAAATCTCATAAAAATGCCACCTAGTGGACAAGACAGCCGCCACCGATCGACTATTGTGCAATTGATTCTTCACATGCAAAATGAGCAAACAAAGGTCCCTACTAGGACAATCCAGGCCAAAGAGCCAACAAGTCAACATAGACACAAGACAACAATTCGCCCTTGAAATAGAGTACCAGGGCATCGAGAAACCCTAGATAACCGGCACCACCCGATACACACCTAAACTTTTTTTCTTTTTAATAAAAGGTTACAACCTAAATTCCAAAGACCTAACAATTTGCAAGTATATAATTTTAAATTGAAGGCAATAGATACATACGAAAAAAAAGAAAAAGTTGGAAAGAATAATTAAAAACAAATTAAGTATGAAGGATAATTATTAAGGGAAAGAAAGAAATAATAATAATGAAATAAATAAAGGATAAAGAATACTTATCTGAACCGTCGGTCAAGAAGCGTAACCTCCACCCGGTTCGTGATTGTAACCGACAAGACCGTATTTAGACCTGTGGGAGAGATGATTCGCCGGCAGCGTAATCTCCGAGCAACTGCTAACGTCCCCAGCACCGGAGCGGAGCGGAGTAGAGCAGCCCAGAATAATGGCAGCTCGTTTCTCATCCGTCGCTACCTCGTCGGAGAACCCCGCCAGGTCAATCCAATAAACCACAAATTCGAAGAACCACCGTCACCATCGCCACCGTGGGATCACAGGCTCCATCACAACATAACCCACATCCTACTAACCAATCCGACCACTGCGCCGCCGTTCTACTCCCAATTCCTCATCGCCGAGCAGTTCTCCTGCTACCTCAACTGGGACTAATTCAAAGACTTCCGCCTCCTCTTGTGATTGTGATTTCATCGTATCAAACAAGTCCAATTACCAAATGCAAAACAGGATGGTGGGTATAACAACTCTGTCCTAACACAACCGTTACGGAAGGCTATTTACACAACCAGAAATTCTGAATTATTAATTAACTATTTAATTTTCCTATGCTTATCCGGATGATCAATTAATTATTAATTTTTTTTCATATAAGTGTAATGTGGCTATTAACTAAGCCTTACGGTAAGAAACGGTAAACTCACTTAATGCCGCATCTTCATAACTGAAACTTAAATATTACTAGCTTGTGCCCGGCCTTTGGCCGGAAGAGTTTTTTCATCATCAATTATATATTTTATATATTTAGTATTTCAATAATTTGGATGTTCTAAAATCAACATTATCATTTATAGCTGAAAAGTAAAACTGCACCCCCCATTCAAATTTTTCTGTCCATAGAGTGATTTTAGGAAGCTGATGTGACAGGGTGGTAAGAAGGGAAAAAAATAGAACTCCCCGCCAGATTACAAAACTAAGAAACCGTCCACTACCCACCTTTTCTCCTGGTTTCCCACGTCTACAATATCATTTATAATGGAAACTTTTAACTGCAACCATCATTCAAAAAATCCGGCTTCCAGAGTGATTTTCGGCAGGCTGAGCTGGCTCCCCATTTTGGCGGGTTTATTCCCCTTTCTCTTTCCCCCCAAATCACACTTTGATACTCTTTCTCCCCTGAAATCTCTTGCCTTAACCCAGCAACGACAAACTCAATCGAAATCTCGCTGGCGACCAAACACTTCCCTTCCTATCACCCACCATTAACCAAGCTTTCGATTAGATTGCATTTGTAGGCAGAGGGAGAGCGCCTTCACCGGTCAAGGACGGCAACCCACACCGTCAGACGAGCATTTTAGGCCCTCTGTTTCGTGAGATTAGTTTTCACCCACACTGTTGCCACCGCCCGCACAACTTTTGATTCGCAACAACCTAATTTGTTAGCGTCGGATCGATATGTTCCTATTCGACTGTACCTATGGAATTCTGGCATCTCTAGGGTTTGGAAGAAAGAGGCCAATATCCTTTTCTTCAGCCTTGATAACGTTGGGAAGACCACTCCCCTTCACATGTTGAAAGACGAGGTTCGCTTCTTCTTCCCTTTGATTTTGATTTTATTTTCTGGGTTCGATCAATTTAAAGGAATCTTGATTTAATGTATGGTGGGTTTTTGGCTCGGGGTCTGTTTTCTTTTCGCTTGGCCCTTATCGCAAATACTATCGGAAGCTAACAACTGTTGAATTGGATGTGTTTGTTCTATCTCTTCCTTCCTCACAAGGATGACTTCTCTGTTGTTTCCACCCGCTATTTGTCATTGTTAGTTTGCTCTCGCTGCTATTCCCTATCGACGCATTGGTAGCCTGATGTTTAGATTTAGGGGAAGATTGCCATCATTTTTTTGCAATTCCGGCAAGTCTCAATTCTCAAATTTAAGAGTTAGACCCCCTATTGTAAGAACACCAATTTTCAAGTATCCTAGAAACCGTTGTTGGGGTCCTAGATTGGGTGTTGGGAGCTGTAAGATTGAGGGTTTAGTTTTCTCATAACCCCTTTACTTAAGAGTTGCCGAGTGTGGAAAGGATACTGATGTCTTTGATTCTGTCTTTTTTGTTTTTTTTTTTTTTTGTTTACGTTGTTCACTTTAGGGTTTATTGTTTTCATCGATTTCCTCCACAAGTACTGAATTTCTTAGAAACTGCCAATTTGGCCCGCACAGAGGTGATTTTTGCATGAATAATAGTGCGGGCAAACAGAACCGCAACAGTAATGTATCATCAACCATTATGGTGTTAGAGGAGGGTTGATTAAACAGCGTCAGGTAAGCTCTCTTCTCATTCCGGTTCTTCTTTTCCCCATCCGTATGCAAAACCAAATACTAATAGTGTGTATGATATAATCGGATTACAACCCAAAACTCAGGATCCTTTCCCTCAAATTTGCCTGTTCCTAGGCCGGGTGGTGAGAAATCGTTAAGTGAGATTGATATATCTGGTACTTCACTATGTTATTGTGGTTGGATTCTTGGTTGGGTTCCTACTTTCTCTTCTGCTGGTGTGATCACAGGAATCATGAAGAATCAATCTATTACACGTTAAACTCAGCATAATGATGAACCTACTCAAATTTTTGGCACATAAACTTATTGTATGTGGGTCTCATTTCTATGCCCTTATTGTTTCTGAATTGTTTCTCTCATGTGGGTAAGGTTTCAGGTGAGTTGTATCTTTATACAACTATCACTTTTCCCTTGAGTTCGATGGGTTTATCTAATCGGTAATCTCATGAGGGAAATTGTTTGAATCATAGATTCCTCAACCTGTCATTTTCATTGTGAACTGTATTTAATAGACCCATTAATTTTCGTTGACAGTTTTTTATTCTATCTTAGGTCTTCTTCAAGAAGACCAATTGACAGCTACCCAAAGCAGGTGTCTTCCTCACTTAATGTTATTTGCATTGTTCGGAACACCGGTCTATACGTCCCGCGGTCAAAGCATTACCTATCAATCATTATTCTGTCATTCTCTTCACTGTCATGGGTATAGTAGAGTTAGTTCACTCTTTTCAGCATCACTGTTATTTTAATGTTTGTACATTAGCTATGATGACTTTGAATGGTCGTAGGTAAACAGAGTTACATAGCTATGAATGATAACATAAATTTCATTTGAGGTTGGATTAATTGGTTTTTTCGCCATATATTTTTAGAATTCAGCCATTGTCCATGATGTTGTCTTCACTTCTGTTTCTGTATGTATACACCGCAATGAAGTTACTCGCATTTTGTTTAAGGTTATGAAAGGGAGTTAGTCGACCATATAATGAGATGCACTTCTCTTCACAAAATTAAAATATGGTGCTTGCTGTAGTGGAGGGTATGCTCAATGTAAATAGTTTTCTGGGTGTTGCACTGTATATTTCCAATTTAGAACCTACCCTGAATTTGGAAGGCCATCCATTTTAACAAGGTTGTCGCTTTCGTGTCATAACTTCTAATGTTGTTGAGTACTAACTTCGAGCAAATATGTTGTTAGAGGGAGTATATGTGATTTCTGCTTCCCGTATTACAAAGATTTTCATTGATCTTTACTGCCCCGAGGTCCATCCTCTGTTAGACCAATGAGTACACTTGAATTGAAAGCTTTCCCATGTTGGTTGTTTCGGCGCTTACGTGGAAGTATTTACAAATAACTGTTATGTACTTATTTGTAGGCTGTGCCAACTACCCTTTACAATGGAACCATGATGTTGATATAACATATGAGGAAGCGCTTGCCATTCTCAACGCACTGATGTCATAGACCTTCTTTACTACCAGCTTGACGTGCAAAATATGGTACTTTCCATGTCTATGTTCTCCAAGTTAATTCTTTTTTTCATTAGGTCGTGTATTCCAATTGTGCTTGCAAACATTTGTAAACGAGTACCATCTGCTTACTGCTATCAATTGTGCTTTCAATAATGTCCGCCTCTTTTGTGCTAGATTGTTTAGATTTCAGCCTATGGTTTCTATCACATCTGACTATTTATGTTATATCTTATATGTATAGTCCTCTTCTATGTAAAGACGCATCTCAAGATTCAATAATGATTCCCAAATTACAGCTCTGTAAAACATGGTTTATCAACTATTAATGATTGGATTTTCATTTTAATGAGAAGTACAACTAATTTATTTTCCCTTCTCCAATACAGTATTGTCAGTTTAAGAGTATTTGGACTGATGTATGTTTCTCCGCATTAAACGTTTCATTTTAATCAACATCTATTCGCTTATTTGGTTTCCAATTCTGTAACTTCCGACGAGAAGAGGATTAAGTACCAGTGGCTGGTTCCTTGTGTTGCTCTTCCTTTCTTTTTTACTAATGAAGTAATTAATGCTCTCTCATGGACTTATACCACCTAACATCTTTTGTGTAATTATTTATTTCAAAATGTACCTTCCAATTTTGTGTACCACCCGTTCCATTGTTTAGTTTGACTAACTAATGCCTTTCAAATTTATAAGTAGTACCTTCTCCATCCCTTCAAAATATGCACAAGATATGGTGTTTCCTCAATTGGAAGCCTCTTTTCAACTTAAGGTTTATGGTAGCACTCAGTCAAATATTAATGTTGTGTGGTTGAATTAGAAGCACATTATTTGGCAGCAAATCTTAATTATGTTTCATGTATTCAACTTCCGAAGTAGTCATCTAGAGAATATATACTTATGTTTCAGGTGCAAGAAGTGGACGAGGCTTTGCTTCAGTGTTTGTTGCAGAGCTATACTTGTGTTGGAAGAGATTGCAACTTTTTAAAGCCGTTTAACTAGATCTTACAAGTACCTTTGTGGTTTTGTGTGTGTGTATGTATTGTAAAGCTGTTTAACTAGATCTTACATATTGATGTGAATGTGGCAAAACTGACTATAATAACTGATGGCTTTGCCATCCTAACATATTCTCTTCAACGAGGTTGGTTACTGCTACCACTCTACAACCTCTGGTGTCTGTTTGTCTCCCAAATTTGTACTAGCTTAGTGAATTAATGGTGTTTTTCCTTTCTGGAGTGGTGTAACTGTTTTAATCTGATTTTGAGTTCAACTCATTTATAGGTTAAGAGCTGTACATAGTTTTATCGAAAAGAAAATAAAACATTTTCAATATAGTAGACTTTGATGTAATTTAGTTTGTATTATGGGTGTTGAACTCTTATGCCCTTACTTAGAATTAATGGGTATTTCTCATTGTAAAATTAAGCTTAGAAAGATTATGATTGATGGTCTTTTTTATCCATGATAATATTGGATCTTAGTTTTCTTTCCAATAACTCCATGTGGGATTCAGAATTGAAATTTAATTACTCAATAACTCCATTTTGTTGATATGTACTAATCATGATTTTCTATTTACCTTGTACAAACAAAAGCACGTTGACTCATCTACGTACTAAGTTGATGTGGAAGATGAGTTATCTATGACGTTAACTGATGAGAAGTCCTCCAAAATGATACAAGTAGTTTTAGACAATATCGATGTGTAGTGTTGGGGTTTATATTTTAGGAACAAGGTTGGAAGTCTTTGGCGGTAACTTACGGGTTTTAGTGCCTTTGGTATGTTTATTATATATCTATACCTACTTTAATTGCACAATGAGAAAAGTTTTATTTTATTTCAACCTCCAGTCCAGAGGGTTTTGCGGAGGGATAATTTGGGAAGCCACAATTATGCATGCTGGCTGGGAAACAGAAACCTGTTCAGCAGAAGAGTTGTGGGCCAAAATAAGGTGTTCCGTTCCGGGCCAATTTCAATTCTCATTCCTCACATCCAATTCCACGGACCACCCACTCCAATTTAATGCTTACGAAGCTCTGCAGAACCAATCTTATCTTTGGTAACCGGAATTTGCAGGCTTATGCCCAATGCTCCCGCTTTGGATCTCCAAAATGCGAATTGGAGAAAGAGCACACATAATCCGCGGATCGTTTCTTCCGGAGTGCAATTTTGTTGGGGAAGTACGCGACTCAGACGGATTTTTGAAACTTGAAAATCTGTGCTATTAATTGGGAGTGCAGGCAGCAGAAGAGAGAACATTTTCTGACAGAATATTGTGACAGCAAGTTTTGATAAGAGAAGGAGAGGACAAATTGGTGGAACGATGGTGTAACTGAAAAAGAAAATTGTCAGCTCAGCTCAATCAAAGGATGATCTGGACATGCAACATCCAATCTCACACCCCTATCATGACAACGCCCTCCAAATGGCGTTTACAAGCTCAACTCCGACATCAGGGTTCTTGGTAGAGATGCTAAATGCATAGGTGATGCGGTAAGTGATTGGAGAAGAGAATTTTGTTTTTCGATTCTCCGAGCATGAAAGAGGGATATACAACGTAGAGATAGCAGAGAGTAGAGTTTTTTTGGATGAGAATTCAAGAAGCCATGACCAGGTGCTTCTCTTTTCGGCTGATTGAAACAGATGGCCCCTCAATAATTAACAAACTCTCCGGAGAAGAAAGAACCAACAAAACACAGATGACTTTGGAACGTGAATGGGTTTTGTAAAGAAAAATCCCTTATAAAAAGAAAGAATAGGCCTTTAAAATTATATTGGGAAATGAAAGCCCAAAGCCAACTGATTAATTTTTTTAATTATATTATATTTAAAGGTTCAAATAATCTTATAAACTTATGAACTAAATAAATTTTATAGATAAAAAAATGAAAATGTCATTATATTTTTCGACAAAAAAAAGAGAATCCGAACACACTTGTATGAAACAGTAACCTATGCATTTCATTGTCAAAACAATATCAGCTATATAACTACTTTTTTATAAGGTGCAATCATTTATATAGCTAAATAAATTTTATTTTAATAATTTTATTGCATATAGTTTTAATTTTACTAAATAAATAATTCGTTATGTAGAGAGCTTTGGTTGGATAGACCACATGTATTTTTGGTTAATCAGCTGCGGCTGAACGATGTAACAGCAACGTGTGATTAATATACCTATTACAACTTTCTATAATAAAAAAATTATTTAGAAAAAATCAAATCATTTGAAAATAAGGATGAATTTATTAACATAAAGTAATATAAAAAATAAAATAAAATAAAATTTATCCGACCAACGAGTCGGGTAAAAGCTAGTTTTTAAGTTATGGTTGTAACTCGGTCTTCTATTTTAAAATATTGGTGCATTTATCCGTATTCATATATTAAATAGTTTAGAATCATCTTTCAACTATTTGAAGAAAATTTTCAACTAATACAACAATGTCTAGGCAAGACTTGTGTCTCAACTGCAAGTTTCCAATTTATGCGACTCAAACTATTAATCGATAACTTCTTGAGTAATTTTACAATGCTGTATAGCATTGGTGCTATAGGTTTTTACTTTTATGGTACAACTTGAAATTGTAACTTTAATGTTATGATACAACTTTAGATTGTACCTATATTTTTTGTACAAATTTTTTATGGTACAACTTCAAGTTGTACATTAAAGTACAAATACTATATAGTATAGTAGAAGTGCTCTAACTTCTTGCCTACAACATGCTTTCGTATATTTTCCTCACAAATTATGTGTCACCTACTAAAATTTATCATGTTAGCAGTAGAGGTTTGAAATGAAATTTCATAAAGCGACACACTAAACCTTTTATGTAAATCTCCGTCTTTGATTTTAGGGCACATAGTTAAGCAACATTGTTAGCTTTTGACGTAAACACATAATTATTTCTCACATCAAAAGTTGAATATTAAAGCGAAGATTTTTAATATATGCCTAATACACATCAAGAACAACTCATACCCCTAATTGAGAGTTATATTTATATGTAGTATGTACTATGTATCATGTATGGCCTTTAGCTTTAGTTTTTTTTATAGAAATTAAATGTATTTCACTAAATATATTTCTAAAATCAAAGATTTTAATGTATTTAAAATATCTCTAATTGAATCCAAATAGTTACCCATAAAACTAAATGTATTTCATTAAATCCAATTCTAAAAATAAGTATTTTCACCATAAAATAACTCCATATATAATATCATGCATGCACTCTAACATTACCGTTGATTTTCAAACCCAAGTTATCCCACATACGATTACTTTGATGAGCTTTCCCTTCCCCTCACATACCCCCTTCAATAGTACATGAAAAATAAGAAAATATCCATAAAATTAAATATCAACGTTATGCGTTAACTCAAGTCGACATAATTCAAAGAAAAATGTGACATTTCCAAAAATTTGATTAGAACTCCAATAATAAACATGATGGCTAAACCTCACCCTAATTTTATTACTATCACCCTAACTTTTAAATGGAAGTTACGTAAACGTCCTAGACAAAAAAAAAAAAAAAACTAAAACTCACAAACAAACGCATCCTTTCTCCAACCATTGGCGGTATCCATCCAACCCGCTGCCGACGTTCTCCACCAGTAGACACCCATCCCGCCAGCGACATCCTCCTGATGAAGTCCTCCGCCGCAACCAATCACCTCCATCATATCGTTGATGTTATCCTCCAACAATGCACCCCGCTAACGCCGTCTTTTTCAACATCGCCGCCCAGCGTCTCCGTCACCCGTCTTTCTCACCATCGCGACACAGACTTCCATTGTTGTTCATTTATATATATGTCCAGTTGAATATATTAGTAAATTTGTATGCATGAGTGTGAGATTGACCAAAAACAATTGATTTGTGGGTTGCTATTTATCCCCAATCTACTACTATGCTTTAGCTTATA
This sequence comes from Linum tenue, assembly GCA_946122785.1. Lineage (NCBI taxonomy): Eukaryota > Viridiplantae > Streptophyta > Magnoliopsida > Malpighiales > Linaceae > Linum > Linum tenue. The sequence goes on along the minus strand of CAMGYJ010000004.1, from coordinate 19,986,160 downwards.
TTGTTGCCGGAGTGGTGAGTTGGTTGAGAGGACGGTGGCAGTGAGTAGTGGGAGCAACCGTTAGGTTTTGTTGTTAAATGGGGTGTGTTTGTGAGATTAAAATATCTGTTAACCATAAAAAATTGAAGGATAAGAAAGTAATTTCAAGTTTTAAATTACGGCGATTATAATAAAAGTAGGCCGATAATTAGCAACCCTCATAATAAATCGTCAAAATCTACCGCTTAAGACAAACTATGAAATGTCAAAATATACGTTCCAATCTCATGATAGCTATTTTGTGATCAATTTCGTTTGAAAATAAAAAAATAAATTATAATTATTACTCTGCTTTTTTCTACCATAAACATATATATCTATATCCAAGGAAATGAACAAAAGGGAAATAGGAGAATACAATACCGTACCTCCACATGGGTGATTTATGGTTCTTGACAAAGGAGGTTCTAATTTGTTTTGTAGAGGAAAATATAAAACAATCCAAATTAACAAAAAGACAAAAAAGGAGACTACAATCACATACCTCACGTTAATGATTGAAATGCAAGGGGGCATAAACAAATTTGTAACGCAGGGCTTGTGGTGGTTGTGGACAGAGGACCAAAGGTAAGCAAAGCAGCTGAAAGGACAAAGAAAATGGACTCGGTCCGCTAATCAGAGAGCAAGATAGATATGGGTTTTGAGGTAACCTACAGCCGTGAGACTACAGTTGTGATCGCAATATCGCAGCCGCCACTCGGGTCCCAGGTGATGTTGAAGTTCTTGTCGCCAGCGTCGCTCAGATGCCCATGTAATTAAGTATGAAGTTCTCTCTAGCTTGGCCGACGCTGCAGCCTATAATTTGTTTGATGATAATAACCAACGCCTGGCGTCACGTTGGTGTCCGAACATCTCTCCAGCTTGGCAGACCCGCTGCTGCCTGCTGATGCCCAGCGGCTGGAGTAAACCAACGCCTGCAATTTGTTTGAAGTTCGATGATTCCCCTGACGTCAAAGTGGGCTGAGCTTTTCCCATACAGATTGGGCCCATAATTTACTAAGACATGCTTGATGGGCCTAAGAGAAGAATGAATAAGGACGCCGGACTTCTCTAGCGGGATTATGGCTGCACTGGAGTATTTGGGCGGGAAGACAGAAAATTAAGGGAAGTTAAGGACGATTTTACCCCTGGCAAAAATTAAGGAGAGCACACCATTTTTTTTTACCGTGGAGAGCTTCAAATTTCCTGCAACGAGAGTGATTATAGGAATGACATTTTGGTCTTCACAATTGCTTATTTTTTTATTTATTTATTCATAAAAAAGGCATGCACTGGGATTTGAACCTTGGTCTCTTTAAAGGCAAGCAAGGATCATAACCAATCACACTAAGTATATTTGTTGTATCTATTTAAATTCAAACATACACGAACCTAAATTATGAAAATCATATGACTTTTTTAACGATTAGTTGGCCACTGAATCTCCCGTAAGTACTTATTTGGTGTTTTAATACTTTGATTATTTTAGTTGTAGTTTAATACTTAATTTAAATTTCTATCTATTTTATAAATATACAATAACCCTAAAATTGCAGCCCAAATATCACTGGTTCGAATATTGCATATCGAATTGCAATATTAAACATGTAGAAGCAATATCGACTTCTTAAATTAATATTATTTTTCAGAATTACTATGGAGAAATTATATCTTTGTGCAAACTATATGAGACTGGTTCTTTTAATGTTTTAGTCGGGATAACCGCTACATTTTAAACTTCTTCATAATCTGGCATGATTGGATCCAATGATCATTATACAAGATTGTGTTTAATAGGGTGGCTCATTTCACCACTTTTTGACGTGTTAATGAATTTGTAGGACAATGACAGGTCTACATCTACACTCATCACAATCTACACATCATATAAATGTGAATTGTGAAATGAGAAAAGAGGGATTCCATTTCAAATTTGATGCGTACAGAGCAATTTTTTAGGGGTAAATTTAGAAGATGCCAGTGCGGTCGGTCTGTTGAGCATGAAAGTAAAAATATATTTTCATTTAAACGGGCACAAACTGTTATTTGGCCCACTAATCGTGCACACATCGCCAATGCAGTCAAATTCGGGATTTTGATCGTAAAATCGTAGGATTTTAGGATTTTACTTAGGGATTCCAATCTTGATTTTACTATAAAATCGGTGGACCTTAAAATCGTTTAAAATCGGGATTTTGATCGTAAGAGAACAAAATAGGTGGTTTGAGCCAATTTAAAATAAGTATAATTGTTTCAGCGGAAAGGGCAATGGAATCTTCTCATATATTTTTCTATTAGAAAAATATTCAAAAATAATAAAAATAACCAAATTAGGGTTCGGTTAATCTCTTTCCCTTCACCCCATTTAACTTTTTGGTAAAACACCTGTCCTAATATTGGAAGTATGTAAGAACTAACATCATTATTAACTAATTAATTTATTAATGAATATATTTGTACCAAGCCACTAACATTACTTATTTTATTGGAGTTCAATTATTTTTAGTTTTAAATCATACTTAGTAGACGATGTCGAAATATTACTTTTAGTTAAACAACCTAGACATAACATGAAAATAAGAGCCAAACCTATGAACTATATCCCTTCATCATGAATTATTTTGAGTTACACATTAAATAACAATTAAAATAGTGATTTTGGAACATTAATCTTGAGAATTATCTTATGGAAAAAAAATCTTCTGAATTATCATTTTAAATGCTATGTGTCTTTGTGATATTAATAATTTACCTTATTAATATCCTTATATGCTATGTTCTATATGGTACTTAAAATCCTACGATTTTACGATTCGATTATACGATTTTGATTTTACCCCAGTTTTCGATTTTAGGTAAAATCTCGATTTTAACTGCTTTGCCCATCGCAGCCTCTCCAAATCTTCCTATTCTACTCGCCGGGTCATCTCCTCCACTACAAAATATCTCCTCATGTACTCAAAGTTCTCACTGAAACCTAATATCTACAACTTAGGCGCAGAGGGAGCAACCGATGGATTGTAGCGACCCCCACTATTTTGATAGCTAATCAAGAAGAGCGCGTTTGTTTAGTTGTATGGTGATTCACTTAATTAACAATTTTTATTCCGTTGACAGCCTCCTCTCCGCAATTGTATTGTGTTCACGAAGATCTGAAGGCGCAAGCACAACAGGTCCAGGGGTAAACAATATGTATAATGCGTTGGCCAAATTGAATTGAGTCATTCTACTTGGAATATGAAGATTTTTGCTTAATTGCTTTGGTTCGTGATGCAACTATGTTATGTTTGAAGGTAGACCAACGCAAACAACAGAACAGCTCCAGGGCTATTCTGCACATTAGGTAGTTGGGGCATTAATTGATAATTATTTGGGATTATTCCTACAAGTACATAATTTGGAACGTGCCTTTATATTGCATTGATTAATAGTTGTTTGAGATTTTTCAATGAGTGATTTGACATGTTAAACTCTCTTATTTTTGAAAATGGAGTCTTCGAAGTGGAATATGAAGATTTTGGATTAAGCTTGGTTTCGTAACGCCCTTATGGGTGTTTATTCTCTAAAATGCAGTTGTCTTTCAAAGTGCCCGTTGCAAATGGCAAGTCAGGATACAACGATGGTACTGGTACACGTTTATATCATTGGTAGGTAGCAGATTGTGTCCATTCTACTATATCATTTAGCTAAATACTTAGTTGTTCTTTTCAACTAAAAATTATGCTTAAATGCTGTGATTGGCCTCAGAAATGTATGTCTTTGCATTAACTGTTAATGATTGTGAGTTTTGGTTTAATGGTGAAAAGTCCATTTATTTAGAAGTCTAAATTGGGCAAACCTATTGGACAATAGGAATGCCATACATTAGTGTCGTGGGAGGTTTGTTTGATGTCTCAGGGTGTTAGATTTTTAAGAAGGTTGTTTGTTGTGGCAGAGAGTCCCTAAAGCTAGCGAGGTATTCCTATGTGGGCTTTTTCTTTGTTTGACTTTTTCTCGCCTTTTTTCTTATCTCTTTTTCTATTTTTGGTTTTTGTGTGCTACCTTCAGTTGCTACGTCTTCATTTGTGAGCCATCTATACTTTTCTTATTCAGTGCCTAAAAATCATATATACTTGATTGCATAGTAGTTACTAATAGATACATTTATACCAATAGAGAGATTTTAAGTTTTATCAGTTGTTAGTTTTAATATTTACTTACATTGGTTGTTTATGTAGTTTTCTTTGTAATATTTCTCATTATACAACTAATTACTATGGCTACGTAGTTGTATAAGTGGGGGTTGGACATGATAGTTCTTAGATGCATCAATACTTGAAGGTTATTATAATGACCAAATTCTAAAGTTATGGTTTGCCTTCAACTTGCTTGGAGCATTTCAATTATGCATCAATTGTTCTCTCCGTGTAGTTAACTCTCAGACAAATCGAAAATCTTGCTGATATGTGCTTGATTGTAGTTAAATTTAGGGTTCTACTGCATTGTTGCTTTACTCTTTTTTCGTGGTTGAGTCTGCTTCAAAAAATTTAGTTTGATTTTAGAAAATTTTGCTTCTGCAGTCCTGTCTGAGGCGAAGGCTATTTTTGTGTTGTTGTTGCTGGTTTAGGGATCGGTTTGTGAAGAAGAGGGAGAAGAGAGGGGGAAAGGGAAATGCAGGAGAGGGGGAAAACTCTTTTCTCCGACAAAAATGGAGTGAAGAAAGGAATTATGATCAGTAAGAATATGGTTATCTTACATAACGGTCTCTATTCTGTTTGAATTGAGCTTGAGAGGCAGTGATAAGGACGAGCTGCAACCAATTCATAGCGAGAAGAGAGCTATGAACTGTGATCATGTCTTATTTCAAGTTAGAAGGTAGTTTCAGTATAAGGATTATTTAATTTGACAAGTTATTTCGTCCATGATTCTTGGTAGTTTCAGTGCCATTCTAGCCAATGTTTATTCTGTAATTTTTGAGAATTGATGTGCGAGTAATGACTTTCACTTAGCTTCAACTATTATGTGTGTATTTATTGGCATGTGATAGAATTCTCTTTTCCTTTTCATTGAATTCATTTTCATACTCTAATTGTATTATTTGTACATAGGCAAATCATGCTCGAAATGGCAACTCGCTGATATGGCTGGTGCAAGGAATGAAGCCATCATTAGAATTCAGACCGACAACGGGGAGGGATGCCCAGGACTAATTCAATGATGATTGATGATGGTATAATAAAAACTGCAGTCTGCATCAGCACCAATTTCTAATCCTAAGTAAAGGTATTCAACCCAGAACTCTGCTTAGCGCTAAAAATTGCCCTCACCCAACCTTGATCCTGTTTGACCCACTTCTGAAGAGTCAAGATATATGACTAATCCTCCCCGTTCGTATTTTCTTATTGACTCTTTCTGACCCTGTAGGTTAGGGCGGGTCGGGAAGAATTGGATTAGTGGGTCGGTCCTAATCAAGTGGAATCACAATCCCTTCACTCTCACTTGCTTTCTCTCCCATTCCACAAGTGGGTAACATACAGTAATCCGCCCAACGGGCCGCGTAATAAGCTAGTATTTTGAATAGTGAAAAGTTGTAAAACTCCACCATTAATAATTCTAGACTAGATAACCCAAATAAAAAAAAAATCCATCCAAACGTGTATAAAAAAATACAACCGCAAAAGAAACATTATGCATAGACTTCAGTTCCAACTTCCAATTTCTGGAGAGCATTCCCCATTTCACAGAGGGAAAACACCATATCAGTAGCATGCATCGTAGGGATGGCAATCAAACCCATGGCCGCTGGTACCCGACCGCCCCATACCCAGTCAACGCGGGGAATCCCCGCTTTGACCGGGTATGGGGCGGGTATGGGTAAAACCCGCAAAAGGTTTGATGGGTATGAGGCGGGTATGGTTTTAGCCTCCCCCGCCCCCATACCCATACCCATACCCGCCCCACCAAGAGAATTTCTTCACATATCAAAAAATACGTGGATTAAATTGTAATCTATCAATGATGATGATGATAACTCGAGAAAATAAATAGTAGAAATGCAATTGAGTAACCACCTTAATCAAAACCTAATTCATTTCCCTCAATTCTCCTTCCACTCTTTCACTTTCCCCCTTGTCAACAAAATTATGTTAGTTAATTATTACTTAGTAAATGTATCAAGAGTTAGAGCATAATAATTTAAAAAATATTATAGTCTATATTATGTATTAATGGATGTTTTAGGATCATATTCTTTGAATCGTATTTAGAAAATGACCGTGTTTTGTTGACTTCGTGATATAATAGGTTTGTTTATGGTTATAATTAAAACTTTTCATGTAAGTTTTAGGTATAATAATGTTGGATGTACGGGGATGGGTATTACCCATGGGTACCCGAAACCCACGGGTATGGGGATGGGTTTGCAAAACATTCCCCCGCATGGGTATGGGGCGGGTATGGGTTTGGGTATTTGAAGATGGGGATGGGGATGGGGATGGTTTAGGCAAACCCGCCCCAAACCCGCCCCATTGCCATCCCTAATGCATCGTTAACATAACACGTGGTAATTATTATGGTAACCGAGAAGAATTAAACAATAAACATAACCCCCGTAATGATGATTATTGTAGCCCGTATTGCCCAAACGACCATAGAATTGTATCCAGAAAAAAAAAACAAACAATTCTAATCCTTAATGCCAAATGAAAGACCACCACAATCGTCAATAAAGAAAAAATAATTGATCCTGGAATTATGCAAAACCAGGAAACCAAGAACAAAAAGCAATGAGTTTCACCATAAGGCTTGGCTCACAAGATAAAAGAACCAAGTGGGAATTATTCTCAAGAAACTGTATATGATTGGCAACTAGGGATTTCCGACCCCCCAAAAATTAATAATACAGCCATTATTTCCTTCGGAAACTAATTATTCATTAGCGGAAGAAAACAAAATTCCTGATCCAGTGATACAAATAGCAAACACCGATATTCACATGAAATCCAAACAACAAGAATCATATACATAAATATACGTAGATACCTTATAATCCCAACAATGTAACAGAGATGAAAGGCTCTGATACCACTTATTAGAAATTTACTTTAGCCTATGTACTTCTCCAGAGCACATCTTGTCAGATTATCAAAGGTTAATATATAGGAGTACCTAGATTCATATTGTAGATCATCTCGATCTTGATACGGAAATCGGTGGATGATCTATAACAGGACGATCCTAACGACAACACGACCCGAGAGGGTTTGCGGCCTTCCTCAACCAAGCCGCCTCAATTCCTCTACATGAGAGCTCTCATCTTCTTGATGGGGAGAAGATGAGATTGTTTGGTCTTGGTGTGTTGAGGACCACAACCTCAACTCCTTTATATACAAGTTCCACCATGGGCTCCCATAAAACCCAAGTGGACATGTAGGTGGTTTCCACCCATTGGACCCATATTGGGTTTGAGTAATCATGGGCTCCATGTATTAACCACTTATAGTTAGCCCATCAAAACCAAATAGCTAATATATGTGTTGTGAATTTTCTAGTCCACTTAAGTTAGGAAATGAAATTCCTATGATTTTTCAGATATAAACTTCCTGTATGATTTTAATTTAAAAAGATTAAACAAATTTGTTTAGTGTAACTTGTTATGTTTCTTGTCTTTTTTCAAAGAGACCACAGTTCAAATTCAATCACTAATGTATTTTTTCCTCTAAATAAGAAAATAATAAATGAATATGAAGACGAATCAATCCTTCCTACTTAGCCCATCAAAACTAAATAGCTAATATATGTGTTGTGAATTTGGTAGTCCACTTAAGTTAGGAAATGAAATTCCTAACATTCCTATGATTTTTCAGATATAAACTTCCTGTATGATTTTAATTTAAAAAGATTAAACAAATTTGTTTAGTGTAACTTGTTATGTTTCTTGTCTTTTTTCAAAGAGACCACAGTTCAAATTCAATCACTAATGTATTTTTTCCTATAAATAAGAAAATAATAAATGACTATGAAGACGAATCAATCCTTCCTACTTTCGATATGGGTGCAAGGATATTGTAAAGGGGGAAATATCTTTCCCATTTCACTATTATATTAGGTGTAGCGAAAGTGACTCACACGAAACTACACCACAATATAATCCCAACTAGAGTCCAAGTTTTTAAACTCTAGCCGGGTGCAGTCAAGTATTTAAATATCAACCCGGGCCGGCCCGTCTACCCCTACTTCAGTCGTTTTAATCATTATCTAGCAACAAAGTTTTGGTTTAAAAGTTTGCTAATTATAACAAAATAGGGGAAAGGTAAATGGTTTTGAAAACTCTTTTGTGGAAGGATAACTCGGGTGTCGCTTACCCCTAACTACTACCATGATATGTGAATTTGAATGATTTCTTTGGGCAAGGTAATCGCGAACCGCAGAGGGATGCATATATGGTCGGAACCACAATCTCAATTGCTAAACCGAGGTAAACATTATAGGCCGTGTCACTCGACCCTCTCGATTTAGGCAATCGGTAGTTGACTTACTCCCTCACCCAACTCAAAGGTCGGACGACTTAATCGTGATTAACCAATTTTCTTAATTCAACATTGAGGGTTGCCCTAAATTAACCTAGTTAGGTGACTTAAAAAGGTGAAGGAAAACCAACTAGATTGAGTCTCCCTTGAAAGGGGGATTTTTCTCTCTAAGCTAGGTTAAGGTGGCTAATTAGATTGCTAGCACCAACATGCACAAACCTAAGGGTGCTAAGCACAATTATGCACAATCCTTAGGTTGCTAAGCACCAAAATGCACAAACCTTAGGATGCTAAGCACAAAACATGCACAACTCTTAGGTTGCTAAGCACAAGCATGCACAATCAACATGAATAATACCTCAATCATTGAATTAACCAATGCCCAATGACAATCATTCAATTCACATAAAAGAAACTACATGGTAGAGTTAGGGTTTCACAACACCCAAATCAAATGAGATCTACTCCATGCTAGAAATGGGAAAAACACAAGGAGAAGAGATGGAAACCATCTTGGAGGATGCTCCCAATCTTCTTGGCCCTTGTGTTGAACTTTCCTTGGAGGAAATCTTCCCAAAATCCACCTTGAAGCAAAACCCTAGCCTTCTTCTCCCTTGGTTCGTGTTTCTCTCTCTAGAAATCTGAAGAAGGATTTTCACACCAAATGGGCTCTCCCCTCTCTCATCCTTTTAGCTCATCTTTTAAACCAGAGACGAGCTCAATTCCCGGCCTGAGTTCACGGTCGTGAACCATAAAACGCGTCCGTGAATTGCAGCCGTGCGCCAAAATGCACCGCTTCGTTCACTTCTGTTCACGGTCAACAACCTCCGTTCACGGCCTTAGTGACCGTGAACTCACCTTGCGTCAATAACCTCTGGTTTGGCTCTGAACGCCTCGAGGTTCACGGTCAAGGGCTCTTCTTCACGGTCGTGCAAGACCGTGAACTTCCTGGGATAGCCGTGAACTAGCCCTTTTCCACCTCTTCTCCCGGTTTTCGATCCTTTTCGTCCAACTTTCGACTCCGAGGCCGGTTTCACCTGTTAAACCCTGAAACACACTAAAACACGAGAAACCTAGCCTAAAACCAACCTTTTAGGAGTGAATTTGCCACAAACAGCTAAGTAAAATGCGGCAAAATATGTACAATTAGGTCCGATTCAGAAAGTAAGGGCGGTGATTGAATGCTTAGTTGGTCGGACAGCTATCTGCAGGACCCGTTTACATTAGTAGCGTCTTTTTCATCCGCGTTCAGCAAACCAACAACACTCAACCTTTCCATATTTGCCCCTCCAAAAATTGCTCTGGCGTAACAATAGAGATGGAGGAGGTTAGCCAGTTGCTGAATCCGATGGGAAGTTTGGAGAGATGGCGATGCGTTTAGTGGGTCGGGGCACTAATTAGGCTCCAAAAATTACATTAGTAGTGTCTTTTCCATTCGTGTACGGTTAACCAAAATCACTCAACTTTTCCATATTTACTCCTCTCTTAAAGACACATGTGCCCCATATTCATCCAAAACTTTTGTGTTAAAAAATATCGTTGTTTTATGGTAGTTATAAAAATTAGGTCTATGTTAAGAATTCTACATCGCTTCTGCACATTCAAGAGTTTAAAAATATTCTCCTTTTATAAGATTAATGAAATGAAAATAATTATTAAATTCGAATTAGAATAAACAAAATATCAAATCAAAAGTATCAAATACCAATAAAAAATATTTACGGGAGAGATAATGTGCTAGCTAACCGTGCTGGAAAAGTCATATGATTATTCAAATTTAAGCTTCCTGTATGTTTTAATTTAAAAAGATTTTACAAATTTGGTTAGTATAACTGGTTGTGTTTCTTATTTTTGTTCGAAGAGACCACAATTTAAATTCCATTATTGATGTATTTTTTCATGTAAATAAGAAAATAATAAATGATTGTGAAAATAATCTATCCTTTCTACTTTTCGCTTTGAATGTAGGAAATTTGAAATGAGATTTCAAATTTTTTCTTTTTATTTGGTAGATTAGTAAAAACAAAAAACGAACCTTCATTCAGAGAAAGAGTCCAGGTGTTTAAAGAAAAAAAAAAAAGGTGCATATGATCAATAGCTAGCTATAAGAATTAAGATAACACGAACCAGCTATAGCTAGAATACAAAGGTTCAGCCCTTGTGAATTGCGAGATACCGGTTGACAGTCTTTTTAAAAAATATGTCGATTAAGTTCAATTAGAGGGATTGAAGATTTAGACTGTGGTTACTCATTTTAAGTGTGATGAGGAATAATCAGACCAACTTAGTTAGCGATTGAACGATACACCAATATTATCCAAAATTATGAAATTTTTTTAGCAGACATATTAACTAAAAATCGAGGACGTGATGAACATTGTACGCTTGAGTATTGGTTTGAATATATGTTGGATGAAAGAAAATTACCTTCTTAATTGTATCGAAGCGAGTATCTTGAGTTAAATGATTTCATATACACAATCAAAATATTATAAATGAATGTTCTTTGTTCATAAATACAAAAAAATTATGAAATTATAGGAAAGATCTCGACACATGCTTCAACCGCGATATGATTACGATGTTGTTTCACGAATGCTATACATTCTATATATATTACTTTCTTAAATATATTACTATGTTATTGATTATGAATCGTATACCACTTACTAACACATTTCTTGGAACGAAAGTCGCTATATATGAGTTTGAAGTTTGCACACGTAGAAATTCTATGTGCATGACAAATGAGATCACATTCAAACAAAAAATCTCTGTCAGGAAAGACTCTGATACCATGTCAATATCCAATTATTCCCAACGATGGGAGTAGTTGAGCGAGATGAAATAATGAATATGACAAAATAATTGAGCAACAAACAAAATTGGAAACCGCGTAAACTAAAATGGACGGCGAAAATGCTTAAATCCATGCGATACCCTACCATAATTCAAGTCTTTAGCTCGTCCATTGATAACGATACAAATGATATCAATCAATGGGAAGGCAGACAGCAATAACTAAGAAACCACGCGTCTATCTTTCTATATATATAATCAGGATTACTCCGATTACTGTATCATCATCTCTATTCGGTAGCTAAATCAATATTACTGATCATCACGTGGAAGAGTTCCAGCGCGCGGGAGAATGAATCCAACTCAGGCCAACATGAACGACCCTAGTGCACCGGCGGCTCCTGCTGGGAAATGGACCACAGGTCTCTTCGGCTGCTGTGAGGATCCTGGCAGCTGTGTCAAAACAAGTTGCTGCCCGTGCATTACCTTCGGCCAAAATGCTGTCATCCTTGACAGAAATGATTCAAGTAAGTTCTTCATTCCCAGCACAAACGGTAAGAGAGTGGTGTATATATAATATACGATCCAATATTGAACGGCCAACAGCTGGTTGAGTTTTCGAGATTTTCTGGGTGGTTTTTTTGTTTGTTTGTTTATTGATTTGGGTTTTTGCTGATGTTTGTACATACGATCACTGTGGCAGCTTGCTTTCCGTCGGGGCTTCTGTTTTGCTTGCTGGCGCAAATAGGCGTGGCGTGCTTGTACTCGTACCCTTACCGGCACCGGCTGAGAGAACAGTACGGGCTGCCGGAGCAGCCTTGCGGGGACTGCATATTGCACTGGTGCTGCGGGCCTTGCGCTGTATGCCAAGAGTACAGAGAGCTCAACAACAGAGACCTTAACCCTTCCAAGGGCTGGGAAGCCCATGCTGCCCGGTTCACTAATGGCAGCGCCATGGCGCCTCCGCTGGTTGCTCAGGGAATGCCGCGTAATTGATCGCATTCTCAACCATGATTGATTGGTCACTATTATCAGCCATGTACGTATGTATATGGTTTATGTAGTACATGTATTTGGAGTACTATAAATAATGTGTTTTATATTGGTTGTGTTAGTCTCAATTATGTTACAGATATATAGCTTCTGATGTTTGATGTTGAGGGCTTAATTAGTTATATACGTACCTGTGACGTTTGGAAATAGAATAATAAAAATGATGTTTGCCTCATTTCTTTCTGACCTTGATTGATCGGTTTAAATTGAATATGCATATATCAACAAAAATTTGTAGTTATATTTTACACGACGGATCAAAGACAGTCGTCGATCTTGTAGTTATGAAATTGACCATTTTGTTGCATTTAACCTGAGTTCTGCCAATTTTGTTGATCGAGAGTCGAGATAACTTTCATCACGTTATTGGTAATGTTTAAGCTCGGTATATGGCTTCATCGCTCGGTATATGAGGACTAGCATGTCTCCCTATTTGTAGTTTTGGTATATATATATATGACAGTATGATTGACTGCCTTTGTTTCTATATTTGCATTTTGGCTTACACAACTTGTATAAGTGGACTCATTTTCCCTTGGCGTAGCCAATTCTTTAATTTCTTAATAAATAAAAGTTAAGTACGCTTTTTGTTCCGATTTTTTGCTTACTGTATCATTTTTTGTCCTCTTCTGCCGCTAGTTCTAAGAGCTGCGCGAAATACCCTTCTTCCCTGCCTAGACAAAGACTCTTCTTCCCTCTCTAGAACAGCCGCCCATGCTGGGAAATCCACAGGTCAGCGCCTCTGCCTGGCTCCTTTACCATCTTTACGCCTTTACCGCCACACCTGGTCCAAGTTCCCATGTCTTGGCTGTTTTGTATACACGCCACCGCTGCCGGACCTCGCTGCATTTGCTGACACACGCCAACTCCCATCGTACACCCCTCCATGCCTGCCTTGGTTGAGGCAAACCCTCGCTTATGGCCTCTGTTCCACCCATCACACTCCATTTATGCCCATTTTCCCGTAGTTTTATCCTCTCCCCGATTCCAACCTGTCCTTCTCCGCCAAAACTCTTTATATCTCTCAAATCTTCTGCTACCCTAAGTCATGAATCATATCCTCTCCAAGCTCTCTTGGATGGACAAATCTACTGTCCTCAAATTGCGCTTCCTTCATTCATGGACAGCTGGAAACCCGGCTCGGGCCGGCGGATTCACGGAGCGCGCAACACTCTGGATGAACGAATTGGTTTGTACTTGCTTCTTCATGTTCGTATTGCCAAACGATTCCTGGGTTCCTTTCTAATATGGGTCATTCCTTTTCCTAGGGAGTGCTGGTGCAGGGCCTTGCCCCGAACTTTCGGCCCAGCTCGATGAAGCATAATATGTCGGCAACGTGTACTTCGTGACCCAGTTTTCCCAGCGCAAATCAAGGAAACGTTGGGCGGCCTACTCCAACGATTGTGTGCTGAGTTTTACTTCAAACACCTCTTTTGTTCCCTCCACCGAAGACGATTCAACCTTCTGTCCCGATAGCTTTGAATTCCATAGTTAGAAGACCTACACGCCATCGCTTCACTGGATGAAGCTTTAGTGGGTTCGTCTTATGTCCTTTGCTTTGCATTGTACTAATTTGCCCACTGATTCCTCACCAAAATTCTTTTCACATATGTTGTTGGCAGGCTGGTCTCTGCAACACCTGTTGGCTATGTACAGAAACAAAATAGGTCCATAAAGAGGCAGACCATTGTCATTCAAAATGAGCGGTACATTCTCTTTGTTGTTATATTGCCCGGTGTTCTATGGTTGTGAGGTGCTCTCATGTTTCATGTATTGTTGCCAGCGAAACCTCCCTGTCAGTCACGCTGTGGGAGGAATTTGCAGAGAGGCTGGTACTACCAGACCTCATTCAGATGGATGGTGCTGCACCGGTTATTGTGGCATTTACCAGTCTCAACCCTTCAATTTGGCGTGGTAACATCCCCCTATTTTTTCATTGTTCATGATCCTGGGGAATTTTTCTTTCAATAAGACGAGCGGCCGATGTTGACACCGGAGAGAGTCCCGCCCGATTGTTTGACGGCACCGATTGGTATTATTGAAAGGAGTGGCCGTCTCAATTGCTGGAAAAGAAAAGAGCTGAGATGATTGAAATTGGAATTAGGGTGCGGGGAAAGGGAAGTGGCGTCTCCAGAGAAGGAAAGAGGAGATGAAGTTGGGCTCATAAATAATTTTTTTTTGATAGAGGCTCATAAATAATTTTAATATTAAATGCATCCACGTGTCAGCTTTTCATTTGTTTGGAGTACCAGCAGCGCATGATGATGTGGTACGCTGGGCGTAGCCAATAATTTATCATTGCACGTTAGTCAAATAAATGGAAAATTGGATGGATGGACAACTTATTGAGTTTGATGGTATCTAATGTCCAATTGTCATTATCCTTCCCTCAATTGTCAAAATTTAGTGAGATGAGAGGTATGTCACTGAGGACAAATGAGACCCAATATGATGATTTTCTTTAGCCTATAAAAGATTTCAAAGCCAAAGGTCCGATTTCAACAAAGATTATAGCAAAACACAGTGTTGGCAAAAATAGAAATAATATATATCCTGAAAATTTTACTTGGTGGATTTATTATTTTCAGATCATCAATTACATAAGGCGTCGCACTTGCCCATGAATAATGAATTGTCGTTGGAGGTGCAGATTACTACATTTATGTATCTTCACTTCTGTTCCATTTTGGCCAATTCTCAGTTGTCTTCATGTAAGTGATCCTCATGACTTTTTCCCTTATGAAATGTAAGTCTTTACATAATGCCATCCTCTGATCTTTTCCTGGTTGCTCAGAAGGGTTAGGTTTAATGGTCACTTTCGTCTTTTTTATTGTTTTCTCAGCTCTTCTAAGCATTGGCTTGCTAAGCCAAAAAAAAAAAAAAAAAAAAAAAATCGAAGTAGGCTCAAAAGTTAAACTAATTTGCTTTTACTTATGCACAAACATTATTTTGTATCACTTAATCAAAGTTCAGTTATACATGAATTATATAAGTTGTAACGTTCATTATATTTATGATATAAATTCGAAAAGAACTAGATAATAGTATCTATATTTTTCTTCCTATCAAGTTTGGATGCTTGTTCAACCCAAAAAATAAGTTTTAAGTGAGTTTTTCTAAATTTCATGGGGTCCATGGATCCCACATCCCTAACGTGGCTCCACCACTGCTTCTAAGTCGATTTCTTTTGGATGACACAATAAACTATAATATGCTTGCTATGGACTTGTGATTGAAATACCATATACATTTATTTAATTTCCACATGAGATGAGCATAATGATTTTATTTTATTGTGTGTTATACTCTGCAGACTCCATGAAATTAAGCTCCCTTGTTCTATACCGTCAACAAATAGGTACTTTGATTTCACTTGTATTTTTTAATTTTACAAAATCTATATAGTCTCTTTTACCCTTCCTTCCTTCCTCATAACTAGTCTACCACTATATCTATATTCTATTTGCTTCCAATCCATTCAAGAAAGAAAGCAAGCTCCACGAGACCGACCATGACCACTCACCCCCCATTTAAAAGAGAAACTCCATGACCTCATATGGCTAATAATGATGCGTCTAATCTTGCATGCTAAAACTAGCAAAAGAAAAGAGCAGCCAATGTTGAGCTGAATCTATGCAAACTAGTGTTTGGTGAAAATAAGAAGTTGGGGTCATATATTATGAACGTTAACCTGGCTGATAGAGCTCGGGAGTATTGCTCTATCGAGGAATTAGGGCTTGGGATCAATTAGGGATTGATCCGGGATTTAGGGATTGGAAGGAAGGATTGATTTAGGGGGAGTTGATGGGAGAAGAAGGAAGGAGAGGGAAGGCTGCCGATCGGCAGTAGGGGATAGGGGAAAAGAGGCCTCGGTGGCCAAGGGAGGGGAAGGGAAGAGAGAGAGAGAGCAGTAGGATTTAGGTTTAATCTTTGCTTGCCTTTCCTACGTAAAACAATAGTTTAAATACCCAAACACAATTACCTACTAACTACCCCAACTTATAAATCCCCAAATTATTTCCCAATAACCAAAATAAGCCCGAACAAAACAATTCAATCCGAACATAAATCCCAAATAATCAAATCGTCTATCATTCCCGCTCTCTTCAAAACAACCTTGTCCTCAAGGTTGGTAGCCTTCCGCTGCTTCTTCTCCTTCTCTCGCCTCGTCCTCCCACCTTCCGACCATCAACATCAAGTCGGGACGTGCACACTTGTGACCGATCGTGAACCTCTCGTCGCAATTAAAGCACTTCCCTTCTCGCCTCTTCTGCTCGATCTCCGCAGGGGATAACCGCACAAACCCCTTCGGTGGCGGTCGCATCCCACCCTTCGTCGCAGCCACTGGCGCTGACGCCACCGTTGATCCCCCAGCTCCAGCAGTGACTCCAGCCACGCCTCCTCCTCCTCCACTGCCCGCTCCACTACTGCTCCCGGCGCCACTGGTCCGCGGATAGCGGCCTATGGTGCTCCTCCAACTTGCAAGCTCCTCTTCCTCGTACCCTGCAAGACGAAAAGCAGATTTCAAGGAATCCGGCTCAAAGACCCGGACGGCAGCAGCCATCTCCGGCTTTAGGCCTGCCATACACAGCCCCACCAATGTATCCTCTGGGACCTCCCGAAATTGATTGCCCAGTTTGAAGAACTCCGCACGATAATCCGCAATTGAGCCGGTCTGCTTCAGCTTAGCCAACTACTCCGGAGCCCACCCCTCCGATTTACTGAACTGGTAACGGAGCTCCTCCTGAAACATCGACCAGGTAATCAAGGTTCCCGCCGCCCACTCCCACCACTACAGTGCTTCACCCTCTAAGTAGAAGGACGCCAGATGCGCCTTCCTCTCCTCCGGTAGGGGGTGATTCCTGAACCACCTCTACGCTGCATACAACCACAGCCCTGCATCTTCCTGACCGTTGAATTTCGGGAACTCAATGGTCGGGGGCTTGGCTCGAAAGACCATCCCATCAGTTTCATCATAGGCAGGGTGATACGAACCATAACTGTCATAACCCGAGTCACCCCCTGGATGGTTCTGGTAGAACGGTGATCCTCTTCCTCGCCGAAGCTGCCCGCGACCCCTCGACCGGGCTGACCCGTCGCATACCCTGTCCCGTAGGGCCCTTGCCACATGCTCGGATCCATACTGGCCGATCTCACCAGCCGCGACTCAGACCGGTTTGGCCCACTTCCGGTTCGACCCAGTTCCGGTTCACTCGATATCATGCAACCCTTCCGGTTCGCCCTAGTTCACCCCGTTTTGGCTCAGTTCGGTCAGCCCATGATCGACCCGACTAGTCGACCCTCCGCCTCGCCCCGGTTCGGCCCATGCTGGCCCAGACCGCTCCTCCTGTCCCGGCCCAGTCCGCGCGGCTCGTCCCACTGTCGGGCCAGAGCCCAAGTAATTTTCGGTGTTAGCCGGGTCGACCCATGACGCATTCTGGCCCACCAGGCTGAGCTCCTCCTCGACCCACTATGGGTCCATGTTTAGCCACCCCAGCCCTCTGGGCTCCTGATATGGGCCCGTTGCATCAAATCGGCCCATCGGCCCAGGTGGCCCACGCACAGTCTGCTGGGTCCCGCCGTCATACCCGGACATTTTGGCCTTGCCCTTGCGAGCCGCCAACTCCTGGGCCGTTGGTGTAGGCAGAAGCCCAGACCCACCGCCGCGCCCTAGCTGCCCTTGGCCCGCATGTTCGGTAGCGCCGGCCTGGTCGCCCTCGCCTGCGGTGACCGCCACTGGCCCCGCCTCCATCACCACAGCCGCCTGCGGTGACTCTCCCGTCGCGCTCAGCCCACTCCACCCTGCGCCACCGCTGTTGCTTTTCAGTGGGGGGTTTTGCGCGCCACGCAGCGCCTCCAAGGCTGCCTTGACCTCATCAAACCTGCTCCAAACCCGCCGGGATTCCTCCTCCCGTTCGCGCCTCCAAGCCAGGCTCTCCACGGTAGCCACCAAGCGGTCCAAGGTAGCTCGGTTTGCCTCCAGCTTCTCCGTCTCGTCTTCCAGCTCCCCATCCCGCGGACTGGGAACCTGCTCCTGCACCCCGTCGTGGCCGCGATCACAACCTGCTCCTGCACCGCCTTGTCTGCCTTCTCATCTGCTTGCATGGACTTTGTTGACACCATCTCGATCGTCGTTCTTCGTTTGCTCACGAACCCAAGAACGAGGCTCTGATACCAAATGATAGAGCTCGGCATTATAGCTCTATCGAGGAATTAGGGCTTGGGATCAATTAGGGATTGATTCGCGATTTGGGGATTGGAAGGAAGGATAGATTTAGGGGAGTTGATGGGAGAAGAAGGAAGGAGAGGGAAGGCTGCCGATCGGCAGCAGGGGATAGGGGAAAAGAGGCATCGGCGGCCAAGGGAGGGGAAGGGAAGAGAGAGAGAGCAGTAGGATTTAGGTTTAATCTTTGCTTGCCTTTCCTACGTAAAACAATAGTTTAAATACCCAAACACAATTACCTACTAACTACCCCAACTTATAAATCCCCAAATTATTCTCCAATAACCAAAATAAGCCCGAACAAAACAATTCAATCCGAACATAAATCCCAAATAATCAAATCGTCCATCACAGGCATGGCAATAAAAGCCTGTGAACGTTTAGCCACCTCTGATGCATGTCTGCAAATGCCTTTCACTTCCCCCTCCCTCCGACTCTGACTCTGTCTCTCCACTCCAGTAAGCTGCAAGCAAAAGGGTGCCAAAAAATTGTAGGTTTTGGTTTTTGGAGGTGCAGATTAAAAAAGAAGCAATGATGGTTCCAAAAAAGCCAGGCGAGTCTTAGCTAAAAAGAGTTCATCACCGAAGAAATGAATTGCCAGCAAAAAGAAGGATGATTTTTTCCCCATTGTTGGAAGCAGCCAAGCAAGAAAAACAAATCACACAAGAACAAACAATAAAGCATAGAAATAGTATGAGACATGAGAAGGGTAAAAGGTTGTTTCGTTGGCGAAACTCGCGTGTTCAATGCGCATTGTATTCAAGTGAGCACAAACACAAAGTCAGCAAAATCGTCAAATATCCGCCGCCGAATGTCGACGCCGTTGATTTGATCGATTACATAGAAATCAAGAAGACCGTCAAATATCCACCGCCGGCGTCGGCGATGTTGATTTGATTGATGCACCTTTGACCTCTAACCAGAACAACTGTTACTCGATTCACCACCTCTCCAAACTACGTTCGAACCAGGGTGTTCAACGAGAAACGGGAAACCAAACCGAGAGTGTTCTAAGTTACGTTACCTCTACTCCTATGGAGGTTCCTCTGGAGGGTTCCGCGACTACGACTACAAGCTACAATCTACGACTCTGCAAAGGAGTTCTTTGACAGAGCGGTTCTACGAAACTAGAGAGAAAAGATAAATCTGCGACGCTGTAGTTTGAGATTTGATTTTTGCCGTCCCGAGTTTCTCTCTCTTCCCAATCTTTATACCTCGCTCTTCTCCCCGCAGTCGTAGTAACTGTCTTCGTGCCTTTGTCTCCCACGTCTTCATTCCTGTCAACCGTGCAGGTAACTTCCTCCTCGTTGCGTAACTCCCACGAGTGCGAAACCGCTTGGACACGCGAAAACTTGGCCAAAACGACACCGAGCCAAAATCCACAATTGCTGAACTCTCGCCACTGCGACGTTGTTTTCTATTTAACAACATCGTTTCAGTACCGCAACGGTGTTGATATCTCCCACGACGTCGTTTTCGACTAAACAACACCGTCTAAAATAATCCTTAAAATATTAATTAATTAAACCGGCCATCATTGTTGACACGCCGTCAAACTCTCACTTCGCGGCGCCGTTTTAAATTTAACACTGTTGTTGTAACTATTGCGGCATTGTTTGGCCTACTCGTGATATCATTTTTAAATCCGCGGCACCGTTTCTTTCCTCTTGTGGCATCGTTTTCAACTACACGACACCGTCCTAAATAGTCATTAAAAATATTAACTAATTAATCCGGCCATCACTAGTCAAACTCGTGTGTTGACCAACAACATCATTAGCGCCAAAACGGCTCCGTCTGCTTTTCCTTTCACGACATTGTTTTTACATTTTAAACACTGTCGTTTGCTAATAAAGCGATACCGTTGGGCTTACTCGCGGTACCGTTTTTAATTAAACGACACCGCTAACATAACCAAAAAATATAAATCCATGGAACCGCCCCAGTCTGCACTCGCATTGGGCTGGGTCAATTTTGGTCACTTACCCGGTATTGTTTTTAATTAATCGGTACCACTTCTCAAGGTTCCCGCGGCACCGCTTTAACTCTCCGCGGTGCCGCTTCCCCTATGCGGTATCGCTTCTCCCCTTCCAACAAGGAATAAAAATAATAATTAATTAGAGAAAACTCCTTCTCCAATACCCACACTAAACACGCGGCCCCTTTTGTTTTTCGGTAAGCGGTGTCGTTTCCAGTACCGCGTTACCGCTGAGCTTCCTTGGGGTACCGTTTTAGTTCTCCACGATGCCGCTCGACTCCCAACGACACCGTTTTTTTACCCCCGGCAACGACTTAAATGCCGAGACTAATTAATGCGGCATTTAAGTCCGGCCGAATTAATTTTAGGTGTCAACAAATGCCCCCTACAATTTGGTTTATAAGAATTATGAACCAAATTGTTGACATAATCCACGAAACCTAAAATAATTTTAATTTAGACCACCAATCCACCAAAAATTGAAGGAAAACTTTTGGCCTATTTTTCCTCCTTAGCAGGCTTGCATAGCCCCCTCGGCCACACATGTGTTTTTTTATATTTATTAATACTAAATCCGGCCGGTTGTGCGGCCTTGCACTCGCAGGCCTGTTTCGCGTCCAACAGCCCTGGTATTGATTTTTTATTTTAATTTTTTTTTATTTCCTCATCAACGCTGTTTTGGCCGCCCTCTCTTCTTTTTTTTATTATTATTATTCCCCTCTACCAGCGCTGCATGCATTAGCAATTTTTTTTTTCTTATATTGTAATTCAACCATGCTGCTTCGAGCAGCAGACCTGGCGGCCCTCCTTCCCTCAAGGCCGTTTTTATTATTTTTTTCATCATTATTTTTCTCCGCCAGCGATGCATGCATTAATTTTTTTCCTTCAGGGCTGTTAGCAACAGCCGCAGCGCTGAGAGACTTCTCTTTTCTTTTTTTTTTCGCTAAGACATCTTTGTGCGATCAAACCCGGCCGAACTCCTTTTCCTCCCTTAACAAGGAATCCTTGATGACCAGGCACAAAGCAGTCCTAATCCATAGAGGTTTGGCACTTATTTTCTATAAATAAACAACCCTGCTACCTCCATAATTCTCATTCATCACCGTTGAATTTCGACAAAGCTCTCCAACCCGCCATCGACTCTTCCTCGAGCACGCAACTCCACCCTTTTCAACACCCATCAAGGCCCCGCCATGGCTCCTGGCGGTCGAGTACCTCCTCAAATCCGGTACTGAATTTTTCACGTCAATCTCTTTCTCTTTTTTTTGGCGCCTCTCCCTCTTTTTTTTTCGGCGCCCTTATCCCCTGTTCCTTCCCGACCATTCAAGCCTGCCTGTGATGTGTATATGTTATGCAACTTAGCATATAAAATTACTTGTACTTTTTCATTCCCGCTAGCCGATGTTCGTGCTTTACCTTCTGTGCGGCACGCCTCTATCTTTGCTGCTTTCCTTGATTATTCCATGCACGCTCTATATGTGAACCGCCATGTACCCAACTTGCCCAGTCTCTTTAAATCGAATCGCTACCCCTCGCCTTTTAACCTTTACTTGTTGGCCTCTTCTCTTGACAGGCCCCCTCCAGCTGACCTTGCGGCTCACATATGCAGTATTGACGATCCACAGGAAAGATGGAGGAACCTGGATAGCTCTCCCGCCATAGAACTTGATACTCTTTCACTAACAGACAAAGGAGAGGGATTGCACGGTCCTGCTATCACCAACCCCGGCGATCCAACCATGGCCAAGCTGAACATTTACCCCACTGCTCACGCTCGGCTACTCCTTCATTGCTCACCCACCGACAGTCCATACTTCACTCAACAGAAGCCGAAACGACCTCTATCTTCCTGGGTTCTCTTCGACAAGGACTTTGTGAGATGGTATTCTCGCCTGCTTGCTGATGAAACCACTGTTGCTCAATGGAGGGACGCAGTCATAGATCGCTTCTTGTCTCTCTGCGCCAATCTCCCTCAACCAGATGTGGATCTATTCAAGGCTGCCATATGCTTCTGGTCCACCGAATCCAACAACTTTATATTTCCACTGGGGACCATGACTATCACCCTGCTTGATCTTGTCGCACTAACCGGTCTCTCAAGATGCCGACCTCCCGCCGTTGCTAGAACTCCTTTCAGCCCCAACAACCCCAGTCATTTTGATCTCTCCTATCGCTCTATTTTCAACACTAATTCCCCGGCCGACTCCGCGGCACCGGTCACGGACAAGGAGCGAGCATACTTGATTCACTACTGGCTAAATAAATTCATTCTTTGTCGTGGCGGCAGCAAACTCGTGCAAGATACCGAGACTTCCTCTGAGATTTCTGCTGGACGATGTGTCAACCTTGCAGAGATCTTACTATGTCATCTCTACCGGGGCATGTATTTGACCGTTAAACAAATCAAGAAGGCTACTGCGAAGGGGGAAGTCACCGGCGCTGGCCTCTTTGGCTAGTGCAGCTGTGGTTATATGCTTACTTCCCTGCCGTGCGAAGTTCGTTGCCGGCACCCGACGATATGGCCTCCGATGCCGGGATCCTATCCTACGGCCATTACTATGCCAAAGCTGCCCCACTAAAGAAGGACTTTTCCATATACTTCCCGATTTTCTACAGGGCCAGAGGTGTAGAGAATTTCACCCCATTTGAAACTCAGCTCTTTGGACCTCCTTCATTCAAACTTGTTTTCGGCCAAAAACCAACAGGAGAGGATGGTTCGCTTGACGATTACAGCTGGTACCTGGAAGAATGGGCTCGTTGGATAGTGGCTAGAGACATGCTCTTTGCCCCCAAAGCTTCGGTAGATCTCAGCATCGAGGTCTACAACCCACACTTTTCCTTCCGCCAGTTCGGATTGGTGCAACAATGGCCTCTTCCGCTTGCTTTCTCGAAGAATTATCCAAGGCTGTATACTCGGATTGCATCACTCTCTGTGCAGGGCATCGCGGACGTGGAAGCTTGTCGGGACTACTTGCTTCCCAACGCATTCAAGCATTTCAATGCAACCGAGGGCGTCGTGACATCGCCGTATAGGTTGGCCTGGAATACTAAAGAGTTTCGTTACTTTAACGAACCTACGGCCAATGTCATCAACCGCATTACCCAGTGCGGGCTCGATGGAACTGACGATAACGATGATGATGTATCTCCCCATCCAGATTCATCCAAACGCCGCGCATGTATGTACCTACTACTATTTTTTTTTTGTGGTACTCTATTTTAGTCGATTTACATGGCTATTTTTCCCGCGTAGCTTGTGGGAAACATCCTGGTGATACTCGCCCTACTAAACAGAGTCGTTCGATCACCCCTCTTGAGGTAAATTCCTCTCTTTAACTCCTTCATCACGGCTTCCTTTGAGAAACCGTTAGCATTTACTTCGTTTTGTTGTTACTTCGTAGCAATACTTGTCATGCTTCCTCTTTTCTTTCTTTGTAGGATCAAGGGAATTAGGAGTCTGATGATGAAAACGATTCCACCTCGGATAGCATGAGCATCGAATCTGAAGCTGATTCCGACGATGATGGTGACACACAGGCAGATTCGACTCCGGATCGTGATAACAACAGCCCTGCGGGACAGGCTAGCCATTCAGTGTCCGATCCATCGTTGAACAAGAGCTCTGGCCCGCTGCTCACGGCCGAGCGTGAGGGCACCACTGCTCCCTCACTTAAAGCTAGTACCACGCCAGCTACCCCTGTTAGCCTTGAACTCCCTTCTTCAGGCACAGGAACCACCACCATTATTGCTCCAGCTATTCCACACCTCAGACCCGCCAGCTTCGTTCTGACCCCTACGCACACCCCCTAAGCTAGCATGATGCTTCCATCTTTCACATTCTTGGCAGCTCGATCATCTCCCTTCTCCGACCTTACCCGATCCGCTCCATCTACTATCAGTGTTGCTTCACCGAACACAGCAATGGCGGTAACCCTAGCTATTCATTTTTTTTATAGTGAATCTTTCCTCGCTTCGATATTTTGACAATTCTTTCTCTTGTCTTGTAGGCGCTGCCAGATCTTGAGACTGCAGGGCAGTTCTTCGCCTCTTTGGCTAAAGCCCGACTTCCACTCTCTAAGGATGTCCGCCTTGATCCACGAACCCAAGCCATAAAAGACGTCATTGTCAAGATTACCCAGTTTCTCTCTCTATCCTTAGAAGCAGCGGTTGACCCTCCACAACCAAACGAGCTTGAATCAGCTTTTGCCGTATTGGGAGGATTGGGTGCTTCCGAAATCTTGCCTGGACTTGGCCTAGAAGAGACGACCACTGCCAAGCGAGCTCAGCAACTCGCACAAAACTACCTAAAGTGTGCTCACGACGCCCTCGAGCTGGAAAAGAAAAGTGATGAAAGGGGAAAGACCCTCCAATCCATTAGGGCGCATCTCCTTGCTAACACCGCGCGCTTCAAGGATCTATCCTCTCAATACGATGCTCGATCTCAGCAGTGCACAACTCATGAGCAAGAAATTTTGTCAGATGAACTCAAAATTGCTGCGATGAAGGCCAAATTGAACAGACTCGAGGCGGACGTGCATGCCAAGAAAAAAGAACTGGTCGGAGATGTCTCCCAACGCGCAGCGATTCAGGCCTCCATTACCGCTCTCACTGTTGAAACTCAGACACTAGCAGCGCAGGAAACAACCTTGTTTGATGATAAGTTTGAGATCAAGCAGGCGCAGGCCGTTCAACTTCGGCAAGTAGCAAGGACCGGTCTTGATACATTGCGGGCGGAGCTGGCCTATATTGCCAAGCTTCTCAACGGCTAGTAGCTCGTTACATTTACTTTCAGCCTCTATTTATTTTGAACTGAATTTATTTTGTTTCGGCGTGCTCGTGCGGCCGCTAATGTTTCTTTTGCACTCGGTTTGCTCTTTTGAACAATCGAAATTTTTCTATTTTAGTTCATCCTCGATGCCGAAAAATTTGCTCTACCAGCACTGATATTTCAGTAACCACCTTTGTTCTGGCCCAACTTAACGTCGCAGCACTGCTTTGGCGTTCCAAACAGTGGTGTTTCAACATATTATTATTTAGCTATATACGTCATTGATTGGAATAAACCCTCCCCAACGCAACTCGGCCTTGATGTTTAGTCCAACTCCTTTTTAACCTCTTAAATTTTTCAGCTGTCGATATAAGGGCCCAAACGCCAATGTTTTGGCCACCACCAACGCAGAGTTGCTCAGGCAGCCGCAACGCTACTTTAGCCTATCCCAGTGATTTTTTTTTAAAAATCTCTTATACAACCTTGCAGCGCCCACAATGCTGTCTTAGCCGAAACAGACTTTCTCTTGTAGTCTCCCACAACCTTGCCTATGCCAAACAGCAGTGTCTTGTACTCCTGTTATAATTATTATTAATAAATAATAATAATAAATCACACACCCGGCCAATCTTAGCTGTTTTTTGGCTGCAACACTGTGGCAAGTTTTGCAATGCTGATTGACCCGTAACAACGTTGCGTTAAAAAAAATATATATATATATTTAAACAAAACCAACATTGTTGTGCGACTCCTCCTGCAACATTATTTTAGCCAAAGAGGGAGCGTTTTGATCCCAAGGGCCCGTTTAGTATTGTTGCTTGTTTTTGTTTCCTGTTGTGTTTTAAGAAATTTGGAAAACCAAGAAAAAAAACGTGTTTAGTTGGGTTTTTATTTTTTGTTGTGAATTAGAGTTGCACAAAAAGGCCCAAATATGAGAAACAACAATTTATAGCTTTGGATATGATTGTTAAACATGTTGCACACGGGATTCCTACTGGTTGGGCGCTTGATTTCATTAAAACAGACCAGTTTTCGAATCCCCACAGAAGCAAAAAATTTTCTTTTTTTTAACACAGCCCCCCCCCCAAACCCTACTTCCCCATTTTCATCATCTTCTTCTTCTCGACATAACACAGCCGACACCCATCTTCTTCTCCCAGCCTCCGCGCGGCGCGACCCCTCTGCCTCCGCCCAGCGCCGCTCCGCCTCCGGCCGCCGCAGCCCACGCCGCCTCGCCTCAGCCCGCGCTGCCTCGCCTCCGCCTCGCCTCCGCCCGCTGCAGCCCGCGCCGCCTTGTCTTCGCCCGCCGCAGCCGCATATCTCTTTTTCTGGTTTTTAGTTCTTATAGTAGTAACTAAACGTGTTTTTGTTTCATATTGTCAGCTTTCATGATTTTTCAGATTTATCAACTAAACAGGTTTGTGTTTTCTGTTTTTTTTCCTGTTGTGGTTGTACATCTGTATACACAACACCACTGCAACCACAACAGCAACAAAATGATACTAAACGGACCCCAAGTAAATTTACTAAGCAGAAAACCGTACCTCAGATTTCTACGCCGCTGAAGTCACCGTCATGTCATTTCCAGGATTCTCTTCGATCGCCGAGTAAGTTCTGCTTTCCTAACTCCACCTTAATATTGAAACCTTGTTCTCTCCTACTTAATGTTATTCCTGTTATGGTGAATAGCCGCGGATGCAGCCTCGTCGCGGCTCTCCTCCCGTTATCTCCGGGGGAACGACAGGATTTCGTGGGAAACCTGGCCGATGCTGACTTCACTCTTGAGATAATATCGAAAGATGACAATGAGGAGGGCTGGCTTGGTCCACTCATTCATGACCGGATCACTGCCATTATGGAGCTATTGGACGTTTTTCCAATTCACGAATCTCAGCTACTGTTTCGCCTCCCCGTTATCAGCCCACTCTTTAAACGGAAGACCCGAGCACTCCCTGCGTTGGCCATCCTGGATCCGGACTTTAAACGTTGGCATGGTCGGCTGGCCAATGATGCTGCGACCGTATCTCAATGGCGGGCATTAGGCCTCAACCGATTTCTTTCTCTGTGTTTGGAGCCGCCGAAACCTGACCCCGAGCTGTTTTAAGCTGCCATCTGCTTGTGGTCAATGGAATCTAATTGTTTTGTGCTCCAATTGGGATCGATGACGATCACCCTGCTCGACATAGCGGCCTTGACTGGCATATCAAAGCCGCGTGTGCAATCAAGGAGAGCCTTGGACCCAGCTACCTCGATAGCTTTTGACCGATCTTACGAATCACTCTACAACAACAACGCGCCGATCGTTCCGGGTGAACCCGTATCCGACAGCGAGCGGGTGGCCTTCCTTCATTACCAGTTTGGTCGATTCGTGCTTTGAACCCAACAACCAAACACGGATGCGCATACCACCTCTGCAATCTTCACCGGGGAATGTGTCAATCTTGATGAAATTGTGCTTTGCTACCTCTATCGCTGTCTGTATACCGTCGTGAACCGTGTCAAGGAGGCTCTAGACGGAAGTGGCATCCTCAGTGCTGGACCTCTATGGCTACTACAACTTTGGCTGCATGCTTATTTCCCGGCGACTCGCGGTCCTCTACCAGCTCTTCAAACGGCAGTTCAAGATACCACCATGCTCACATATGGCCATTGTTTGGCTAAAGCAGCTTCGCGAAAAGGGGATGTTACTAATTATTTTACCTTCTTTTATGAGGTCAGAGAGATTCCCAGCTTCACTCCTTTTGCGGAACCGATATTCGGCCCCACTTCGTTCAAAATCATTTCTAACAAGCCACCACCGCGAGGTGATCCCGCTGCTGCTGCTTATCATGAATTCACCGAAGAGCGCAAACGGTACCTAACAGCTCGGGACCTCCTCTTTGCTCCTACCGGCTCAGAAGTACTCAACATTGAGACTTACAACCCTTAAATTGCAGCTCGACAATTCAGCCTCATTCAAGCGTGGCCTATGTTACCTCCCTCGTCCTTGAATTTTCCAAAATTCCACCTCCGCCCTTCGGAGCTTACAACTAGTCGGGTTGTTGAGGTACGAGGTAACCAAGAATCATCCATTACTTTCCTCCTCATGAAAATGTGGTAAACAAAGTCTCACCTCAATTCAAGGATGCATGGAATTCACTAGCATCACGCATTTTCGGCAAGCCGTTACCTGACATCCTCGCCCGGCCGCCTCAGCATTCAATACTCTCTCGCAACGGCGAGTAGGTAAACACTTTCATCCTTGAACCCCTCTTTATGCTTGCTGTAACACTCGTGTTTCACCTTCCTATAATACTTATGCATGTGGTCTCGAACCTCTTGAAACTTCAATCATTGTAGTTATTAAGAGCCATCCTCCATCTACTCGTCTTCCTCCATCTTTTCGCACAGCTCCCGGCATCGAGGTTAGTTTTGCTCACATTTTCTTATACTACCCTGCCATCTTTTGGCTCGCCGCCTACTCACACCCTTGCTTCCTTTTGCAGTAGGACACCGATGATTTTGATACCGAGAATGGCTTCAATACTGCGATGGACTCATTGAAAACTACTAGGACCTCCCTCACCGCATCGACTTCGCCCATGGCTGACCTTCGACACCAAGTCAAAGAAGCATTGGAGATGATGGATCAATTTCTAAGCATTCCTCTGGTGACTTCCATGAGTGACCAAACCATAATATGGCCCGGCTCTGCTTGCAAGACTCTGGAGACTTTGAGCATTAACATTCCACCACTTATTGTTGCTGACATGGCGTTCCTCCGCACAGTGGGTCAAGACCTAGTGGAACGCGGGTAAGCCGTGGAACCAGCTCTGCAGGTGGCTAGAGCAAGTACAATGCCGACTCTCGTCAAAGGGGTTGAACAAATGCAACGTGAGGAAGCGGCCCGGATCGCCACTGACCCCACTCATGAGGAGATAGAAGCACAGGTTGAGCTGCAAGCAGCGCAAAGCTTTTTCACTCGTGTCCGCACTACTATATCCCGCATTGCCCAGCAGCTCGCCGATTACGAGCCGTCCGACTCCTAGAGAATTTCTTTTCTACATTTTGGAATTTACCTTGGATTTTTGTTTTGGCATCGTTTCTCGGATTGCATACTCTTATTTTCCATGTTAACTCGACCTATGAACAACTTTGTTTGCTCATCATTGTTGATCGAATTTCGGCAAACGATTGCTCTATTTTCTTTAATCTATAGCGCCGCTCTAACCTCGACAGCCGTGTTTGAGCATGGCTGACTAGCTAATTCTAGCCACGATAGCCTTCTTAATTTTTCTTATGCCAAGTACCAAATCGTCTATGCCCAACAACATTGTTACCCATGCCTACTTCTCGTTTGATAAGATAGGAACATTTTGGTGCCGAACAGCGGTACCACACCAACGGGATTCGGGTGAACCCTGCCGCTAGCCTTAAAGGCATTAAAAATTTTCTTTATTAGTAACGGAGTTGGCAAATTAGTGTATTTGTTGCATACTTCGCCATTCCCATACAATTCAACCACGTGTGCAAGCTTGGTGGCGGATGAGGCCACTTCCTTTTAGCACATGGTTGTCTGTCATTGCTT
This sequence comes from Linum tenue, assembly GCA_946122785.1. Lineage (NCBI taxonomy): Eukaryota > Viridiplantae > Streptophyta > Magnoliopsida > Malpighiales > Linaceae > Linum > Linum tenue. The sequence goes on along the minus strand of CAMGYJ010000004.1, from coordinate 19,956,247 downwards.
AGATTAATGACCAGCTGCGTCCCATAGGGACGACACGTATGGCTTTAAATACTTGCCATTTATCAAACGCTCATGCTTCACTTGATCCAAGTCTTTCAGCAAGTATGCTCCATTAGGACGCACAGAATGTACCACAAATGGTCCACGCCAATTCGACGACCATTTTCCAAACTTGGGATCTTTTTCCCCAATTGGCAAGTGAGCTTTCCAAACCAGTTCGCCCTCTTCGAACGATTTGTGCCGAACCTTCTTGTTATAAGCTCTTGCCTCTCTTGCTTTCTGTACTTGAACATTTCGAGGGCGCGGAGTTGAAGTTCATCAAGATCACATAGCTCGAGCATCATCGATTCATGATACTCCTGAGGTGTTAACTCGTGCTGCTTCATATACCGGAGTGAGTTGACGGTCACCTCCACGGGAAGGAATGCTTCATGACCGTAAGTTAACGAGAATGGGCTCACTCTCGTACTGCTCCGCGGGGACATCCTGTATGCCCACAACACCTCTGATAAAATTTCATGCCAACGTCGCGGGTTATCCTTGATCATCTTCGTCAAAATATTTTCCACGACCTTGTTGGATGCTTCTGCTTGGCCGTTAGCTTGTGTGTAATACGGCGTGGAATGGATAATTTTTATCCCCCGCTCTGCCGCGAACTCCATAACTTGCCCCCAGTGAACACAGTTCCTTGGTCCGCCGTTATTGTTGCTGGCAAACCAAATCGGTGGATAATATGTTCTTGAATGAAAGAAATCACTTCCGCTTGGTTCGCCACCTTTAACGGTTTGGCCTCTACCCACTTAGTGAAGTAGTCAGTGGCCAAAATTATGAAAACATGTTTCTTTGACGATGGGGGATAAATCATACCAATCAAATCCATGGCCCAACCATAAAACGGCCTCGGTTTGATTATTCATTTCAGATCAACCGCCGGCGCCCAGGACCGTGACGTTTACAAGCTTCGCAGCCCTTGGCATATACGGCGCAATCTGGCGCGATGGTGGGCCAGTAGAATCCGTAGCGATGTAGAATCCATCGCATGGAAGGACCGGCTTGGTGAGCTCCGTATATTTCTTCATGCACCTCTACCATGGCTTGCAATGCCTCCTTGTCCCCAAAGCATTTCAACAATAACCCATCAGGTCTACGTTTATACAAGGTCCCATCCAAAACTACGTAGCTCCTTGCTTAAAACTTGACGGCATGGTCAACAACCTTGTTCGGATCTTGCAAGTAAGACAACAGTGGTGCACGCCATTCGTCGGCGTCTTTCTCTATTACGCAAACTTCCTCAACTCCCAACCGCTCCTGTAAGGGTTTAAGTGTTTGCACCACTATCTTTTCTACTACATTGCTTTTCGCAAACTCTTTAAATCCCGAAGCCATTTGCGCAAGATAGTTGGCTCCACTATTGTCCATTCGAGGAACAAAGTTGATCGCCATACTGTCGAAGTTGGTAGTCAACGATAATACATGGTCTAGATATGTTTCTAGAACGCTATTGATACAGCGAAAATCCCCGCATACCTGATGAACCACCAACTGTGAATCTCCCTTAACATCCACGTTTCGGACTCCAAGCTCAATGAGCATTTCCAGCCCGACTACCAAAGCTTCATATTTAGCTTGGTTGTTAGTGCAAGGAAAATCCAACGAGAATGCAAAATGCATGGCCCGGCCTGATGGTGCTTTCAACATCACGCCAGCACTGGCACCGCCACGAGTTTTGGATCCGTCAAAATACAGGATCCATGGCGTTATACCAACCTCGCAAACTTCTACGGGATCGCTTGGCACCTCAATGCAGGGTTGATCTGCCAAGAAGTCCGCCAATGCTTGCCCTTTTATGGCTCGTTGCGGTACATACTCTAAATTAAATTCAGACAGAGCCAAGGTCCACTTGCCAATTCGGCCATGAATAATTGGTCGAGATAGCATATATTTAATCAAGTCTGTTTGGCAAATGAGTTGTACCTGGACAGGGACCAGGTAGTAGCGTAGCTTTGTACAAGAAAAGTACAACGCTAAACATAACTTCTCTATGGGGGAATATTTTCTCTCGCCCTCGTTCAGAAGCCTACTTAAATAATAAATGGCCTCTTCATTGCCTGCTTCATTGTCTTGAGTCAACAAACACACCACAGAAGTGTTCGTGGCCGACAAGTACAACTTCAGCAGCACCCCTGCTTTGGGAGAGTTCATCACCGACGGATTCGCCAGGTATCTCTTGATATCATCAAAGGCACATTGATGTTCTTCCCTCCATACAAACTTGTCTTTCTTCTTCAACTTCAACAATGAGGAAAACACTTGAGTCCGGCCAGCACAATTCGAGATAAATCTTCGAATGTAATTTACCTGGCCGAGGAAACGTTGCAACTCTTTTTAGTAGATGGTGGTGCGGCATTGATGATGGCTTTTGTTTTATTGCCATCTACTTCAATTCCATGTTTGTTTACCAGAAAACCAAGAAAATTTCATGCACTCACACCAAATGCACATTTGAGCGGATTTAATTTCAACTTATGACATACGCAGGAATGTTTTGCCCAAATGAGCAAGGTGGTGGTTTGTCACCTTTGATTTGACGATGATTTCGTCCACGTACACTTCGACAAGCTCGCCAATCAAGTCATGAAATATCGCATTCATGGCTCGTTGGTAAGTTGCCCCGGCGTTGGCCAATCCAAATGGCATCATGATCCACTCGAAACAGCCAATGGATCTGGACACCGAAACGCCATTTTGTGTACATCCTCCTCGCCTATGTATATCTGGTTATAGCCCGAGTAGCAGTCCATGAAAGAAAACCTGACATGCCTGGTTACGGCATCGATTAACATGTCAGCCACCGGCATGGGATACATATCTTTCGGTGTAGCATTGTTCAAATTTCTAAAATCCACACAAACACATATTTTGCCATTTTTCTTTCTAACAGGCACAATGTTCGACAACCACAACACATATCTAGCAGTCTTGATAAACTTAGCCTTCATTAAACGTTCAATTTCCTTTTTCACTTCAGGCAAGATATCATGCGAAAAACGCCTAGGTGGTTGTCTATGTGGCTTATACCCTTCTTTAATTAGAATTCTATGTTCAACTAACTTCCTATCGAGACCAGGCATTTCATGATAATCCCATGCAAAGCAGTCTTTAAACTCTTTAAGGAATTCAATTAACTCGTAACTGTCAGACTCTGGCAAACCAGCACTGATGAAGGTTGGGCGTGGATCCTCCTCCATGCCAAGGTTGATCTCCTCTAAAATGTCACATGCAACAAGGTTGCTTTTCTTCTCCACTTCATCACTCACACCCTCGCCGTTAGTCGACAAGTCACCATCGTCGGGAACACAGTCGGCCATCAAGACAGGCTCTATACAGGCCAGCCTCTATTCACACTGATAGACGACCAACTTCTCCCGCAAGGCCGTGATTTTGGCCTCCACCACATTCTCTCGAGGTGGTTCACTCATCATTGAATTGTTCATCAGACTTTAGTGGACCATCTAATGTGATCATCGATGGTCTCACGATTTCGAACAATGGGTCCAAGCACGCCTTACTCAACACCTGTGCACTCGACACTATGACGTTGGACGTTCCTCCATCCCCGCTCCTGATTACGAGTGGTCCAAAATCTCCATGGTAAAAATAAGCTTCAGCCACGTTGGCCCCAACGGCAAACGGCTTTGTGTCAGCCTGTACCACCTCAACAACACCGTCTTCATTCCAAAACACCAAACACTGATGCAGCGATGAAGGAATGCACTTGTTGGCGTGGATCCAATCCCGGCCAAGTAGTGCGTTGTAGCTTATCATTCCATCCACCATGAATAAAGCACTCATCCGCTTTTGTGATCCAACTCCCACGACAACTGGGAGGATTCCCCTGGCAGAAGTGGACCCGCCATTGAAACTTGTCACAAACACTTCCATTGGGATCAAGTAATTAGTACTCTTGTCCAACTTCTTCAGCATCCTTGTTGGCATCACATTTAGTGCGGCGCCATTGTCAACTAAGACTCTCGACATTGGTACGTCATCAAGTGTGGCCTTGATGTAGAGAGGCCTCAAATGACGCATCATCTTCGGCTCGGGCTCGTTGAAAACAACGACCCTGTTCGATTCTTCACCCGTGGTTCCTTCGTCCACGGCTTTCCCTTTCGCTTCTGCAGCCCGGATAGATTTATCTAGCTCGTCGAAGTCTGATCCCCATGTGATGTTCTCCACCGGTACACTTGTTGACTCTTTCGGGCCTTGGTATAAAACGTAAAAAGGATATCTTCCCTCATCTTCGCCGAGTAGCCCAACAGCTTTGTGGCCTGCTTCGTACAACTCTTTCAAGATACGCTGCGAACTCTTGTTTTGCTTGGCTGACTCTACTTCCAAGTCAATTCGACCATTCGTGCGAGCCATCATTGCACTCAACGGCTTAGCCTCGATTGGCAGATCCGCAGACTCGCCAACCAGCTCTGCCGCCGCTGGCTCCTCATTCTCCTCCTCTAAAGTCAGTTGAGCAAAACCGCTCACCAGCTCAGCGACGTTGACCTCTTGAGCAGCTTCATCCAGCTCTTCAACCTCCATCACGACCTCGCCATCCTCTCCCTGAATTTTCAAATCAATGTGGAAAATCAAAGTCAAGATGTAGTTGTTCACCACCACTGGTGGTAGACTTCCAAACTGGATCGTCATGGGTGCACCTTGGTTGTCATCATCGTCATCCTTATTTTTCCGATCAAATTTCGACTTCGGCTCCTCCAATTCCAGCATCTCCTCTTCGATAAAGGATTCATCCAACTCAGCATCGTACTCAGCCTCCCCCGGGACTCCCTGATCGTTCCCGTCCAGCTTGTCCTCGACAACTTTCCCAGCACCGGCCACAGTCACTCTCAGTCCCGCGGCAGAGTTGTCCACATTCACATTCGCTTGCAAGTTTGCAATCCTCCTTCCTTGAGCATTCTTGCGGAGGTACCTTCGATACTGCGTCCTTGTCATCCCGTCAACCGCGATGGGCTGCTGACGACGGATGTTGTAGGTGTGCCAACCACCCTGTGGCACATTCGGCATCCTGAAGGTTCTCTTGAAAGGTGGGGAACCTCTCACTGATTGGGTAAGTCCAAAAGGTAGACTTTTGAAAGGTGGGGCACTTTGAGCAACCCACTGCCTAAGCTGCCCTCTTCCCCACGCAGGTGCACGTACTCCATCGACACTGCGTTCATATGAGGGGTACCTCGGTTTGAACTGTCCTGGTCCCAATCTCTGGTGGACCGACTGGCTTGGTCCTGCTCCCCCAATGTTTAGCTTTACGCGACATTGGGCACACAACTTCTCTTCCTCAGCTGGGTCCAAGCGTGGCCCCTCCTGCACTTGGGAGGATGAAGCACCCTGGGCCACATCAGAACTACCACTCGTCGGCGGCGTTGTATCCACCACCAACTTGAAGCGTGGCAGGTTGATCTTAGAGAAATATGGATTGACCATGTTGACGCCGACAACGTTTGGGAACAGATCTGTGTCAACAATCATGGCCTCCTTCCTCGGTTCTGGGAACTTGAACCGACCTTTCTCAACTGCATCCTGCACAACATTGCAAAACACAACACACATGTTAGTTGAATGAGATGCACTGTTGTGCCATTTACAGTATCGTTTCCCTTTTAATTTTTCAGCTGGCGGGATAGTATGCCCCTCAGTCAACTTAATTTGACCATCTTTGTAAAGCTGGTCGAAAATCAGTTCTGATTTTGAAACATCAAAGGAATATTTTCTAGTTTGAATCGGAGCACGATTGGGCTTTCCACCTTGTGGTTCCCCATCGGCCTTGGCTAGAGAAGCACACACATATGGCTTCCCCTGCACAAGCTCGGCCATATCAACTTCAACCTCGTCAACATCGCTGCCGACGTTATTCACACCATAGTTTTCAAAATTAGGGAAATATTTTCCGCGAGAGCCACTTCTCTTATGTTCTTCTTCATGGAGAAGAGATTCATATCTAACAGCACAGGACATCAATTGAAAAAGGTCAGAAAACTCCCTATCTTGAAACTTTCACGAAGTTCAAAATTTAAACCACCTTGGGCAAGTTTAACAAACTCGCGTTCTGTCAAGTTCACAAAACAACGATTTCTTGCATTCTTAAAGTTATTTAAAAAGTGTTCTACCGTTTCCCCTAGCTGCTGGCGCATTCGTGCCAAGTCTGCCATTGTTACTTCTAGCTCAGAAAGGTAGAACTGGGCATGGAACATTTGTTCCATTTGCTGCCAAGTTTGAACCGAGTTCGATGGCAAGTTGACGTACCACGAGAATGCAGGACCGGTCAACGAATTGCCAAACAAGCGCAACTTCAAGAAATCACTCACATCACCACACTGAACCGTGAATCGTCCAACGTGCTCGACGGTGGACTGATCTCCAGTCCTGCTGAAGGTGATGAAATCAGGTACGCGAAAATCACATGGAAAGGGGTAGTATCTATCAACCCAATCCGGATATGGTTTTCGGTATACCGGCGGCATCGCTGGTCTAATCCCTAAACCAAACTGATCCGCCAGCATCTCTGTTACCTGATCTCGAATCACATTAAGGTCTTGGCCCCCAAGTTGCCCCCCTTGTGGTACGAATTCACCAGGATCCATGCCAAGCCCGTTTGGAGGAGGAGGCACGTTTTGCGGGTAGTCGTGGCGGAACATGATCATTGTTGATCGTTCCTCCACCACCACCAGCGCTCATCGAAGCCACGTAAGGTCTGGCCTCCGGGATATTTTGTGGACCCCCATCGTGAAACGGAGGTGGCTCAACCCGAGTGTTAGCGGCAATGCTAGTCTCGCCAAGATTAACTCGCGGAGTTGGTGGGTTCACCACCGGTGTCGGCGGAACTCATTGTCTTGGCGGACTAATTCGAGCACCGTTGTTTGGAAAACCAGTTTCGTTGTTTAGATTGTTTTCACCGTTTAACGGCAAATCTCTAGGTTGCATTACTGGTCTACCCAAAAGCTCACTGATTTCATTCATATCACGTAGATTTTTATCCACGAAAACATCAAAATCATGCCTGTTTTTAGTCACAACTTCAAAGAGTTGGCTTAAACGCCTATCAACACGAGACTCAAGAGAATCATGTCGTGTTGTTAAAACGTCAAAACTCGCCTTTGAAGCTTTCAAACTCGCCTTTGAAGCCTGCGAACTCATTCTTGAGGCTAGCAAACATGCGACGATTCTCCTCCATGAAATGGCGGATTGACAAATCCTCAGTCGGCCCAGCTTTGGACGGCGGATTCTCGGACCCGCCGATGTCTTCAGCACCGATTCCTTGGCCTCCTTCAATGTTGGCCACATGTTCCTCCACGAATCCGGGCGGAAAATTCCCTTCCTGATTCCTTCGTCGCGGAGACATTCGAACACACGTGTCCCACCGGGTGTGCCAATTTGTTTCGTTGGCGAAACTCGCGTGTTCAATCCGCACTGTATTCAAGTAAGCACAAACACAAAGTCTGCAAAATCGTCAAATATCCCCCGCCGAATGTCGGCGCCGTTGATTTGATCGATTACACAGAAATCAAGATGACCGTCAAATCTCCACCACCGGCGTCGACGATGTTGATTGATCGATGCACCTTTGACCTCTAACCAGAACAACCGTTACTCGGTTCACCACCTCTCCAAACTACGTTCGAACGAGGGTGTTCAACGAGAAACAAGAAACCAAACCGAGAGTGTTCTAAGTTACGTTACCTCTACTCCTATGGAGGTTCCTCTGGAGGGCTCCGCGACTACGACTACAAGCTACAATCTACGACTCTGCAAAGGAGTTCTTTGACAGAGCGGTTCTACAAAACTAGAGAGAAAAGATAAATCTGCGACGGTGTAGTTTGAGATTTGATTTTAGCCGTCCCGAGCTTCTCTCTCTTCCCAATCTTTATACCTCGCTCTTCTCCCCGCAGTCGTAGTAACTGCCTTCGCGCCTTTGTCTCCCACGTCTTCATTCCTGTCAACCGTGGAGGTAACTTCCTCCTTGTTGCGTAACTCCCACGAGCGTGAAACCGCTTGGACACGCGGAAACTTGGCCAAAACGACACCAAGCCAAAATCCACAATTGCTGAACTCTCGCCACTGCGACGTTGTTTTGTATTTAACAACATCGTTTCAGTACCGCAACGGTGTTGATATCTCCCACGACGTCGTTTTCGACTAAACGACACCGTCTAAAATAATCCTTAAAATATTAATTAATTAAACCGGCCATCATTATTGACACGACGTCAAACTCTCATTTCGCGGCGCCGTTTTAAATTTAACACTGTCATTTTAACTATTGCGCCATTGTTTGGCCTACTCGCGGTATCGTTTTTACATCCGCGACACTGTTTCTTTCCTCATGCGGCATCGTTTTCAACTAAACGACACCGTCATAAATAGTTATTAAAATATTAACTAATTAATCCGACCATCACTAGTCAAACTCGTGTGTTGACCAACGACATCAATAGTGCCAAAACGGCTCCGTCTGCTTTTCCTTTCACGACATTGTTTTTACATTATAAACACTGTCGTTTGCTAATAAAGCGGTACCGTTGGGCTTGCTCGCGGTACCGTTTTTAATTAAACGACACCGCTAACATAACCAAAAAATATCAATCCATGGAACCGCCGCCAGTCTGCACTCGCATTGGGCTGGGCCAATTTTGGTCACTTACCCGGTATGGTTTTTAATTAATCGGTACCGCTTCTCAAAACTCCCGCGACATCGTTTTTAATTCCGCGGTGCCGCTTCCCTCATGCGGTACCGCTTCTCTCCTTCCAACAAGGAATAAAAATAATAATTAATTAGAGAAAACTCCTCCAATACCCACACTAAACGCGCGACCCCTTTTGTTTTTCGGTAAGCGGTGTCGTTTCCAGTACCGCGGTACCGTTGAGCTTCCTTGCGGTACCGTTTTAGTTCATCGCGACGCCGTTCGACTCCCAACGACACCGTTTTTTCCCCTCGGTAACGACTTAAATGCCGAGACTAATTAACGCGGCATTTAAGTCCGGCTGAATTAATTTTAGGTGTCAACAAAGGCTAAAGAAAGACCATTCATAGACCCCAATGTGAGACGTGGGGACGACATGTTATGTTACCTCTATAAAAATAGAAAGGGTCGTCCCAAAATCCAAATACACATGTGGGGATGGGTTCAGGTCTCGATTTCCCGGTTTAAGATAGGGTGAGTAACCTTAGGGTGAGTAACAATGAGTAACCAAATCTGGACCCTTCTTTTAAGTGACTGCAGATCTAAGGGTGAAGAATTCAATGAATTTATTATCCCTAGTTTTCTGAATTAGATAATATCTTCTTCATTCTAACTCGGATTTCAAATTTTTTTGCATAGATGGAACGAGTTCGTTGTGCTCTATAAAATGATATCCACTTTCAATATTTTTTTAAAATTTTTTTTTCACCCCTCTGGTTACCAACTCCATACCATATGGTATCTCCTTCGTTGTTTAGTCATTTTCGGAAATTTTTGCACAAAAGGAAAGATTTAATCATGATCTATTGAATTCAAAATTTTTTGGGGGAAAAAATTTCAAACCTCTCGTTACTATCTCCATACCATACTATACCACCCTGGTATGAGGTGGTATTTTTCATACCATATGTATGCTGTTATTTAATACCATAGACTGGTAATAACTGGCAAATTTTTTTGTTCCAAAAAATATCAAAGTGGATATCATTTTGAAGAGCACAATTAATCTGATCTAACTGTGCAAAAAAATAAATTCCGAGTTAAAACTAGTGAGAAATCGTCCGTTAAAGATTACGGAAAAGAAAATTAATGATTTTTCCAGGAGAGAGAAGGAGGCGCTGATGTGGCAGATTCTTATTGGGTTATGCATGAGGTTACTAACCACAAGGTTACTCACTGGATCTGCTCCCTTCAGCCAGTTTCAGACTTGAGCACGTAAAGGAAAGGAGGCAGGAGCTGTAAACCTTAGACCCATTTGTAAGTAAACAGAAGTATTGGATTGGATTGGATTGGATTGCATTGATAGGAAGTGATTGAAGATATTACTAGAAGGAGTGACTAATGAGTAATTTTCTATTAGCCAGCCGGAGGAACAGAACACTGTTCTACGGCTATGAAAACAGAGCAAGAGAATCAATCCTCTTTTCTCTCCCTCTCTCTCTCTTACTTTCCCTGTCTTCCCTGTTCCACGAGCTTCTTCCCCTGTCTTCCAAATACATCCTCGCCATTTCCGATTTCCTCCGGCTAAAACGTTCCACCAACCCGACGGACGACCTCTTCCAAACATTCTCCCACTCACCACCCTTTGTCTGATTTTCTTGATGGCGGTGAGAAAGTAAGCCTATTAGAAAGCTGACATCGGCTGTTCAGAAGAGATTCTTGGTTCCGGAGAAGAACGGCACATACTTTGTTTGTACGCGAAGAAGCTGCACAGAAGAGGGCTTTGTGTGTGCGATTTGGTAAGGCTTCCTGAAGTTCGGTTGATACCCTTTTCCATCTCTTTCAGTTTGTATGATTGCTTAAACCGACTGACTGCACTAGGTTGGAGGAATAGGGCGGAGATAGCATAACAACACTCCTTGTGTTGTTACGGTACCAACATGACAAAAGGGTAAATTAACATTAAAAATTCTAAAATAACAATTAATAAAAAATCACTCCCCCTTCAGCCCTTCCCATTCCCGTGACTTCTCTCTTTTTCTGCAGAATTTCATCGTCGCGCAGAGGTGGATGAAAGAGTAATAGCGACGGCGGAGCTCGTGGAGCATCCATCTCTTGGCGGTGGAAGCTGCGGTGGCAGTCGCAGGCGGCGCACCGAAAAGCACCTGGTGTTCCTTCTTCGCCGTCGGGCATGAAATCGCCACATCTGAATGGTCAAGGAAGTGGAATCTGGTCGTCGGTTGTTCTCCATCGCTGACGTTTCCCTTCTATTGTCTCTCTATCAATGTATGCTCTAGCCGTGATCAGAAAAAAAAAATTATGCCACAACTATGCTTCCGTCGAGAGAGATGGCTGGTACGAGCGCCGACGGAAGTGAACAGGCGGGAGAGGAGAGAAAGAAACAGAGGACCAATTTGGTGAGGAAATCACGGCGTTTGTGGTCTCCAGAGTCGAGATTGACGGGGACAACTTGGAGATGATTTGAGACCCAGAAAGAGGAAGCGACATAGTTAAGAGAGGGAGGATTCTCCCAAAGTCCAACCACCATGGCTATGAGATTAATTTCACAATCCATATTCAGTATCCTATTCTGATTCAGATGGAACAAAGAGGGAGAATGCATGTCGCTGCTGGCCCTTCACGCCGCCATTGAGTACAACATACTTCCATGAAAATCGTCCATCAAGGTAGGACTAGTCGCTGTCAATATCCTTGTATACCTGAAGATTGCGTTCCTCCGCTGTCCCCTCCCGTCGACAAGGACTTGGTTCAACCCTATGTAATTCTCAAGGAAACCCCTCTGTTTTACCACAAATTTGGCCCCTGCCTATTTGACTAATTGCCCAAGAGAGTCTTGTTTTTCTAATGATTTGCATGATTCCACTCATAGGAATTGGATTAGTTACGAGACTGCATCTGTATCATTGAAAGAGAGACCAAGGCATTTTGATAAACCCAATAAAACATAATATAAAACACACCAAAAACATTGTAATGTAAACCATAAATCTACTGAAACATACGAGAAACACCATAAACAACACCACAAATGTTTCTAAAACACACAAAAAACATTGTAATGTAAACCATAAATCCCCTGAAACATACGAGAAACACCATAAACAACACCACAAATGTGTCTAAAGCACACCAAAAACCTCATAATGCAGACTACAAATCGCCTAAAACATACTAGAAACACCACAAAGCAAACCACAAATCTTTCATAAGCACACCAGAAACCTCCTAATGCAGACCACAAACGTGATAAAAAAAATCACAAAAAAGCAAACCAGAAACCTCCAAATGCATACCACAAATCTCCTAAAACAAACCACAAACCTCACAAAGCAAACCACAACAGTTACGAAAGCACACCAGAAACCTCCTAATGCAAACCACAAACACGATAAAGCAAACCACAAAAACAAACCAGAAATGTCCTAATGCAGACCACAAATATATTAAAACAAACCAGAAACCCCTCAATGCAAACCACAAAGTTTTTGAAAGCAAACCAGAAACTTCTCAATGCAAACCACAAACACGATAAAGCAAACCAGAAACTTCTTAATGCAAACCACAAACACGATAAAGCAAACCACAAAAGGCATACAAAAATATGAGAAACCAAACCATAAATCTCACAATGCTAACCATAACATCCGGTGATCGTTGACCGTTGACCGGTCAACGAAGACCATTGACCGGTCAACGAAGTTCGTTGACCGAACTCCGGTGACCGTCAGTGAGTAGATTCCGGCGCCGATAGGCATATTCCGGCTCCGATGACTAGATTCCGACGCCGGTAAGCATATTCCGACCACGGTGAGCATATTCCGGTGACGGTGGCATATTCCGATGACAAAATAGCATATTCCGTCGACAAAAAAGCATATTCCGGTGACCGCCGACCAGATTCCGGCGACCGATGGCCGAATTCCGGCGACCTAAATTTTGGTCCGAAAATAAAAAAATATTTTTTATTTTTTATTATTATTTAAACATATTTTTCATAATGACAATTATACCCCTGCTTTGATTTTACACTAGGTCAACTCATCTAATAAAGAGTCATCACAATCCTAGTTTCCTATTGGTTGGAGACTAGTGTTGTTACAATAACAACAAAAAGAGTGTTGTTATAATATCTAGTCCCGGAGGAATATGAGCGTGGATGTAGAAATTGGTCTACATCTTCTCCGTACGTACGTGTTCTTCTTTGAAATGTCATGCCAGTCGTATTCTCCTTATGCTATGCGTTGATTGTCATGTATAAAGTGGATTTGCTTAGATCTTGACTCCGAAGATGACTTGATGGATTTATATTTTCCTCTGCTACACCTTGTCTGTCTTTATGAAATGCTTCCAAGCTCGCTCGGTGCCAGCTAGTTCCAGAGGACATTTTGCAGATGAGACTCACAATCTTGTATATCTCATAAGCTTTCTATATTTTAGCACTTGTGTTATACCTGTAAGGAAGTGGTTAACCACCATACACGGGCCTGTATAAGATTCAGCATAAACTTCTCCTAACAACTCGAGTTATTGGGAGCAACTGGTTCATGACATGGTATCAGAGATGGTTTGTTCGTGAGGTCACGTGTTCAAGTCCTCACGACCCCCAATATTAATCGTTGTCTTTCAAGAACATGCTAGGGCTGGGCCTGTGCAAACTTCAAGCCCATAAGTCAGCTTTCGTTTGAGGGGGCGTGTAAGGAAGTGGTTAAGCACCATACACGGGCATGTATAAGATCCATAAGCACCATACACGGGCATGTATAAGATTCAGCATAACCTTCTCCTAACAACTCGAGTTATTGGGAGCAACTGGTTCATGACAATATCTACTTACAAGTTGTTGAGTTTATTATCCCCTAAGCTGTCGCAGCTTTGCCCCCTCTCTCCTGACAAAAAAAAATTGTGTCTGAAAATGACTAAAGGAACAAAATTCCTTTGTGATATGCTGCTCTAGTAACTTGCTGCTGGTTTCAATGCCTTGTCCTGATAGGACCCTATACCTGAAAAACAATGAAGGTATACAATAACAAGGATTCCTTGAATCCTATAGACAGCACAGGATGGGCTGTTGAGTGTTTGGAGGTTCAAAGCTAGAAAGGGTCTAAAATAAAATGGGCAACTCAGATAAGTTGCCATCAGGGTCTGTGGGTGTCCAGTTCTAACTGACCAGGTTAAGCCAGCCAGGTCTGTGGGTGTCCAGTTCTAACTTATCAGGTTAAGCCAGCCAGCATAGTGTTACTTGAACCAAGGCTTGTCAATAGTTTGTGTTTTGTTTGAACGCCCAACTCTTGCCCTGGAGATTTTGCTAAGTGATCAGTCTGTATTCAGTTGCCTATGTCTAGCTCTTGCCCTGTATTTCCTTAGCAATATCAGTAGATCGATTTTGCTTGTCTATTTTTTCCAGGTCTGCTGCTTCTAGAAATTGTCAGAGAAACAATATGGAGAAAAACGAATTGAAGGTATGATTTTGATCACTCTCCTTAGAGTGTTTATTTGCCCCCACTACTTAGTTGCTGGTAGGATTTAGGCAAACCACCCCCAGGAGTCCCTCCAATCAAAGTCAGAAAGCAGCACCTTTCGTGACTTCTGTGTTTGTGTTTTTGGAGAAGGAAAAACGAGGAGAAGAAGATGAACGATGGACGAGAAGTTCGGTTGCCGAAGACTTTTTATAGTGAAAACGGCAGTTCCCTGCCGAAGGGTTACGTCGTTTCAAAAAAGTCAAAATCAAATAATTATCCGGATTAATTAAATAAAATAATTCCGGTAATTAATTAGCCAAAAATTCAAATCCGAACGCGTCGGGCAAACGTGCAAAGTGCGTAGTGCGATTTAATATGTCAAATTAAACAGCACACACTTTTTCCAAAAGCTCACTAACCACTTTATCCAATAACTAAAGTGGAAAGCAAACTTAAAAACAACTTGCACTTTCCTTCTCTCACCAATGTGGTATATTTCCTTTACTCTTTGACTACTTTAACAGAAATATGAGTCGGGACGTAGAGTTGGATTTATAAAAGCAGCTAGCGAAATATGAAGACAACGCCAAAGATCCAGAAGCTCGATCATCAACCGTTTTGAAGAACGAGATGAGCTGCTTGCGGAAATTAATCTCAACTTTTACCACTTGCTCTCATTTTTTTTCTTGTTTTGAGCAAATATATATAGATGATCTTCAACGTTACTTTTGCTAGGCACTTCGAGGCCTCCAATGAACCAGCTATCATTTGGACTTCCAGCTCAATTTCCGGTATTCTAACCAGGCCGATCATTTTGGAGTCCCATGGAATGGAATGTCTATAGGACAAAAGGAATTGAACGATAGAGGTCGAGGTTTAGGTATATTTTTTTTTGTCTCACCATTTTCTTCACTACTTTTGAATATTGTAACCAACCCCTTAGAAATCGTTGTCATTAATATAGTAGGGTTCTTTCTTGTTGACTTGTGCAGGGTCCTCCATAAATTAATTTGAGCGCTAGGCATGAAGATGGAAACATTTCCATTGATACTATCCTGGTCTCAACTTCAGCGAGGAAATTCAGAGTAGATGCCCGAAATACGCAGGAGGCAGAGTGGAGTGGGTACTTGAGTCCAGATGGTTTGGAGAAGCCGATGAATCATCTACTAGGAGGGAACAGTGGAGTGGGTACTTGAGTCCAGATGGTCTGAGGATGCTCTATTGGAGCAATAAGGACATCCAAGAAGTATTAGAACAGTTGTCGTTGCGGGGAATAGACTATCAAAGACTGGTCGCAAACGTTGAACCTGTTGCCAGAATCTCCGGGCGATTAATATCGCATAATCTCATTGGAGAGGTCAGGCAAGGGCCAAAGTTGTGGACGGATGGAGAATTTATTCGATTCAGCGCATTCTATTCTACATCAGAGCCCTATTTGGTCATTGTGAGGTTAGTTTCCCAACATCTAATATATAGATATGAAACATTTTTATTTGCTATGGAAAAAAATTAATTAATTTGGGCGCTAAGCATGAAGATGGAAATATCTCCATTGATACTATCCTGGTCTCAACTTCAGCGAGGAAATTCAGAGTAGATGCCCGAAATATGCAGGAGGCAGAGTGGAGAGGTTACTTGAGTCCAGATGGTTTGGGGAAGCCGATGAGTCATCTGCTAGGAGGGAACAGTGGATGCAGAAGAGAAGCAAAGTTTTGAGAGATCTCGCCAGTGCAATACATGATATGTTTTCCTTGACTCAGGAGGAGGATATTCCAGAGGAAGTACAACATCTGTTAATCGTGTTGAACAATCATCGAGGCTAAGTAAAATAGTAAAGTAACTCTTTTCCTTCTAAATTCACTTTTGAACGATTAATTAATTTATAGGGTGTAAACATAATCTTTTTTTTTAATTGCTAACGTTGTTTGGTGTTTGGTTTCTATAGCCTAGCCCGGATAATTTACATATATGTGGTCTCATCTATTGCCAGCCGTGCACCATGAACCTAACAAGGAAATTGGATATAATTAATGGACTGAGGATGCTCTATTGGAGCAATAAGGACATCCAAGAAGTATTAGAACAGTTGTCGTCGCTGGGAATAGACTATCAAAGACTTGTCGCAAACGTTGAACCTGTTGCCAGAATCTCCGGGCGATTAATATCGCAGAATCTCATTGGAGAGGTCACGCAAGGGCCAAAGTTGTGGACGGATGGAGAATTTATCTGGTTCAGCGCATTCTATTCTACATCAGAGCCCAATTTGATCATTGTGAGGTTAGTTTCCCAACATCTAAAATATAGATATGCGACCTTTTTATTTGCTTTGGAAAAGAATAAATAAATTTGGGCGCTAGGCATGAAGATGGAAACATCTCCATTGATACTATCCTGGTCTCAAGTTCAGTGAGGAAATTCAGAGTAGATGCCTGAAATACGCAGGAGGCAGAGCGGAGTGGGTACTTGAGTCCAGATGGTTTGGGGAAGCCGATGAGTCATCTGCTAGGAGGGAACAGTGGATCCAGAAGACAACCAAAGATTTTAGAGATCTCGCCATTGCAATACATAATATGTTTTCCTTGACTTAGGAGGAGGATATTCCAGAGGAAGTACAACATCTGTTAACCGTGTTGAACAATCATTGGGGGTAAGTAAAATAGTAAAGTAACTCTTTTCTTTCTAAATTCACTTTTGAACGATTAATTAATTTATAGGGTGTAAACATAATCTTTTTTATTTAATTGCTAACGTTTTTGTGTTTGATTTCTACAGCCTAGCCCGGATAATTTACATATACGTGGTCTCATTTATTGCCATCCGTGCACCATGAACCTAACAAGGAAATCAAATATAATTAATGGACGGAGGATGCTCTATTGGAGCAATAAGGATATCCAAGAAGTATTAGAACAGTTGTCGTTGCGGGGAATAGACTATCAAAGACTGGTCGCAAACGTTGAACCTGTTGCCAGAATCTCCGGGCGATTAATATCGCAGTATCTCATTAGAGAGGTCACGCAAGGGCCAAAGTTGTGGACGGATGGAGAATTTATCCGGTTCAGCGCATTCTATTCTACATCAGCGCCCTATTTGGTCATTGTGAGGTTAGTTTCCCCACATCTAAAATATAGATATGCAACATTTTTATTTGCTATGGAAAAAAATAAATTAATTTGGGCGCTAGGCATGAAGATGGAAACATCTCCATTGATACTATCCTGGTCTCAAGTTCAGTGAGGAAATTCAGAGTAGATGCCTGAAATACGCAGGAGGCAGAGTGGAGTGGGTACTTGAGTCCAGATGGTTTGGGGAAGCCGATGAGTCATCTGCTAGGAGGGAACAGTGGATCCAGAAGACAACCAAAGAATTTAGAGATCTCGCCATTGCAATACATGATATGTTTTCCTTGACTCAGGAGGAGGATATTCCAGAGGAAGTACAACATCTGTTAACCGTGTTGAACAATCATTGGGGGTAAGTAAAATAGTAAAGTAACTCTTTTCGTTCTAAATTCACTTTTGAACGATTAATTAATTTATAGGGTGTAAACATAATCTTTTTTTTAATTGCTAACGTTTTTGTGTTTGGTTTATACAGCCTAGCCCGGATAATTTACATATACGTGGTCTCATTTATTGCCATCCGTGCACCATGAACCTAACAAGGAAATCGAATATAATTAATGGTCTGAGGATGCTCTATTGGAGCAATAAGGACATCCAAGAAGTATTAGAACAGTTGTCGTTGCGGGGAATAGACTATCAAAGACTGGTCGCAAACGTTTAACCTGTTGCCAGAATCTCCGGGCTATTAATATCGCAGAATCTCATTAGAGAGGTCACGCAAGGGCCAAAGTTGTGGACGGATGGAGAATTTATCCGGTTCAGCGCATTCTATTCTACATCAGAGCCCTATTTGGTCATTGTGAGGTTAGTTTCCCCACATCTAAAATATAGATATGCAACATTTTTATTTGCTATGGAAAAAAATAAATTAATTTGGGCGCTAGGCATGAAGATGGAAACATCTTCATTGATACTATCCTGGTCTCAAGTTCAGTGAGGAAATTCAGAGTAGATGCCCGAAATACGCAGGAGGCAGAGTGGAGTGGGTACTTGAGTCCAGATGGTTTGGGGAAGCCGATGAGTTATCTTCTAGGAGGGAACAGTGGATCTAGAAGACAACCCAAGATTTTAGAGATCTCGCCAGTGCAATACATTATATGTTTTCCTTGACTCAGGAGGAGGATATTCCAGAGGAAGTACAACATCTGTTAACCGTGTTGAACAATCATCGGGGGTAAGTAAAATAGTAAAGTAACTCTTTTCGTTCTAAATTCACTTTTGATCAATTATTTATTTTATAGGTTGTAAACATAATCTTTTTTTTTTAATTGCTAACGTTGTTTGGTGTTTGGTTTCTATAGCCTAGCCCGGATAATTTACATATACGGGCTAAATTACACATTTGGTCACTCGAATTACATAAATCTTTCACGTTTGCCACCCAAATTACTTTTCTTTCATATTAGCCACTAAGTTTACGATTCCTTTCACCATTAGTCACCATCCGTCAGTCTCCGTTAGATTCGTTAATGTCGTCATATTTTTTATGAGGTGGCAAACGAAAGTGCTGACTGAGCATTAACTTAATGACGCGTTAATTTTATTTTTTAAATAAAAAAGAGATTACACTTCATTCTCTCCTCACAACAACCTTTCTATTCTCCTTCCTCTTCCCACGAGCAGCAGCCAAAACAAAGATCAGCCGCCATTGTCATTAATCGGCCTCCGAGATCGTTTCCGCCATCAGCGCCATCGATCTCCCCGTCCCGTTGGCGGGGTCCCTGTTACCACCACCGCCGAATCAAGTTTCAGTGGCGCCACAGAACACAGTCATCTTCTCCCGCAACCGCTCGTTGCTTTTTCCTCATCTAGGTGCCGCTCGTTGCCAATACTCTGCCGCCTTCAACAACCTAGTCCGACGCACCACCAAACTTTCCTGTCGCAGTCAGAGCCGCCCCATCTCGCCAAGACCAGTAGATACAGCCTCTTCTCCAGACCGTCGCTATAACCTTAGCCCGGAATCCACGCCATCGTCATCGGCTGTTGCACGTATCAACATCGATCCGTCGTTGTCGTCCTCCCCAGTTTCTTCTTCCAGATCTATGGAAATCTTCCAAAAAATAACCACCCCTAAAAATCAAAATTAAAACTCCTCAAACTTGGAATCAAACAAAACCCCTAAAAATCAACAAGCATTGGGAAGGAACAAAGTACTTACTGTATTCGTTCTCACCGGCGACAAGAGCAGAGCACTGGCATATTGAGATCGAGGGTACGAGGAGAGGTCGATTTGGAGTTCTTATTTTTCTGGGTTGGTCACGTCCATCCCCGTCCAGTACGCACTAGTTTGGGACCAGAACCCGGTGATGTCAGATTCGGAGAGAGGAGCTCCGACGGTATAGAAGGCGTCGTGGATTTTCTTCTCTTCGCGGTTGCAGACGAGGAGGGAGTCGGGGGCGACGGAGAAATCGTGCAGCGGCAGAGTGCCGCCACCAGGGGACGGAGCCGCGGTGCCATTTTGCCCAAGCGGAGCGGTGGTGGAGTTGTAGTTTGATGGAATAGATCTCCATGACCCAACTCTTGCGTAAAGATGGGGAAGTAGAAGAATACGATGGAGGGGAAGGGGCCATTACTCCTCTGCCTATTTTTGTTTATTTATTTTCTTTTAATTTTTTTAATTTTTTAATTGACTTAACGGTACAGTCAGCACTTCCGTTTGTCACATCATAAAAATATGACGGCTTTAACGGAGTCTAACGGAGGGTGACTAACGGTGTAACGAATCGTAAAGTTAGAGGCTAATATGAAAGAAAAGTAATTTGGGTGGCAAACATGAAATATTTATGTAATTCGAGTGACCAAATGTGTAATTTAGCCACATATACGTGGTCTCATTTATTACCAGCCGTGCACCATGAAGCTAACAAGGAAATCGGATATAATTAATGGACTGCGGATGCTCTATTGGAGCAATAAGGACATCCAAGAAGTATTAGAACAGTTGTCGTCGCGGGGAATAGACTATCAAAGACTGGTCGCAAACGCTGGACCTGTTGCCAGAATCTCCGGGCGATTAATATCGCAGAATCTCATTGGAGAGGTCACGCAAGGGCCAAAGTTGTGGACGGATGGAGAATTTTTCCGGTTCAGCTCATTCTATTCTACATCAGAGCGCTATTTGGTCATTGTGAGGTTAGTTTCCCAACATCTAAAATATAGATATGCAACATTTTTATTTGCTATGAAAAAAAATAATAAAAAAAGGAGCTTTGGACCTAATCGTTTTGTCTGCATCTCTATGGTTGGGAGTTCCTCTGGAGGAAAAAAGACGGGCAGCGGTCGTCTTATTCCCTAACTTTCTCTGCTACCTTTTGCAGGCTACCTTGAAGCTCAAGGCGGTGAAGTATAAGTTAATTAGTGATTTTCTATTCGATTTATTTGAGATTGTAATCTAACAACCTTCTTTTTTAATCAATTTTTACAGTACAAGCGTATGATGAGAATTTCCGCAGACTGGCTGGCAAGTGTTTCTTTATGGACAAAAGCAATTAAAAAAAAAAGGTTGGAGAGTGAAATGAATGGCTTCTAAAATTCGTATAACAAGTGTACTTGTTTGTTATTACAGGTACAAGCAGATAAGAAGTACTTTCCAGGCGATCAGGTATTTTGATTAGAGTTTCCATTTGAATTTCGGGTTTAGTTCCACGCAACTATTTATTCCATTACCTGATGATTTTTACGTCCTCTTACAGTTGTAGATATTGTCTTCTTTTTTTTTGGTAGATATTGTCTTCAGTTGATCAGGAAGGTGGTGTCTGGCTTGGAGATATTTTGCATATTAACTCATAGCTTGCCGATGCGAGGCAATTTTGACCAACCATGGTTTTTGCGAGTGGGGTGGTTTGGGGGCTAAGATCAGGTGACTAAGGGGTACCCTTAGTCACTTGGCTAAGTCAATCTGAGCCTTCCATGCTCATTAAAATCCTAAGGCTACAATTAATTCATTTTAAGGAAGGACAACATAGTAATTGCATGTTTAATATTTATTTTTAATTATAAAATGAATATAAAAAAAATCAGCTGTCCATGTCCGCGCCGCCTCCTTTCTCCGTCCAATTTCCGGCCCCGTCCCTTGCGCCGCCTCCGTCCAATTTCCGGGCAAAAAAATTCTGGGCAGGAGAATTCTTCTCCATCCGCCATTATTGCAGGGCAATTGCCCCAGACTCTCTCTCCATCGGCCATTATCATTATTCCAGTGGAATTCCGAGAGAGAGAGAGAGAGAGAGAGAGAGAGAGAGAGATAGAGAGAGAGAGAGAGAGAGAGAGAGAGAGCTTTTCCGGCGACGGCGGATCAATTTTCCGGCGACCAGAGACGGTGGTGGATGGTTTTCCGACAACAGTATTTGAGTTCGTGATGTTTGTAATGTTTATATTACTATTTTGTATACATTGTAATGTTTGTAATGTTAGTAATGTTTGTTTGTCTAGTTTGTATACTTTATGTTATGATTTATACACTTTCTATTCATTGATTTGTATTTGTAACTTTTGTTATTCAAGTTTGTATACTTTTATGTTATGATTTGTATACTTTGTATTCATTTGTTTGTAATACAAGTTTACCAATCTGTATTGTAAGTAGTGATATTCTGTACGTGTAGTATGCTTTGTACTGTTTGTAATGTTTGTTTGTAATGTTTGTAATGTTTGTTTGCAATGTTTGTTATTTTGTAATGTTTGTAATGTTTGTTGGTTTCTTTTGTATTGTTTGTAATGTTTGTTATTTTTGTCCACATTTTTGTCAACCATGTTTGTAATGTTTTTTGCATCACAAATCAATACATATAAAGTATACAAATTATTAGTACTTACAATACAAAGCGAAACATACTAAGAATACAAGCAAAACATACTAAGAATACAAACTATCAAAGAAAAACATACTAAGAATACAAACTGTCAAAGGAAAAACATACTAAGAGTACAAACTGTCAAAGAAAAACATACAAACCATACTGACATTTTGTACAAAAATACTAACAATACAAACTAATGTTACAAAACATACAAACTATACAAATCACTGTTTTTCCTTCAGATGACGATACGATGTCTCTCCACGCCGCCGCCGCTGCCGCCGCCGACGTCGCCGTCGACTCTCTCTACAGCCCTCGTTACCTCTCTCTCTCCATCACCGCGCCGCTTCTATCTCCTCCATCGTCGTCGAAGCTCTCTCCGCCGCCTCTCTCCTCACCATCGTCTCTCTCTCCTCTGTTTTCCGACGAGTAGATCTACTTTCTCTCTCCAAGGCTGCCGCCTCTCTCTCCTCCAGCGTAGCGGCGTTCGCTAGAGAATCGCCTCGCAGATCGCCGAGAGAAAATCGTCTCGCCGTTGCTGGAGAATCGCCTCGCCGTGCGCCGGAGAAAATTGCCTCGCCGTTCGCCGGAGAATCGCCTCGCCGTTCGCCGTTGCTGGAGAAAATTGCCCCGTCTCTCTCTCTGGACAATACAACGGGAAAGGAAGAGAGAATTGGAGAGGGGAAAAAGGAAAAAATAAATAAAATGGAAAACAGGATTTAATTTTTTTTTAAATGCCAAAACTACCCCTCTGATTAATTATTAACCCTTCCTTCATCTGGACCATTAGATCTACCCATTCTAATCTAAGGGCTGAGGGGAGCTTAGCCATGTGACTAAGCACCCCCCCTTAGTCACCAGATCCGGACTCGTGGTTTGGCTATGATGACTGTCTGTCTTAACGGCTCTTGATGTGAGTGCTAGCTTAACAGTCTACTGGTTGACAATTTGTTTGACAATCTGCTGTTGATGAAAAATTTTCATCAAATTTTGGCGGTTAGATGCCCTTCTAAGAAGGTAGACGCTGATCGATATGAAATTCTAAAGTGGGTGGTTTCGACCCATTACTAGGATTTGATTTACTACCAGCGGTTTTATTGATTTAGGGCGAAGGCTGTAGTGTATGTGTGAGAGTGCATGTACGCGAGGGACTTAGAAATATAGACCCACGGTGAGGAAGAAATTCATCAAATGTTAGACTATTATAGGTCATAGACTTACTTTTGGTATAGATTCTATCGATCGTGTACTATCCGAGTTTTGGGTATCGGATCTAATTTTTAATGTAGTGGAAATTTCCCAAGAACGTTTTCATTTCTAATACTAGCAAAGACGTGTCCTAGGTGTCTGTGTTTGTTAAAAAAAATAAAAAAACAAATCCACTTGAAGTACTTATTTATGAGAAAAACTTCAGTGGGACGGGCTCACCACGTCACCTATCCCACTTGGTGCACCCTGCCAATAGAAACCAGCCACGTTCACAATTATTTTAATTATTATTTCCTGGATTTTCCTTTTTTATCTTTCCCCTTCGTCTTCTTCGTTGATGCTTCAGCAAAGGTTCTTTTCTATCTCCAGTCTTCTAGTTCTAAATTAACTTCTGGGTTGGAGCAAACAATCGGAGGCGTAAGCTTGACAGAAGAAAAAGCAATCGATCAAACGCGCCGCCTTCTCATTAAATCGCACACCACAGAACCACGGCAAATCATCGTCGTCAGCCTCTCCGCCTGTGTTGGCGACGACGAAACCTCCCCAGTTCTGTTCGATTCGTCGTCATACTAACTTGATTCTGGCACAATTCCACCCAAATCCAGGAAGAATCCCGAATCCCTCGAGCAGGTTCTCGCTCGGAAGAAAGTAATCCTCTGAATCGCTGAAATTGTGCTTTCCAATACTCATCGAAGTTGAATGCCGACCTGCGGCGGTGGACAATCATAGAAGAGCACAACAAATTGAGTGTCTGGCGCATGATCTAAAAAATCCCAGAAGGATAAGGTTCCGTGATGGCTCATCGATTCGGAGAATCTGAAGATGCCGATCATCGGGGTTATGCCAACGCTGCAAATGGAATGGAACTTCTCTAGGCCGCAGTAGGGTAAGCGGTTGAGCCCTGATAAAGGGTAACTAATTCGAATCTGGCCGCGTTCGTTTATCCGGCTGCAGTTTGCATAATCCTACGATGTAACGCTGATTAAGACTGGGAAGAAGACGAAGGGAAAAGAGGGGATAGAAAAGAACCAGAGCTGGACATCAACGAAGAAGAGAAAGGAAAAAGAAGAAAACGGAAAACTAGGAGAGCAATAAATAGACTAAATGTAAACGTGGCCGGTTTCTATTGGGAGGGTGCACCAAGTGGGATAAGTGACGTGGTGAGCCCGTCCCACAGAAGTTTTTCTCCTTATTTATTAACTAATTTAGTCGGTTTTTTCATAAACCGACGTTAACAACTAAACTTCTATGTCGAGTTCTAAATTCAGCACTAGCAGTAGCAGCGGTTCCAAAAAATGCAAAAGAGCTTCCTCTCTGAACACCGAGGGAGGGGAGGAGTTACGGTGCTAATTGTACAAGAGTTAGCACCGTCCCAAGGAGCAATGAAGGGCTTTATTGGTATTTAGTAAAATTAAATTTAATAAATAAATTAAATTTAATTATCTCTCTCCTCGCAAAGTACTTTAACGTGAAAAAATACTAGGGAAAAAACTACTACTAGTTTGAATTAGTAGTGATTTAGCTTAGATGTTGTATTGATTTTATAATAATCCTTAGTGATTTCGTTGTTTTTAGTAGCGTTTTTTAAATAGAAGAAGTTGATGATATTTGGAAAGAATTATACTGTAAATGAAAAAAGTAATACAAAGAACAAATATTACTACTAATATACAAAACACTACTAATACTTTACAAATATCACTGCTCAACTGTTGATTACAATAAAAATAACTACTAATACATGTGAAAAACAATACACCACAATCACTACTAACCAAAAATCACTACTAATCAAATAATAATATAGATCTGGAAAAAAGTTCTCGTTCTTCCTCCACGCATGCTATCCACGAGCAATCGGCAATGGTGGTGGGGAGCCAACGGAGGCAAGGCCGGCGCCGTTGCGGTTGGAAATCGACTTCGTTGCGGCGGCGATTGATGGATCATGGGCTCTCTGCGGGATCGACACACATCTCCAGCGCATCGTCTTCTTTTACGCTGGCGGCGAGGGACGCTGGTGGCGAGCGACGTTGGATCACCATCTCGCTGCAAAACCAACCTTTATCTACAGAGCAAGCGGAAGAGAGAGACGGCGGTTGAAAGAGGAATAGGAAGACGAAAAGTGTAGAGGCGGAAATTTTTGAATATATATTAGGGTTTGGGCATGTTTAGTGACCAAAATAACCTTCTTTTAATTTTAACCGTAGGATTATATTTTAATCTAATGGTTGAAACACTAGTTATCAAAGTGCCAATCCCTATAAGGATTAGTACCTAATCTCATCCCCCGAGGGAGTCAAACCATACCGCACACACACAGTCACACCCTTTATCTGAAGCTGCGAAGGCACAAGCGGACTTGGAAAGCTGGAAGACCACTGGCAGTCTGGCTCTGTTGTATTGATTCCGTGAGCCATTTCTTCCCATTCTCATAGGGACAAGTATGGGTATCTGGTTCCATGTAACTATTTACCTGTGCATTGGTCAAATAGGAATATAAAAACAAGCGATTATGTATTCTATTCTTTTTATTTATATATAGATGGCTATTTCGGTGCACTCACTTTTTTAATGCATTCAATGCACCAACTTTAAAAGTGGTCATAATACATCAAATTTCGAATATAATGTATAGCATTATTCTAATATGATTATATAACACATAATCAAAACTAATCAATCCATTATCCTTTCTATTAATCTTCAATTTTGAATCTCAACCTAAAATCCCAAATTGTATACCATAACCCTAACCCTAAATTCCTAAACCCTAAATCATTCAAATTAAAGTGAATCTTGAAGAAACTGAAAAGTGCCAGAGTCTAATGGTCAAACTATGGTTTGTAAACTGAAAAAAGTCTCTTTATCGACTTAAACAAGCATCCAGGCAGTGGTTTGCAAAGCTAACAAGTAGCCTGATGAAACTTGGCTTTGCTCAATCCGCTTCAGACTACTCACTCTTTACAAAATGGGTCCATGGCAAAGGTTGTGGTACTTCTGGTGTATGTAGATGACATCATCATTGGTGGTGATGCTCAGAAAGACATAAATCAAGTCAAAACAGCTCTGAGCAAAGAATTCAAGTTGAAGATGCTTGGACCATTGAAGTACTTTTTGGGGCTAGAAATTACCAGAAATGATGCAGGCATAAGTGTATGTCAGAGGAAATATTGTACTGATTTGTTGAAGGACACAAGTTAGCTTGAAGCCAAAGGATGCAAGTCACCTATGGACTGTAAGGTAAAATTGACTGCAAAAGGAACTTTTTTAGAAGATTTAGAAGGATACAGGAGGTTAATTGGGAGATTGCATTATCTGACAATCACAAGGCCAGATGTGGCATTCCCAGTACAGCAGCTATGCCAGTATCAGAAGAACCCTTGTCAGGAACATATGCAGGCAGCATACAGGGTTCTGAGGTATTTGAAAACCTCACCAGGGCAGGGAATACACTTTAGCAGCATAGCAGAATTGAAGTTGATTGGCTATAGTGATTCTGATTGGGCAAGCTGCCCTGACACTAGAAGATCTGTGACAGGATATTGTACATTTCTTGGATCATCACTTCTCACTTGGAAGACAAAGAAGCAGACAGTAGTGTCCAGATCCTCTTTAGAAGCAGAGTACAAAGCTCTAGCACACTTGGTCTGTGAAGTATAGTGGCTGAGAAGATTGCTTGCTGAGTTAACTGTACAGGTACCCCTTCCTATACCAATTTATTGTGACAACAGATCAGCAATACATATTGCAGAAAATCCTGTTTTCCATGAAAGGACTAAGCATATAGAGATAGATATGCATATTACAAGAGGAAGAATTAAGAGTGGACTGATCAAGCTTCAGCATGTTGGAACTGCAAATCAATTGGGAGATTTGTTCACTAAGGGTTTAGACAGGTTTAGAATTTCTGAGTTACTGGTCAAGTTGGGGATTAAGAATGGAATTGAATCGCCAACTTAAGGGGGGATGTCAAGGTACTGAGACAGAAGAGCAGCAGTGATTTGCAGAAGAAGGAAGAATCCTGAAGGCTTGCGGATTGCAGCAGGAAGAAGAAGAGTAGAAGAAAACGTCGTCGTGTCTCTACTACAACTTTTAATTATGTTGAAAACGTTACCGTTTAGTTTATCGTTGTTACCCGTTAGAGAAGCACTATTAGCTTCTTAATAGACCAATAGTGTTTGGACACTTGTAAAGCTACTACTAATTTGATTTCCTAGCTATAAAAGGAATAGAGGACTCAGCCAGTTAGACTAAGCTTCCTCTTCCCAATTCTCTTGCAAATTCACACATACGGTGGAGCATAATCAATTAAGTATGGAACCCATAAATCTGAACGGGGAAGGAGGAGCAATATCAAACTTTGAATAACTTTATTGTACCGTCAAGAGGGACCACCTTCGCGGAGCTGGGCCTCGAAGACCTAGTGTATTTGATTAGGAAAAGTGGATGTCGGTAAAAAATCTCATTAAAAGCTCAATGTGTTCCCCAAAGAAAGGGAATGCACATCTGGGTCTCTTTACAAGGCAGAAACAATCTTCTGCAACAACCAGTATACTATCTACCTGAAAAAACTGTTCTAACACTATTATTTACAAGAATACTTCCCTACAATCAGTATCTAATTTGTCATTCCCTAGACGTGCAAGCTCAATCAATCTTCGAGTCCTTCGAACAATCTCCTCTTTCTGAGTTGTTCTACCTCCATAAATCCGTCCACACCTTTCCCGCCAAATCAAACTTATTGTTCGGAAATCATAAATACGGTGGAAACTGTTGAGTCTTATTGCTGATACCACATAGGGTTTATATAGAGTACAGAGACTGACTTCTATAATAACATAACAGTAATACGGAAATAAGCTAACTTCTATGACTCTAATGAGGAATAGAACTCTACCTAATTACATACTAGTACTCATAGTATAACACAATACTACATACTCTAATACCCTCCCCAAATTGATGGTAATTACTTACCAACAATTTGAAACCAAAACAAAAAATGACACAAATTACTAAGGACAATGTGACAAAAAAAACAACGAAAAACGTAACTGCTCCACCTGTAAAATCGACGATAAACAAAAGACAAGACGATTTTAACGTGGTTCTTCCTCACAGTGTGTGAGGCTTACATCCACGGAAGAGACTATGATTTTATTAGTTTTGCTTAGTTCGGCCATTGGCCAAACTTACATATTTATAACCCATATCATCTGCCTCTACTAGGGTTACATTGGCTGCTGTCCAATTACAATTAGGATAGATGATTTCCGTAGCTTCTTTGGACTCCAAGTCATGCGTTGTGGGCTTCCATGCAACCAGGCATGCATGGGCTACAGGAGGTGCCGACGTGGGCTTCTCATGGGAAGAGTCTCGATCCAATACTCCCCCGCAAACTGAGACGTAGAGATCGCGCACGTTCAGTTTGGACAAAAGAAAGTGGAAACGATCGGCACCGAGCCCTTTGGTGAAGATATCAGCTAGCTGGAAATCGGTATGCACCTTGACTGGAAGAATGTGACCTGATTGAACACGCTCACGAACAAAGTAACAATCCATTTCTACATGCTTAGTCCGTTCATGGAAGACTGGATTGTTAGCGATGTGAAGTGCAGCTTGATTATCACAAAACAGTCGAGTTGGTGCGGACTGAGGAACACCAAGCTCTTGAAGCAACCAACGAAGCCAAAGGAACTCACTTACAGTACTTGCCATGGCGCGGTACTCAGCTTCTGCAGAAGAACGAGCCACAACATTCTGTTTCTTAGTACGCCAAGAAACAGGAGCGCCACCCAGACTGATAAAATACCCAGTAGTAGAACGCCGAGTTCTCTGACAACCCCCCAGTCTGCATCACAATAAGCAGTAAGTTCAAGGGAATTGTTTCTCGGGAAGAACAAGCCTTGGCCAGGCGATGACTTTAAGTAGCGAAGAACGCGGAAAGCAGCATCCAGATGCTTCTGACTAGGAGCATGACTGCATAGGTGATGTCGGGACGAGTGACAGTTAAATACAGTAAGCGGCCTACAAGCCGACGATAAGAAGACGGATCAGCCAACGCATCATCACACGGTCCTGTCAACTGATGATTCTGCTCGATCGGAAAACTGCTGGGGCGAGCCCCTTCTAGACCAGCATCTTCAAGAATGTCCAAGGTATACTTGCGTTGGCTCAAAGACACACCATCAGCTGTACGAGCAATCTCAATGCCCAGAAAATAGCGCAAAATACCAAGGTCCTTGATGCTGAACCGCTCATCAAGGAATGACTTAACCTTATTTATGAATGGCAGGTCATTCCCAGCAAGAAGAACATCATCAACATATATCAAGGCAGTGACAAAGGTACTCCCCCGCTTGTAGATAAACAGAGCCGCATCAGCAGGAGAAGAATGAAAACCGAACTCACAGAGAGCAGTGGTAAATTTCTGATACCACTGACGAGAGGCTTGTCGAAGCCCATACAGCGACTTGTGGAGGCGACAAACCCGTGTATCACCAGGTTGTCGAAAACCAGGGGGAATCTCCATATAGATCTCTTCTTCCAGATCACCATGGAGGAACGCATTATTGACGTCAAGTTGGTGAAGATGCCATCCTTTGCTGACTGCAACAGCGATGAGACAACGAATGGTGACCAGCTTGGCCACGGGAGCGAAAGTATCATGAAAGTCAAGCCCCTCAATCTGAGTATAACCCTTCGCCACTAACCGCGCTTTATAACGCTCGATAGTCCCATCTGGGTAGAACTTAATCTTATACACCCATTTGGGAGAAATGGTGCGTTTTCCTGGCGGCAAGAATACGAGGCTCCAAGTTCCATTAGCTTCAAGGGCCTTGATTTCGCGAGTCATCGCGTCCCGCCAAACTTGCTCTCGGACTGCTTGGTAAAAGTACCGAGGCTCATCATACCTAGTTTGTGTTGCAAGAAAAGCACGAAAACCAGGGTAAACTTAGAGTAATTCACATAATTAGCCAAAGGATATAAGACTAAATTGGTACTTCCCTGTATGGAGGGGAGATCCGTGTCATATTGCTCCAAGTACTTGGGACGACTGCGATGCCGATCCCCGCGCCGCAAAGCTGGAGCGGGAGTAGCTGGAGCTGTGCTGGAGTGACGTGGCCCAGGGCCTGAAGGAGACGGCCCAGAAGTGGCCTGCTGGGGACCTGTCTTGGATGGCCCGGAGTCAAAAGAAGACGGCCCAGCAGAATGCTGGGGACTGGTCTCAGTCGGCCCAGGTGACGAGGGCCCACGCCGGACGCGCGAAGGGGAGGACTCTGGCCCAGGTGACGACGGCCCAGCAGAATGCTGGGGACTAGTCTGAGAGGGAGCGGCCGGGCCGGATGAGGACGGCCCATTAGGCGAGGACGGCCCAGCTGGAGAAATGGTAGCCGGTCCATCAGGAACAGGCCCAGACTGATCTGCTGGGGACGAGGCAATCGGAGATTCCGTCGGGGAGTCATCATTCAAGGGAGCCTCTGGTCTAGGAATCCAATGAATCTCCTTTTGGGTTCCATCTTGACAAGGAAAAATGGTCTCGTGAAATTGCACATCGCGAGAAGTGATGAGACGACGGGTGACCAAATCGTAAATCCGATACCCCTTTTGACTTGCCGCATAACCCAAAAATAATCATGTGCGTCCTCTTTCAGCGAACTTGTCAATGTGTGAATGAGTATCTTTAAAGTACACCAAGCATCCAAATACCCGAAGATGATGATAGGTAGCTGATTTGCCGAACAGAATCTCGAACGGCGTCTTCCCAGTGGCTTTGGTAGGAAGCCTATTTATGAGATAAACGGCAGTGAGAATACATTCACCCCAAAATTGAATGGGGAGACTAGCCTGAAAGCGCAAAGCTCGAGCCGTGTCAAGGATGTGGCGATGCTTCCTCTCGACGATACCATTTTGCTGCGGTGTATCAGTACATGACGTCTGAAGCAAAATACCTTGATCCTCGTAGTATGATTTAAGACCCGTAGTTTGAAACTCATAACCATTGTCTGTCTGGATCCGTTTGACTGAGCATCCAAACTGATTTCTCACCATCTTGCAGAAATGCAGTAGGTATCGCTCGACCTCAGATTTATATCTCATAAGATACACCCAAACACCTCGTGAAAAATCATCAACAATGGTTAGAAAATAATGAGCCCCACTTAATGAAGCTACCTTATAACCACCCCAAATATCAACATGGATAAGGTCAAAACGTGACGAAGTCTTAATCATACTTGACTGAAAAGGTTCTCGAGTCTGTTTAGCTCGCAAACATGAATGACAAGGACCAGAATATGAATTCAAAGGAACAGACAATAAACGACTAATATGTATGATTTTCTCCGGCGAAGGGTGCCCTAGACGGGCATGCCAAACTGCGTCAGACACTACTCCTTTGCGTTGCACGGCACAAGCTTGAGAATGACCCTGTCCAAACAAGCGCAAATAATATAGCCCATCACGAAGTTCACCCTTCCCAATCAATTTCTTCGAGCGTAAGTCCTGGATTACGCAAAAATTATCAAGAAAAATCAATGCCACATGATTATCCTTTGTCAGTCGGCTCACAGAAATAAGATTACACCGGAATTCGGGTACATGAAGTACTCGACCAAGAGTGAAACCAGGAAGCAGCTCGACGGAGCCAATGTGCTTTACCGGAATGCTGTCTCCATTGGGTATGCGAACAGGCTGCCCATTAACAGGAACTTCTTTTCGAGACAACATTGATTCATCCATAGTAATATGTTCATTGCAACCAGAATCTAATAACCATTCAGATTCGTATGAGAGTATACCTGCCATGTGAGCTGCCGGATCATCAACTGTCTTGCCTGATGCGCCAAAGAACTGTTTTAGTTGTTCCAGCTGAGTCATGGTAAAACCAGCAACAGGGCTCTGCTCGGATTCCACCTGTGACGCGCGCGGTTCGTGATTGTCGCCAGATTTGGGATTGCGACGTCGCTGCTGGCGATTTCCCTGCTTGTCACTATGTTTGTCCCGCGGGGGGTAGCCAATCAGCTCATAACACGTTTCGCGAACGTGTCCCAAACGCTGGCAATGTGTGCACCGAGGACGATCACGATCACGTTGCTCCCCCGGTCCGCTATTGGCCTTGTCAGGTGTACCGGCCGCCACGAACACAGCAGCTTCTGGCGCTACTTGGCGTTGCTGTGAAATTTGTTTTTGTTGTTCCTCATTGAGGACCATGTGAAAAGCCTCAGCAAGTGTAGGAGTTGGCCGCATGGCCAATATTTGAGTCCGAATGGCTCCAAAAGAATCATCAAGGCCCATTAAGAATTCGAAGAGCCTTGCCCGTTCCTAATCTTCACGGATCCTCTTGGAGATTCCACAGACGCATCCGGCGCATGTGCAAATAGGCAACGGGGTGATGGAGGAATTCTCCTCCCATAGCGCGCACAGTCGAGTGAAAAAGGAAGAGACCGGACTTTTGTTTTGCTGTGATAAAACAATCAAGCGCCGCAATTCATAAGCTCGTGAAGAGCTTCCAGTACCAAATCGTTCTCGAAGATCCGACCAGATGCCAGCAGCATGTTCAGCAAAGCGAATGCTGCTACGAATCTCCTTATCCATGGAGGTCTTTAGCCATCCTTTGACCATGGCGTCACAACGAAGCCAAACACCTCGTTCCTCCGCCGACTCCGGTTTCGGAAGAGAACCATCGACGAACCCATATTTATTTTTGGCGATGAGGGCATCCTTCATATCGAGGACCCATTCGCCATAGTTGGTGGCTGTGAGAACATCACCAACAAGCATATTTCCCGGACCATCGGAATTGGACAGCTGATACGCAGGCGGAAGGTGATCTTCGGCCTTGACACCGCCAGACATGGTTCCTTTGAAATCATCAGAACCGGAACCCATGATTGACGGCGGACTAGGGACTGGAGCCTAAGGCTCTTATACCATGTAAAATCGAAGATAAACAAAAGACAAGACGATTTTAACGTGGTTCTTCCTCACAGTGCGTGAGGCTTACATCCAC
The DNA here is from genome assembly GCA_946122785.1 of Linum tenue. Classification (NCBI taxonomy): domain Eukaryota; kingdom Viridiplantae; phylum Streptophyta; class Magnoliopsida; order Malpighiales; family Linaceae; genus Linum; species Linum tenue. The sequence continues at coordinate 19,922,944 of CAMGYJ010000004.1, read as the reverse complement.
GGAAGAGACTATGATTTTATTAGTTTTGCTTAGTTCGGCCATTGGCCAAACTTACATATTTATAACCCATATCATCTGCCTCTACTAGGGTTACATTGGCTGCTGTCCAATTACAATTAGGATAGATGATTTCCATAGCTTCCTTGGACTCCAAGTCATGCGTTGTGGGCTTCCATGCAACCAGGCATGCATGGGCTACAGGAGGTGCCGACGTGGGCTTCTCATGGGAAGAGTCTCGATCCAATACCACCAAATATGTCGATGTCGATGAAGACCATGTCCAATGCCTCGTAAAACGTCGATGGTGATAAGCTGGAGATAACAAAAGGTCTTGTCAAAGTCGTCTAGTTCATCGAACTAGCCGAACGACGTACTCCGAACAACATCATGGTGATCAAGATGCACCGAATAGCATTGTCGAAACAGCAACAGAACCACGTGCTCCGAACAACAACATGGCGATCAGGATGCTCCGAATAGCATCATCGAAACAGAAACGAAACCAAAAATGCTCCGAACAGCATTTATCAAATTGAGATATTCTGAACAATATCTCAAACTAAACAACACCTCCAAAACCAAATCCAAATGGACGAAACCTATGGTTGTATACCAAATCGAGACAGACTTAAAACGACTCCAGCTGAAAACCTTTTCAATCTCCATCATTACCAACCCAAGCAAATTACTTCATATCCACCGACCGAGGCAATCCAATCCGAACTGCAACCTGAATACTCGTGAAACCATCCAAAAACCATATCCTGCCTCCCGATTCCAATTTCGAACAACAACAATACCGGAGTCTATGATCAGCCAAGTTGCGGAAAGATCTGAAGCGGAGGTTGACTCACAGATGTGCGGACAAATCTTCCGAATCCCGGAGTTTATGTGGATGAGAGCTTCACATGGAGGTTCTTGCGCCGTACACAGACATCAATGGAGATGGAATTTTGGGGCCGCGGATGAGCGACCTGATAAACACCTTTTCTAAAAGCCTAACAATAAAAGTGACGGGGGCATAATAACAAAAAATGGGAATGAAACAAAAACGAGAAGAACAATCTTATTTGGAGGAAGAAATCAGCGCTGGAAGCAAGAACCAGGCGACTGCGGGCTCAAGGTGGGAAACCGAGGAATAAAAGAAATTTAGGGTTTTCTCGATTAAGTTTTGGAACCAGGCTCTTATACCATGGTGGAAAATCAGAAATACGGTGGAAACTGTTTAGTCTTATTGCTGATACCACATAGGGTTTATATAGAGTAAAGAGAATGACTTCTATAATAACCTAACACTAATACGGAAATAAGCTAACTTCTACGACTCTAATAAGGAATAGAACTCTACCCAATTACATATTAGTACTCGTAGTGTAACACAATACTACTCATACTACATGGTATGAGAGTCTTCTGTCACCTTGAGGTCTTCTATTCGATTCCCAGTGACCCCATCTGTTTCTGTTAAGCACACAGTGTTCGAACCTATGCCTGTCCAAACTCCAAGCCTATCTGAATGACTTAAGTTTGAAGGGGGCTTTTAGTAAACGGTATATAATCCACGATTGAACCTCTCCCAACAACTCGAGTTATTGGGACCAATTGGTTTATGACATGGTATCAGAGCTGGTTTGTCCGTGAGGTCATGTGTTCAAATCCTCACGACCCCCAATATTAACTGTTGTCTTTCAAGCACATGGTATGGCAGGCTTGTGCAAACTTCAAGCTCATGAGCCGGCTTTCGTTTGAGGGGGCGTGTAAGGAATTGGTTAAGTACCATACACGGACCTGTATAAGATCCAGTATAACCTTATCCCAACAACTCGAGTTATTGAGATCAACTGGTTCTTGACACTTATCACCAAGTTCCAGACAAGGCGCCCAACCATTGCAAGCTGCTTCTTCCCTTTAAATTGACGAACTACCCAGCTCAAGTAATCATCAAAGCTTGTTAGCCTAGGACATTTCAGTCCTATCATCTGCATACAACCTGCAAAAACCCTGAAAGTATAGGCACACTGGAAAAACAAGTGCTCTCTGTTTTCCATTCCAGCAGAACAGAGCACACATTCATCATTCTGAACTTTCCCCCAACTCTTCAGCAAGTCCAACGTAGTAATCCTATTATGAACTATCATCCAGCTCAAGAAACTATGACGAGGAATGGAATGACGACTCCAAAGAAGCTGGAACCAAGGGACAACAGGTCTACGTGGCTGCAATTCTTTCCAATATAACTTTGTTTGCTAAATAAACACAATTAAATCCATATATTTATTCTTGTACATAATATAAATACAGAAATAAGCAACCTAAAACCTCATAGAAATCACTTAATTAATAGTTAAGAGTAGAAAATCAGATAAGATCGTTAGGATCAACATTACCATCACTTACACATCATCATCATCATCCTCACCTTCACCCTCACTCTCATCCTTGTCTATTTGCTTGAGGACTAATATCATTATTCTTAGGATCACTTGAAGTAATTTCACGATTAACCATATTTCCTTTATCACGAACATCTGGCAAAGATAACTCATTGATTGATGCATTTCCATCTTGACTGATAAAAGGTCGGGGGTTAGTGGTGCTGGTGGATTGGGAGATGAACGAAAGCTTGCAATGGAATGGAGATTTGGATTTTTGTGAGGGTGGTGGGAACAAACTACAAGCTAATTGGGAGGGTGGAAGATATCGTCGATGGAATGAGTTGGGCATCGACTTGTGAAAGAAGAATATACGAGGAAGAGAATGAATATAAATTGGGGGTTGTCTATCGGGTAAGGGTTGTGTTGTTCATTACGTTGGGTAAAGGGAAGTAAGCTTGACTTGATTCTTGGGAAGAACCCTACTTGACCGGCCTAATTTAGCTCCAATTGATATGAACCTTGAAATCGCACAAAATCGTAGCAATCGTAGATTTTAAGAATTTTAAAGTTTTAAATCGGTATTTTATGGGATTTTTAAGGTTCAAAGATTTTACAATAAAATCAGGATCGGAACCCATAGGTAAGATCGTAAAATCTTAAGATTTTAAGATTAAAATCGGGATTTTGACTACATTGCATAGGTCGATCTCTGAAAGCAAAACAAAAAAACAAATGTCTACCTAATTTTACAATGAATCGCGACGGGTTTTCATATTCTAAAAATAATCTAAAACAGATTCCTTATCTAAAGTATTAAGTATGTCACTCTCAATGTACCCTACCAAGCCATCATTCAACCAACTGTCACCTATCCATTTCGAGGCTTGTTCTTGATGAAGCTCATTGCAGAAAAAGCTCTCTCCACACTTGCAGTTGCAACAAGGAAGCACAACTGCACAAGGAATTTTCCCGGGAGGCAGGTGACACGCCAAAACACAACACCAAACTGCGACCAAGTGTAATCGCAGTCCGGGAATGAAGTAACAGGCAAGTTCTATTATCAACCCGGGGTCTAGATCTACTGCCTACTCCGTGATTATCTATTATCTAGCCAACTAAGTCGAGTGAATGTTGTTTTAACTAAAAGCAGTAAAAAGCAGGAAATGGTTCTGTTTTCTCAAGCAGGGAAGAGTCACTCGGGAAATGAGTCCCCCTAGCTCCTTAGTTAGGTTTCAATTGTAATTACCCTGGGTTGATTTACTGTTGATTAAACTGCGGAAGATCCGACAGTAGCTTGGAATCTCTTAAGCTGACCAAGCCCTCTCAGTCTAACTACCCGGCAGACGACTAGTCTTCACCAGGATAGAAAGCTGAGGCTATGAACACAGAACTCCACTACTGGAATTGGATTCCAGTACAAAGCAGTAAACTGACTAACTCTCGTATAGCCAATCTCCTACTACCGAATGATGTATCTCAGGTTGCAGCAGAAATCAAGAAAAGCTGATCATACTTCAACCAATTCAATGAATCATGCATCATTCGATTAAAACCAAACAGTATAATCATCCCAAGTCATTACAATCAAATCCCTAACACATGGAACTAGGGTTCTTCATACCCAAGTGAGAGAAGGGTTCTACTCCATAGAGAGAGAGAGGAAAACAGAAATCAGAGTAGTCATACTCATAAAGATGAGGAAAATCTGCTCTGGGATGTCAATCTTCACTCCTGGGGATGCAATCTGGGCTTCAATGGTGAGAAATCCACTTCAAATAGCTCCTAGGGTTTGTTCTTCGCTCTTTCTCTCTCTAAAACTCTGTTTTTGCTCCAGAAAATCGATTCTCTCACTTGTGGCCCAAATTGGGTAAAAACCTGAAAATCCCGATCACACGGGCAGGCCACACGGCCGTGTGGCATACCCAGTTGACCGTGTGGCTTCCAAAATGCCGCGTCTCGATAAGTCGAACTTCAGGCTTCCCACACGGCCAGAGTCACAGCGCCGTGTGGAAATTCAGCCCTGCCCGTGTTTGCTCTCGTAGAATTCCACACGGCCACATTGCGCCTTCACACGGCCGTGTGGAATTTATTTGTGCTCGTGTGAAGGCTCGCACAATCCCACACGGCCACATTGGTCACTTGCACGGCCGTGTAGGGTTTGTGTGTGCCCGTGTGGCTTCCTCAGCGGCTTGCCTCGCGCCCGATCTTCGTCCAATCGCGCCCGATCTTCCCCAAGCAAACCAAGTCAGACACAAGGTAAGCTTACATTTTCAATCATACCAACATTGGGAACAAGTCATAAAGGCACAGAACACGTGAATCGTACTAGTTTTCAAACATCAACACATGAACAACTTCAATAGCAACCTGGACAACCACCACAAAGGACATTTGAGTGCAGTAAAATCGAGTAAAGGAAGAGTCTCCCTTCTGTTCACCAACCAACCTAGACTTGACTCAACCACTTACTCAAAACAGTCTCCTCATGCATCCAACTCAAGACATCAGAATAGAGACCGAGCAATCTAGGTCCTCACCGGGGTACAAGAGTATATAGAATATGAAAATGAATCACTCACTCTCGACCAGTGGGGTCAGGACAATTTGATGCGAAAAATGCGCATGCTATTTCTCTCAATCCCTAACATCTCTTCACCATGATGGCAGCCTCTAAATGCTAGAGTTCACATATGGAGTGTCACCACTAACTAATCCGGATGTCTTAGACACAGGTTCGAATGACTGGCTAGGGTCTTGGACATGGGGAAAAGGCCTTTTAGGTGGTGGAAGTATTCATAGCACAAGGTTCCACATTTCCAAACCCACACAATCACAATCAAACAAACCAGTATTTCCTTTCTGCTATTCTGCATTACTCAATATCTCAAGAGCACAAGAGCGAAGGAGGTATAAATGTCAGCATTTCCAAGCCAGACTGCTAAGAAACACTACTTACTGGGCATTATTCAGATTTTTGGTAGTGGCTCTCTTTTGCTTTCATTTTTTTCTTTGTTTTTCTTTCATTTTCTTTTCATTTCTTAAGAGAGCCACCACTTCTGCACATATTTCAAACACATGCCTAACTTTTAAGCACTACCTCCAACACTCACATTAAATTTAGCAGAAACAGCAGAGAACATGTAAAAACCACTCTGTGGAACCTTCTAAAAGATGCAAAAGGGTGATTTTTCATTGTAGACCAAAAGAAAGGATAACACACGGCTCAAAGGGGCTGACTAGGGGATATGACACATCAGGTTAGTCAATTTGGTCGTGGGCTACTCCTATGCCCCCATCATCTTAGCTAGTGACAACGTGAATGCTACACATCATGGAAGAGGGATCTATCGCACAAGAAAGAAACGAGCAGGCTCAAATCTCACATGGCTACCTATATGCTCTATCTCTCATTCTGATTCCCTGAACTAGATGCATAAACGACTGTCAAGAACAAGTGATTCATCCAAGTCACAGTTGGTAAGCAAACAGTTGAAAAACTGAACCCCTACACAATTCTACAGCACGTCTCAGTCAAGCTGTCATGCATCAATCCGAACACCATTCAATTCACCAATCACAACACAGTGCCAATATGATCAAACAGCAGTACTTGGAGCCCTAAAATCGTAAGATTCGGACAGCGGACTAGGCTCCAAGCATACAAATATAGATTCCAACCGATACAAAGCACCCCCCCACACTTAAGCACAACATTGCCCTCAATGGAGTAGAGGGAGAGATAAGGTGAACGATGTTACTGGATTGAAATACTGCTGGGGGACTGGAAGTGGACCAGTCAGCGAGAAACAAACGGGAAGATGGACAGTTCTGCATGAATCGAACATTAAGAACACACTAGCACACTGTGCGTTAGGGATAAGTAACCCAGACGGCCACAAAATAAACAATCCACAAAAGAAAAACAAAAACAAACGACACTAAGTCCAAGCTCCTCACACATGGAGCAAACACACAAAAGTCTAAAATGAAAAACACACTGAGATGTGCAACGAGTACAGCCTACTCGTCGCCAAGGTTATCTAGGTCGATGTCGTCCATGAAGGCGTCATCACCATCATCACCATCAGCTGGGGGAGGTGGAAGTGGAGCGTCCTCCCAAGGAGTCCTCCAGACGGGCGGCTCGCCCGACAGCAGCCTGCATGCGCCTAGATCGAGCCTTCTCTCGCTCAATATGAGCCAATGTCACCCCCTGATGGGTCGCCATCATGTCCAGACGCTCATCATAAGCAGCCATCCTGTGCTGGTACTCGGCCTAATGAGCCGCGTACTGCTGCTGGAACTGGAGCTGCTGGTCAAGGATCTGCTGGTTCTGGAGACGCAGCTGCTCGAACTGGTAAGCAAAGTAGTCCTGCCCGGGGAAAGCGGAGCTGCCACCCGCGTACTCGAAGGTGGTGGGGTGGGGGGCAGCAGCCTCATCCACCTCCTCGGGCTCCACATCCTTATCAGCCGCACCCTCGGGAACCTCCGGCTGGACCTCCTCTGGGATATGAGGTTGAGTAAACCCCTCGATCCACTTAACACCTCGCTCTTCCCGAAGCAGGTGCATTTTACTGATGGTCAACTCGCCAAAGGCACTGGTGTTTCCCTGCTCTGTGCACCCCTGCAGGGATATCTCGAAGGAGGCTGCCAGGCGGGTGATGAGGGGGGTGCAGTGGAGTTTCTTCAGCTTGGAAGCACTCTTGTCGAAGGTCCTCGCCACCACCGAACCCAAGTGGAGAGGATGATCCCTCTGGCGCATAGACTGAATGAGGTACATGGCTCGCCGGGTGATGGCGCTGGCACTGTCCGAGGCTGAAGTGTAATCCTTGGCCAGCAGGTGGTGGAGGATGCGGTTGTCGAGCTGCAATGTGCTGGCCTTCGTCTTCCCCGCCGAGAAGGGACGCTGGCCTGACCGAGCGAGGCGGGTGTACAGCGTCTCGAAGTTCACCCCCTCTGGCTCGAGAAGTTTGGTGATGTAGTCTCTGTCATCGACCAGGCCGAGGCTGAGGGCGGTCGCCAGCTCCTGGTAGCTCATGGATCGGGGTGCACCGCTGAGCCTGAACTGGACGGCTTCTCCGTCCTTCCAATCATCCGTGTCTGCGTGCTTGAAGGTCGTGTAGAACTCAAGCACGAGCTCGTGGTAGACCTTCTCGCGAATGCAGAGGAGGCGGCTCCAGGGGCGGTTGGTGACTATGGCGGAGAAGCGCTCGTAGCAGTTCAGCTTCTCCAACTCTAGCTTGGACCAGCAATGATGCTGCCCAAATTTGCAGGCCAATACGCTCTTAAAACGATCCTGGTGGGGCCCCCTTCTCAAATCTTGAATAAACGGGTGCCTGAGGTTGGGCTTCGTCATCGTCCTGCAAAAGAAAAACCCAAAGTGGAACCAAGAGAGCCAAGAAACATGTTAATCACACCCCCGCACTTAAGAACAGAAAACAGCCTAACCATGGTTTCATCCATAGTTCGGGGGTCAAAAACTCGATAAATGAAGTATAATCTGAGTGGGGGTGAAAATCCATGAAAAATTAGGCAACTAAAGGTTCACATCCATAGCAAACACACCCTCAAAGCACGTCATTAAGGGTCCCAACCGACTCCCACAAAATGGTACGAAAACATGCATTTCATCGAACACCTTGTGTGCACTATTAAGTTAAGCATGAAATTGGCAAAATTCTTGCACACAAGGGCTCAAACAAGCAAGGGGGACATTGCCCAACACAATTCAAACATAATCCATGCATTCCCCTCAATCAATTGCACAAAAATCACAAGATTCAATGAGGTTCTCTAAACATGCACCCTAACACCCAATTCTCCACAATTAACATAGTTAAGGGCAAAATCAAACCTGGAGACTCAAGTAGAGGTGTAGGGGATGATGAGGGGAAGGCGACGGAAAGCCGAAAAAGTGCTCGTCGGAGCCTCGCCGGAGTCTCGCCGGAAATCGCCTCCGGCGACTCAAAATCAAGCCAAATCACCTCAAAATCGAGGGATATGCCGATTATGGGGAGGAAAGGGTGGCTGTGGTGTTGGATTTGTGAAAAACCGACCAAAAATGGCCGAAAATCGACAAGGAGGGCGAAAAGTCGCGGTTTTCCGGCGAGGGGGAGAGGATTCCGGCGAGTGGTTTTGAATTTTCTGACCACTCGGCCGTGTCGGCCGAATTTGTAGCCCGTGGCTCGGCCACACGGGCAGGCTGACACGGCCGTGTGAGGTGCACACGTGCCCGTGTCGGTCGACACGGCCAGGCCAAGGAAATCCACACGGCCGTGCGAATTGCACATTTGGCCGTGTGGAATTTGCAGAGAGCTCACACGGCCAAAGGGTAAAATCCACACGGCCGTGTGAGCATATGAGATGCCCGTGTCGGCCACACGGCCAGGCCGAGGCAAGCCACACGGCCGTGCCAATTGCACACTTGGCCGTGTGGAATTTGCCGAGAGCTCACACGGCCAAGGGGTAGAATCCACACGGCCGTGTGAGCTTCAGGCCTGGCATGTGAACTGCTGGAGCCCCGAATTCAACCTGTTTTCACTCAAAAACGACATTCGACTCTGGAACAACACCTCAAGACTCAAAAAACACAAAAAACAAAAGGAAAAAAGTAAGAAAAGGCAAACCTCGGTGGGGTTGCCTCCCCACAAGCGCTTCTTTACCATCTTTTATCTGGACGCCAGCAGGTGGATGCTTAGTGCAGTGAGGGAGCAGGTGCCTTCAAGAGCGGATCCACATCGCTCTTGAGGTACACTTTCAAATGGTAGCCATGCACACGACGAATGTGGCCACCAGCATTCGCCAACTCGACTTGGCCATCCGGCAAGATGCAAGCGAGTGAATACTCGGATGGCCAAGGTGGGGGCGGAACCAGCTCGTAGTGGTCTCCGGCTTTCTTTCGAGCAGGCTTAGCTGCCTGCAGTTTCGGCCGCCACTCGTCCTTGATCTGTTCTTTTGGTGACGGAGTGGACAGGAGTGGCGGCGAAGGTATGGGAGGCGGATCCTGCAAAATAGGAAACACAGAAGGATACACGACAGACTTGTGCTCCTGGTGAGATGCAGCATGCAGAGGTGACGAAGCAGGTAGAGTATTAGCAATTGAAAACGTTATTCGCTCCTCGCCATCCCTCAAAACTAAGGTCCCATATGCACATCTATGAGAGCCTTGGCGGTGGCCAGAAAAGGCCTTCCCAGTATAAGGGGCACTTCTGTGTCCTCATTTATGTCTAGGACAACAAAATCCACAGGATAGTTGAATTTGCCAACCTTAACCAGAAGGTCTTCCACTATGCCCCTAGGATGCACTACAGATTGGTCAGCTAATTGAAGGTTCATCCTAGTAGCACGGGGTTCACCTAGGCCTAGTTTCTTGAACAATTTATACGGCATAACATTGATACTAGTACCTAAATCCGCCAAGGACCTCTCTACATGCAATTTATCTATAGAGCACGGAATAGTAAAACTATCTGGGTCCTTCTGCTTCTGCGGAAGCTTGTTCTGCAGAATAGTCGAGCACTCCTCGCTGAGCTCCACAGTGGCCAGCTCACTCAGCTGGGTTTTGGATATCCTGAGAGACAACCTGTGTGTTCCTCTGGCCAGCTTCAAGAGCCAGGAATTTACCCGAGGTCTTTTCCATGAACTGCTCGATAGTGTTGAATTTCTGAGCACTAGAACTGGCGAGAGAACCCACCAAGTCTCGCAATTCAGCCATCGGGTCAACCTGTACTGGGCCTGCAGGTGCTGCCCCTGTCTGATAAAATGGTCGCACCTGTGACTGAGGTGGAACTGGCCCCTGTCTGGGCGGGTGGAAATGGCTGCTGCGGCTGCTGAAATTGCCCTTGTCTGGGCTGGTGAGGAGGCCTCTGGAAGCCGGGTGGTCCCTGGGGAGCTGGTGGTCTGGGATTTTCCCCAGCCCAAGAAAAGTTAGGATGCTGGCGCCACCCCTCGTTATAAGTGTTGTTGTAGGGGTCGAAGCGCCTGGCATTACTGATGAAGTCCACCTGCTCCTGGGGAGTAGACGATTCCCTCATCGCTTGACAGTCCTCTACGGTGTGATGGGATCTCTCACACCACTGGCAGTGCATCGCCTGCGGCTGTCCTGTACCTGCAATCAATCCAGAGCGATCGATAGCTAAAACCAGCTTCGATACCACCTGCACCAAATCAGATGACTGGGTGCCCACAGCATGCACACCCCTTGCTGGTGCTCCTCTCGATCTCCTGGAAGTTCCCCAATCATACCCGTTCTCTGCCATCTCCTCAAAGAGTTGATTCAAATGTGGCGGTGTTTTGGTCAGCATGTTCCACCCACAAACCGAGTCAATCAGCTGCTTGTCCTCCGGGAAGAGGGCGTGATAGAAGGTGCCCACGTTGAAAGCATCATTGAACCATGATTGGGACACCTGAGGAAGAGACTGGTGTATCTCTCCCAAGCATCCCTGATGGTCTCATCCTCATCCTGAGCAAAATGGGTAATTTGCTTCTGCAGGTCAGCCGTCTTGGATGGAGGATGGTAGCGGGTGAGGAACTTGTCCGCCAGGTTGGCGAACGTGGTGATAGAGCCCGGAGGTCGAGTGTCTAGCCACTCCTTTGCCTGCCCCTCCAGAGTAAATGGGAAGTACCTCAACTCGATGGCATCTGCTGGGACCCCATTTATCTTGATTCCATCAATCAGCTCGTGGAATCGCCTCAGATGCGATCGGGGGCACTCACCCTCCTTGCCACGGAACACCACTGAACCGCGCAGCATGGTGATTACTGAGGTGCTCACCTCAAAATTGTTGGCTGGGACATGAGGGTGTTGAATGGGTGACCTCATGTCCCGGCTCTGGCGGTCCAGTAGGATCCCATGGTATGCTCCTCTGGATTGATCACATCATGGTTCTGTGGATCAGCCATCTCCTCTTCGTCAGTGATCTGCAGCTGTGCTAGCGCCTCCTCCGCAGCCAGTCGCGCCTTTAGAGCCCGCTTGAAGTTCCTGCAGGTCCGTTCAAGCTCCTGGTCTAATGGTAGTAGTTCTCCTGACTGGCTACGGGTCATGCACTACCTGCACACAACCAGCAAAAGCAACCCGTGAAGGCACACAGGTGGAAGAGAAAACAATGCAGTAAAGAAAAAGCTAGAGTAACAAATTCTCACGTTTCCCCAATAATCTAGAGGGTTCCCCGGCAACGGCGCCAAAAACTTGACATGTCAAAACACAACACCAAACTGCGACCAAGTGTAATCGCAGTCCGGGAATGCAGTAACAGGCAAGTTCTATTATCAACCCGGGGTCTAGATCTACTTCCTACTCCGTGATTATCTATTATCTAGCCAACTAAGTCGAGTGAATGTTGTTTTAACTAAAAGAAGTAAAAAGCAGGAAATGGCTCGGTTTTCTCAAGCAGGGAAGAATCACTCGGGAAATGAGTCCCCCTAGCTCCTTGATAGACCGTTATTTACACATGTTTTTACCCCTGCTCTTACTTCGTTTGAGGTGTTGGTTCTCGTGTTTTAGGCCGATTTCACACTAGGTTGTGCTTGTTTATGATATTTCAGGTCCTAGTACGTGAATGGAGGCTTGGGAGCGAGTTTGGGGTCGATTGGACGAGGATCGGACGCATGGCGAGGTTCTAAGGAAGCTGCACGGCCACACATAAAGACCACACGGCCGTGCAACTGACAATCCAGGCCGTGTGGAATTGTGCGAGAACAAACACGGGCAGTCCTGGGAGTCACACGGCCGTGCAAGTTGCAAAATTGGCCGTGTGATTTCCACCGAGAGCAAACACGGGCAACTCAGGAAATCCACACGGCCGTGCAACCCTGGCCGTGTGAGGTGCGTTTTGACTCGCACGGCCACTTGGGTGAGCCACACGGCCGTGTGGCCTGCCCGTGTGAGTCGGGAAATTCTGGTTTTTAAGTAGATTTCAGCCAAAACAGAAGGGATTCGAGTTTTAGAGAGACAGAACGATTCCTAGAGAGAGGAAGCGACGAACAAGAGTCTCCAAGTGCCCTAGCTTGATCTTCAACACCATTGGAGCTTGGCTTGAGCTTGGAGAAGTGCCGATTCAACGTCCAGGAGTAGAAATCCATCTTCACAATATGGTTTCCGCATCTGATTCTGCCGTTGCTTCTTTCTCCATGGAGTAGTCCTCTCATTCATCTGGGTGTGGGAAACCCTAGTTCTGTATGTTAGGATTGAGTGTATGAACCCAAGTACTGTTTCTATGAATTGATTATATTCAATTGAGGTTTGAATGATTGAATGGCATGAATCCTGATCAAATTCCTGTTGTTTCTGCTTTAATCTAGAATGAGAATATCTGCCTAGGTTAATAGAGTATCCTTGATTGAAGGTGGCGAATTGGTGACTTTAGTCGAGGAGCTAATTCGCTATTCTGTACCGAATTCCATTCGGTAGTGGAGGTTTGGTTCGTTAGGGCCTCAATCTGTTTACTCCGGTGGAGGTTAGTCGCCCACTAGAGACTCAGATTGAGAGGGTCTGAAGACCTTTAGTCGAGACTTCAGACTGTTTGAGAACCTTCCTCAGTATAACTATCATAGAAATTGAACTTGGTAATTACAATCCGGCTTAACTGCAGACTAGGGGGAACCATATCCAGGTGACCTCTCTTAACCTGAAAACAACTGTTTAGTTACTTTGCTTGCTTGTTAGTTAAGATCTTCACTAAAGTTGCATTGCTAGATAATACGAATTCACTGAGTAGTCATCACATCTAGGACCCGGGTTGACAATAAAACCCAAACCCGCTATACTACGCTTTAGGAAGTGGTTACACTTGGCCATTTTCTAGAGTGACAGTAGGAGTGAGTCACTCCTTAGTTAGGTTTCAATTGTAATTACCCTGGGTTGATTTACTGTTGATTAAACTGCGGAAGATCCGACAGTAGCTTGGAATCTCTTAAGCTGACCAAGCCCTCTCAGTCTAACTACCCGGCAGACGACTAGTCTTCACCAGGATAGAAAGCTGAGGCTATGAACACAGAACTCCACTACTGGAATTGGATTCCAGTACAAAGCAGTAAACTGACTAACTCTCGTATAGCCAATCTCCTACTACCGAATGATGTAGCTCTAACAACCTAATTAGATTCTATCTATCTCAGGGTGCAGCAGAAATCAAGAAAAGCTGATCAGACTTCAATCAATTCAATGAATCATGCATCATTCGATTAAAACCAAACAGTATAATCATCCCAAGTCATTACAATCAAATCCCTAACACATGGAACTAGGGTTCTTCATACCCAAGTGAGAGAAGGGTTCTACTCCATAGAGAGAGAGAGGAAAACAGAAATCAGAGTAGTCATACTCATAAAGATGAGGAAAATCTGCTCTGGGATGTCAATCTTCACTCCTGGGGACGCAATCTGGGCTTCAATGGTGAGAAATCCACTCCAAATAGCTCCTAGGGTTTGTTCTTCGCTCTTTCTCTCTCTAAAACTCTGTTTTTGCTCCAGAAAATCGATTCTCTCACTTGTGGCCCAAATTGGGTAAAAACCTGAAAATCCCGATCACACAGGCAGGCCACACGGCCGTGTGGCATACCCTGTTGACCGTGTGGCTTCCAAAACGCCGCATCTCGATAAGTCGAACTTCAGGCTTCCCACACGGCCAGAGTCACACGCCGTGTGGAAATTCAGCCCTGCCCGTGTTTGCTCTCGTAGAATTCCACACGGCCACATTGCTCCTTCACACATGTGGAATTTATTTGTGCCCGTGTGAAGGCTCGCACAATCCCACACGGCCATATTGGTCACTTGCACGGCCGTGTGGGGTTTTTGTGTGCCCGTGTGGCTTCCTCAGCGGCTTGCCTCGCGCCCGATCTTCGTCCAATCGACCCCCGAACTAGCTCCTAAACCTTCATTCACTTACCAGGACCTGAAATATCATAAACAAGCACAACCTAGCGTGAAATCGGCCTAAAACACGAGAATCAACACCTCAAACGGCTCAAGAATAGGGGTGAAAACATGTGCAATTAGCAGTCTATCAGCAGGTTAAATGTCAAGTATGATGAATCGTTGGTAGGAATTAGAATTTAGAATAACGGGGAGACTTTTGTTGAAAGTGAATAACGGGGAGACTTACTCCCAGTAGTTTGCTTATTGTACTAAAAAACAAAGATTATCTAAAAGCAGGGGACTTTCTAGGTAAAAACATGGGCTTAATTGCAAGTTTGGTCACTCGAATTGCTACCAAATTTCACTTTTGGTCACTAAAATTGGCTTATTCCATTAGTAGTCACTTAAATCAGTTGAACAGTCCAAGTTCGGTCACTCTCCGCGAACCTCCGTTAGACTCCGTTAATGACGACCGTTAAGTGATGACGTGGCTAACAGAAAATCACAGTCAGCATATTTTAACCTTAAAAAACGACTACCCAACCCGCCACGTCAGATTTGCCCGCCATATCACCCTTCCCTACCCAACCCGCAAACCAACCCAATAATCGACCCAACCCCAAACCCGACCCCCTGAATCTGAAAAGTAAAATTGACTTCCTTCTACTTCCCCTTCTCCTCCTCCTCCTTCAAACCCTCCCCTCCTCATCAAACGCCCACCTCCTTCCTCGACCATTCACTGAAGCCCCCAAAATCGGCGGCCGCCACCCGACCATTACCGACGTCAAAACCTACCTCCGCCGCTACGGATTCGCAGATGGGTTTGTCGTTGTGCAAAAGGACAGAGATTTTCTTGTGGACAAGGTTTGATTTGAGGAGGAGCTCTCTCTTGGATCCGAACTGCTCCTGGAGGAACTCGTACTCGACGGATTTGACTTTGAGCGCGATTCTAGGCCTCATTACGTAAGGGCTCGCCCAGGCGCCGATCAGTTTCACATCTCCGCGTGCTGTTTCGGTATCACCAGCCGGTTTACCTTCCCGACGTCGCTCGCCGTCACCACTTTTTCGAACATGTGCTCCTTCTCTATCGGCATCGCCGTTGAAGACGGTCCGGCTCCGCGGTGGAGATTGAGATCCGCATCGCTCGAGCTCCCGAGGGACAGGTCCACGAAGTCGAGCCGCCGGTCGTCGAAATTGAAGGCCGCGGAGGACAAGGCGGCGGCGGCGTGGTGGTGGTGGTGTTGAGGGAGGAAGTTTGGGTACTAGATAGCGGAAGGAGATGCAGCAGCAGCAGAATACGATTGAGAGGAGGGATCGTTGTAACTGGAAGGGAAATGGAGATTGGGGGTTGGAATTGCGGAAGCAGAACCATAGTCGTCTTCTTCAGATCAGGGGGGTCGGGTTTGAGGTTGGGTCGATTATTGGGTTGGTTTGCGGGTTGGGTAGGGAAGGGTGACATGGCGGGCAAATCTGACGTTGCGGGTCGGGTAGTCATTTTTTAGGGTTAAAATATGCTGACTGTGATTTTCTATTAGCCACGTCATCACTTAACGGTCGTCATTAACGGAGTCTAACGGAGGTTAATGGATAGTGACTGAAATTGGACTGTTCAACTAATTTAAGTGACTACTAATGGAATAAACCAATTTTAGTGACCAAACGTGAAATTTTGTAGCAATTCGAGTGACCAAATTTGCAATTAAGCCAAAAAACATGTTTGTAGTATAATGGCAAAGGTAAAGAGCTGGTGGATGTGGGGTCCTGGGTTCAATATATAGAGGCCTCCGCGTGTAAAGTAAATTTTTTTACAACGTAAGCTCATTTTCCAGGGGGTCCACTGTCCAGGGACCCCACAAGGTGTTAGAAATCGAACAGTAAAAATCAGGGTTATCGATTTGGCTGAGTCGCGGACTAGGTCGCTCTCTTTAAGACGTTCGCGGCACTGCCTTCGTTGCGCACGGCAGACTATCAGCCGGTCGCCTCCAGGATAAAACAGCCATTCTTGTTTTGTTGCTCATCGGTTTTGTGCGAAAACCGGAGCTCTATGAACTCACTCTCTCTCGTGTTTCTGCTCTCTAAGGTGTGTTTAGAGGGTCTGGGGCGTCTCCTATTTATAGGAGCAGAAAACCCAGAATATTCCCTCTTTCTTTGGGAATAAGTCATATTTTAATTAAGGAGATAATTACTCTCATAATTAAAATATAACCTATTAAGATAATTAAACCTAATTATCTCCATAATATTCCTTTTATTAATTATCCATCTTATTTATGTATTATGGGAAAATACTGGATAATTAATTAGGAATTTCATTATAGCTTTTCAAAGCTATTCATCCCAACAATCCCCCACTTGAATAGTTTGAAACTATCTCTGAGCATCAACAGTTCCATAAGATCGGGCATAAACTAAGGTATCGCGAAGATTTGAACCTTAGCGTAGTGGTTACACTTCCGATTTCATAAAGGTGACTCGTAGTCTTGAACCCTATCTCAGACAATGTAGCACGCCGGATCTTTTCATTGAGTGATATTCTCTCATAGGCCGTGCGTTTATGGCCATGCACGTTATCCCGGTTTAGTGAACGCTCTAGCAACTTTGTGCCTCCAAAGTTCCATAGGGAGCGGCCTCACTCCCACATTCACATAGGTGAGTCTATCAGAAGTACCCCCAAAGTAAAGTACTCCACTCCACATAGAGTATAGATCTCATTAAGAGTTGAACTCAACCTCCAAGGCTTTGGGATTCATGCTTCACTATGCATGAACTTTTCTCAATATTACTCATGACTTGTTATTACCCATTGAACCCGTTTCTT
Source organism: Linum tenue (assembly GCA_946122785.1). Lineage (NCBI taxonomy): Eukaryota > Viridiplantae > Streptophyta > Magnoliopsida > Malpighiales > Linaceae > Linum > Linum tenue. The sequence goes on along the minus strand of CAMGYJ010000004.1, from coordinate 19,905,901 downwards.
GGGATCTCCAGTCTATCGGGTCGGGTTACCATCACTTGTAATCCGTGGTTCGGTAGGCATAAGTCTCATACCGTTGGCGGTATTTTGGACTTTCTCTCTAGATAATCCTTTCGTCAAAGGATCAGCTAGATTCTGTTAGGACCTTACAGGATCCACCCTCATTGCTCCTATCGTTAGGAGTTCTCTTACAGTACTGTGCTTACGACGAATTTGTCGTCTCTTTTCGTTCTAGAACCGGTTCCCTTCTATTGCAATAGCTGCGGTGCTATCACAATTAATCAACTACCGGAGGGATCGGTCTTTCCCCTAAGGGAATCTCTAGTAATGACCCTCTCAATCAACTTTCCTCTTTACTAGCCATTTCTAGTTCTATCATTTCTGATTCTTAGTTGATTGAGTCAGGATCGTTTACTTCTTAGACTTCCAAGACATAGCTTCTCTATCGATGTTTAAAACGCAGCCTCTTGTTGTCTTGGAGTCCTCTATAGGGTATTCTAATCCGCATCATTATACCCTACCAGTACAACAAAACCTTTGATAACAAATACCAAGGTTTTTCCTGTTCTTTTAAGGTGTCTCATGACCCCTTTCAATAGCATTTCAATGCTTCATACTAGGACAATCAGTAAGCCTGCCAAGTACCCCCACTATGTCGGTCTCATGTTTACCAGCTGCCTCATGCAGACTGTCGATGCTAGTATATTCTAACTTTATCTGTTTCTCACACTGTTTCCAGTGTTCTTTAATATTTACACTAGCATCATCAACCATTTATGCAGGCATACTGCTTGTATTTCTTCTAGATCTTAACTATGTAGTTAAACTGATCTAGAGGAAATCTATTCATTGTCATAGTTACATGGATCTCCTAGCTTACACAAGCTTCATCGAGAACATTCAAAATTCTCAAACATGGTTTTTTCATATCGACATCACGATTCTTTGTACCAAAGATCGACATGTCATTCATAATGCAAGTGTCATTCTCAAATTTGTACTAAATGCACTTGTCACTTTCACTTTTAAAACCATGCGAGAGAACCAGTTTATCCATGCCATCGTCTTAGAGTCTATTTCAAATCTTACAATGATTTGTCTAACTATAGACTCCCTAAGCATGTTAAGGAATAACAACCCTATAGGTTGTCCCATGTAGATTTCTCTATCTAAATCACCATTCAAAGAAACATGTTAAACAATCCATCTGACGCACAACACTAGCAATCAGAACATACATGGATGTTATTCTACATATGGTGAATAGATAACAAGAAAATTTACAACTTTCCTTTTCGCTTAAAGCCTTAGCTATTAGGCGATCCTTATACTCATAAACTAAACCAATAGGTTTCACTTTTCTTTTAAGAATCCATTTATTACCTTGACTTCATTGCCAAGAGGTAATACTCAAAGATGCCAAATCTTGTTCGATTCTATCGATATATTACCCAAGGCTTTTCAACCAAGAGGTAACTCTACAAGATTTTATGTCTTATTAGACTCCAATAATTCCATTTCGTTAATAATGGATTCTCCCACAATTCTGCATCTTTATGGAAGTTCGAACTTCTAGCAGACTTGTAGGATCTTTCTTTCTTAGGGTGTAAATAACAAATTCATAACCAAAATCCTTTCGTGATTTATGGTTCATTTGTCTCTTCTGAGTTCATACTCAGATTCATCACCCCCACTAGTTATCCATTATTTCTAATAGTAGGCAAGATATCACCCCCACTATTTCTTAATATAAATGGAATCTATTGGCATCAATGGATTCCACAACATAATGAGTACTCAAGTTATGAGACCATGTGTTTTTCCTATAGCATATCCAATAAACACACAATCATATGCTTACTCACAATTATATAGCACTGATTCTTTAATTCTAACACCAGCCAACAATAACCAGGGCAATCAATAATAATGCGATAAAGCATTTCAAGCCAGTTTACGTAAGCATCTCATCATGTTTACACATAAAATTTAATAAGATCTAAAGTTTCTAATTCTCTAAACACATATTTATGTGTCGTTTATCTTAGCTATGGAAATCACATTTATCACAACCATTATGAGAATGTGACCCTGGCTATTCAATTCCTCAAGATATACGTCAAAGACGTGCATGCAAGACCCATAAGAATTCAACACTTATAACTTTTATCATCATATGCATACTCTCTTGACCATGATCAATAGTGGAGTGAGCAATACTCAACAACACTTTCTTAATAGCATATGTCTTAGTATGCTTTCAGATACCAGTATTCAACCACCATTCTTCAGAGTTACCATCATGGTTAATCTCTGCTCTTTTGTCAATCATCACAGCCGTCAATCCTTCTCTTCAATCAAGTTAACACTAGAACCAGTGTTATACTTGTTCCTACACTCTCGTGTCATATGACCTAATTTCCCGCAGCTATTACAGAGAAATAAAGCGTCATTCTTAGAGGATTGGCCGATGATCTTTTGGTTACCTCGAAGGGTACCATTCTAATTGGTGTGGAACTGATTCGATTTGATATCCTGATTCTTGAACCTTTTAGGGTTCAGAGTCGCATAATGATTCACTTAGTACTAACAACAGTACTTCTTCCAAAATAAATATAAGCGTACAATCCATTCTACTAACATATATACCACATAATATATGCTTCATAGTATGCATTCATGTAACCGAAATGACTCTACTTCACAGTATGTACACAAAATTGTACTCGAATCATCAAGAAACTACATCTCAATGTCAACATTCATGCATCGGTTCTTGCTTCCTTTCTAGCATTCATAAGTTCTTATAAATCCATGCAAAAAGCAATAGATTCTAATCTTGTCATTTATAAATGACTCACAAGCAAGATTAAAATCTTACCTCTTTTCATGAAGACGTTGTTTTCTGAATTCGCAGCATAACTAGAACTAAGCATGGCTTCCTTGTTTGCAATTCTTCTTTCAAAGCTACCACTACCCAGAGCAACAGAAGACGCCATTTTCAGCATTTTTAGTAGAGTGATTCACCCATGACTTGGGTCTTGGGTCCACCATCCCACTTTATCAGGGCGGATACCTTCCATCCTTCCCCTTGACTTCGTTACCTCCCAAAAATAAAAAAAATAAAATCAATTTATATTGTGTTTTGACACAATAACAATAAAAAAAGTAGAGTAACCATGACTCATGAGACAGAATCTTTAGCATGGCTCAAATCAAGTTTCCTTTTTGCTGTTCGGAGATGGATAGTTAATTGAGCTTCCCGGGCTTTCTTTCCTTGCCGTGGCCCATTCATTCTCGCAACCTGCTTCCATTCCAGTGGTCCGGATCCGGAAACCAAATCGCTCCACCACAGAGAAGGATGAGCTTAGGGTTGTCTTCTTCTCGCGGGTAATTCACCTTGTTCCCGTCTAGCTTGTCTGCGTATTCCCAGCAAGCCTCTTTTTCCCGAACCATGCTTGTGAACGATTTGTTTAATTGTGATGCCGCTCTCCCCCTCGAACCGACTGAAGCGGATGACGGCGACCCAGGCAGCGAACATAGCGGCGTGGACTTTCAGCTGCTTGTACGCCTCAGCCTTGCCCGGCTTCTCCTTCTGCTCAACGACGGCGTCACTTTACTATTGAAAACAATCTCGGTGCCAATGACCGCCGGCAAGCACGGTAAGGCAATGGGCGATGGAAATCGCTCAAGCCAGAATCGGTATCCTGTTCGACAGCAACCAAACGTCTTAAAATTGTTAGAAATCGAACAGTAAAAATCAGGGTTATCGATTTGGCTGAGTCGCGGACTAGGTCGCTCTCTTTAAGACGTTCGCGGCACTGCCTTCGTTGCGCACGGCAGACTATCAGCCGGTCGCCTCCAGGATAAAACAGCCATTCTTGTTTTGTTGCTCATCGGTTTTGTGCGAAAACCGGAGCTCTATGAACTCACTCTCTCTCGTGTTTCTGCTCTCTGAGGTGTGTTTAGAGGGTCTGGGGCGTCTCCTATTTATAGGAGCAGAAAACCCAGAATATTCCCTCTTTCTTTGGGAATAAGTCATATTTTAATTAAGGAGATAATTACTCTCATAATTAAAATATAACCTATTAAGATAATTAAACCTAATTATCTCCATAATATTCCTTTTATTAATTATCCATCTTATTTATGTATTATGGGAAAATACTGGATAATTAATTAGGAATTTCATTATAGCTTTTCAAAGCTATTCATCCCAACACAAGGCACAACGTGCCTCCGCCAATGTCCACAATGTGAGTCATACCGGCTTAGTCGATTGTTGCTTGCTTACCCATTATCTGATGTTGCAGTAACAACCAATTTCACTTATCCAGCCTCCATTAAGGTCTTGTTTGGTTCTTTTTAATTCTTGAACTGCTCTATTTCATTATCTTGTTTGGCTAATGACCTTTTGTTTTTTTTTTTTTTTTTGTGTGGGAGCAACGTTTCCTATGACTTCTAGAGTGCGTCAAGTGGGGGCATAATCTTTGCATCATTGATGTTTCAATGCATTTTGCGAAATTTGAAATCATTTTATGGTTTTTAATATTTTTCATTCCATGCCATTGAATTTGGACAAAGCTGCATATTTAGTGTGATAAAAGGCTCTTTGTCGGTAGATTCATTAGCTATCGACTGTCGCATTTACTTATTTCTTTTTCTCACATTTTTATCAACATAATGAATTGAACTTCTTTTACGGACTAGAAATTAGCATTATGTGCCCATTAGGGCTGGGCATGCAGGCGGATGACCCGCGGGTTTGGACCGACCCACCCGCATTTGACCCGAATTTCGTTATGTGGATGGGTCTGTGGCTGAGTGACGGGTTGCGTTGGGAGCCATATGTCGGGTGGTGGGTGGGTTGTGGGAGGGTGTGCGGGTGACCCGCTCAACCCAACAACAAAAAAAACAAAGGCGTGGGCGCTGGAGAGTGGAGACATTAGACGGAAACTAGGATTGCTCCTCGAGATTGAGCCTCAAAGCCAATCTTTCAAATCTCGATCCCCTCTTCTCCCATTTATTTTTCCTCTTATTCTTGTGCCTAGATCACCTCTCTTTTCTCTGATGAATTATTTTCCTTAGTTACCTGTACCAGATAGTCATCTCCCTCTGTAGAAAACTCCATAATAGAATTTCTATCCAATTTCGTAACTAATAGGACATTTTTTCTTCCTATTCAATCTTTTTATTTTCGCCTGATAACTCTCTCCACCGATTATCATGTCAAGTTGACTCCTTTATATTATGTACTTTGTTATGTGGGTGAACTCGCAAACCCACCCTCATCATCCACCATCCGCCCAAACCAACCTGAGACTAAATGTGGGTGGGTGGTGAGTTAAAAATTTTCGATCCGTTAAAGTGCGGGTGGGTGCTTTTTATAGTCAAAATCCACCCTGCTCATCCACTGCCCACCCCTAGTGCCCATCAACATTCAAGATCGATGTTATATAACGGCTTAAGTGATTTAGACAGATTAAGGAATTATCATGATGATAAATAAAATGTTTTGAAAAAATATGAGCGGTGAAGAATTTAGATTGATAGGAAGAGAGTTAGGTATTAAAAAGGTAATGAGTATAATATGCCATCCTAATATGTATTTTTATCAAATATGTCCTACTTTTTTACATTATGTACACCCATTTAGTATTATTTTTACATTAAACATGTCCACTTAGTTTGGAAAAATTATCAAACATGTTCTATTAAAATTTTCATCCAAAAATCATCAACCACGATCAAACCGTTTTGGTGAAATGGAAGGGAAAATGTCGGGTTTGCTTCTTCAATTATTAACTTACACCGAGAACGTTCTCCGAAAAAAATCATTCAAGGCCTAAAGGTATAGCACTGAAAATGTTCGCCTGAATTGCCCCTAATGGTTGGGCGACGGGAAGGAAGTTGTTTGGTTGCAGGAAGATTAGTGCAGTTGAGCAATGGATATGCTACTTCTATATATTCTAATTAGGGCTGCAAATGAGCCGAGCTGCTCGCGAGCGGCTCGGCGTTCGACTCGAGAAAAGCTCGTTCAAAACTCGGCTCATTATTAAACGAGCCAAACATGAGCTAAGCTTTGCTCAGCTCATGAAGCTCGCGAGCTAGCTCGACTCGGTGGCTTATTGAGCTAAATTCGTGAGCTGGCTCGTTTAGAGCTCATGATATGTCTCAACATGTGGCTAGAGAGCCAGCTCGATTACCGACTTATGGACGAATCAGTCTATATCTTATGATTTTAATTCATATGGTTGTTAAATTATATATCTCACCATATATGAAGTTTAACACGTTGAGTATGTGAGCAAATATAACTTAGTTTCTACTTTAAAAAGAAATTATGTATCATAAATTGCTTTGATACTATGAAATAATATGATTTTGAGTAGTTAAAATTTATTAACTAAATGATATATGATACCAACAAAGTATAATATGAGATTAGCTAACAAAATAATCGTATGTTTCATGATATACAAAATGAAGTACCAAATAAAAGTCAAGATTTTAGTAAACAAGCTAGCTCGTGCTCGACTCGTTAATAAACGAGCTGAGCTCGAGCTCGACTCATCTATTAACGAGTCGAGCTCAAGCTGAGGTAAAACTCGACTCGACTCGGCACAGTTGCAGCCTAATTCTAATGATAGGGAACCAACAACTACTTTGCCGAGATAATTTCAACCCATCATGAGCCCATATTTCCTTCTTGGCCCGTTACAACACATCGCACCTATTATTCCAGACTGAGCCTTCGGAGAGGAAATTTTTTAACCCATGCTTCCCATAAAACCCCTCCGAAAAAACCTCTCTTGGCAAGAAATTTAAACAAGCCTTGCAGTTTTCTTTTTCAGCTGGTAGATTACTTCATGTTAGAAATCGAACAGGAAAAATTAGGTTACCGATCTGGCTGAGTCGCGGACTAGGTCTCTCTCTTTAAGACGTTCGCGGCACTGCCTCGTTATTCGCACAACAGACTATCAGCCGGTCGCCTCCAAGATAAAATAGACACTCTTTTGATTTGCTCAGCGGTTTTGTGCGAAAAACGGAGCTTTTTGAATCTCACTCTCTCTCTCGTGTTTCTGCTCTCTGAGGTATGTTTAGAGGGTCTGGGGAGTCGGCCATTTATAGGAGCAGAAAACCCAGAATATTCCCTCTTTCTTTGGGAATAAGTCACATTTTAATTATGGAGATAATTACTCCCATAATTAAAATATAATCTATTAAGATAATTAATTCTAATTATCTCCATAATATTCCTTTTATTAATTATCCATCTTATTTTTGTATTATGGGAAAATATTGGATAATTAATTAGGAATTTCATTTATAGCTTTTCAAAGCTATTCATCCCAACAATCCCCCACTTGAATAGTTTTGAAACTATCTTGAGCATCAACAGTTCCATAAGGTTGGGCATAAGCTAAGGTATCACGAAGATTTGAACCTTAGCATAGTGGTTACATTTCCTATTTCATAAAGGTGACTCGTAGTCTTGAACCCTATCTCAGACAATGTAGCACACCAGATCTTATCACTTAGTGATATTCTCTCATAGGCCGTGCGTTATGGCCATGCACGTTATCTCGGTTTACTGAACGCTTTAGCAACTTTGTGCCTCCAAAGTTCCATAGGGAGCGGCCCCACTCCCACATTCACATAGGTGAGTCTATCAGGAGTACCCCCAAAGTAAAGTACTCCACCCCACATAGGGTATAGATCTCATTAAGAGTTGTTAACTCAACCTCCATTGCTTTGGGATTCATGCTTCACTATGCATGAACTTTTCTCATACTACTCATGACTTGTTATTACCCATTGAACCCATTTCTTGGGATCTCCAGTCTATTGGGTCGGGTTACCATCACTTGTAGTCCGTGGTTCGGTAGGCATAAGTCTCATACCCTTGGCGGTATTTTGGACTTTCTCTCTAGATAATCCTTTCGTCAAAGGATCAACTAGATTATGTTAGGAGTTCTCTTACAGTACTCTGCTTACGACGAATTTTTCGTCTCTTTTTAATTCTAGAACCGGTTCCCTTCTTTAGTAATAGTTGCAGTGCTATCACAATAAATCAACTACCGGAGGGTTCGGCCTTTCCCATAAGGGAATCTCTAGTAATGACCCTCTCAATCAACTTTCCTCTTTACTAGCCATCGCTAGTTCTATCATTTTTGATTCCTTAGTTGATTGAGCCAGGATCATTTACTTCTTAGAATTCCAAGACACAACTCTTCCAGTGATGTTTAAACATGTCAACTGGATGCCTTGGAGTCTTCTATAGGGTATTCTCGTCCACATCAATACACCCTACCAATACAGTACGAAATAGTTGATAACTTATATCAAGATCTACTGTTCTCTTAATGTGTCTCATGACCCCTTTCAATAGCATTTCGATGCTTCATACTAGGTCAATCAGTAAGCTGATCAAACACCCTCACTAAGTCGGGTCTTATGTTTATCAACTGCCTCTCGCAGACTGTCGATGCTACTATATTCTAACTTTCTTACACCGTCTTAGGTGTTCTTGTTAAAAATTGTACTAGCATCTCCCAACATTTAGGCAAGTGTACAACTTGTATTTCTTATAGATCTTAACCAAACAGTTAGATTGATCTATAAAAAATTTCTTTCACTGTCCTAGTCATTTGGATCTCTAAGTGAAACACTTGGATCCTTCTCATCAAGGTTCTCACTCAACATGCTTTTTCACATTTATTCGTGTCATGAGTCTTTGCAACAAAGAAACATGTCTTTTATAGTGCAAGTGTCGTTCTCAAGTTAGTACCACTTGCCACTTCCATTCAAAAACCATGAGAGAGAACCATCCATCCATGCCATGATTTCAAATCATGCCATGAATTCAAATCATGCCATGATTTTATATCATACCATGATTTGTCTCGCCATATACTTTAAAAGCATGTTCAGGAATAACAACCTTTTAGTTGTCCCAGTGTAGATTTCTTTATCTAAATCACCATTCACAAAATGAAATTTTAACATCCATCTAATGCACCACTAGCAATCAGACCATACATGGATGTTATTCTATATTTGGTGAATAGATATCAAGAAAATCAATATTTTTTTCTTTTTTGCCTAAAGTCTTAACTACTAGGCGATCATTATACTCATAAACTAAACCATTAGGTTTCAGTGTTCTTTTGAGAATCCATTTATTACCTAGGCTTCATTGCTAGGAGGTAATTCTCTAAGATGTCGTATCTTGTTCGATTTCATCGATATATTACCTAAGGCTTTACAACCAAAAGGTAACTCTACAAGATTTTAAGTCTTACTAGACTCCACAAATTCCATTTCGTTAATAATGGATTCTCCCACAAATTTGCATCTTTATGGAAGTTCGAACTTCTAGGAGACTTGTAGTATCTCTTCTTAGGGTGTAAATAACAAATTCATAACCAAAATCTTTTCGCGATTTATGGTTCATTTGTCTCTTCTGAGTTCATACCCAGATTCATCGCCCCCACTAGTTATCCATTATTAATAGCAGGCAAGATATCACCCCCAATATTTCTTGATTTAAATGGACTGACATTAATGGATTCTACACAACAATGAGTATTTCATTGCATAAGCTTATGTGCTCTATTATTGATAGCACAATCAATAAAACACTCTCATGCTCATCCTATATTGCACTGATTCTCAAACTATACCATATGAAAAAGGCATTTCATAAATAACATTTTACGTCAAAAGCATCACATCTTTAATTAGTGCAATCAATAATAATGTGATAAAGCATTTCACATTATCCTCATTCACCCATTTCAAGATGAATCAAATCCAAAGATTCTGATTCTCTAATAACATTTTTAAGAGTCATTTTAGTTTATCATCATATGCATACTCTTATGACCATGACCAATAGTGGAGTGAGCAATACTCAACAACACTTTCTTAATAGCATATGTCTTAGTACGCTTTGAGGTGCCAATATTCAGCCACCATTCTTCAGAGTTACCAGCAAGGTTAATCTCTGCTCTTTTCACAATCATCACAACCACCAATCCTCCTCTTCAATCAAGTTAACACTTAACTAGTGTTATCCTTGTTGCTACACTTTCGCGTCATATGACCTGATTTCTCGCAATTGTAGCAGAGAAATAAAGCGTCATTCTTAGAGGATTGGCCGATTATTCTTTGGTTACCACGAAGGGTACCATTCTAATTGGTGTGGATCTGATTCAGTTTTCTATTGATTCTTGAACCTTTTATGTTCAATCTCGCACGAATGGCATGTTTAGTACTGACAACCAGTACTTCTTCCATAAAATTAATATGGACATACAACCCATTTCACTAGCATATTTATCATAGAATATGCATTCATATATGCTTTAGATTATGCAATCATATAGTGAAAATCACTATACTTCATGGCATGTACACAAAATTGTACTCTAATTATTGAGAAAAACACATCTCAATATCAATATATTCATGCGTCAATTTTAGTTTTCTTATTAGCATTCACAAAATTTCTCAATTTTTCATACATGAATCTACATAGAATAAATTCTAATTCGGTCTTTCTTTGAGCATTCATTAATTAGGTCTCTCAATACCATGCATAAAACTGTATGACAAAGATTCTAATTTTGTCATTCGTTAATAACTCACGAGGAGGATTTCAGTTCTTATCTCTCGTTCGTCCTTGCTGCTGCTTCCAATGAGCATCCTTCCGGTAGCTTCGGTTCCAAAATTCCTATAGCTGCCTTTTCTTCTTAAAGCCATTGCAAATCAGAACTTTGCCCTAATATCTCAGGGTTCTCGATCACATCCCACAAGCTGGAAGCTTCCAAAAGGATAGCCACTGCCACCAAGCTCGGTTGGCTCTTCATAATCCCGATGGTCTGTGCAATTATTTTAATTGCTTCCTTTTCTATTTTTGCTGATGGGGCTCGAACAATAAATTGGACTGACACATTCTTTCATTAACTTGGCCCAACTGTCTGCCTTCCCGCTACGAGGCCTACTTCCGACATCCTTGTCCCGTCCACGTCCATCTCCTCCAAATTCTAATGGCTTCCTTTTAGCGGCTCCGTTAATTCCTGTTTCTAGGAATTTCATCAAAAAACAAACAATGCCACAGGTGGCGTAGGATTTGAGAGTAATTACTAATTAGCTTCTTTCACGGCCTCCACAAAAGCCGGAGCGGAGTGTTACGTGTATTTCTCCGGTGAGAACCTTCACGTAACGTGCGTCGTTGATGTTGAAAGATATTCATAATAAAGAGAGTTAGAACGAAGAGAATATTCAGAGGAACGAAAATAACTACAACTACTATTGGGTTCCAATGTTCAACATAACATTAAACTAGAGAATGAGTACATATTTATAGGCTAGAAAAATGCCAACCCAGTCCTACACCAATAAGGCCAGCGCCCTCCCTCCTGTCTTTCCTAACCAAATATTGAAAACCCAAACCTACAAGGAAACTTTAATAAACTTCCTAACAATAACACAAATCCTACTTGAAGAATGAAAGCAATAATAAAGACAAATAATAATAAAAGACTTAATAATAAAATATCTAAGCCCAGATTGAGGCCCAATGGTTACGATGGATTAATTCTCGTAACATTCCTCCCCCCTTCAGCGCCACCTTGCCTTCAAGGTGGGTCTTCGTCATGGATGAATTGTCCCTCCCCGTCGGTGCAAGCTCCAATCATGAGTAGCACTTTCTTGTTGGCACAGCGATGGCCAATCGTGAAGCGTTCGTCGTAATGGAAGCATATGCCTTGCGCCCGGCGACGTGCAACTTCTTCCGGAGACATCCGCCTTGCATTAGGGTTGCGTGGTGGTTCCACCTGCGGCGGTGGTGGTGGTGGCTCGTCCGCGGGCTCCAAGGGTGCTCACGGCGGATTCCTTTGCATTCCCCGATTTTTTGCCAAATCCTCGCTTTTCACCTTGGCAAGTCGTATTGCCTCTCATACAGTTTGTGGCTTGAACATGCGGACGGAATAAGAAATTTCAGGTTTGAGCCCACCAATAAATGAGCCCACTAGCGCTTCTTCAGTCCACCCAAAGCACTGGTTACCCAGTTTCTCAAAAGTCAACAAGTATTCACTCAAGGAACCGGTTTGCTTGATTTTGGCTAGCGCCTCGTGGCAAGAGACATTGTCGGACGGCCCAAACCTTGCCCACAAATCTTCTCGAAATCGGGGCCAAGTCATGGTCAACCCTGACGTCGTATAAGTGTGATCCAACCATTGCCACCATTAGTTGGCGTCTCCCTCCATGTGATAAGATGCCAAGAGCACCTTATGTTCTTCTAGAGTTTCCTGAAATTTGAAGAACTGCTCTACTTAATCGAATAGACACTAATGACATTACTGCAACTTCCCCCATCAATTACCAACGAGAGTAGTTTCTCATCCACCGTGCACCTTGTATGGAATAGATTCTCTCGTTGTTCAAGCTCCTCTTTGGGTTGCACACTTAGAATTCTTCAAGCTACGAAAAGCTCTCCTGGTGGTGCCTCCTCCATCTCTATCTTCTCGTCCATACCAGAATCCGAATTAGCCTCCCTTTCTTCCTCAGAATCCGAGACGTACTCTCCATTGTCCAACATGACTTGGACTCTCTTGTTAGGACATTGGTTGGTCATATGTCCTCTTCCATGGCACTTGAAGCATTGAATTCCTCCACTAGAGCCTGTGGGTCTCTCTCTTGGTGCTTCAACCTTGGTTGCCGGTTTTGGTGCTTCTGGTTTTGAAACGGCTGGCTTAGGGTTTGAATTCGAAGGCACTCCTGGCCTTGGTGCGCTAGAGGGAGGTGTGAACCTTCTTCCAAGGTTACTACGTTGTTGCTTCTCAACTTTGGCCGCATTGCAACCAAATCGTATAACTCTCTAAATGGTTGAATTTCGACCACATTCCTGATTTCCCGATTGAGACCGTGTAGGAATCGTGCTATGGTGGCTTCATTATCCTCTACGAGGTCAGCTCTAATCATCATCATCTCCATCTCCTTGTAGTAATCCTCTACACTTTTTGTACCTTGTCGTAAGGTTTGTAGGGCTTGATACATCTCCCTACGATGGTAGCTAGGGACGAATTTATCCCGCATGATGCTCCTCATCTCTTCCCATGTCTCAATAGGGTGTTGCCTATCCCTCCTTCTTCTCATACAGATTCGATCCCACCAGATGATAGCATAATCCGTGAATTCCATTGCAGCCATTTGAACTTTCTTCCTCTCAGAATAGTTGTGGTAGTCAAAAATCATCTCCATTTTTCTTTCCCAATTGTTAGAAACCGATTTATTTAGGATTTCTATATTTATTATTTTAATTATTATTAGGGTAAGTCTTATTAAGGTTAGTAGTCATTTAATAGAATTAGGTTTATTGTTAGGGTTTTCCAGTCTTTCGTTATAAATATGTACTTTGTGTTTTATTCAGAGGAGTCAAGAAAGAATTATCAAATAATCTCCTAAACCCTAATCTCTCCCTATCCTCTCAATTCTCGATCCCTATCCCTCCAAGGCCTCGGCCGATTCTCTATTCTACTCTTCTTCTTCCCCAAATCCCCAATCTCAATCCCTAATTCTATTCGTATAAACCCTAATCCCCAAATATCAAACCCGTTAGAAACTTTGTTTCTAACATCTGGTATCAGAGCTCGGTTCCGATCGGTGAGTTCTTCCCAACTCCACCAGGGACAGCCGAGAAACCAGAGGATCAGTGATGGAAAAATCAGAGCAGCCATGGGCTCAGATGCAAGACATGTTGTGGCAAATTGCGAGCTATTGGAAGAAAGAGGCTGGCGAGCAGCGACCAGAGCTGACGTGGACTCAGCTGCAAGAGCAACTGCAGCAGACCAGTGACCGCTTGAGTCCTGAAGCTCTGCGGCGCGAGAGGGAGAAAGAGGATAATGTGATCACCGGTACAGCAGGAGGGATGCAGTCGCCAAAGCCGACCGAAACAGACTGCGAGGAGCCAGCAGAGCAGTCGAAACTTCAGGCGGTTGGAACGGCCGCCGTCGCCATGGTTGTCGTTCTATCATCATCGCCGATGGCCTCTATGCCAAACTGGGGAGCAACATCGATCACCGAAACACAAAATCCATTCAGTGCTGCCGATGTTGAAATTCCAACGAAAGCGGAGCGAGTTACAGGGCGAGCCGAGCCCGATGGAGTACCACCAACAGCTGTCGCGACTCAATCACAACCACCATCGTCTGCTACCGTTGAAGTTGCCACTAGCTCGCTCAAGAAGAAGAAGAATAACGAGGCTGTCGCATCCTTCCCGATCCTCGAAGTGGTAGCAGCAGCCGCCTCTATAGAAGACTCTCGAGCAGAAGATGTGGAGCAAAGGTCAACGCCAGAGCAAAGGAACCGCCCAATTGACGGGTGGAAATTCAAGAAGAAGAATCCAAGTTCCGCAGACGGGTTTGATATCGAGAAATCAAGAGATCGCGACGAAGCAGAGTTGTGCCAATCGGTCCTGATTGTCGACGAACATGGAGCCACGAGCAGAGCTCCACCTTCGCCCTTGACGACTAAGATCCAGGCGTGGAGTAGTCCAGTACTCTGCTCGGTGGCGGCGAAGCTCCACGCCGACGTAGAAGGTCTAGTCAACCCGGAGACGCCGTCAAGGCATCGATCTGGACTGTCAGAGCGGCGAAGCGACCAATTGGAGCGACGGGTTCCATCTGGTCCATTCGTGATGGCGAGAAGGAATGCGACGGTTAGTTGCATGGTGAGGTCGCCTCCAGCGATTAAGAAGAAGCAGGAGGGCGGCTGGGGTTTCTCTTTCCCAAAACCTTGGTCAACCTTGGGTCGAACAGAGCACCGACCAAGTTCGATGGGCCGCGCGAATGACGCCGACGGCGCTGCGATCAAATCCCTTCGAGACGACGTGGAGCACGATCGTCGGGGCCCGTCGCCGGCAGCGCGAATCGCGACGGGGTCGACTTCGAGTTCCCTGGTGCGCCGTTCGTCGGAGGACGAAAAGAAGAAGGGTAGCAGCGCTTCCCTTCCCGCGATCGAGCGGGCAACGACGCTGCTGGCGAAGGGAGGAGGTGGCATCGCTCATCTCTCCAACCCCAGGTCGCCGCCGGGAAAGAAGATAACGGAGGTGGAGGAGGAGGGGAAGAAGGTCGGCGGCCTTTCTCCTCTGGCAACCCTAGGCGGCGGCGCAACCCAACAGCAGCAGCGAGTGTCTTGTGGTGAGTGGGCCGTGAGGTTAATGGGAGCGGGCCGAGTTGGCCTAGGATGCTGGCTGGCAAAGAAGGAGGTGGCTGGACTCATTTCGGGCCGAGCAAATCAGCAGGGTGAGTCTATTCGTGGGCCTCAGTTAAGACAGAGGTGGGCCGAGAGAGAGCTTGGTTGTAGGCCGAATCTCTTCTATCAGCGGAGCTGGCTGAAGTTAGGAGTAATTCGGGCTGAGTCACAGCCTAGTTTCAGGTCAGACCAGAAAGAGGCCAGCTGGGCCGAAAGAGGAAGTGGGCCGAACTCAATGGAATGGTTTGGGCCACAATTGAGTTGCCTTATTGAAGCTCTTTTGTACAGAATGGGCTCAATGACTGGGAAAGTTAATTGTGTGGGCTTGACAAGTCTTGATCAATTGGTACTTAAGGATGGGTTCTTGGGCAAAAGCAAGTCATTAGATTCATGGTGTTGCGGGAGGGTGACGACCGCGAGGGAAGAATTATTGAAGTGGGAAGGTTTCGAGGATGTGAGGATTATGCCACCAGAAATGCAAATCACGACCACGGAGCAGCAACAGGAGGATGAAGAAATAAGGCCTACTCGGGGAGTAGAGCACGACTGGAAGAAACGGAAGCGCAAGAAAGGGAGTAGTCAGCTTGGGAATTGCGCGGGAAGGAAGAAAAATTGGGTCAAGACGGTCAACCTTGAGGACAAGGTTGGCTTGAAGAGGGAGGAGATGTTAGAAACCGATTTATTTAGGATTTCTATATTTATTATTTTAATTATTATTAGGGTAAGTCTTATTAAGGTTAGTAGTCATTTAATAGAATTAGGTTTATTGTTAGGGTTTTCCAGTCTTTCGTTATAAATATGTACTTTGTGTTTTATTCAGAGGAGTCAAGAAAGAATTATCAAATAATCTCCTAAACCCTAATCTCTCCCTATCCTCTCAATTCTCGATCCCTATCCCTCCAAGGCCTCGGCCGATTCTCTATTCTACTCTTCTTCTTCCCCAAATCCCCAATCTCAATCCCTAATTCTATTCGTATAAACCCTAATCCCCAAATATCAAACCCGTTAGAAACTTTGTTTCTAACACCAATCAAGATAAGCTTCGGGATCGGTAGCACCTCTGAATAATGGAATAGTGATCTTCAACTTCTTTAAGGTTGGCTTCATCATCATCATACTTGCCTTCTTCGTCTTGCACTCAAGGATTGCCTCTCCTTGTTCACGGCATCCCCAAAGGATGATGACGTCTCAATTGTTCAACCATGGGTTACGGAACAATCCTCCTTTCTCCTCACTCTTCATCTTCTCGCCTAGGCCTCTCGGCATTAGGGTTTGGTAGTGCTTCTTGCGCTAGAGCTTGAGGCGCGGCTAGCCTTGCTTCGACTATGGCGAATCGTGCATTAACGTCGGTGGCGTTGGCTGCTAGGGTTTGCTGAATTTCCTCCAATTGATCCATCATTGCCTTCATTGGATCATCCATTCTTGCGGCACAAGGTAGTGTTTCTTGCGCTGAAAGCCCACAAGAATTCGCCAAGATTGCTTCTAGAACACGTCAAAATTTCCAAGAACCTTCTTCTTCTCCGCTGTGTTTGAACCGGGCTCTTGATACCACTTGATGTGACCAAAGTACGTAGCTTCAACGATGTTTTTATGATTTTCTGATGTCGCCTTTCTTGAACTAGGAAAAAAATAAAGATAATGCGGAATCAATCGGACAATCCCAACCGTGATGAAGGGCAATTGGTATATGAAACCAATCGGACTGCACCAACTTGTGGAAAGGGGCAATTGATATAGGTGATGCTCGCCACAACTAGACGCGATCTCTAGTTGATAAGAGACACGTGAAAACTCCCATAATCCTCGATAGAAGCTTGCACAAGAACTCGTTCTTATTGAACTCGAAACTTGACTTGATTGATTGAAAAATTGATGAATTACAAGCTAGAACTCATCCCTATTTATAGGCTATCTAAAACAAATCCAAAACAAACAAAGAAAGGAAAACAAATGCTCAAATCCTACAAGTAAAAGGAAAACACACTACTTAAAAGACCAGGAAAAGAAAACACACTCCTTAAAAGACAAGGAAAAGACCAAGTCAACAACTCCCTAAATTCTAGCCTTCATATCCACCTTCCCTTCTTGGGTTCTTTTCCCACCTTGATCATTTTCACACCTTGAGCTCTTATTCTCCTCCTTAGCCGAATCCTCTCCTTCCTTGAAGCCCAAGTTGCCTCCATGCTGCTCCACGAATTGTAGAAGTATAATGCGCTTCCCATGATGTTGGTCCACGTCCAATTGAGCATAATGTCGATCCAAATAAGGAGCAAATTACTCTCTTAATCTCTTGGCTTGTAGACGAGTAATTGGACCTTCGTGTGATGATTGGACTTTGATTTGATGACCTCATCAGTACCCTATCATACTGCAATTACTGGGTATTGAACACAAAATGACAAGCAATTTTTTTATAAGGTTGACATAGGTTTCTTTTTGTGATTAAGGTACTACTTAAGGGATTCGAACCTAGGATATCCAGGTTCTAGGCTAGAGATATTACCACTAGAACAAGCCCTTATTCGTTAAATGGAAAGCAATTTTATTGGTATCAAACGGTTGAACCATGATTAACTACAATTTTAATACAAACTACCCTACCGCTGGCTTTTCGATATAACCTCCTTTACGATCTTCCAATTCTAGAACGAAACATATATTACATAGTTGAGTTTATTTAATCTTAACTAAACTAGCTTATACCCGACCCGTTGGTCGGATGAAAGTAATATTTTGTATTATTTATATTTTAAATGATTTGAGATATTTATATAGCCTTTTCATTATATGAAAGTAATATTCGTGTTACTCGTCATTGGTGATATTATGGGTAATGAGTTCATAGGAATTTTTTTATCAGTTCGGCCTACTTGGAAGGCAATATGTCATTGCATTGTCATACAATTTCCTTTCTATTTTCACTACAAAAATTTGTATTTTCAACTTTTCTCTTTTTTCCATTCTCCCTTTTTATCTTATGTCAACAACCAGTCGTCACTTCATTCAACCTATCCTCGACAAGAGCAGTGTTTGCCACTATTTATCTCTCTCTCCCCTGTATGTTTATATATTCCTAGGTAGATGGGATGGAGTAATATTTGTGTTACTCGTCATTGGTGATATTATGGGTAATGAGTCCAAATCTCATTATGGAAAGTAGTGTCCAACGTAATGGACACCATCCAAACCTTATAATGGGACCATCCAAAATCAAAGTGGATGGTGTCATCCAACAACATGGATACCATCCAAATTATTTGGTGTATGGTGACCATCTAATTGTTCATACATGGTACGTAGGGTTGATTGTCCAGGGACATGATGACATGTCGAAGGTGGTTACCAGAAGCAACAGCTGACTTGCAAAGGACGCTCGAAGGAGTTATTGGATGCTACGTGGAGCTGATTTTGAGAAGAGAGAGAAGGCGATTAGAGGGTGAGACCCAACAAAACTTGCAGCAGGGCTCTGGAGGAAACACAGACAAATCAAACCACCACAAGTCTCGTCAAAATTTATCCTTTTCTCTCTAGAATAGTAACCATAGCAGTAGCACCAGGGACCCTCCAACGAGGCTTCTCTGTTAGTTGTAGTTAGTAGTTGCGGAGCTCTCAAGGAATCTCCATAGGAGTAGAAGAAAAAGTAGCCAGTTCCTTTGATGTATGCATCGAACACCCTCGTTCGAACAGTGTTTGAAGAGGTGTGAACCGAGTAACATCTTTTTCTGTTTTCTTGAAGTCAGGGTGCATTGATCACGCGAAATTCCACCTGAAACAAATTGGCACGCCCAGTGGGACAACATGTGTTCGATATGGCTCCGCGACGAAGGATTCAAGATGGTGATCCTCCACAAGGTGTTGTGAAGGAGGGGCAGTTGGTTAACGTTGAAGTTGACCAAGCAGGAGGAAACAATGCTAGAGCAGAGGCGCTAAACATGGCACCAAATGCAGATCTAGGTGAGGCAGTGGTGTCTCTTTATCAGATGATGGAGGAGAACCGCAAAGCAACGGAGGAGAACCTCCAAATGATGGCGGAGAGTTGTCGGTTGATAGAGGAAGCCAGAGCTATGGCTCATCAGGTAAACTCTCAAGTTAATTGTCTCAATTCCCTCGTAGATAGACGATTTACTCAATTATTTGAGTTGGTAAACAAAAATACGAATGATTTGGGGTGAGTTTAGGAAATTATTGAACATACCAGTTTTACGAACTAGGGCTTTGTCTTCATATGGTCGAGACTTTCCAAATTGTGAAAGTGAAAACGCTAACCTACCATCTGGTCGAGATGAGCAGCCACGCCCGTTGAACCCTACACCATCGGTGGAAACTACCGTACCAACACCTCAAAGGGTGAATGTTGGCGAGAGTCATGCCACTTTATCCCAGATCCATGTTGAGAAACCGCCACCTGTGCAAGGTGTCGCTCAAAAAAACATTCCAGAAGCCATACCATACATGGCTCTTGTTAATGTGGGTATGGGTTTGGGTCCAAACAATGTTGACCCAATATCACCATGTGCGTACCCGCAGCAAATCCCACCCCCTGTGAACCTGCAAGGCCTGGATCCTGGTGGATTCATAGCGCTTGGGGGGCAAGGAGGGGGGCATGAGATCCCACCGTATGGAAAATTGAAGGATAAACAACATCGCTAGTGGCAAAGAAGTTTGCCACATCCAACATGTTCTAGAAAAAAACACACAAGGGTTGCCACAAATTCTCCTCAATATGAAGGTGGTGACCACATGAAGAAAAAAAATCAATGCTGTGAAAGCTGGCATAACTCATTATAATCTTCCATGTAAGGGGTCCCCAAAGACTCCACTGAGGGGACAGGGTGGCAAGCTCGATCAAACCCGACATGGAGTTTTCACACCTGCACTGGTTGGGAACAAGTTTCCCATGAATGGTGGACATGAGGGCAAGACCAATTCCCACACACATGTTGGCGGAGCTCACAAACCTTGGTGCTCACACTCTCAACACCATGAGAGTGTGCAGTCGATAAAGAAACCATTGTGGGCAAGTGATACCACATAGTCGATTTGGCAAGACAAAGCTACCAAAAAACATGAATATCCTGTCTAAAGTCAAGAATGCTTATGGTTTTCGCGAGGCTGAGATGAGGCCAAATCAAGCTCGCAGAGTTTTGAACAAAGATGTTTGAGCTGGACGAAATGGAGAGTTGCAAGCCAACAGTGACTCCAAAACATCAAAACCAACATGTGTGAAGCTAGCTATGACGAGTCATGGCCTTCACTGATGGTTTGTTTGGTTTAATCTGTGGAGTTGGCAATGGGTATGGACCTACGACATGATGGCTTATGCCAAAGTTTAGATTGTTATTTAAATAAATAAAGTGTGGCTAAATTAGGCCATGTTATATGTTATAAAAAGGAAAAAATATTTAAAATTTATAAAATTTATTTTGACGACGTTATTAAAAAGAAGCCACAACATTGTTGAAAATGGTTCAAGATGACAAACACGTTGCCTCATATGATGTGTTGGAGAATATCAATCTTGGCATGGAGGACGATCCGCGTCCAACTTTTATAAGTGCAAACTTACCAGAGTCTGATATTAATGGCAATTACTTTATGCCATACGTATTGTCCCTTTGGGACATTAAGGAGTGTTAGTAATTTAGATGTCGGACAAGTGCAGACGGAGACCTAGTTGAAGTTGACATGGTTTAATTTCTAAGATGTGCAACATAATCAGGGTGTGAATGGCCAGACCAAATCTTTGCAAGTTCGCCATAACAAGCATTTTGTTTTCTGGGTCGGAAGCAGAGGCATTGAGCCACATGGTAGTCATCCAAATCGGAATTTGGATGGTACCATCCCAATTCCAATAGGGCTACCATCCTTCCTAATGGTCGTCCAAGTCAATAATTGGAGTTGGCAGTCGAGACATGGATCTTTTCCATCTTCTGGATGTACCATCCTTGTTACAAGAGGCCTAGGATGGTTGGCCTTAAGCGATTTGTAACTTGGTTTATTTAAATTGTTACATTGATAGTGTTGTCCAAACAAAAGTATGTCATCCATGTTGTATATGGATAGTGATTAAGTTTGGTCGAGTAACCATCCATGACTGAGAGGAAGAGTACCTGGGCTTGGTGACTTGAGCCCGAACAGTAGCAAGACTCTTGTCATGGGGAAGCATCGCACAGTTTTGGAGGTACAGTGATATATTTTTTATTTAGTTGTAAATTATAGTGAATGGGAGCATCAATTTATAGAGAAAAATTAGTTGTGTCCTTCTAGGAATGAGTTTCCTTTTGCTAGTAGGATATGGGTTAAGAGATGTGTCCTACATGAAAAAGAATTTGGGTTCCTTATCAAAAAAGGAAAAGGTAGGTCACGTTATTTGGCTAAAAACTGTAGCCGAGTTGGAGATGAACACTCTCTTGGTGTGTTTCGTTTACATGGCCAGGAAAGTATTACATTCCTTATATGATTTGGAAATATGGCAATATAAAGCAAACATCTGCTTCAAGTGGTTGCGCATCTAGTACAGTTGGTGTCAACAACTTAGTTCATAAGAATTAGTTCTTATAAACTAAGTTGTGGGGGGTATTTGTTTACATCAAAATAATTTTCATTAATTATTGAAAGTATGAATAGCTTGGCCAAGTTAAGTAGTTGGTCCATGTGTACATGGATGGTCCAATTTATCAAGTTGAGACGTAGGATTAAAGGATGGTAGTGTCCAACATCATGGATACCATCCAAATTCAATAATGGATGGTAGTGTCCAATAACACCAATACCATCCAAATCCCATAATGGGTGGCAGCGTCCAATAACATGGATATCATCGAAATCCCATAATGGATGGTAGTGTCCAATAACATTGTTACCATCCAAATCCCATAATTGATGGTAGTATCAAATAACATGGCTACCATCCAAATCTCATTATGGATAGTAGTGTCCAACGTAATGGACACCATCCAAACTCAAAGTGGATGGTGTCATCCAACAACATGGATACCATCCAAATTATTTGGTGTATGGTGACCATCTAATTGTTCATACATGGTACGTAGGGTTGATTGTCCAGGGACATGATGACGTGTCGAAGGTGGTTACCAGAAGCAACAGCTGACTTGCAAAGGACGCTCGAAGGAGTTATTGGATGCTACGTGAAGCTGATTTTCGGGAAGAGAGAGAAGGCGGTTAGAGGGTGAGACACAACAAAACTTGCAGCAAGGCTCTGGAGGAATGACAGACAAATCAAACCACAACAAGTCTCGTCAAAATTTATCCTTTTCTCTCTAGAATAGTAACCGTAGCAGTAGCACCAGGGACCCTCCAACGAGGCTTCTATGTTAGTTGTAGGCAGTAGTTGCGGAGCTCTCAAGGAATCTCCATAAGAGTAGAGGTAAAAGTAGCCAGTTCTTTGATGTATGCATTGAACACTCTCGTTCGAATAGTGTTTGAAGAGGTGTGAACCAAGTAACATCGTTTTCTGTTTTCTTGAAGTCAGGGTGCATTGATCACGCGAAATTCCACCTGAAACAGTTACATATTTGAACCCGATGTTACAACTACACAGTTGCAAAAAGTTACAAACTATAATCAAAATGTTTATAAAGTTACAAATGACAATGCTACCAATTGAAATCACAATATTTACGAAATTCCAAACCATCTAACAAATGTTAGAAATGTGACACAAACAATATAAATCAAGGACTCTGACTGCAATCATGTGTTAGTTGAGGGATTCTATAAAAATGGACAGATAGAAAAATTTACACCAAAATCTTCCAGTTGTCGAGAGAGACTCTATCTTTCTTGATTTCCAACCATCGTCTCTCTCTATTCCCCAATCATGGACAAAATCTCTCTTCATCTCTCACCTGTCCACACACCACAATTGCATTAAGGGCTAATAGTCTAATTCCACTGCAACACCGAACTATTAGAAAAATATCAATTGTGTTCTATATGATCTAATATTCCATGTATATTATGAACTATTATTTCCGTTAAATTCATTAACTTTGACCGTTAGTAGTCAATGGTCAACATATTGACTGGTGACATGTCAGCTGATCTAGAATTAAAAAATAATATTTTATTATGTAATAAAAAATAAATATAATAAAATAAGGCACCCAAAACGATTAGGAAGCCGA
Source organism: Linum tenue (assembly GCA_946122785.1). Lineage (NCBI taxonomy): Eukaryota > Viridiplantae > Streptophyta > Magnoliopsida > Malpighiales > Linaceae > Linum > Linum tenue. The sequence continues at coordinate 19,882,496 of CAMGYJ010000004.1, read as the reverse complement.
TTCAGGACTTCGTGTTCGAGTTAATCGATGCTGAACGACCCGTCGCCGAACTGGAGCAACCGCCTGCGACTGCGAGCACTGGTTAATCAGAATGGAGATTCCCGACGACCCAAAACATTTCGAGGAAGAGATGATTAACTCCTAGCTCTCGTTAATCTGTTCCAAATGGGCAATGATGTTTACTCACGCAGAGTCCCTCCTTTTGAAGTTTGCCCAACAATAGTGAAGACAAGATCCAATCTTGATTGATCATTTCACTTATGTATACCATCTCTGTTTTAGCAGTAGGTTATCAAAAGCTCTGTTTCTTTTTAGTTTTTGCCAGGTTACATCGATTATGGAGAATCGAGAAGATTGCAAGACTTCCGATCCGCCGACAAGGTCACTCTATCCGGTGATGGAAGCCGGATCAGTGCTCATCGTCGTCGGGGATTGGGGAAGAGAGATTTCGGAAGAGGAAGCATGGACTATAAAATGATGTGTCAGTGATGTGGCACCTATGTGGATGCCACGTCATTAAAAGACAACATTCCTTTGACCACCGTCAGGTCAACCGTTATTTTTAACGGTCAACAAAAATGTCATGATACAAATGTCACAGAATATCATACGTCGGGATATGAATAGAATATTGAATAAAATACGATACAAATAACATTTTTTTAATAGTTCGGGTGTTCTAGTGGTATTAGCCCTTGCATTAATGCCGCTTTGATTCTAGTTTAGAAAAAAAGTGAATTAATGAAAAGAAAAGACAGTGATTGTGATGCCCCTTACATGACAATAATAAGGGTATTAAATTACTGGTCCGGGGGAACTTAAGCACATATTCAAGCAACTTAAGCACATATTCAAGCCCAGAGACTTTAGTTACTTGATCCAAATCATGTTCTCTAAGATATAAATAATTAAAAAAGTATAGTTAATAACATCCAGTTAGATTTATAAATATAAAAGTATCAAACAACAAAGATCTTCATACCAATTAATTAAAAAAAAAATGCGACAAATATAATGTAGTCTACTTGATTATACTACTTCCTTTAATTGAGTGACTTGTGTTTGGAGGGACCGGTTATTATGACAACACACCTTGTGTTGTTATTGTAACAACAATAGTCTCCAACCAATAGGAAGTTAGGGTTGTGATGACTTTTTATTAGATGAGTTGACCTAGTGTAAAATCAAAGCAGGGGTATAATGGTCATTATGAAAAATATGTTTAAATAATAATAAAAAATTAAAAATAAAAAATAAAAAAAATAAAAATAAAAATAAAAATAAAAATAAATATTTTTTTATTTTCGGCCAAAAAATTTGGTCGCCGGAATTCTGCCACCGGTCGCCGGAAATTGGGTCTCGGTCACCGGAATATGCTTTTTGTCGCCGGAATATGCTATTTGTCGTCGGAATATGCTTACCGGCGTCGGAATCTAGTCATCGGGGCCGGAATATGCCTATCGGCGTCGGAATCTGCTCACTGACGGTCACCGGAGTTCGGTCAACGGTCTTCGTTGATCGGTCAACGGTCAACGACCACCGGATGTATGGTCTGCATTGTGAGATTTATGGTTTGGTTTCTCATATTTTTTTATGCCTTTTGTGGTTTGCTTTATCGTGTTTGTGGTTTGCTTTATCGTGTTTGTGGTTTGCATTGAGAAGTTTCTGGTTTGCTTTAAAAAACTTTGTGGTTTGCATTGAGGGGTTTCTGGTTTGTTTTAATATATTTGTGGTTTGCATTAGGACGTTTATGGTTTGCTTTTTTGTGGTTTGATTTACTGTGTTTGTGGTTTCATTAGGAGGTTTCTGGTGTGCTTTCGCAAATGTTGTGGTTTGCTTTGTGAGGTTTGTGGTCTGTTTAGGAGATTTGTGGTATGCATTAGAAGGTTTCTGGTTTGCATTAAGAAGTTTTTGGTGTGCTTTCGAAACTTTTGTGGTTTGCTTTTGCAAGGTTTATGGTTTGTTTTAATATATTTGTGGTCTACATTAGGACGTTTTTGGTTTGTTTTACAGTGTTTGTGTTTTGCTTTACCGTGTTTGTGGTTTGTATTAGAGGGTTTCTGGTGTGCTTTTCAAAATATTTATGGTTTGTTTTGTGGGGTTTCTGATATGTTTTAGCGAATTTGTGGTTTGCATTAGGAGGTTTACGGTATGTTTTTTGTGGGTTATTTTATTGCGTTTGTGATTTGCACTAGAGAGTTTTTGGTGTTAGAAATATTTGTGATTAGAAATATTTGCTTTCCTACTGCTGGCCCACTTTGCTTATGTACTCGAAAGGTAAAGACTATCAAAGCTGCTGCAGCAGCCATTACAGGACTGTTCCAAGTAAACTCTTTAATTTTCCAGGGAGGATGAACCATTACAGGACTGTTCCAAGTAAACTCTTTAATTTTCCAGGGAGGAATTTCATCCGAGAGGGAGATTGATTCAATATTATTCAACAAGAATCCTGCAATTGGTACCGTAATTAGTAAAATCCAATACTTTCCCTCCTCTAGCTTCCTCTCTCTTCTCCTTCAAGCTCTTCTTCTCTTCCTTGTCTCCCCTCCTCTCTTCCTCCAAGCTTCCGATCCCGTCTCGGTCTTCTCTCTCATTCGACCGCCCTGCTTCCACCTACGACTCGCTCGCCCAAACCCTCAATTCGTCCGTTATTTCCAAAGTTGACTGGAATGGATGCCGTTTCTCGAGGTCTATTTGGTGATAAAACACACACTTCCCCTGCTCGCGATCGCCGCCAAACGCAGCTGCTCGCTAGTCGCCCTCGTCGCCTTGCTATGCCTGTCCCAAAATAATTAATCGCCTCCCCCCTGAGACTTTCCGTCCCAAGCTGCCTTTTCTTTTCCCTAGCAATTCCCAAGCCCAAAACGTGTGTCCTTCGCTTCTTGCCGCCTCGATGCGCCAGCTGATTCATGACTACGCCTGGGATTCGGTCGTCTCGAGCTCGATTGACGGTACGCCATTGAATTGTGGGTTCTCTTCTGTTAGGTCGAATTTGATTGTTCTGTTTTCCCCCGTCTTTGAATGGATTGTCGGAGTTTTTATCGGCGGCGGATCATAGAAGGATTAGAGGATTTGTGACGCCGGCGGTGGAAGAAAGAAGGAACAGTGGGAGATGGGGAGGAACGGAAGAAACTGGATGAGCGGATTAGGGTTCGGCGGTGGAAGAAAGAAGGAACGGCGGGAGATGGGGAAGAACGGAAGAAACTGGATGAGCGGATTAGGGTTTGAGGATTATTTGTTTAATTTTAATTTGATATTTTTTGTTAATTTACTTATTTACCCTTAATGAATTCTGTTGTTATAATAACAACATTAGGGATGTTGTTATACTATCCTGACCCGTGTTTGGATAATAAAAGACTTTTAGGGACTTGTGTGCAAGGCTGCTACCAATTTGCATTGTCAATAAATTACTATAACTACAAATGGGCGGGGGAACAATTAATTTTGACCCACCTAAATCTTTATTTTTCCTTACTCGGCCCTAGAATAGAATGGAGTCTTCCATCATGCCCAGCAAACCCAAAATTAACGCACATTATCTCATTCCATTTTAATATTAAACTAGAGCCTGTGCTCTATAGCACCCATGCTATAAAAAAGGTGACCTGTTGAGGAGGTAAACCCACTAAATGACTGGTCCCACATTATTAATGGCAATTTTGTAAATAATGAATCAATGTATACAAGTGTAGGTACAAATTAGAGTTGTACCATATTGTATAGGTACAAGTTTCAGCTGTACCATTGAAGAATTTGTTTCACAAACTGTAGGTACAACTTAAAGTTGTACCATTAGTAAAGGTACAATTTTGAGTTGTACCATGAAGGGATTTATTAGAAAGTGTAGGTACAACTTAAAATTGTATCATATTATAGGTACAAGTTTGGGTTGTACCATAAAAGAATTTTGAGAAAGTGTAGGTACAACTTAAGGTTGTACCATTAGTATAGGTACAATTTTTAGTTGTACCATAAGGGATTTGTTAGAAAGTGTAGGTACAACTTAAAGTTGTACCATGGTATAGGTACAATTTTGGGTTGTACCATAGAAGGATTTTTAGAAAGTGTAGGTACAACTTAAAGTTGTACCATGGTATAGGTACAAGTTTGGGTTGTACCATAGAAGGATTTTGAAAAAGTGTAGGTACAACTAAAAGTTGTACTATTAGTATAGGTACAATTTTGAGTTGTACCATAAAGAGATTTATTAGAAAGTGTAGGTACAACTTGAAGTTGTACCATTAGTATAGGTACAATTTTGAGTTGTACCATAAAAGGATTTATTAGAAAGTGTAGGTACAACTTAAAATTGTACCATGTTATAGGTACAAGTTTGGGTTGTACCATAGAAGGATTTTGAAAAAGTGTAGGTACAACTTAAGGTTGTACCATTAGTATAGGTACAATTTTTAGTTGTACCATAAAGGGATTTGTTAGAAAGTGTAGGTACAACTTAAGGTTGTACCATTAGTATAGGTACAATTTTTAGTTGTACCATAAAGGGATTTGTTAGAAAGTGTAGGTACAACTTAACGTTGTACCATTCGTATAGGTACAATTTTTAGTTGTACCTTAAAGGGATTTGTTAGAAAGTGTAGGTACAACATAAAGTTGTATCATAGTATAGGTACAAGTTTGGGTTGTACCATAGAAGGATTTTGAAAAAGTGTAGGTACAACTAAAAGTTGTACCATTAGTATAGGTACAATTTTGAGTTGTACCATAAAGAGATTTATTAGAAAGTGTAGGTACAACTTAAAGTTGTACCATTAGTATAGGTACAATTTTGAGTTGTACCATAGAGGGATTTGTTAGAAAGTGTAGGTACAACTTAAAAGTTGTACCTATGGTATAGGTACAAGTTTGGGTTGTACCATAAAAGAATTTTGAGAAAGTGTAGGTACAACTTAAGGTTGTACCATTAGTATAGGTACAATTTTTAGTTGTACCATAAAGAGATTTGTTAGAAAGTGTAGGTACAACTTAAAGTTGTACCATGGTATAGGTACAAGTTTGGGTTGTACCATAGAAGGATTTTTAGAAAGTGTAGGTACAACTTAAAGTTGTACCATGGTATAGGTACAAGTTTGGGTTGTACCATAGAAGGATTTTGAGAAAGTGTAGGTACAACTAAAAGTTGTACCATTAGTATAGGTACAATTTTGAGTTGTACCATAGAGGGATTTGTTAGAAAGTGTAGGTACAACATTAAGTTGTACCATAGTGTATAGGTACAATTTTTAATTGTACCATAGAAGATTTTTAGGAAAGTGTAGGTCAACTTTAAGTTTAGTGTAAAGGTACAACTCTAGAAAGTGTAGGTACATCTTAATTCCATGGCTGTTATTTTGACAAAATGAGTTGTGCGAACGTTTGAGTGGCAGCTGTGTGTTTCAATTGAATGTGAGATTTTGACGGGCGTGATAATGTCAAGTAATAGCCGTGAAATTTCCTGGGATAGTGAGAACTGCTCTTTGCATCTCACGGGACATCTCACGGTCGTGATATTTGCTTGAGGAATGAAACACTGCTTTTTACATCTCACTTGAGTATTTTACGGTCGTGAGATTACCAGAACTCCAAACTTATGAAAAAGAATAGTTGTATAGTATTTAAATTAGTAGTAATCCTTGAAAAAAAATTAATTGAAAACAAATATTGACCATCACATAAAATTCATAAAAATGTAAATTAACTTGAAGCAAATTTTGTTGTACACGTTGTTCGCTATATCCTAGTCATTCTAACGGACTTGGAGTTACAAATCTCTCACCCGTGAAATGTGATTGTTTCATAGCATAGATTGTTTACAAATTGAAACAACCTGTCATGATTTAAGTGGAACCAGAGCTAGCAATATATCATATTAGATACCCTGTAAACAAAAGTAAAAGCAGCCAAAGCATTACATCTGTCTAATTCAACAATCATCCATAACACGATTAAATTTGTCTAATCAATGCTTAAGTTGAGCTGCATGTAGTCCACACCAATGCATCATCATATTCTGATTGAAAAATACATAAGCACAAACGCAAACAGACATAACTAAGTACTAACTTAAGTTGAGCTGCATGTAGTCCACACCAATGCATCATCATATTCTGATTGAAAAATACATAAGCACAAACGCAAACAGACATAACTAAGTACTAAGGACTAAATAGTTCAACAAGATTTTTTGGTTGGCTCATTTTCACTGCCGCTCTTCCTCGTCAGTGCACTTGTCCTCTTTATTGCTTTTTTGGGTTGACTTATCTTTATTGCTTTCGTCCTCTTCATTGTTTTCCTCGGTTGGCTCATCTTTGTTGTTCGGTTGAAATGCCCACAAGCTCGTGTCTTGACGAACTTGATTAGGTCCGCAAAATGCTCCACAAAGAGTTCCTCCTGCAAGGAAAGATCTGTGAGAAGAAAGCTAAAGCCGAAAAAAGCACTTCGACATTGAGTTAGGGCACAACCAAAGACGTTCTGGAGTGCATAATTTTTCCAGGTTTAAGCTTCTTCCTAAAAGAGCAGTTTCAATGTTCCACTTAAATACATGATGCTCTACCATGATCCAGCAGTACTTTAACCTTTATTTCCCTTGCATAAAATATTGTATGTCTGTGAATCATCCTTACCACGAACAATGCTGTATTGCTCTTCAGCAGTTCCTCAAAATGAATTTGAATTTTCTCACCTTCAGGGCCTGCCTGCAATTCATTAAGGAAAAGTAAACAAGAATTAAAATATAAACTTTCCTTCACACTGAAATCGCAAACGATATTAAGTTCATTTTTTGTGAATGTTTTAGCAAGCTTGACAATCAAGTCATCAATAGCCATTCTGAGCCTTTCCATATTCAATTCAAGGTGCAGATATATAAAAGATCTTAGAGGCTGTGATCACTTATCCTGAAAATTGGAAGAGACATAATTAGCCTTCGTTTTCCAACTGGTGCTTAAATAAAGATAACTAACCTTGTCAAGATATGAGTCCAAACAGGGAACTCGTCGCCCATTGCATCATAACTGTTTGGCAGTATGGAATTGAAGTGCTCATCAATCACAGTAAGGGGACCTAAGAAATCCATACAGACATAATCAACAATTGCATTATGATATGGATATTTAGGCATCATCGATAATTATATGCAGGCATCCAATATCTCTCTGTTACCAGCAAATATTTCATTAAACATGGCCTCTTCCCCAAAGAAGTTATCACAGAAAAGATACCTGCACGACGAGGAGAAATCAAAATCCATACACTGCCAGCAAGGAAAATTAGAAGGAACAAGTATCTGAAAGCTATTCCATCATACTCTGAAGTGGCTGTATCCAGTAGTAGCCTGTGTAAGCTCCCGAAGATGACCTCATAAGGATACTTCTGGGAACTGGCTTCAGCTATATGTGGAATCAATGTTGGCTGCTCAATGTCCTGTAAAAGTAATTGAAGTGAGGGAAGGTTTCAAATTTTAATAGCAAAGGTTTCAAGGGGCCAAGGAGGAGTCTCAAGCCAAACAACATTATGCACCAATAAATATAAGAAGTTTCAGTACTGACTAACATGTTAATCCACACAAGGTTTGACATGTAAATAATGTTCTTTAATCTCAGCCATGCATACACTTGCTTTTATGCTATCGAAGGAGGGCATCATGCATGAGTTCAACAAAGGAAGTATCTATAGACTATAATATTGCCACAAACCTTTAGGAATAAGTCAGGGAACCCAGTATAGAAATAAAGTAGCTTAAGAGGGAGTTGGCCAGGAGAGAAAACTAGGGAGAAGTATGTTTACCTTCAAGATATTAATCCTATCTCCCAAAGCAAAAACAGCTGATCGATTTTTCAGCGGCTCTCTGACTCTCGAAAACAAGCCAATACTTCCGGTCTCCACACCAATTAAATCACTCGAAGTTGCTATATCGAACTGTAGTTTCTCCAGCGCTTGAATGTATGCACGAAAACATGCACTTAGAACCTGCAAACTCAAAGCTCGGGAATAGAAGTTAGGACCCTGCTTCCTCGCCTGCAATTATACTGGTACAGGTACCATGATCCTATAAAATATACAAGACAGATTAGACCACCTTGTTCATTGTGTCAATGTACGCAGTGCGAACTTCAGTGTACACTTCCTTGCCATGCTCTTTTAAAAAGGAAATGACATACCTAAAATTTGCGGCAAATGCTTATAAGACACCGATATAGAAATGGCAGCAATAGATCAATTGTCGCAAATAGTTCACTGAAATGGCTGATTTCTACCACAAATACTACCATTTTAAGGATCAAAATGAGAGAAAATAATTACTATGATTAATTAGAGGCGTCCAACCAAAGCCAGAGATGTAACTCACTTGTACTTTAAAAGAACACTTTGTTGAAGGATCTGGATATTCGTTTTAGGTTTTCTCAGAGCTTGAAGCTTCTGAATAATGAAATCAAAAACCTGGAGAAAGATATACGCATCACTTAGTAACGTTGATTCTCCAAAGAATCCTGTTGAAGGACAATAAGGTGTACACACAATGACACATGCCATTACCTTGGAAACTGCTTTCTGCCTCAGCTTCTCAAGCTCAGGTTGCACATCCTTCAGAGATTTAGAAGTTTTAATGAACGAATCAGACTCAACGAACATCAAGAAAGTAGAAAACAAAGATTATAAAGCTTAACCTCTTTGACCAACTAAAGAAATGGTCACTCTAATAGTTGTGAAGGACTTCCAATAGAGCATGTCCTATGAAACCAATGCCTTCCGGGTTTTCAGCCTTAGACCCATGTCCATAGACTTCTCTTGAAGAATTTTGATGTCTGAACTAATAGAACCGATCTCAGTCTACCAAAAACAAAAAGGAACAAATTTCACAGCTGATCAGGAAAAACTCAACACCATAACTTGTTCTCTAGTTCCATTGCTACCTAAGAATCTAAACTGAAGCCAGAAGTATAACAAAACAAAATAGTCCAACCAACATACCTGGAACCCACTGAGGAGGGTCTCCATCTGTGACAAGATGCTGTGGCAGTCACGAATTTGTTCATGAAGAGACACCAAATTATCACTTTCTTTTATATAATCCTGCAAGTTTACAATAACACAAATTACTACATCCCTTGAACAATCCATCAATGCCCACCAAGCAAAAGAAGAGAGGGAAGAGAGTACGAACCTGAATCGAATCAAATTCAACCTGCCGCAAATTGTTCTCAACTCCTTTTGTATACTCCCTCAACTTTGGACTCCTTCACTCCGACCAGCAGCTATTCTCCGACGCCTTGTCCACCGATTCCTTCGTCCGGACCTACAGCGGGAGCCACGATGCCTTCCGCTCCGATTTTGTGTCCGGGATGGTTAAAGAGCAGAATAGAGAGACGATGCGAGATCAAAGGAAGATGATCGCTTCCTCCGGAGTCGGAGTCGGAGTCGGAGTCGGTAACTGTATTTCCGGTGGTGGCAAGAATGGATGTCGGCGGTGAGAAGAAGGTTTCAGATCTGCGTGGCGAGGAGAAGGATATTGGGTTTCGAACTTTTTTTCACATACAACCGGTACAACGGGTTGTCCATACACAAATAAAACAATGTATTAATAATATAAATAAGATCTAATGGCTGATATATTTTGAACATGATCTAATGACTGAAAACGTTTTATAGCACCAATACTATAAAGCACACTAAAATGCCTCATTAAACTATTTATCATTGCCTGCGCTCTGTGCCGGGCTTGTTTTAATAATGTAATTCATTTCATAGTGCACACCTAGAAAGCATCATGACTTATACATCCTTCGCACATTTGCATGCGTCACCAGATGTATTCCAAGCATTTCAAGTTCATCCTATGTGCGTTTTGCCGTTTTCAAACCATCTGCTGTAATTGTCAGGCCACATAGAAGCATGTTGCCATAAGATTAAATCCATAACTGACAGCCAATATAAGAATTCAAGTAGGGACTCACTCCCACTGAGGCTAGAAGCCACGACACAACTTGCCTTTGCTAGTTAATTAACATGCTTATATCAACATTATTCAATCTTCAAAAATTCTCCAATCTACAATGGAAGCCTCCCCTGACCCCAGATTTCCTCAGAATCATTGGCAGCCATTCGTAGATGACTGAAACAAAAATGTGGGGTGTATCAGCTGATGTATTTGTAAGGAAGTGGTTAAGCACCATACACGGGCCTGTATAAGATCCAGCATAACCTTCTCCCAACAACTCGAGTTATTGGGAGCAACTGGTTCATGACATGGTATCAGAACCTAGAACCGAAAGGTCATGTGTTTGAATCTCCACGACCCCCAATATTAACCGTTGTCCTTCAAGCACATGGCATGGTGGGCCTGTGCAAACTTCAAGCCCATGAGTCGGCTTTCGTTTGAGGGGGCGTGTAAGGAAGTGGTTAAGCACCATACACGGGCATGTATAAGATCCAGCATAACCTTCTCCCAACAACTCGAGTTATTGGGAGCAACTGACAACTCGAGTTATTGGGAGCAACTGGTTCATGACAGTATTTGCCTACTATTACAGTTCATAATCATATCATTCAAAGGGTTGAAATATGAATTCTGGGACTTTTCAAGCACAAAAAGATGATAATCATATCATTGAAACTGAGCTTGTATAGGATTAGGATTGACAGATTGAGCAAGTGAAGGAACATGATTGACAGATTGAGCAAGTGAAACAACACTACTTAGCTCACTAATTGTTCTATTCGTATTAGTCCATCACTAGGAACAAAAACTGAACAGACCTCATCCATAAATCTTACTTTAAGGGACGAGGAAGTTTGTAGTGGTTCAAATAGGCAGTTCAATCTCCCTCTAGTCACACACTATATTGACACTGCAAGGTAGAAAACAAATGGTATGGTGTTATTAGAGAGGAAGAGGGAAATCAAAGAGAGAGTTGAGCAAAGCAACCTAGCACGCCAAGCTTGCAAGTAAGAGGCGTACAAAGTCAGAAGCCATGTAGTGCCCATAGTACAAAAACGGAAAGGAAAAAGAAACATGCCCACAGGAAAAATAAATTAGAGAGAATGAAGAGTTGAGAAGCTAGTCACCCATTATGCTCAAGTTTCATAGATAATAGGAAGATAAGCCAAACTGAAGACTTAGGAACACGGAGTCGAAGACAACATCCTGAAGAAGCATATCCTAAAAGGAATTGGGAAAATGCAGGGAAAGAAAAGGAAAAATCAGGGGAACGATATCTACATATCTTAAAAACCAAAAGCAGATACGATGTTTAAGTTGTTAATATAGTCGAAATTAGTCAGTCTCTAGCCGAGAAGGGCAACTCAAAATTGAACAATGATAAAATCACAAGCAGCGGGCAAAACATACTTGAGCTTGTGACCATAAAGCCCAGCAAGCTCTTGAAGTGTTATAGCTTGGGGACTGCGATTGAGTACTGGATTCTGAGGTGTGCTGACAGATATACCATCCATCCTTGTGTTTGTTTCTAGGAAAATTCATGAGCAACGGCATATTTCAGTTTCATTTCTTCTTTAGCAATAATCCCAAATAAAGCAGACCAGACCCAAACAATAATCCTAACTTGAATAATGCATAAGTAAATTGGAGTGAGCAGCAAAACAGCGGAAACCAAAACATAAATGTAAAATTGAATGATGTGAACTACCTGGTCCGGAACACAACTTAAACTTTTAAATTTGACAAATTCATTGGCATAACATCCTATACATAACTAAAATATCAACCAATCGTAATGGTGATCAAGAGAACATGTATGCCTCATTGACACTGAAAATCCTTATTGCTAGAGAGAATCTCAATTCATGAGTGAAATCAGTGTTCAAACTACCATTTTTTCCAAAGCAAATAATAATTCAAGGGAAAAAGAGAAGTTAGATGGATGAGAATAAAAGCTGTGACACATCATCAGAAGCAAATAGAGACAACAAAAATGTGAGTAACATCACTCCCAGGTAACAACTAAAACATTAAAGCATGTGGACTTGATAGAATTACCATTTATGAATTAAGATCCATAATCAGGATGGACGTAAGCTTTGGTTAGTATAAAGTTATATCAGCAAGCATTCGAACAATGTCCATAACTCAAGGATTCCACACTTGTTTGGATTTTCAACCCTGGCTGAAGAAATAGTAGGAAACAAAGGGATTCAAATCAGAGGGTTTACACGAATAGAAGAATGCATAAACTTAACCAGAATCCAAGAACATCAACTTACCCTTAAGTTCCAGCAAGGCACCACATCATAACCAAAATGAAATCCAGAGACCAACCTTGTCTCCCTCTTGTATTTCAAAGCCATAGAACATTTTGGCCGACAGTACATAAATTTTTAATTAATCAGACAATTCACACGACTAATAGCATGAATAGTTAAATAACCACAATTCAACAACTCTCAATGACCCTCCAAATGCAGTCTCCCTTGCAGACTTTACCGCAATTGAGTGTAGAAAAAATTGGTAAAAACATACATGGAAGGATACCGTAAACAACTCTCAATGGCCAGCAAGCATGAATGCTGCTACTGAGAGGATCATCATGCACATATCATTCGAATGGAATGCTAATGCAACAAAGCAAAAAGATGTAAAACAGACTCACGGCTTCTGTCTGAAGCTTTTGTGGATTCACCAAGCGGTGGCAGATGACTTTCCATGAAAACGTTTGTGATAGCCATATTCACTGAGGACGACTTCAATTTCAGCGCTAAGATTATGCACTACCAGGGCAGTAACCTCCAAGGTAAAACCATGGGCTTCTGTAAGCACAAGAAGGGAAAAGTTTATGCCTGGTCTATTTCGTAACTCTCCTTCCACACAAGAGAAAAGAAGACAAAAGGGAATAGATGTTGAATCTAAAAATTGGAAGTTCATATTGCGTTTCAGCACAATAAAAAAGAATGGAGGCTGATGGTGCATAAACTGAACTTGTCCCCCATCAGAACTTTGGTAGGATCCGCAAATTGTAAGCAACATCTTGGCATAAGTCAAGGAAATTGGTTTGCATTGCAGGTAACAGTTTAGTCAATTGTAGTGAACACTTTGAATAACAAAGTAGAATCCCAGTTTTAATTTTGAATGAGCAGCAGTCAAGGAAGTTGCTAAACCCAATTCGAGTGTGGTACCTAAACAAAAGACTTACCTGGTATTTATGACAAGGGGGAGCATGAAGATCCTGCTCTCTCATCAATACCACCACTGATTCATCAACGCCCTCCGAAGAATTGGACAGGCGAATCAATTCAAGTGCTTCTTCATCTGTTTCATGGACCCCGGAGATGCAGTCCAAGCCTCTGGTAGTCAGGAGATTGGTTGGCGGCGAATTTTGCAGTCCAAGCCTCTGGGGTTTCATCATCTGTATCAACACCGATGATGCACTCCAAGCCTTTCTGGGCTCTGGTTCGTCAACTTCCTTTGAAGAATCAGGATTGGGCCGGCAATTGAGAAGGCAACAACCCAGATGCAGTCGAAATCGCCGTGGTTCGTCGACGGGAGATGGCCACCGCCACAGACTGCTTCAGCAACGCTCTCTGAAGAACCTGGACAGGGCCAGCGATTGAGAAGGGGAGGGGGTTAGTTGTCGAGACTCTAAAGATTGATTCATTGATTGGGAGGCGAGGCAACTGCGTTGTGGCTATGATTTTCAAGAACCAGTTGGTCCCAATAACTCGAGTTGTTGGGAGAGGTTCAATCGTGGATCATATACCACAAGTCAACACTAACACGTCCCCTCAAACGAAAGCCACTCACAAGGGCTTGAAGTTTGCACAGGTTTGAAGACAAGAATACCATGTGCTTAACAAATGGGGGTCACCGGGAATTGAACATAAGACCTCTCAGTCACAGAAGGCTCTGATACCATGAGAATAATCAGAGATTCTGGGGGAAATGCTCTCTGAGCTCTTCCATTTATGCAAAAGAATCTTATATACAGAGTAGATTTACCTAACGGTAACTATAACTAATAAACAAATAATCCTATATATGGCCTACACGTGTATATTTACACAGTAAAAACGGAAGTAAGTTACAAGGTAAAATGGTGCACTTCATCTTGCTTCTTCTTCTTGTAAACGTCACCGTTTGAGGCTCTGTCTTCTTCTTCTTCATTTCTTCGATCTTCTGCAGAAGCAGAGCCTTCATTCCTCAATGCAGTGTGACTGCAACTTGCCTTGTCTGTCTTCTCTGTTAATGATGTTGAATGCGGCGCTAATCTCAAGGGAAGACAACGGTGGGTGGTTGAGAACAGTTGTGCCTGGTTTCAATAGGCGGACGCGGCGGCAGAGACGGCAGCAAACTTCTAACAAACCTTTCACAGCTTGTTCGAGGGAACAAGGTGCAGGTTCCCCAAATTGGGCCAGCAAAATTCGAGGTCGTCGTAAGAAGAAATGAAATGAGGATGAGGGGACAAAAACCCATTTGTAAGAATCCAGCGAGTGGACCATCTACTTGCCAAGGTAGCAGCGCCGGTGGAACGGGTTGACTGATCCGCAAGATAAACCCCTCAGTACAGTTTCAGAGAACGGACGGGAAGGCGATTAGGGTAGAGGGGAGATATGGTTGCGGGATGGAAATAGGAAGAGGGAGGGAGACAGCTTGCAGGCTACGACAGAGGTTAAAAGATGGGAAATCCCCGCCTAAATGGACTGCCACATCAGTGGCCGAAAAACACTCTAAGATCGGGAATTTTTTAATTGGGCGTGCAATTATAAGTTTCCACTATAAATGATACTAGCTTATAATCCGACGAGTTGGTCGGAGAAAGGTGAGGTATGAAATTTGATAATATAATGGGATGTATAGCTTATTGTTGTATAGTTTTTTTTGGGAAACACGTGATAAAAATAGTGAATTTTAGCAGGAAAGAGACATGAAGATGTAACGAATAAAAAATCGGCCTTATGAACCAAAATCAAGTACCTGTTAATTAGTGAAACAATATTGTTTCTGGTAATAAGATGAGGTGGAATAAGTTTTATGGAAACCGAATTCCAGAAAATCGAATAAAAAATCGCCTATCCCGTCGGTTTTTGGGAAATGAGCATCTCACAATCGTTGCTAGCTTTTACTCGGCCCGTTGGCCGATTAATTTGCTTTATAAAAATTTCATCTTATCGTCATTGTGCTTTCTGGTTTTTATCAGGCCATAATAAAATCTAAGGAAATCAAGAACGAACAACACGATTTGGGATAGGAACCGCCGTTGTCGTATCCCTAGAAAATGGTGGTAAACACGGACTCACCTGCCAAACTGGTTTGGATTGAGATTTTTATCGGGTATCAGGGAACCATGTGATTATAAATTAAACTTGATCAAAACGGGTCAAAACTTGAAATTCAGCCTGTTTGACCGACCCATGCCAAATTCTAATTATTCTTTACTTTTAAACTTTCTATTTGAAAGTAAAAAATAGTGAAATAAAAGAGATGACTGCAATTCGCCATTTGCACATTACTTATTCGGGAATAAAACCATAGAAATTCAAAAGGAACTGAAAATATTTAGGATCGTTTTAATGTTTAAAATAACCAAATAGATCTTTCTGTTTAGTTTTTTACTAACAAATACCAAACGATTCCCTATAAATTACACTATAATTTGATCATTATGATATCAAATAATTATATAATATATATTTGAAATGATAAAAATTGGACTAACTGGGTTGGTCGAGGTTGAACCATTGAATAACTTTAAAATACATTATATTTTAGCCACTAAGATATAAAATAATAGCATAATATATATTATGCCAGAGAAAATAGTTTGTTTTAGAATGGCAAACCAATGATGTTCATTTGTTTTACTTGATGGCCAAATCCCGTGTAGGTTAGGCCCATTCAACTCTTTTATTTTATGGTTAACGGTTAGCCCATTAGATACCATGCATTAGTTTATTGTTAAATTTTTTATTTTTAGCAATAAAAAGGAGTATTGTTTTTGCCTTTTCATATATATTTTATCACCACGGAGAAATAAAAAGGCTTAAAGAAAAAAATTGACACTTCTGGACCCGTTTAAATTCGCATATGTACGGTAAGTTTGCCCATTCCACAGAGGAAAGAGAGAAAAATTGACACTCCCTATTATACCCTTCCTACAAACGTTGCTGGAGCAGGGAATTTGAAATGGGGGAAGAGTTTTTTTCTCCGTGCTATTATATGTTTTTAATTTAAAAAGATACACCAAATGTATTTAGTGTGATTGATTATGATCCTTGCTTTTCTTTGAAATGGTCATGGTTCGAATCCCAGTACGTGTCTTTGTAATGAATAAAAAAAAATTAATTGTTAAGACCAAAATGTCCTTCCTACTTTCATTCTCGTTGCAAGAACTTTGAAATGGGCTCCCGTTTTTCCCTTCGGCGTATTATATTACTAGCTTATAATCCGGCCCGTTGGCCGGAATGTTCATATTTTAATATTTATATTTTTATGTTATGTTTAAGTCTATTAATTTGTTTAAGTTTATTGAAAATCATTCAATCGAGATTCTACATAAAGAATGAATATATAGGTCGAACATTCAGGAAAATACCATTCTCATATAAAAATATAAAAATGTATCATTAATCTCATTTTCATAAGGATAATTGAGCCCCCATTAAAATGATATTGGTTAATAGATTGTCCATAAATATATAATATAAAAGCTCATTGGAATTCCCACACGATGCATAGATAGTTTGAAACTGAAATGAAACCTCACAATCCCACATAAATGGTTCAAAGCTCTCCTCTATGAATAACATGTCATTAATAAAAAAGAAATGGATTTATAAAAAAACAGAAATGAAGAGTTGTTGATTCAAGTAAATCATATGCTAACAACTCAACTAAAAGGAGACCATCAAAACTTGAAAGCAAATGACAAAATTAGAGTTACATCCAATATACTAATAGACTTGATCAAATTAATGAGGCACAAAATTAGACACTCCTTATCTACAGGTTCCAGTAGTTTGAATAGTGAATCGACCTTAACTTTAGTAAATCAATCAATGATTCCTCGTTTTAACATAAACATAGGTTGTGGTAGTTGCAACAACCGTAACACCTAAAGATTCAATAGTTTCCACTCTCCGTTGTACAACCAACTTTTTATCCCCTCCATCTTCAAACTCTCGACGTATATGTTTTAAACCAAAATTCAATTTCTAATCCTCCTTCTGCAACTCCATTTATGCTACTTTGATGGACCTTCTCTACATGAACCTGAATTTCTCTTTCAATTGAGTTTCTTGTCAGCTTGAACTCCAACTCCTCAATCCTCTTTCTTGTATTTGGCCAACTCATCTTCCTCGGGGCAGTTTAATAAGCTCGTAAAACCAACACTCATCTTCAATTCCATCAATATGCTCTTCTCCTCCTTCTCTGCCTTCACCTGATCTAGTTTACTTCCATATCCTTCAATATCCTCTCCATTTTCAGTAATATCTTGATCATCTACACTTCTCTCTCTTCAACTGCTTCGATTTTGCTTCTATGTCTCTCAATACCCTCCTTGGTTCAATCACTACCCTGACCAACTGCCTCTTCACTGCCTTCACTTGTTGCAAACTACTTCCATGACTTTTTATACACCTTCCTCAAAATCACAATCAACTAACCAATATCAATCCATGGCCTTGGATCAGTTTTAAACTCTCTATGAACATCTCAATACCACAAAGTCTAAATCTAAATATTCTTTCAGTTAATCATGAACTTGAGTTTACCAAAATCTAATCTACTCCTTCTGAGTTGGAATTCCCATCCCCCAAGCTCATTTTTTGTACATTTGATCCCACATAACCATGATATTATACCTCTAACTAAAATAAATCAAAACATTTTACGAAAAGAAACCGAACCATGAACTTAACTGCTACCAAATCCAAACACAATTTCTTCCCCTCACCACTTCCCTTTATCCCTTACCAAACCCAATATCAACTTTTACTCCAAGTACACACCCCAAACTCCCAGTATGTTGCGTGAAAGCTTAATTTTAGCAATCATTATGCTTGCAATTAGATTAATGGACACCAGCAAGCGCCAAAATTCCACCAAACGATCAGTTGTCTTCACTTTGAGTTTTGTCATAAAACTGCTGGCCCGATATGTTTATCAGTATGGAGGCCATATGAAGAGCAATACCGAATCATTTGCAGCAAAGTTACCGGTCACAGTAGTGACAATGTGAAGCATGTGTTAACAAACGCGAATATGGGTTACTTTTATGGATTGCCATTAGAATGATTGGATTGGACAATGAGATCGTCCTTAGTTAAGTGACATGTAAATTGGTTCATTTGGTATGGAGGGCACAAACAGTTAATGTTCTACATTATTTTGGGTGAGTTTGTATTTAGTGTTTTCAAAATCGTGGTATATGAGTTAGGTGATTAAAATATCTAAACCCAAACAAACCGACCCACTTACACCCCTAGGAAGAGTTTCAAAACTTAGTATTTAACCGGACAAAAATGTTCAGAGATCCAGTCCCCTATAGTTTGCACAAAGATATGATTGCTTCACTATAGTTCTGGAAATTAATGATAATTTAAGAATTCTATATCGCTTATACATATTCAATACTATAATTCGATATGAAATATTTGAACCAACAATATTTTGGTTGCAAATTTATGGTTATCGTCTATTTATAAGATAGATAAAATTTTAAATTAAGTATTAATTATAATTTAAATAAAGAAGTATCAAAATACCAAATAAGTACTTACGGAATATTTATTGGGCTAGCTAATTGTTGAAAAGTTCTGTGATTTCATATTTTAGCTTCGTATATATTTTTAATTTAAAAAAATACAACAAATCTACATAGTGATTGATTTTAAAAACCTTCACTTTGTTTGAAGTGACCATGGTTCAAATCTCAATACGTCTATCTTTTTCTGTAAATAAATAAAAAATACAGATAATTGTGAAGACAAAAAGGTCCTTCCTAATTTCCCTCTCATTGCAGGAAATTTGAAAAGGGAGTTTAAGTTTCAAATAATTAAATCATATACCCTAAACCTATAGAACTTAAACCCTAATATCACATATACTAAGAACATAATCAATGATCCTGATTCGCCAAGATGTATACAACATACCATATGCACTATATTAGGATTTAGAGAATTATGATATGGGGTTTAGTTACGTGATTAATCTATGGTCTAGATAATGTTATTTAACTAAGGAGATGCAATAACCCTCAATCCATCGAGCGTACCATCTAATTTCCAATGTATATACACATACCATTGTTTGTTAAATTTAGCCAATGATAATTGGCTTATTTGTCAATGGTATTTAGTCTTTCAATTCTATGCTTATAATTGTCAACCGTTAGGGAAATTGTTAGCCAATGATTTTTGGTCATTCACTTATATCATTGAAAATGTCTCTTTATAAAACCTTAGATCACAAATTTCAAATTTTATGTTTTGAAATAAAATTTTGTATAGCACTTTTGTAAACAATCCTTGTATTCCTACAAACTACAAAGTCATGTAACCTAATAAATGTAAAAGTTGTAAGACATACATAAACTCAAAATGTACTATTTGATTCATAAAGCTAGGTATATCATGATGATTCACTTTGTAAATAATTACAGTTATCAATTAATTCGATGATTGATTATTGCGGTGGATAGTCCTATGATTTTGAGATATTTCAGTATTTTCTCTCTTTAATTCAAAAAATACATAAACATTGTTGTAGTCTAGTTGGTTAGGAATATTGACTATCAAATTGAAGGACTCGAGTTCAAGTCTTGGTAATGACATTTTTTTTCACGTAAGAAGATATTTAAGTTCTAAGTTGAACTTACAAATTTACCCCTAGCTACAATTAAGGAGAGTGCAAGGAATTTGAACTTCTCAAAATCTCCTGAAGAAGAGCTATATATTATAGAGGGATGTGTAGACTATCTTATAATCCGGCTCGTTGGTCGGAATGTTCACATTTGATTATTTGTATTTTTTATGTTACATTTAACTCTATTAGCCCGTTTAATTTTATTGACAATTCTTCGATCAAGATGATACATAAAGAAAGAATATATAGGTCGAACTTTTGGAGAAATAAGAATATAAAATATAAAAATGTATCATTGAACTCATTTTCATAATGATAATTAAGCCCCGATTAAAATGCTATTGGTTAGTTGATTGTCAAGAAAGATAGAGTACAAAAGCTCACTGGAATTCCCACACGACCCATAGATAGTTTCAAACTCAATCTTAAACCTCACAATCCTACATAAAGGCTTCAATTCTCTCCTTTTAGGAACAATATGTCACTAATCAAAAGTAAATGGAGAGTTGTTGATTCAAGTCAACTGTATGCTAACCACTCAGTTAAGAGGGGACCATTAAAACTTGAGAGCAAACGAAAAAATTAGGGTTACCTCCAATATGCTAATAGACTCGATTGAAGTAATAAGACACAAAATTAGACACACCTTATCTATCAATTCCTATAGGTTGAATAAGAATCGACCTAGCTACAAAAACCATAAACCTAAAGGTCCAATAGTCACCACTCTCTGTTGTACAACCAAATTTTTATCTCAAGAGGCATACGTTTCAATAAAAAATTCAATCTCTAATCCTCCTTCTACAACTCCATTTATTGAACTCCATTCTATTTGTCATGGATTGATATCGGAGTTGAAATCTTTAACTTGCCTGGCTTAAATCCCCAATAATAAAATCGTAGTGCCAAGAGATACCAAAAGATTGATTTCAAAGGCGTCCTTGTATTGGAAAGTGAAAGGGGCGCAAACTATTGCACGATTGATGGAATTTCGGAGGAAGTTAAAAGAGATAAGAACAAAGATAAAAAAAAAGCACTAAATTTAAATTTAAATTGAAAAATTCAAGGACACAACACGTAGTAATATAATTAGTTTCTTCTATGGTAGCCAATTACCAATCTACCTTTAGCAAAAAATTAAGGCGACAGCAAAAATTTTAAAATTGAGAAAATTACATTAATGAAAACTGAAGTATCAAGCACCATAAAAATACATACGGTAGACTTAGTGTGCTTGCTAATCATGATGGAAAATTTCTCCAAATTTCAGAGTTTAACTTTGGGTATGTTTTTACTCGAAAAGATGCAACAAATTTGTTTAGTGTAATTGGTTGTGATTATTGTCATTATTTTAAGAGACCCGGGTTTGAATCCTCATATTGATATTTTTTATATGAGATAAATAATTAATTGTAATGACAAAAATGTCCTTCCTACTTTCACTCACGTTGCAGGAAATTTGAAATCGAGGAAAGTTCACAAAACTCTACCATATATTATTAGAGGACTAGATTAGGGCCCGCCCGTGGCCGATGAATTTCGTTAATAGTTTAAATAACCTTAGTAATTGTTCGAAGCAAGAAATGTTTTATTTCATATCATAAAAATTTCAAATAATTTAGTTACTGGAAATATCATACTCTTATAATTTTCAGCATGCTAACCTGATTTATTGACTGAAGTCCTTACTCAAAGTAAAAAACAAAAGTCATGCAAGAAAGTTAGACTCCTAAAAATTTAATAAGACGGTCATGCTATTTGGCATTTGCTACTCGATGTCAATAATTATTGAATATTTCATTTTGAATTTTTTCTGATCACTCTGCCTCCGCCTTCTAAAGCACCATCATCTCCTCTAATTATCAATGCCTTTGTCTTCTTTAAAGTAACTTTTTTCTTTACAATAGGTTGTTCCTACTTATTTTTTCATTGAAAACCAAGCTTTAATGGTAAAATATTCAAAAACATTGGACATTCCACACATTAAAAGTTTACGCCCATTTACTCCTAAATTTAGAAGAAAAAAAATGGAATTGTTATGTTGGGATCTTGGTCGAGACAAGTGATGTGTAGTAGGTAAATTAACGTCTCATTCATGAGATTTATTTTTTCCTTAACACTGATAAACAACCATGCGACGAACACAAAATTTGATAATCTGTAAATTGAAAGATTAATGAATAACCAGTAGGCGTTGCCTATTCTCCAATATATCCTTTTTTTTTCTTGTATATGTACATATTTGGTTGCCCAATTTGTAAAAATGGCTTACGAAAGTTTAGTGATTGACAATGAGAATAATTAAACTTGCCACGAATGCTATCTTCTATCTATTGTGGTTTATTTTTAATCGGTAAATCATGAATTAAGTGGGAAGTAGCATGATCATTCTAAGTTGACCTTAAGAAGATTGGGAGATTAGTTGAAATCTTGTCAGCAAGGTGAGGCTCACATTTATAATAATCTAATGAAAAATTAATGGTGGCGATACGATAAAGACTTGTTGTAGAGATCGGGTACCATTGATAGTTCATGAATACTATTATATATGATTAGACTAATAGGTTTCTATTCCAAAATTTGTCAAAATGAATATCATTTTTATATAATATATTTTATTTTTAGTTCAATTTTTGTAATTTAAAATTTTAAAAATGAAATGTCATTAATTAAAAAAATAATAAAGGATAAGTTATGCACCTTATGTTTTTTACAGTAAAACCTGTATAAGTTATGCACCTTGAGTTATATACCTAATATGTTAATAAACTAACAATAATATAAATCACATTTTCTTACGAAAATATCTTTGATTCTATTCTTACGGAAATATATAATCCTAAGTTGATAATATGAACATTGATTTTATTAGTTATCTTTTTTTTATGAATCAGTGGAATCTTATTCATCAAAAAAGTGCTGCTAGCAACACCCTTGCTAACTAGGGAACCAACCAAATGTTGGGTACAGAAAATGGAAACCTATCCCCTGAGACAGTAACTTAGCTAAACATTCCCGAATTGACAAACCCTTTCACTGCTCAAAACACATTCTACTTCATTTTGTATCAATAACAACAGTTCATTAAAACCCCTAACACCACCTCCATACAATCTTCGACACCGTTCCCTCCATACCTGACTTGTCCAGGACTGCCAAATGAGTCTACCTGTTTCAGCTACTTCAGTTTGTCGAATAAGTTTTGAGACCAGCCACGCAATCAGACCCTCCCAAGTCTGGAGTAAAGGAACCTGCATAGAACCACTGAATAGTACATCAAGAAGTTGTCTAGTGAATGGACAAAGAACAAACAAATGCTCCCTACTGTCTATCCCTCCACCACAAAAAAACACAAGTCAAAGGCCCACTGTATCCCCATTTCTGCATTCTGTCCTTTGTATGAATGCTACCCCTGACAACCAACCAAGTAATGATCCGGTTTCGTGGGATAGCTTTACCCTTCCAAACTATCTTCCACCAGTCCACCTTCTGCTGAGTTGGTCTAAGGAGATGCCACACTCTTTTAATAGAAAACCGAGGCATAGGAAGATCATTAAGAAGTAAGATATCATTCCTACTCGAGATGAATGGAGATACCTTATTTCTTAACTTGAGGATCTTACGCCAATTCCAAGACCCCGAGGTGCAGGTGTAATTCCAGAATCATCTGCCTTTCAGTTTATATCGATTAATCCAAGCAACCCACAGAGATCCCTCTTGCAGCAAAATTAACCAAATATGCCTTATCATGCAGGCCTGATTCTAGTTACTCATATCCCTGAATCACAAGCCTCCTTCCTTCTTTGGATAAGTAACTTTCCCCCAGACTACATTTGCCCTGAGTTTAACACCTCTGTCCACTCCCCAGACAAAGTTACTGCAGATTCTTTCCACTTCTTTAATCACAACATTAGGGAGGAGAAAGACAGACATCCAAAATTGAGTTAAACTGTATAAAACAGTTCTAAACAATTCAATTCTTCCAGCATAAGAGAGAGTTTTAGCTTTCCAACATGTGATCCGAGCAACAATTTTGTCTATAAGTGGTTTGCAAGCAGCCAAACTTAACTTGGCATATATTAGGGGTACCCCTAAATATCTAACAGGGAAATGTCCTAACTGATAGCCATATCGTTCAGCCCTCACTACCCTTTCTTCTTGAGGAAGACCCCCAAAGTAGATCTCACACTTACTAGGGTTAGACTTCAATCCATAAATTTTCTTAAACTGGTATAGAATTCGTTGCAATTCCTGAATTCCATAGTTTGAAGCATCCATAAAGACCAAAAGGTCATCAGCAAAACAAAGGTGAGTGAGCTTAATCCCTTTACACATTGGATTAGGGAAAACGACCAACAGAGGCTGACTAGTCAATCAGGCATGAAAATATATCCATGGCAACTGAGAATAAGTAAGGAGACAGGGGGTCACCCTGTCTAAACCCTTTCTTTGCTAGAAAGTATCCAACCAAACCTCCATTAAAACAAACACTCAGCATAGGGGTGCCCACACACATTCTAATCCAACTCACAAACCTTTCAGGGAGCCCCATACACTTAAGAACTTGGAAAATGAAGTTCCAATCAACCGAATCAAAGGCCTTCATGAGGTCAATCAAAGCACATCTAGGGGAGATATTGTTATGGGAATATCTACTTACAAGCTCATGAGCCATTAAAATGTTCTCACCTATAAGTCTTCCTATAACAAAAGTCGTTTGGTTTTTACTTATCAAAGAAGGAAGCAGATGACTTAGCCTATTAGCTATGAGTTTTGAAATACACTTATAGAGAATATTACAGCAAGATATGGGTCTAAAATTCTTCATATCATCAGGGTTTGGAACTTTAGGAATCAATGACAGAATGGTAGCATTAACTGGCCTAGGGACACTATCTTGTTCAAAGCAGAATAGAATAGCAGCTGTTACCTTAGGGCCAATCAATGGTTAAGCATAGTGAAAGAAAGCCGCAGAGAAGCCATCAGGTCCAGGACTTTTATCTCCATCAATACCAAAAAGCACTTCCTTAATCTACTTAGCAGGGAAGGGATCGCAGATGCCAGCAATCTGATCACCCGTCAAGCTTCCATTTTAACAATCTAGTGATGTAGTCATCAGTTTGAGCCTCAACCTCAGGATCAGCCACTCCAAGTAATATTTTATAAAATCTTACTGCAATCTGGGACATTTCATCTACATCCTGAATTTTATCTCCCTGTTCATTCTTTAGAACTCTTATAGTACTCCTCTTCTGCCTCGAGCGAATAGACCTATGAAAATATGCTGAGTTCATATCTCCTGTCTTCAACCAGGATTCTCTTGATTTTTGTCGAAGAAAAGACTCTTCTGCATCAGCCAAAACCTTTAACTCCTGCTCCATCCTCTTCACGTTTACAAAATTGTCACTAGATGGATCAGTCAGCGCCTGCTGTTAAATGGCTTCAGGAGAGATTTCAGAGAAGCATTGGTGTCCACATATAAAGGACAATGATCAGAAAATCCAGGTGCTTGGATATGAACTTTACTATCCTTTATCTGATCCAACCAAGCAAAGTTAACAAGCACCCTGTCAAGTCTTTTAGCAATCGGGTTAGCTGCTTGCTTGTTAAGCCAAGTAAACCAGGGTCAAGATCATTTATCCAGTCATGGAACACAATCATACTAGCATCCAATCTGTGCGAATTCGAAGCCTCTGAGGGGTTTTAATGTCATTAAAGTCCCCTAAGACAATCCATGGAACATTAACCACCTTAATCCCTCGTAATTCGTTATACAGCATTCACCTTGCATTATCCTCATTTGAAGCATACACAACAGTGCCAAAAAAAGTTTGCGAGCCACCTACCATAAACTGAACATATTGATTTGAAGAGTGAAGTACAATGAGTTGTACATCCTTTCTCCAGAGCAACCAAATCTTCCCCAGCCCGTTTGAATTGTGTTTTATCTTCTTCTCCCAATCTGGGAATCTCTTTTCAACCAAGGTATCTGTCTTAGAGGATCTTATTCTAGGCTCTAGTATACCTTCTGCTTTAAACTATCGTGTATTCCATACAAGATTTTCATCTTTTACCCCTTCCCTTTCCACCCTTACCTCCTCTCTTTGGTTGAATAGGAACCAAAGGAGAATCGACCCAGATATTCTTTCCTTTATCAACAGGAGGTTGCACATTTTCCTTCCCTTTCCCAGTCCTATCTCCTTGAGGTAACTGAGGTCGTAAGCTCCCAGTTTCCGGTGACTTACCACCTACAGTACACTGCCCATCAGTACTTGGACTCCCACCCGTAGGAGGTGATCCCATTACTATCTGGGCAAAACTCAGAGTAGTGCTCCCATTGGAAGAAGGAGCTTGGACATTATCCACATTTACTACCTTCTGTATTGTCTCACAATTCTCCACCGTCTCTGATGTAACAACAATGACAGGATTCTCATTTCCACCCTTATCCGCACTTACATCAGCAGAGCCAGTAATCAATTCCACAACAGCTACAGAGGATATCATTTGAACAGTAGAGTCTTCAACCACTGGATCAGCCTTCTGCGCCTCAACATTCACTGACTCTCTGACTCGCCATTGTTTGACAGGTTCCTGGTGGCAAATATGCCCAAACAAACAACACTTCGTTAAAGAAATGGCCAACAGAAGAGGCCATCCATTGCCGACCCCGACCTAGAAATGGCTCACAGAAGAGGCCATCCACACCCGTCGTCCTCCACCATGTCAATCGAACAAGATAATTTGACAGGGAACAATGCAATCGGGTCTGCTGCTTCCACTATTGCATCATAAGCCAACCTGCTCCCTATTATATTAGGATTTTGCATAGAGTCAGGGTTGTGGGAGACGCGGAGAACAGGGGAGTGGTCATTCTAGGAATTGTTTTGGAGATTGTTACTGGCCAGGGTGCATCCTAATGTGGCTGGGTGGATGGTGCCGTTAGTGAATAAGGGAGATGGGTGTAAGCGAAGACGAGTAAAAGGAACGGTGGTGGATTTCAGGGAGGAAGGATCCCCGCAAAGGGTGTTTGGAGAGGAGGTCGGGCGGTGTTAAAGGAGTTTTAGGAATTTTAAGACTTTTTTTGTTTTATTTAGGGGTAATACTTTATTTTGGCCCGAATTTGGCCCATGGTTTCAGAAATTAACATTCTAGTCTCGACTATGCAACATATAAACTCAATTGGCCCGACACATGGTTTGACCTTCAATTTGGACGCTCAACAACGTTGACTCTTAGTCAACATGCCATTTCATTGCCTCATCAGCCTAAAAATCATTAAAAATTTTCAAATTCAAATTTATTTTCCTAATTTCTATTATTTATTAATTTTAAATTAACCAAAAAATAAAGTTTTAAAAAATAGAAAATAATTTTTATTTTTTATTTTTGGGATATTTGAAAATGATAAATTTTATAAATTAACCAAAAATTATCAAATTAAATTTTATAAATTTAAAAAATATATAATAAATATTGTATTTTATTTTATGGGAAATTTATAAAGTATAAAATAATTTTATATTTTTTTATTAATTGATAAAATTTATCATTTTCAAATTACCCATAAAATAAATAAT
The DNA here is from genome assembly GCA_946122785.1 of Linum tenue. Classification (NCBI taxonomy): domain Eukaryota; kingdom Viridiplantae; phylum Streptophyta; class Magnoliopsida; order Malpighiales; family Linaceae; genus Linum; species Linum tenue. The sequence goes on along the minus strand of CAMGYJ010000004.1, from coordinate 19,855,100 downwards.
AAATTTATTTTATATTTTTATAATTTATATTTTGATTAATTTGATAATTATAAATAATAATAATTAGGAATATAATTTGAATTTCTGAGTCAAACCATGCGTCGGGCCAATTGAGTTTATATGTTGCATAGTTGAGGCTAAGATGTTAATTTCTGAAACCACAGGTCAAGTTGATTATATGGTTATAGTTCAGGCCAAAATAAGGTATTAAACCTTTTATTTAATTAGATTTTGGTTAGTGATGGACAATTTAGTAAATTTATGTCTTAAGTTAGGACAATATTAGTAAACCTAGGGCGACATTTAACCAGTAAGCGAACAATTGAAATCCATTTTCCATGTGGTCCGCTGCAAAAGCGCGACATCCATATATCTTTTTTTTTTTTGTAAAAAGACTAACACCATCGGCATCTAACTCGTATTAATAACAGCTCGATCCATGGTAACACCCATGGAATCGTCATTGAGACAATAACAAAGGTTGGGGTCGCTCACATCGAAGAGATTTGTGCCAAAATTAACAGAATGTCCCCTATTTGCAAGGAAATCAGCAACATAGTTACTTTCTCTAAAAATATGGTTAATGCTGATATCCCAATTTCTCTCCAAAAGAGTCCCTATTTGTGTCGCAAGCAACCCATGTACATGGTCGCTGTTCTTCTATGTCTTGATGATGTTAATGGTAGTTGAAGAGTCCAAGTTCAACTCAACTTTCCTGTACCCTTTGTGCCAGGCAAGTTCCAAACCCTCGGCTGCACCCTTCAGCTCGGCTCTTGTTATCGAGCAGACTCCAAGGTTGCAGGTGAAGGCTCCCTCGCATCTTCCCATGTGATTACGCAAAAGCCCACCTGCAACAGCAGCTCCAGTCTGAGAGATAACAAATCCATCTGTTTGGATTTGAATACATCCATGTCTTGGTACTTTCCAACCAATCTGTTGCACTCGCTTGTTAGGCAGAATGCTTCGAGTAGCATTATCGCGAGCTTGCCTGTTGATTTCAATCCACAAAAGGATTATGTGAATGACTCCTTCCGAAAATCTCTCCCCTTCCATGGCTTACTCATTCCTCTACTTCCAGATAATCCAGCAAATGAGCCCAAAATCAGTCCATGTGTTCTCGTCCATAAGGTTCTTGTTGAGCCAAGATTCGAACTCAACATTGTTGTTCTTCTCCTTCACTTTATCCTGGAAACGATTCCATATTCCTCTAATTTTGTTGCATCCAAGGAGAATACGTTCCACTGTTTCTTTTGTTCCACTGCGGTGTGCGTAGTCTCCGTTGTTGATAAGCTTCCTCTTCTCTCTTTCTTTGTTTGCGAGAAGTCTTCTGTGAGACACCAGCCACAGAAAATGCTTCACTCTACTTGGTCCACTCCGTCTTCAAAGATCCTTCCATATCTTGTCAGATTCGTTGTTCAGGTTCCCTATTGCCAGGTTGTAGGCTAACTTCAGATGAAATCTCTCATATTTCTTGATGCCCCAGAGTGTAGTGTCCTCCCCCATTCTCGGTTTAGGCACTTCTTTCCCTGCAATTTGCAGAAGGATCTCATTAGGGAGATAGAGGTAAATCCATCCCCAGTCCCATTCACCTCGATGGTCAGTCCAGTCCGCAACTAAGGATGCTCAATCCGCCTCGGTAAGCTCCTTCATTGAGTAGTTCTCTAGTGCAACTCCATTATCCAACCAGGGATGGGTACAAAATCCGGTAGTTTGTCCATCCCTAACACTCCAAACATTGGCCTATTTCATCAGGGGCATCGCCTTGACAATTGCTTTCCATAGCCTTGAGTGATTGCTTTTTTTCATAGAGTTGATGTTTCCTTCCTTGTGGTGGAAATATTTTCCTTGAAAAGCCTGCACCCACATATCATTCCCATTATTCAGAACCTACCAGGCGAGCTTAATCCCCCCCCCCCCCGGTCTTTTGGTTTACAGATAGTATCCCAATTGATCAAGTGAACTTTTCTCTTCCCAAGGTGGCTCCCTCAAATGAAACTCCTAATCTTACAGTCAATTGCATCACAGACAGAAGCAGGCAGCACAGAAGTTTGCATAGCATAGGATGAGATGGCATTCAACACATCAACTGTAAGTATAACTCTACCCGCTAAAGATAGACTTCTAGCTTTCCATCCCGAGAGTTTCTGGTCAATTTTGTCCAAAATATATCTATAGGTGTGATGAGGGCATCAAAGGGCTAGTCACACGTTCTAAGGCAAAGGAGATGAGAGACAAGTTTGCAACGTATTTGGGTTGTTATTTTGCAAGCATGGACGTAGAGCTATTCAAGTACAAGCCCTTTATGATGTTTCAAGTTGTGGAGGAAGAAGGAAGTCCTGAAGAGATGGCAGAATGCGAGAAGAAGGCTTAACAAGTTGTTTTTGCTTAGTGGGTTTTTTCTACTTAATGGGGTTTTTTCTAGCTTAACGGGTTGTTTATGTTTTAAGTCGGTTTACTTTGATGTTGTCCTTGTCATGTTCGGATTTGGGTTGTATGGGGCCTATTTAAAGGGCTGAACTCGTTGGTTTGGAGGATAGACTATTATTATCAAATTTCAAAAAGCTTTTGTTTGTTCCCTTTGTGGACTTTTCCCTAAATACTCTATTGGGGATTCTGGAGTGTTACAACGACTCTTATCAACTAGGTATACACCCTAGTTGTGGCGAGCTACTCATATCAATTGCCCTGAATTCCGAGTTGAGATTGTTCGATCGATTCTTATCGATTGTCCCTTTCACGAGTAAATTATGTCCGATTGATTTCCATCCTATCTTGGTTCTATCTTTTGGTTTGAATTGCTTGAGTTGTGCGAATTTGATTGTATAAAGTGGTATCAGGAGTCCTGTTCAAACTCAACGGCGAAAAATTCCTGAAGGTATTTTGTCTTTCATTATTTTCTAGGAAAAAAATTTAGTTATTTGTTTTTGTTTTCGTGCACGTAACTAAAACATAACTTTTGTTTTTTTCTTAGTTTTCCCCCCTTCTTTCTTATACGTGAGTAACAAAGGAAAGTGGGAAAAAATCAATTTGTTGCTTTTTTTCGTTAGGTTATGTGTGACACCTTAGGCGAATCTCACATCGACAAAGCACGGGAGAGATCCATGGTTCATAAGTAAGAAACCGACCTTAACTGACAAGATGCGTTTTGGGGTGAAATAATGGAGATCTTGTGAGAACTCCGAAGTTAAACGTGCTCAGTGTGGAGTGCAACAAGAATGGGTGACCTTTATGGGAAGTTACCTTGAATTGCACCCCAAATCGAAAACTGTGAGGGTCAAGCCCAAAGCGGACAACACTTGTAACATCCCGGACCTTTCTTGACGAATATATTGTCCGCTTTGGGCCTTGACCCTCACGGTTTTCGACTTGGGGTGCAATTCAAGGTGACTTCCCATAAATGTCACCCATCCTTGATGCACTCCACACTGAGTACGTTTAACTTCGGAGTTATCACAAGATCTCCTCCATTTCACCCCAAAACGCGTCTTGTTAGTTAAGGTCGGTTTTTTACTTATGAACCATGGATCTCTCCCGTGCTTTGTCGATGTGGGATTCGCCTAAAGTGTTACATTAAGTGAGTAGATAAAAAAACTATTTTTTCATTTGTTGTAGCGGTCCACGTGAGTAGTTAAAAAGTATAGAAAAGTCAAAACAAAAGATTTGTTATACAACCACAAAGCTGTACGTGGGACAAAAGAAAAAAATATTGTGTGGTTTGGTTTTGGCTTTGTGGTTATTGTTAGTTTTTGAAAGGCAAAATACACTTACATAGCCAAAACTTTCGCGTTTGTGACAATAATAGTCAATTTTTGCGAAATACCACTAATAGCCATTTCCTTCCAATACTATCTAACAGAATGACTGGACTAACAACAACGATTGACGTGACATATTTTATTGGAAAATAATGAAAGGTGGAAAATTATTAAAGTTTTATCCTTTAATTTTAATTAAATTAAATAAAAAATTATAAAAAGCAATAAATTCATTAAAAAATATTAAAAAAACAATAATCCCGACTCTCCTCCACCGCACCGCCTCTTCACCTTCCCATCTTCAAAATCGGTGCCGCTATTCTCTCTTCTCTCTGATTTCTTCATCTCCATCAATGAAAAGCAAACACAAAGATTCCTTTCTTGTTCCCAGAAAGATGACAACCCACAAACAAAACCCTTTCTTCTTCGCTCACCTTTATCAACTTCTTTCTCTTTCAAAAACGCCCAGATCCTTTCTATAAAAAAATGTCCAAATCCGCGAATCAATTCTTCTTCCCTTCTCTGAGTCAGAGTGTGGTTCGGGTTGGACGGGGATGGGAAATCGGAATTGGCGGAGCCGGGGCTCGAATCTATGGAGAACAAGAACCAGTGGCGAAGATAATGCTTGAATCGAGAGAGAAAGAGGCTAGCTATCAATCAGATCTGGTCGATTTTTGTGTTGATTTTAGGGGTGCTTCAACAATGTAAGATTAGAGGAAAGGTCGATTTTTTTTTTGATTTTGGGAAGCTTCAACGATGGAGGACGACGATGAACGGTAGGGGAAAATTGCACCTCAAGCAAGATGAAGAATAAGAGGAAGTTGGGTACGTCTATCTTGAAGAAGAAGAAAAAGAAGAAGAAGGGAGGGATCTAGTTTGAAGTGGGTTGTTTGGGAAAGAAAAAGGGATCGTGGTTTGAAGATGGAATAGAAAAAGGGATCTGTTTTGAAGTGGGATTTTTGGGAAAGAAGGGATCGAGGGTTAATCGCATGGTTGGTCACTGAGATTGCAAAAAACGTTCAAGTTTGGTCACTCGAAATATTTAAATCCATTGGTGGTACTTCAATTTACTGAAATCGTTCACGTTTGGTCACTCTCCGTCCAACTCCGTTAACTTTTGCTTACGTGGCAGTCAACTTTAAAAATTGACCGTTAACTGAGTGATGTGGCAATTAAAAATTTAATAAAATAATAAAAATTAATATTTTATAATTTTCACCTCATTTCTAACTATTAAAAAGATAAAAATAAAATCATAAATTATTAAAATTAAAATATTAATTTTTATTAGTTTAAAATATTCCATTTCCATCAAACATTCCATTTCCTATATCCATTCCTCCGCTTCCTGCATTATCAATCAATTGCACCACAGCAGCAAATCATCATCCTTCTCAAACGGCTCCACCACAGCCACAAATCATCATCCGCCAAAAAATAGAGTCGAATCACCCCGCCAAAAAACATAGCAACGCCGGTGGCGGAGGCGACATCCGCCCCCACAAACCACTCGCCCATCTTCTCCAAGCTCCCTACACGGCCGCGCCGAGATCCTCAAGTACAGAGAGTTCGCCTCCGCCACCTACACCGCCTTCACCTTCGACTTCGACCCTCTCTCCGAGTTCGCCTCCTCAGACTCCCTTTCTCCATTCGGTAATCGAAACCCAACACTGGCAACGAATCTTATTCTTCCTCCGCCTCGCTATTCGGAGCGAATTTGAGAACCGATCTAAGGCGGCACTCATCTCGAAGAACTGCTCCGACGAAGAAGATGAGTCTGAGGAGGAAGATGTCGAGAACAGTCGGGAAGAGGAAGGGAATAGGGGTTTCGGTTAATTCAACCCAATCCCCACTTCTCCACCGCCAAATTCAACAACAACCCACGATCCTCCTTCACGATGCAATCGCTCTTTACCGGAATCGTGGAAGAATTGGGGGGGGGGGGGAATTCAAGTGGCTGGGAGTGGGGACAAACGGAGACGGCATCGGATTCGAGCTCCAGATCCGAGTGAAAACGGTAGTCAGCCTCGACGACATCACCAATCAACGGTACATACCTGACGGTTGATAGAGTTCACCGACGAAGGTTTCACCTTAGGGATGGCCACCGAGACGCTGAGGAAAACGTCGTCGATGGAGATGGGGCCCGGGTCGCCGGTGAACCTGGAGCTAGCAGTGCTACTAGCGGGTCTGATGAAGCCGCAAACGAAGGTGGTGGTTGGCGGCCGCCGGTTTAAAACAGGTGAAGAGGGAGGAAGACAGGAAACTGTCGCTGGGAAAGGAAACGGTGGGAAGCTGGCTGCGAGGTCGAAGATCTGAAGCTGTGGAACTCGAAAGGGATGGATCTGGAGCCGAACAATCTTCAGCGGCCCCCAAAATTATAAAATATTTATTTTATTATTTTATTAGTTTTTTAATTGCCACATCACTCACTTAACGGTCAACTTTTAAAGTTGACCGCCACATAAGCAAAAGTTAACGGAGTTGGACGGAGAGTGACCAAACGTGAACGATTTCAATAAATTGAAGTACCAACAATAGATTTAAATATTTCGAGTGACCAAACTTGAACGTTTTTTGTAATCTTAATGACCAACCATGCAATTAACCCAAGGGATCGAAGATGGAATAGAAGGCAGGGGAGGAATAGAGGTGAAAAGATTTTAACAAAAAAAATTAAAATTAAATATGATGTGTAATTATTAAATAATTTTAAAATTATGAAGTGTCATTTTTGGCTTATTTGGCTCTGACGTGTTCGTTGAGTTGGTGCCTAGTCAGCAAACCATCAAATAAGTTGACGGTGTTAATAACACCGTTAAAGTATTTGACGGAAATGACTATATTTGTCATACAATAACTTTAAAAGCTGGCTATAGGTGGTAGTTCTCCAAATTTGGCTATTATTAGCATAAACGTGAAAGTTTTAGCTATACAAATGTATTTTGCCTTTTTGAAAATCAAGAATGGAGCAAAGTCAATGATTGGCGGAGATGATGAAGCAAGGGCTCACGACGATAGAAGTTATTCTTCAAGGGCAAGCACGAATGGCCGAACGATGGGACACCAAACTTGCTCGATTGGAAGCTTTGTTGGGGATTACTGCGCCAGCAATGGTAATCCAAATCTAGAGCAAGATCAACCGTTTGAGCCTACCATTTAGATACAAGAGAAAAATCCAGAAGTTGATATCGAGAGTCAAGCAGATTAGCTACAAGATTATCATAGCACGACGACGTCAGCATTAATTAAAGAGAAGAAAGAAGATGTTCTTGTGGATGTGCCAGAATTGGGTGCACTTGAAGTTGATCAATTTGACGAGGAACAAGAATTCAATGGAGAGGATGAATGCATGAAAATTCTTGAAGATTCATCAATTGTTCCAGAATATGATCATACGGATTTCGTCATTGGAGATAATTTTTCTGAAGAGGAAGCTCGTATTGAAAATCGATGAGAACTTCAGAGCTACATGGAGGGTTTTCATCAAAATCGAGTCTTTACAATTTGTGGACGAATTATTCTTAAGAAGGGGGGAATAATAAAATCCTCACTACCAAGTCAATTCCGTTGGAAGACCAAGAATGTGGGGGCTGACCAGATATCAAGATTCTTTAAAGATTCTAGGTCGAATCTTCTTCAAGAGAGAGAGAATGATGCGATATCGACTAGAACGATATTCAAGTATATCTAATAGGTTTTTTTCTGATTCGTCAAAGACTCGAAGTATATCAAAGTATATCTAATAGGTGTGAAAGAATACGTACATTCATAATACGCTATTAGATATACTTTGATATACTTCGAGTCTTTGACGAATAAAAAAAATCTATTATTATTTTTAGCTCAAATGAATTTCATAGTTTGAGTTTAGAGAAGTAGAAGACTGAGGTTTACCCATAAGAGATTAGGATAGTATTATGAATGATTGTTTAGTTGTATAAATAAAAAAATATTTCGATTAACAACATATGCAACAAATGTATTTGCAAGTACACTTTAGAATATAAAAAATCGTGGTGCATCGTGGTAAAGATAATAAAATTTTAAAATAATGCGAAGCATAGTCAGCATAATTGATGAAGTAAATGTAACTAGGGGTGGCGATACGGTCCGGTCTGGTTAAATTGGCCCGAATTGATCCGGTCCAGTCCGGTCTTTTTGAAAATATGGGGATTGGGTACATATACCGTTTTCCTGGAATGGGTACAGTCCGGTTTTGACCCGGTCCGGTCCCAATCCGGTTTTGACCTATTTTGACCATGTTGCAGAAAATTCAGTAGCATATACCCATTTTCCTGGAATGTAGACAACCTGTTTGTAGCAAAAATCCGGCCAAATAATTAAAATACCACTTACCCAACTGCTGCTCCCTTCCATTTTTCTGAGTTCGTCGGAGCAGAGGCGGGCTGCGGGCGCCGGGTGCGGGCGGCGACTGCAGCGGTTCGGGCTGGCGGCGGGCTGCGGACGATGGACGAGAGACTGCGGCGGGCTGCGGCTGTTCGGTTCGGGACGACTGCCGACTGGACGTGGACGAGAGACTGAGAGAGGCGCCTTCTGCGACTGCAAGTCTCCACTCTCCAACCCTAAACAAAAACAAAAGCCAATTAGTCATTATGGGCCGGCGGGCTGCAGGGGGAGTGGGCTTGTTTGGGCCCCTTATGGGCTTTGCCTTTGGGTCCTGGTTTGATCTGTTTTTAATCATCCGGTCTTCCGGTTTTTACACGGTTTTGACCTGGACTGGATTGGTCCGGGTTTTTTTTTGCTGATTATGAGACCAAAGACGGGATTGGATTGTTTTACATTCGGTCTCGATCTTAAAACGGTCCGAGTTTTACGGTCCGGTTTCCGGTTTTTAATCCGGTCCCGGTCCAAATTGCCAGCCCTAAATGTAACAGCACAGTTAAATTCCCAAATAGGAATATGGTTGTAAGACATAGCAGGTTTTTATTTTAATTATGTTTCTGTTACTTTTTTATTTCGCCGTTAGTGTTTCTAATTGAGTGAAACTTTCGTTAGGCTTTTAATAGTTGAATCGCTATTCGTCGCCCTAAAATTCAAATTTTATCGCCCTAAAATGCATTAAATTTACACTCTTATCCCTAATCCCAAATTCAACAATTTGTCATCACTCTAACGTTGCCAGGAGAGCCAAGCCAATCAAAACAAAGCCATCAATTATCAAGAAGCAGAGGTAATGTCCTCAAAAAGCTTCGGCAAAATGATTTGAACCAATCAATCAAGCAGATAACCAAATAAATAATAGGGAACTCCACCAAATGGAGAGAGGTGCCGGCTGAGCAGGATAATGGCCGGTGACGGTGGGAGATCTAAAGCCGGCGAGGGGAAGTGCCCGGCAGTGCTAATAGGAAGAAGCAGTAGAGAATACGATTTATGTAATTAAGGGTATTAGTGTAAATTTAACTTAATTAGGGCGATGAATAATAAATTTTAGGGCGACGAATAGCAATGCCCGTTGCCGGGCGGGTCAGATCCGGTCCTTAAGCTTCCTTTCTTAAGGAGGATCTTAAGCCCATTCCAGCCAATAAGAAAAGGAGAGAGATAATCATTATTAATCATTGGATAACTACCTATAAGGACATGAATGGAATATATTAAAAATTAATGATATTAATAATGAAAATGGAAATTAAAACCCTATCTCGTTTCCTCAAACCGCTGCTCTCTCTCTCGTCAAAAATTCGGCGGTCGTTGACTCCTCTCTCTATCATCGTTTCCGCCGGTCGTTCACCTCCGCTCCCTCCCACCAGCCCAGCCCTATTACGCCGCCGTCACATAAAGCCGTCGTTGCAAGCGATCGTCGACCCAAGCCATTGACTGAAGGCGACTGGGAGGAATCATCTTCCGTGAGGCGGCTCCGGAAATGAAGGATCGGAGATCCACCATTTGCTTAATACATTATTAACGTCCTTTTCCATTGTTAATATTTTCTATGTAACCTATCGTTTCTATGTAACCTATCAACGATTGCAAGGATTGCAGGGCTATTAATAATAATTGATCATTAAGGATTTTGTAATCAGTTTGTAATTTTTAATTGTCACCTTATTAATATTTTTATAAGTATTATTAACTTTTTTGCTCAATGATTCGCATAACTAATGTGTTTGTTACCAATGCTCTGTTAGTTACGTTTTGTTATAGGTTATTAGTTTCATAAAGTTTATTCCCTTTCATAACATTATTAATAGGTCTATGATTGAATGTTAATAATAGTATATAAGAGTATTATAAGAAGCAAAAAGAAAGTGTTAAATACAATTCTGATGATCGTACAACTTAATTAATGATATGTTGTATAGGTTGATAATAGTATATTATTTGATTAATAGGAGGTTTAAAAAGCGTTAATAGTCTAAATGTTATTGTTAAAATATGTTAATAGTATAAAATCTGAAGTTGAAAAAAGACGATTTTTTGTTAATATCGTGACCCTTAATGAACACCTTCTATTGATATGTTGTATAGGTTGATAAAAGTATAGTATATTATTAATAGGAGGTTTAGAAAGAAGAGTTTTTATTAACAAAAAATTGTTTCAATTATTAACTTTTTGCGGGAGATTATGAACCTTACATTATATGTTCGTTAATCTTGACAATGTTCATTATTAACATTGGAAAACGGTGGTAATGTTTTTGTATATCGTTGATAACGTCATTCAAGGTAATGTTATCAACTTTTATAATATGATCTATCAACAAACTGTTAATAATTGAAACAATTTTTGTTAATAATGTTATTGAATTGCAATCATAAGTCAAACAAAAAATATAATAATAAAAGATCTTATGGGTATGTATATTAGCCATTTTTGTCATTTTTATTAACAAAATACATCAAAGAATGATAATCATCTTTGATATGTTAACAACATTATGATTGGTTCCGTATTGTAACGTTGAAAATGACAACCATACAACATTAACGCGAAATATAACTTTGTTCATCATTCGCGGAAAATCATTAAAATTCTTTTTAATTTCATCAATGATTACATATTAAAACATTAATAATAAAGTTTTCGTTAATAATGGCATACTAGAAGATTGTCACTAGAGTAAAAACATTGCAAACATATACGTTAACAAAACCTCCAAAATTATTACTACTTTCGCATTACAACGTTGATAATCACAACCACTCATTATCCACACCAAATTACTAATAACCACGTTGTCATTATTATTAATGAAATACTGTCACTTTTCAAAGAGAGTCTAAGAGAATGATGACGGGCAGGTGTGTTAGCGGGATGGCGGCGGCGCAAAAAGCTGTGTCGTCGGGATGCCGGAGATGCTAGAACTGTAGCGGCATGATGATGGCGGGATGTCGAAGGTTCTAACGGCGGGACGAAGCTGCTGCCGTGAGGAGAGCGATTGATGGAGTGGCTGCCGGAGAAGGGACGACCGGACGGAGAACTCGGACGATCGGATGGTTCGCCCGCTTGCGGAAGGATGAAGAAACATACAGCGGGAAGGCTCGGATTGCGGGAGGGAAAAGAAAGAGACGTGGGTTAGGGTTGGTAAAAGAAAGAGACGTCGGTTTTTAATTTAATTGTAGTCTCCTTAATACCCCTAACAACTATTTAACTAATAACTCCTCACTAACTACCTAAAATTGAGTTAGCCAATCACAAGGTTTTAAGATCCCCCTTAAAAAAGAGGTCTTAAGGACCTGAACTTAGGCCGTTGCCGGGTGGATAGGCTGCAGGCTATCCCTACAAACTAGTTTGCACGTAAATATCGTCCTTTCGAGAAAAAAAAACGCAAGAGCGGAGTAAATCCATGTAAGAGAAGGCTTTTGAATTAATGATTGAAGGCCAAGCCCGCTGAAAACAGAGGCCCAATCTAAGTCCAACTGCATCCATGAATCCATCGATGTTACTATAAAACAAATTGCGTCGCTTGCCGCCTAAGGGTAGGTCACAGATCTGAAGAACAGATCCAGACCGAAAATTCTCGAAAACCAGCGGCCCTCGCGGACGAACTCAATATTCTGCTGCTGCGGTTGCTGATAGGGTCTAGAGTTGGGGTTAGGATGTCTGTGGATTCTTTGGTATGCGTCCACACCAAGGAAGAAGGATCGAGAGTTGGGTTCCCTGAGTTTAAGCGGAGTCGTATAGACGAGGTGTGCTCAGCTACTGACGATGTAGGTGATGATGCTCCATCGAGGTACAAGTTGGCGATCAGGCGGAAACCGAAGCAGGAGCATTGGTGGGATTTTGGGATGGTGTTCTCTTCGATAAGTACTGAAGAAGTGACGGTGGATCTGATGAATATCGAGGAGTGTCTAATCGATAGAAGGGTCGCGACCTTGCACGAAAGCATGGGTATAGGTATGAGTTTCGCATTGGTAGGTTTGAAACTGTATGGTTTTGGTAATTTCCCTAATATGGAATGGGAACCTGAATCTGTAGAATCTTTGTCTGTGATCTCTGTTAAGGAAGACCGGGTCTTATGCCATTTCCTCCATCTTCTCCACTCTGTTATTCTGTTCCTGAATTTGCTCCAACTACTAGAACTACTTCTCCTGTAACTTTACTGTATAAATAGGCTATTGATTGATCAATAAACACACAGAGAATTACAAGCTCATACATGGTATCAGAGCTTCACAGCCCAACGGCAAATTAAGTTTTTTTTCCCCTATCATTCTCGATTCCTTCCCTTTGTCTCCTGCACAATGTCGACCTCTTCTTCATCCTCGTCTGAAACTACAGGCCCTACTCCTGCTTCTACTCCCTCTTTCTCCCCTTTCAATCCTCCCTCGGCCCCTCATATCTCCACCAAACTCACCTCCACAAACTACCTTCTTTGGCAGATGCAGCTCCTTCCCCTTCTTACCAGCTTCGACCTCTCTAAATTCGTCGACGGCAGCTCTCCGGCACCGCCTCGCACTCTCGCCGACGGTCAATCCAACCCTGCCTATATTGCTTGGCGCCGTCTTGACCAGCTAGTGTTCTCCTGGATCGCTGGTTCCCTATCCGACTCTATCCTCTCCTGGCTGGTTGGTTGTTCAACGGCCCTTGAAGCCTGGACACGACTCGCCTCCACCTACGGCTCCGGCAATCGCCAAACCTTGCGCGGCCTGCGCACGCAGCTCGAAGAACTCTCTCGTGGTTCTGATTCTTGTGCTCAATATCTGGCTCGTGCTCAAGATCTTGCTGATCGTCTTGCTGCCCTCAATAGCCCGATCTCCGACGATGAATTAGTCGATCGATGCCTTCGTGGTCTCGGCGACGACTTCCTCCCCTTTGTTCGCGCCATTGAAACCAAGCTGGAGCCCATCACGTTTGACGACTTTCACGGCCTCCTCCTCCATGAAGAGCATCGCCTACGCCGTCGTGGCCCTTCCTCTGATTTTGGCGCCGCTCAGGCCAATTTCAGCCGCTATGGTGGACGCGGCGGCCATCCGACATACGGCGGTCGTGGACGCGGTCGCTTCCCCAGCCGCGGACGTGGATCCCGATCAAGCGGCAGTGGTCGCTCACCTAACCCCTCTATTCTGCCTTCTTCTTTTGCAGGGCCAGGCTATGGTGCAGGGCTTCTTGGGCCCAGGCCCATTCACCCCTCCCAGGCTCCTCCCAGCGGCCTGCTCCAATGTTTCACATGCCATGGATATGGCCACTTAGCCAAACACTGCCCCAATCCCTCCCTCACGTCCCGTTTTCCGCCCTCCTCCAATTATGCATCCTCCTCCACCTCTCAAGACTGGATAATGGATTCCGGGTCTAACTATCACATCACCTCCGATCTCAACAATCTCGCCCTTCACTCCGAATATAATGGGCCCGACGAGGTATCCTTTGGCAATGGTAATTCTCTCCCCATCTCTCATTCTGGTTCCTCCCTTGCCTCCATTAATCATCATCCTTTCAATCTTACCAATATTCTCCATGTTCCCTCTGCATCTCACAATCTACTTTCTATCAACTCTCTCACTCGTACTAATCCACTTTCTATCCATTTTGTTAATGATTCTTTTATCATCAAGGACTCCCACTCCCAGAAAATCCTCCATCAGGGTCGCAGTAAAGATGGATTGTACTCGGTGCCACTCTCCATTCTCTCTCAAGTTGCTCCGCGTGCCTTTCATTCCACTCTCTCCCACTGGCATCAACGTCTTGGTCACCCTCACTCCCGTGTTCTACGTCAAGTCCTCCACCGCCATTCTCTGCCTGTTTCCAATAAACAAGAGGTTCATTTGTGTCATGGTTGTAGTGTTGCCAAAATTCACAAGCTTCCCTTTACTCCTTCGACTTTCACTGCCTCTGGTCCTCTTGATTTAATTTGTAGCGATGTCTGGGGCCCTGCCCCTGAACTCTCTGTCGATGGTCATCTTTATTATATTTTATTCTACGATCATTTTAGTAAATTCACGTGGATCTTTCCCACTCGACATCGCTCCAATCTTCTCTCTATATTTATCACATTTCGCACACATGTGGAAAAATTCTTTGATCGCCCCATAAAAATTTTTCAAGCCGACTGGGGTGGCGAGTACCAGAAATTAGGCTCTTATCTCAAAGAACATGGCATCCTTCACCGCTCCTCTTGTCCTTACACTCCCGAACAAAATGGTTGCGCCGAACGCAAACATCGACACATTGTCGAAACCGGTTTGGCTCTTCTTCACCATGCCTCGGTCCCCCTCAAATTCTGGTCATATGCTTTCGACACTGCCACTTTTCTCATCAATCGTATGCCCACCCCCCTCCTTGCTGATCGTTCTCCCCTTGAAATTCTCTATTCACAACAACCCGATTACTCAAGTCTTCTTATTTTTGGAACTCTCTGCTACCCTTGGCTTCGCCCAACTACTCGTCACAAGCTTCAACCTCGTTCTGCCCCGTGTGTTTTCCTTGGCTACAGTTCCACGCACAAGGGCTATCGTTGTTACAATCTTGCGACCAACAAAGTTCACATTTCTCGCCACGTTCTCTTTGATGAAAATTGCTTTCCTTTCTCTGACCCCAAATACTTTCCGGCCACCCCTACCTCGTCGGTTCCCATCAGCTCGTCGGTACCCACAATTCTTCCTCTCCCCACCGATCTGTTCTCCTTTCCCCACTCACCAAATTTCCCTTCGTCAAAATCTACACACCCTCTGTCTCTTCAACCGACCCAGCCCCATACCCCTTCAGCCCGGCCCACAACCAATTCCCCTCACCCCTCTCCCACCCTACCGCCAGCCCGGCCCATTCTTCCCCTTCCCCAACCCACCAACCCTAATCCCCTAGTACAGCCCACGCGCGCGTCCCCTACCCCCCAGCCCATCGTTCCCCTACCCACCACAACAAAGCCCCGCAGTCATCGTCCTCGTCCCCTAGTCCCCGCCGTCCCACCTCCCTCTTCCCGACCAACCCCTTCTTCCCAGACCCGTCGCCGCACCTCCCAACCACCGACTCATCCGCCACCGTCCCATCATATGAGAACCCGAGGCCAAACCGGCCACCTCAAGCCCAAAACTTTTCTTTCCTCCTCCCACCCTCTACCCGCCATTCCCAAAAACGCCTGAGAAGCTCTGCAAAATCCCCATTGGCGCGCCGCAATGCTTGAGGAGTACAATGCCCTGCTCCGAAATCACACCTGGCTCCTGGTTCCCCCTGCCTCTGATCAGAATCTCATCTCTTGCAAATGGATCTTTCGTATCAAGACTCGGCCTGACGGCTCAATCGAGCGGTACAAAGCCCGCCTAGTAGCTCGTGGTTTCCAGCAGCGCCCCGGCATCGACTACGGCGAGACATTCAGTCCCGTTCTCAAACCCACGACTCTCAGGCTCATTCTCTCACTCGCGGTGTCACAACATTGGCCGGTACGCCAATTGGACATCGCCAATGCTTTCCTTCATGGCAGTCTCTCCGAACCAGTGTATATGCAACAGCCGCCCGGCTTTGTCGACCCAGCTCGACCAGAGCACGTCTGCCATCTCCGGAAGTCGCTCTACGGCCTCAAACAGGCGCCGAGAGCCTGGTTCCACTGTCTACGTCAGGCCCTGGAGTCCTATGGGTTCAAAGGGTCTCAAACTGATCCCTCTTTGTTCATCCTCCGCCGCAGCGTCACTCGTCTGTATGTCCTCGTTTATGTGGACGACATTCTGCTAACCGGGAATCAAGCCTCTGCCTTGGATTCTCTTCTGGTGTTTTTGCAGGGGCAGTTTGCTGTTCGGGATCTGGGTCGGCTGAACTACTTCCTCGGCGTCCAAGCCCATTGGACTGCGACGGGTCTGCTGCTCACGCAACAAAAATACATTGATGCTATTCTTGATCGAGCCAAGATGAGTAACGCCAAGTCCATATCAACACCAGCTGCCCCGGCTACAAAGGACCCCGACACAACTCCCTTCGAAGACCCTTCATTATATCGCCAGATCGTCGGCGCCCTCCAATATCTCCAGTTCACTCGCCCAGACATCTCACAAGCTGTCAACTTCTCCGCGCAACATATGCACAATCCATTGCAGCACCACTGGTCAGAAGTCAAGCGGATCCTCCGTTACCTCACCGGTACTTCTACTCATGGCCTCTTCTTCAGCAACACCTCTCCCTTGCTTCTCTCCGGTTACTCTGACGCGGCATGGGCAAACTCTGTTACTGATCGTCGATCGACAACCGGATATGCTGTCTACCTCGGCTGTAATCTCATCTCCTGGTCATCCCGCAAACAGCGCACAGTTGCACGCTCATCCACCGAGGCGGAGTACAAGGCCTTAGCCACTCTCGCAGCAGAAATTGTTTGGATTGAGTCTCTTCTCACTGAGATCGGTCAGCCACTTTCCTCGCCTCCCAAGCTCTGGTGTGACAATCTCGGTGCAACATACCTCACCGCCAATCCCGTCTTCCACACACGCAGCAAGCACATGGAAGTAGACTTCCACTTCGTTCGTGAACGGGTAGCTGCTGGACGCTTGCTTGTTCGTTATATTTCTACTGAAGATCAGATTGCGGATCTCCTCACAAAGCCACTACCCCGTACCCGCTTTCTCCACTTTCGGGACAAGTTGAAGGTTCTCCACCATCAACTTGCGGGGGCGTGTTAAGGAAGACCGGGTCTTATGCCATTTCCTCCATCTTCTCCACTCTGTTATTCTGTTCCTGAATTTGCTCCAACTACTAGAACTACTTCTCCTGTAACTTTACTGTATAAATAGGCTATTGATTGATCAATAAACACACAGAGAATTACAAGCTCATACAATCTCAACGACAGGAGCTATCCCTACGAATTTTGCAAGGCAGGTCAGCTGAATGGACCTAAGATATGTCCTATTGTTATTCCTTTCCCGGAAACAAAGCAGATTTTAATCATCGCAACTGGTCGTTTTCGATGTGGAGATGGTCGAGAGCTACCCGTAAAGGGTACGTATTGTGAGCTTTTAGATCTCCCATCGGAAGACAACGGAGGCCTGTATAAATGTAAAGCTATATCTACCCCTTGGGACGACACCTATGGTTCTGTTTACCTTGGTACTCCTGATTCCAAGGCTCATGCTGTGGTAGGGAACCTTCTCTATATCCAGATTATTGCTGGCGAATGGAATTTTGAGCAACGTCTGTTCTGTTTCGACATGAAGACCCATAAGTGGTCCGAAGTAGAAGCACGTGCACAATGTCCTTTTCTACAGCCCCTTGATGGATTCTGGAGATCTTTGAATGATATTTCCAGGGACAAATTGTTTGTAGCGCATGTTGATAGATCTGATTCCGAGTTAACGCTCTTCGTTGGGGTTACGAGTTTGGCGGATTTGAGTAAGAAGACTTGCCATGGAAAACTAGATCATCGTGAGCATCTCAAAAGGATTGTCACAGCTCTGCCAACGCTAGAAAAACTTCTGACTGATAAATACTCGGAGTATATTAGAGGTGCGGGGTGGGTGATGCCTTTGTTGCCTGATGATGACAACTCGTTCTGTCTCTTTCTGTGGTTAGAAGGTTCTAGTATAGCTGAGCACCTCGTGGCCTTCAAGTTTAAGTTGTGGGAAGGCCAGCAGCAGAACACTGATGTTGCTGCCATGGACGCTGACAATGATATTGGTACCCCTCGCGAATCAAGCTATGACTGTGAGATCTTGTCGCATACACTATATGCAGACCCTTTCTTACTGGATCGTAATCCATTGTATGCCTTTACTCAGTGGCGGACCCAGAAATTTTTCATAGGGGTGTCCTCTTTTAAAAAATAAATTAAATAAAAATAAAAATAATTGATAAAAATAAAATTATAAATAAGAAAATACCTTACTCGTATAGGTTAAAAAAGTCCATGATATGTTTTCATATTTGGAAATAATTGTAGAATACACTTGGTGTCTATAGTGTTAAAAAAAATTATCTCTATATACACTGCTAGCTAGACAATCATTCACGAACTTATCGCATATTCGATTTGTAAACTTGTTCTTGATGTAACCAAAAGCTGAAAGACTCTTTCAACACTTGCCGTACAATCATAAAATCAATACAAATTAAGGGTAGTTTGAAATTAGTTTAATTGTTAGGTTTTTAAAATAATTAGAGATAGAGAATGCCATTTTACTATTACACATTGTTCAAAATCAAACAACAAATGAGTTTAGCTCAACAGAAATTAAGTTTATTAATAATAATAGTGTTCTAGATTTGAATTATCCAACCTACCACTTATATTCTTATACACAAATGACAGTAGGATAATCATTTTTAAAATTTAAGGGGTGTCCCTCATTATTAATTATATTTTTTTTGTCCATACATAAATTACCACCGAAGGTTGGATAATCGTTTTCCCAAAATTTAGGGGTGTCCGGGGACACCCCTAAACCTCCCTGGGTCCGCCCCTGCCTTTACTCCTGCTGCCAACTACCGTAAGTTCCTTTCTTCTTCCTGTTCTTACACTTGTTATTGCATCTACATGTCTGCCTGTGTATGCTTTTCTCATTATCATCCTTTTAACAACTCACTGCTCAATGATTGTCTCATCCTGTAATCAGCTGTGCAATCTCTGTAGACTTGTTGATATGGACTTCCAGGGAAAAAATCCCAAAATACTCTACCTATTAAAAAAAATTCCTCAAATACAATACTTATAAACTTTTTTCCCAAAATACAGCAGTTTCACAATCACTGTCTTTGTCCAAGACAGTGATAACAATCATCGCTTTGATTAAAAAGGGGGAAGGTATCACCGCTTTTGAGAACAGCGGGGATAACATCACCGCTTTGAATCACAACAGTGATTGCTTCACCGCCTCGGACCACGACAGTGATTGCTTCACCGCCTCGGACCACAACAGTGATCGCATCCCCGCCTTTCACAACGACGGTGATAATCGATCTCTTCACCGCGTTTATGTGAAACGGTGATAGCATCGCGGTGGAGAAAAGCGGGGATAATTGACCACGTTTTTCTACCCTGGTAGGTGGAAAAATTAGGTCACAGCGACCTAGCTATCACCGCTTTGGACAACAGCGATGATGTGTTCACCGCCAAAGTCCAAAGCGGTGATTAGCAGCCATTTTTTCCTATAAATACCAAAGCCCACTCCCTTCCTGCTGCTGCCTTACAGCAACCAAATACAACAAACCCTTTTTTTTAGTCGGTTTCTCAGCTGGTTTGGAGTTGGTTTACTGCTCAAGAAACTCGTCGGGATTCGGTATGTTAGAATTACGTATTGTTTACATTAATTTGTTTATATATATAGATTAATTATGATATGATAGATGTTAGTTAGTTAGTACTGAATTTAGATTAATTTGTTTAGTTTTCTCATGATAGATCGGGATTGAGTATGTTATAAGTATGTATTTTTTACATGTTGAGCTGTTAGTATGAATATGTCTGTATTTAGTGAATCGCAGTTATTGGAAAATATGTTATGATATATTTAGATTAATTATGATATGATAGATGTTAGTTAGTTAGTACTGAATTAGATTAATTTGTTTAGTTTTCTCATAATAGATCAATTAGTTGCATTTTATTATGGGTTTGTTTTGTTTTTGTATCCATAATGTACTAATTGTATACTAATACTTAATTATTATAAATTGCAGACATGGGTAAATTTAAGAAGTTTCGGCTTATTATTCGGTGGAATGGTCGGGTGACAAACTCGAACATGGGGATCGACTATGAAGATGGCGAATCCAGTACGCTTACAATTGAGTCGAGGCCCTCGTGGCAAGAACTCCATGACAGGTGTGCAGAAAGGACTTGTACGGGCGGGCAAATGAGAGTTCGTCAAATTACTTACCGGTATCCCAACATGAGTGCTGACGGAGTCATGTACGAAAAAGTTGACATAAATGATGATGACGACGCGAACATGATGACACATTTCATATCTGAGAACGGCGTGCGGCTTGCAGAGGTGTATGTCGAGACCGAGCCGGTCGGTGAAACTCATTCTCACCAGTATTCTTATGATGATGGTTTTGCAGGAGGGTATGGCTGGGGTGGTAGTTCAAGTAACTACGGAGCAGGTTCTTCTGCCGGAGGGTATGGTTGGGGAGGTACTTCAAGCAACTACGGAGGAGGTAGTTCTGATGGAGGTGTTGGGTGGGAAGAATACCTGCCACATGGTGGTGAGACTGCCGTCGATATCGTTCAGCCCGACGGTGATCAATGGCCTGCTTGGGGTCCAGAGTGGGGTGACATTGAAAACACCCTTCGAACTGGGCGTCCTTCGCATGACCAAGAAGGCGATGCTGGTTATGCTGCTAACGATGACCATCCTTCGCCGACCTATCCATTCGCCTCCAGTGACGATGAAAGTGAGGAAGATTTGAGATCAGTCAGTGAGGAGGAAGATACGGACGATAACGACGATATCGATGACAGTGAGGTGGCGTTCCGATAGGCACCAACGCCTTACTACACAGAGGTTCCTGATCAATTTTTATATGGTCAGAACGATGCCCCTGACTTTCGGCCCATGCCTGTGTATAATCCGACTGCTAATTTGGAAGTGGGTATGGCGTTCACTTCGAAAGCCGATGTGCAAGACGCTTTTAGCGAAGAAGCCATGCGGCGTAATTTCGAATGGAAGGTAAAATATTCTGACAAGGGACAACTGCATGTCATTTGTAAGAATGCTGGAGAGGGTTGTATGTGGCAACTTCGTGCTGCATATATGAAGAGAAAGGGGGTCTGGGTCATGCGGACAGTAGAGAACAACCACAGTTGCTCCTCAACCATACTTTCACAGGATCACCGGCAACTGAAAGCAAAAAAAGTGGCAAGAACCATTAAGCACCTTATCGAGGCACAACCAGATATCAAGATAAAAGCTATCATGGCGGAGGTGAAGGATCGACACTCCTACACCATAAGGTATAAGAAGGCGTGGCATGGGAAGCAGAAGGCCATGGCTGATGTCTACGGTGATTGGGATGACTCGTATGCTTTACTCCCCAGACTAATGTCCGCAATGGAGGAGTCCAACCCTGGGACGGTTTTCGTGCCTTGGTACAACAACGTAGAAACTGAAGATCAAGTTCGAGTACAGAACGAGTTGATGTTTCATCGTCTGTTCTGGACATTCAAGCCATGCATTGACGGGTTTCCCTTCTGCATGCCAGTGATTCAGGTATATTACGGACTCAAAATATTGTACTATTTCATTACTTTACTAATTTCAATTTTTATTAACTCATTATTCATTTTAACAGGTTGATGGAACTTTCCTTACTGGGAAGTATAAAGGAACTCTTCTCATTGCCACTGGGGTTGATGGAAATTTAAGTATTTTTCCCTTAGCATTTGCATTAGTTGAAGGGGAGAACAACCTAAGTTGGGCATGGTTCTTTGACCAGCTACACGCCCACGTCACACAAAGAATGGGTATTACAATTATATCGGATCGACATGCCGGGATTAAACACGCCGTCCGTGGTTTCCCGGACGAATGGGGATGGACATGGCGTTGGTGTATTCGTCACTTCCTAGCCAATTTCCAACACAAATTTGGCAAGAAGAAAGACATAAGAGATCAATTGTGGAGTGCAGGTAATAATGTAATTCAGTGCTTGTTCATGGTTTATTGTTCAAATGAAATTTCTTATGGATTAATTATTAATTATCCGGTCTTGTAGCGGTTGCACATCAACCAAAAAAGTACGAGCAGAAGATGAAGACGATCCGTCAAATACACCGGGCGGGAGCAGTATGGGCAGAAGGTCAAGATCTGCACATGTGGACATTTCACATGGACAACGGGGCTAGATTCGGAATTGCAACTACCAACCATGGGGAGAGCATAAATGGAGTCTACAAGGGCATTAGGGCAATGCCTGTATCTGTCCTAGTGGAGATGACATATTGGAAGGTAAACGAGTGGTTTGTGAAGAGACGGGATGCTGCTATAGGGAGGGAGCGTGCTGGTCATTCAATAGCTAAGCATATATTTGATGGCATGCAGAAGATCGAAGAGAAATCAAGTAAGCACAGAGTTGTCCTGTTCAACCGCAATGAAGGTATTTTTGCTGTGCAAACAGGTATCTGGGGTGGAGGAAGACGTGGGCATAATCGTCAATCCGTTACTCTACACGTAGAAACTCGCACCGGAGAGTGTACGTGCCAAAAGTATCAAAACAGAAGAGTACCTTGTTCACATGCAATGGCAGTAGCTAAGTCGATAACCCTCAGCGCTTACAGTTTGGTTAGTCCTTACTACACGGAACAGGCGATCAGGAACTCCTACTCGTCAAGTTTTAGCCCCCTGCCGGATGAAGCTTATTGGCCTGTAGACAATGGGAAGTTGATTATCCCACCGTTACACTTAAAGCGCACCAAAGGTCGTCCTAGGACCGAAAGGATTCACAATGAAATGGACCAATCACAACGTGCCCGACGGGGTCCAAAGCGTTGCTCAAAGTGCAGACAACCGGGTCATGACAAGAGGCGTTGCCCAGGTCCACCTATAGAGCAAGATTCGGCGCCAATTCCGAACCAATATTGATGTTGTTGTTGTTCACTTCCTTGTTTTAATCTTGTTGAGTAGTTTTCGTTGTTGTGATGTTTAATTTGGACTTCTTGTTTTAATCTTGTTGAGTGATTGTAATAAAGGGCGTTTGTTGTTCATTTTGTTTCAACATGGGGGTAAAAACCAACCAAATTTAGCCGACATAGATAGTTAATGGAAAACAACACAATTCGATTGCCAAATTTAGAAACATAGATAGTTCATGGAAAACAACACAAGACCCAAACCAAATTTAGACGACATGGATAGTTCATGGAAAACAAAAAAAGATGAAACTAAATTAGAACGACATAGATAGTTCACTGGTTGTCTTCATTTCCCTCCACTTCCCCTTCTCTTCCTCTTCCTCTTCCTCCACGACCTCCTCGGCCCCTTCTTCCTCCCTCTCTACCTCCTCCTCCTTCTTCACGAGCCCGCTGGACAACTGCGCGCGGATTCCTCTTAACCCGACCACCCACCGGAGTGTAGACAGGTGGTGGGGGGGGAGGTTGCTGAGATGGACCAGAAGCGTGGTAGAAAGTCGATGATGTATGTTGTTGTTGCGGGGTCTGATACTGAGTAGTTTGTTGCTGATGGTGGAACTGAGGGGTGGCTTGGGTGAACATGTCATGCTCCTGAGTCGGGGCATAGCTTGACGACCCTCCGGTTCCCTCAGTACTAGTAGCCCACTCACAATGTGGCCATGGTTGAGGAAGTTGAGTTTTCTGAGACGGACGAAGCTCTTCAATGTGTTCTCTCACCCTTCTTCTGCTCCTCCGTGGGGGCTCTTGTGGGGGCACAATCCTCTCATCAGCACGGAATGAAGGTCGGGCCGGAGCAGGCACTGGAGGGTATAATATGACATCCCTCCTTTGCTCTCGCTCTCTGGTACAACAGAGCAAGTTGTTGAAAAGCCTGCGCAAAAAAGATGTCTTCCGCTCATCCATGGTGGGTGCACTCTCGACGGTGTGCTTCGCATGCTCCAAACCGTCAACCTAATAAATTGTTGTACAAAATTAACTAATAGTAAATATAATAATGATTTCTATCATCTAATATAGGCATGTAATCATACTACAAAAATTAACTAACATTAAATCTAATAATGTTAATTAACATTCTAACTAATATAGGCATGTAATCATACACCAAAAATTAACTAACATTAAATCTAATATAGATAATTAACATTCTAGCTAATATAGGCATGTAATCATACTACAAAAATTAACTAAAATAGGCCAAAATGGAATTCACTTACCACTGCGCCCCAAACAGCACCTTGCTTTGACACCCATCTTAGCGTGAAGTTCCGATACCACCGCATGTAGCCATCGTGGTACCCCATTGGCCTTGTCTCCGGCGCCCCTTGGACCACCCACTGATTTCTATTCTCCCATATGTTGATGTAGAATTCATGCTTGCGGGTCCAATCCTTTTTGTTGTAGCGTAGGTCAATGGCGTGGAGCTCCCTGAACCCTTGAGGTGGGGATGCTGGAATTGGTTGCTCCAATCGATATTGCCTCAAAGATCGATCGGGCAGGTGCCACTCCACCATGTGCCAGCAGATTAAGGGCACCTTGCACAACCATGTCTCTTGATCCTCGGGATGTCTAAGACGATGCAACTCAACCACTTCATTTGGATATGGATCCCATACCGCCTACAATCATTAAAATTCATGGAATTAGTAAAAATTATATCCACTCCACCTAATAAATTGAAAATCATGACATTCAATATTTTTACCTGGTTCCACCAAGGCTTATCAAATTCAGCACGATAAAACAGTAAAGAGTGCTCGGGCTGGTGGTCGTTTGTATTTGCTCCGATCCACCTAATTAAGCAAAAGTACATATATAAGCAATTTTTAAATTAGCTAAATGCGATTTGGTTAGAATAAATCCAAATTCACTTACTTGGAAGATATCTAAATTCACTAATCATCTAGAATTGCAGACCTAAAATGTCTCTAAATCCGCTTAGTTGGAAGATAGCTAAGTTCACTAAAATACTATAATTCTAAACCCTAAATTGCATACTAAGTTCACTAAGTTCACTAAAATCTAAATTCACCTAACTAGCTACCATTGCATATCTAAAATAAATTCAACTTAAATTGAACTTACTTGAAACCATATGGGGGATTTGCTACAAATCGTAGCTCATCATCTGGCAACCAGAATTCCCGAGGGTCTCGAGGTGCGAGAAACGGAAGATGCTCCCATGCCCAGAGCTGGAGTATGAACATCGCACCACCAGCTTGTTTCGCTCCCAACTTCGAGCAAGTACACAACTCGCGGTAGATCCCAGCCAAGACGGCCGACCCCCAGCTTCTTTGCCCGATCTCGTCCCAGTCACCGAGGAGCATATTTAACCACATGCCTTGTATCCACCGGTTTGACTTGTCGGGGAACAGAAACCCACCAACCAAGGCAATTAGGTAGACACGTGCATACCGCTCCACCTGATCTTCAGGAGTATCCAGGCCTATATTAACCTCCATCTGGATGTGGTCAACAAGCCACGGGATCGATACTTGCCCCGCATTCAGTGGTGGATGCCCCTGACCTTCGACGGGCGTGGTGGTCGGCATGTTGAACCCCAGACGTTGTTGAATTAATGGCCCCCAACCGTCTTCTGGTTTTCTCGAGCTGTCGATGATGGCATCTCCGGTGATCGGGAGCCCGGTGAGGATGGCAACATCTTTGAGGGTGATCGTCATTTCACCCTCGGGAAAGTGGAAGGTATGCAGCTCAGGGCGCCATCGCTCTGCCATTGCCGTCAGCAGATCGTTGTCAATATCTAGCCTCATAAAGTGCCTCAAATTGTGCAATCCCGCCCTCTCTAGATAGGGATGCAGTCGAGGATGCCAACGGGGCAATCGACATGTACCTCGATGACTGATGGGAATAAGTGATTCCTACAAAACAAAAAACACAATATTGTCAGTCAATAGAAAGCAAAATAAAAACTTAGAAAGCAAAATAAAAACTTTAAAACTATTGAAATAATTTTAGTGTGTCTACCGGATTATTGTTCCAAATTGAACGAGAGCGATGTTGATCTTGCCCGGTTAAATACCTTCGATCCCTTGGGCCAGGATCGATATACAATCTAGGGTCGTATATCTCAGCACCCATCTATAAAAAAATATGAAATCAAATCAATTTAAATTTTAGCACCCATGTAAAAAAAAATCACAAAAGAATTAAATAAATTTACGTACTCTCAAAGCCTCTTCGTCCATTTTTTGCCGAAAAGCTAGCGAGAGTATCGACAAAAAACCAAAACTCTAGTAATTCTTTCTGATGCGGAAGATCGGACTTAGCCGCAACCACAGAGCATACTTAGAACGAAACTAGAGTGAAGTTGGAGGGAGAAAGAAGTATAAAATTTGGTGGTGTGATTTGGAATGAGGGGGGGGAGTGGTATTTATAGGGGCGAAGGGAGGGGAAGGGGACGCTGGAAATTTATGGCGGCCAATCACCGCTTTCCTCGCCTGCAGTGACAACACCGCTCCAGTCAAAGGCGATGATGGGCGGATCGCTGACGTGGCGAGGCGTGAGGCGTCGGATCGTGGAGAAAAACCACAATCCGCGCCTCACCGCATCGAACGGCAGCGGTGAAGGGCGCGGATGGCGCGGATCGCTGACGTGGCGGGGCGGGGCTATCACCGCTTTCGTCTTACGCGGTGAAGTCCCCGCTCCTCGCCACGTCAGCGATCCGCGCCAACTTCACCGTTTTTGATCTCAACGGTGATAAACCTTCACCGTTGTTCTTATCAACGGTCAATCGATCACCGCGTTGGTTGAAGGCGATGATAGCTTCACCGTTTTGGACAAAAACGGTGATAGCATCACTGTTGTTGTTTAAAGCGGTGATACTATCACCGTTTTGGACCAAAACGGTGAACACCATCACTGTCTTGGACAATGACAGTGATGGTGAAACTGCTGTATTTTGGGAAAATTTTTTATAAGTCTTGTATTTGAGGAATTTTTTTTAATAGGTAGGGTATTTTGGGATTTTTTCCGACTTCCAGAGGGTATTGTCATTGTGCTATTATTGGTAAGCCGTTCACCACTTATTATCTAGTAGCTTTCTATATCATGACATTTTCTGCAGCTCTTGTTTTGCTTTGTTTTTCTCTGGTTTGTTTTCTTGTTGGTTCTGTTCATGGAGGGTGCAGTTTCTATGAGGTTCTCTAGTTGTCGGGGATAACTGATCTCTGTTTTGCTCTATTCCTTTCTCTCCCAGGTGCTGTTCATCATGTTGGCCAAGATGCTCTCTACAACTGGTTATGCTGCCAAAGCCAAAAGGAATCCTAATCCTAACAATAATATATGGAGGTTCTTTGCTCGAACCCCCTTAATCCCTCTTTTCCTCCTCCTGTATGCGCAGTCCACGGAAGAATACTTTGGTAAATATATCTGTACAATTATTGACTGAACTGGGCTAGGCCCATTCTTCTTTTTCTTGCAAACTTGGGACACGGAGAAAATTGAACGGACATGGAGAGAATTGAGCCGGAGGATTCTTTTGGAGGACAACAACAGCACTTGAGCGGCACAGAGTAGAAGCTAATTATATGAGCACCAATATTTATGGGGTTAATTCACCACTGCCAATCCGAATAATTATATAGGGTTTGTTAAAAAAATTTAGGCGGCTATTTGGTAGTTTCAAGGCCGAATTCCAAACACCAAAAAAATAAAACCAAAACCAAAAAATAAATACCTCATTAAGCTAATCTTTCAACCCTAAACTTTCATAATTTAGTCATGCCGATACTTGAACGATACTTCAATCATACCATCACACAAATTCATATTTTATTGTCGTCGTGGTACATCAACTGATTCCAGTTATAAAACCGGCATGAATACCAGCGATCAATGCAGTCAAAAGCGGGATTCTACCTAGAAGCGGTTGGGTGACCTAGAAGCGTAAAACTGTAAACTTTTAAGTTTTAAATCTAAGATTTTGACTACATTGGTAAGGGAAAATCATGATTCTACATATAAGCGTTTTATTGACTTAAAAAAGTAAAAGCGTAAGCTTTTAAGTTTTAAAGTGCGATTTTGACTATATTGCCAGCGATACAACCGACATGATAAATTTACAATTTTTAAATAAAATGGCGTTGTTTTAGCAAAATGAAATTAACAAAATAATTTATTTATGATTTATTCCATGAATATGAGATTTAAATGTACCTTAAGGTATTTTTTGGGCTACACAATAGAAAAGGGAGGACAGATGGGGCTTAGCTCAATAATTTTAATCCATACAGGCCATAGAGAACAGAAAAGGGTTTAATTTATGAAGGCCCAACTTCTTCAAAGTATGTAATGCAATTTAAATTTATACTATAATGTTAAAAATACAAGTTTATTTTGTATTATAAAGTAATTTGTACAAAATTGTATATGTGCAAATTGTACCATAATGTTAAAAATTATACGTTCAGTTTGTATCATAAATGAATTTGTACGGAAAGATATAGGTACAAATTAAATTTGCACCATAACAATAAAGTGCAGTTCAGTTTGTACTATAAAGAAATTTGTGTGAAAATGTATAAACGCAACTTGAAATTGACTATAACATTAAATGTATAAGTTCAATTTGTACCATAAAGAATTTTTTTTAAAAGAAAACAACCAATGATATGGTGCACCGTAAAATTCATCTATGTATTTATTAAAATTATTATTAGCTCTATTTCATTGTATCATTTAGGCAATTTAGATTATTGTTAATTTATTAATAGATGAGGTTTATAATTCAACGTGAATAATCACTCCCTTATTGATTTTTAATTAGTCATATTTCATTTGTCCTGATTTAAATTATAAAATTTTCACTAAAAAATCAAATAATTATACTACATAGAATAATATTCATTTTGGGTAGCTTTTATACCGCACTCACAAAAAGGAGTGCATACTATTCACGCAACTCTAAAAATAGTTTAAAGGCGCATGGTTTAAATTCTAATTGATACTATTAGTCTAATTGATATTATTTCAACCCTAACCCTACACCCCAAATTGTAAACCCCAAACCCAAAACTCCTAAATTCTAAATCATTCAAATCAAAGTAAATCTTGAGTGATGTTTTTTAAATTCGTGTATATTGTTGTCCATCATACAAGTAATGATTAAAATCATTTTGACATGAATCGCTTACTTAGAATGCCAATTATGAGGCGAGTGCATATCATACACCCAAAAAAGTGTGCGCACCGAAGATAAAACCTTCGTTTTGACATTTTTTGGAATAAAAATAATATGTTATTCTAGCATCATATGACATCATCTACGATAGCATTCATGAACTATCAGTTCCTCTATAATGGTACCTGATCTATAAGTCAATTCCTCATCATCCCCGCCATCAATTTTTCGCTTGATTGTCATGAAAGTGGGTATCATATATTCATATTGCTGACTAGACTTTGACTAAGATCCCAACCTTCCTAAAGTCACCTTAGAATGATCATGATACTTCCACTTAATTCATGATTTATAAATTGGTAAATTAAATCTGCCTATATAAGAAGAAAACAAAAGACACAGACTTATTGGAGAATAGTCAACCCCTAAAGGTTATTTATTTAGTTTTTAATCTATAAAGTATTAAATTTTGTGTTGATAGCTATATTGTGTATTATCGTTGGGGAAAGAATAAATCTCATAAAATGTTCTTGAGACATATATTCTACTGTATGGAATGTTTAGTGTTTCAAAATACTTTGCTATGAAGGATTAGCTTTCTAAAAAATAGAAAAGAAAAAGAGAAGGAACAAATTACTATAAAGATAAAGGTTTCATTAAAGAAGAAAAATGCACTGTACTTGGTGGAGATGATGATTCTTTGGAGGGTGGAGGAGAAGCGATCACGTGGAATCTAAAATGAAATGTGTAATAATTTGTTACAATGAGGAGCAAATAGTGTAGTCTGATTGAATCTTTAGGACTCAATTTTCTTGCCTTATTTTGTTTTTTTACTTTCAATAAAGACTTTAGCAAAAAATCGGGATGGCATGTTGAAAATTATAAGAGTATGATCTTTCCGATAATTAAATGATTTGAAATTTTGTATGGGATGAAATAAAAACATGTCTTACTTTAAACAATTACTATGTTTATTTATACTATTAACGAAATTTATCCGGCCAACGGACGGGCCCCAATCTAGTGTAGACTTTAATGTATTTGACATTTGTGGGTTCTATAACTTGTGGATTTGGTTTGATATCTCTGATTCCCTCAAGTTTTCCTGGTGGATCATTTTGCTTAATGAATATGTTAATTAAGTTGGCAGACATTGACTGATTAGCTGGGAGGAAATCAGTTGCGAGGACTTGTCAATCTCCCAACTAGTTGTCGGAAAAAGAAACAATATTTTAAGAGCAATGCTCGTTCCACTATCTTCATACTTTGCGGTGTGTTTACTTCCTGCAATGTGGTTGTATGCATCTCGCCATTCTTTACCTTGCTATCATATTATTCGTTGCTCTTTAATGTGTATCACAAAAGCTCACTTCAGCCGGTCACACACACCAAGTCCATCCAAAAGTCTAAGAAGCACTTCGTATTTCAAGTTCTTGCGCCGTCTCCCTCTTAGTTTATGTCCAAGGTTCTTCTGTTTTCTGTTTTAGCCACGGTCCAGTTCTTTTTGGTGAATAGATGATCGTAGCGTCCCATGGCTGGCCATTTCTTGCTACTTTGTGTGTAGTTGAACTCACAACGTCTGCAATTAGAAGAACTACGCTTGGTCATCTTGTATTTGTTTCTCTTCTATCATGAAACCAGTATGTAATTTAAGCCATAATGTTTCCAGGCATAGGCCATATTGTAACACCTGACCGACCATAAGCATAGATTGACCAGCGTCTATTTTTTTGCTGTCCCCGAACCCATGATTTCACTCTGATTTTTGTACGACTTAATCATCGATTTTGTCATTCATTCTATGCTTTCCAAGATTGATCTTCCCTCTTCTCACAGCCACCTATCCTCTTGGGTGACAATCTTGGGCAGTAATGTATCTATCGACCAAACCCTATGGTTCTTTTATTAATTTATTGGTAAGTCCTAACCATGGAACCTTTGCCTTTAAATTCAGCCATTTTCCTCTTTTATCCCGTTTCCCATTCCCGCTAATTCTCGTTATGGCCATGAGAACAAGGGAGGTTAAAGGGTGGATTTGATCATGGAGAGACATCCAATCCACCCTAAGATTTCTAGCCAACAAGAAAAACCAGACATCAAACTCTTACTGTTCCCTTCAATATCCCATTCTTGCCCTTCATAAGATTCCTTATTCCAACAATACATCTGCTTAAATAGACTAAACTAAGCTCAAAATAACCAACAGATGATTTACTGAACTTAATCTTTCTAGTTTAGGATAAATTTTTGGCTTAATTCACCTGTATAATCATAACTTTCGCGTTTTTGACAATAATAACCACTTTTGGAAAAATACACAGTTATAGCCATTCTGTCCAAAGCTTTAACAGTATATTCACAAATGCTGACTAGACAAACGTTTATAGTGATGCAGAGACTTTTCGTCAAACCAACTTCGAGGTGTAATGTTGACCTTTTATTTTAATTATATGAGAAATAAACTAAAAATATAAATATAAAAAGGAAATGAAATGAAAAAATTGGTTAGTCTTCTTTGGCCCCTCTCATCTCTCTTCATCTCCTTCTTCATCTTCTCCTATGGCTGGGCTTCTGCGCAGCCTAGAACCCCACTGTCAAAACCTAGAGAAAAGTCGAAGAGACCAATGTAGAAAAATCCTCGCCGGCCGTCGTAGCGAGTGTGCGGGACTAGCGTTGGCTGGAGGGACAAAAGTACAGAACCCTAGACTAAGGTTCTCTCTCCCTTCTCTCGTCCACCGTCCGAGTTGCAACCGCCGCACAAATTGAAGCTCACTGAATCCATTCAATCGACGACAAAAGCTCACCTCCACCGAAAAGCCTCCGTCGTCTCTCTGGATCTCCTCCTTGACTTAAGGTTACAGATCTGCTACCGCCGCTTCCACTCTCCTTTACCGATAATCCACAGCGTTGCCGAAGAGATCAAGCAACAAGGGGACTGTCAGGCCGGTGGCAACAACAGTCGTTCCTTCTCTTGTCTGTGACCTCTCATATCTTTAATCCCCTCAACAAGGGTTTCGTCTGAAAGCCGGGAGGGAAAGGACCTGTGAAAGAGTCGGGGTTGCCCCCCGGATTAAGCTCCGACGGTCAAGTTAGTGTCGGTTTGTGGAGAGAGTTGAGAGAGTAGATAGAGAGATGAAGTGTAGAGAGATAGTAGAAAGTGGAAAGTGAGGAGGAAGAGAAAAGTCCCCCTCCTTGGTGGGTTTTATACCTTTATATACTCGTGGCGGGTTTAGAGCGTCATACGTTGTCGATTGAACGCGGTATTCCTTAGTCTCTGCGGGGAGCCCCTTAGCAACACCCCCAACAATTGCCCCCCAAGCTGGTGGTGAGTTTTAACTCATCACTAGCTTATATTTTATTTTTTTAAATCTTTGTCGGTAATTTTGGGTGGGGCCTATGTACCCCAGTTGCCCCCCAGCTGGTGGCGCGTTTGAGTGACGCGGTGCCAGCTTCTTGCGTCTTGCCCCCCATTAGGGCCATTAACGCTTTAGGATAGTAAAATATTTTAAAAATTTAATAATGATGGAGGGATAGAGTACTTAGCTTTATATTGGCAGTGGCGGCAGGAGTAGTTGGAAGGCGGGCGCTGCGCCGTTGAAACAGAACCTGAGTGGTAGCCTGCAGGTTGTTCTTTCGAACTGGGCGCGAATAGTGCTGGACTATTGCTAATTTTTGTTCTTTCGAACTAGGCGCGAATAGTGCTGGACTATTGCTAATTTTTTGTTCCGTGGAACTGGGCGCGAATAGTGCTGGACTATTGCTAATTTTTGTTCTTTCGAACTAGGCGCGAATAGTGCTGGACTATTGCTAATTTTTTGTTCCGTGGAACTGGGCGCGAATAGTGCTGGACTATTGCTAATTTTTGTTCTTTCGAACTAGGCGCGAATAGTGCTGGACTATTGCTAATTTTTTGTTCCGTGGAACTGGGCGCGAATAGTGCTGGACTATTGCTAAGTTTTTGTTCTTGCGAACTGAGTGGGCGCGAATGTTAAAATTCAGACGCCACACCGTTGAAACACAAGGTACTTGTGGCCTGCTGGTGATGTTGCGTGCACGTGAGTGATTAGACCCTGGTTCGAATCCCCAACCAAAGGCATGATTTTTGTGATGCTTTGCGCTCTACAGCTTCACTCTGTTGCGCGGAACCAGGTTGTATATGTTTGAGCGCGTAGATAGATCACCAGGCGCGCATGTATCCTTCTGGTGAGGATGCTTGTCTTGTGGAAGAGTGGCGCGGGTTCGATTCCCCGCGTGAGCAGTAATTTTTTTGAAGATCCCCGTTGAGCGCCTGTTGGTGGGCTTGGCGGTACGTCCGAATTGGGCTCGAGGACGCGAATTTGATGGGGGCCCATGGTGCTCGCGGGTGCTGTTGTGGCGGGCCATGTGCGACGCGAGTTCAAGTTGGAGCCCGGATGAAGTCGTCCGGAGCGAGAGCCGCCAGTGATCGGGCGGGCCCAATCAACTTCGGAGCGGACCGGACAAGGGCCGGCTAGTGTGAGGACGCGTGTGTCGTGGGCCGCGAAGTGGTTGCACGCGGCCGGAGGCCCAACCGAGTTGGTGCAGAGCGGTCCGCGCGCTGGTGGGCTGATAGGAAATGCCATGCGCCAGGGCTAGGGTTGTGGGATTGATGGGATCCGCTTCAACCACCGCTTTCATCATCATCATTTTTTTTTTTTTTTGTTTTTTTTTTGTTTTTTGCGTTTTCTTCTTTCTCGGCGCCGAGCGTTGGCTGCCTTTTGCTTTTCCAATCTTTATCTATTTTCTCTGGATTGGTAGGTTCGGGCGACTGTGCTGGCGGAGACGGGCGCGATTGGTCGGGCGGTGACGGGCGCGGATTTCAGATTAGATCGTGCATGCGCACCGGTCGATGAGCGGAGAGGCGCGGCACCATTCGTTGTCGCTCGTCGCCACTCCTGTATCGGAGCTCGCGTAAGAGAGAGACGCATGAAAGGTGGTCTTGGGCGTAGGACGATTTGAAGCCCTGTTGTCGTGCGACCCTTGATTTAAGAGCGAAGGAAGCAGTGAATATCTGGATCCACGGCGATTCGACGCGAGCAAGAGCATGGGCAGAGTGCAGGAAGTAGCTGGAGGTGCGTCGCCATCCAGGGAGGAGCTATGTGAAGGAGGCGTCGTCGGCTAATCGCGCGGGGGAGCCTCTCCTTTTCCAGGCTGGCATCAACTTGGGCAAAGTTGCCTCGATAACTATGCCTGTCTTTTCTTTCTGACAAGCAGAGAAAGCAACACCATTTTTTTTTTTATTTAGAACTGGTTGGATGTGACAACTCCTTGCGACCATGACATATTCTCTTTCTTCTTTTCAGAGCTCCGGCGCCGAATCGATCTCCGATGGTCGGAATCTGGGAAATTCCAAAACACCATATCTGTTTCTCCTTGAATATTGACGGCTCATGCTGTGGGCAGGGCAGGTCTGTTCCTCTGCCTCAGCTGCGACTCCAGGATCCATGCCGCCAACAAGCTGGCGTCCCGCCACGCGCGCGTCTGGATGTGCGAGGTCTGCGAGCAGGCACCCGTACACGTCACCTCTTCCTTCTTTTCTTTTGTTCTGATGAAGCTTTTGTGGATTTTTTATTACAGGGATCCCTTCCTCGATCGGCAATCACATGAATGGATGTGAGATTATGCCCCACGGTGGGCGCCAATGGTTTGACCCATCTAGCTCCGGATCGAACAATGATATTTGTTGGTGTGGGGTTGACTCACGATCCGTTCGTCTGATCTCGTCGGGAGGGAAAGGACCTGTGAAAGAGTCGGGGTTGCCCCCCGGATTAAGCTCCGACGGTCAAGTTAGTGTCGGTTTGTGGAGAGAGTTGAGAGAGTAGATAGAGAGATGAAGTGTAGAGAGATAGTAGAAAGTGGAAAGTGAGGAGGAAGAGAAAAGTCCCCCTCCTTGGTGGGTTTTATACCTTTATATACTCGTGGCGGGTTTAGAGCGTCATACGTTGTCGATTGAACGCGGTATTCCTTAGTCTCTGCGGGGAGCCCCTTAGCAACACCCCCAACAGTTATGGTGTCGCATCTTCTAGGGTGTACAAAGAGTGCGCGGCGATGGAGTTGGAGCTCCGGTGAAAACATACTCCTATATCGTGCCCTTCTTTCTTTCATCCCCCGGACCCCTGTCTTTCGTTCCTCCCAACCCATCACCACCACCACAGTGATTGATTTTGAAACCAATCACCACCTTCGTCGTCTCCTCCACTTCGATTCAATTGAGGGTCTAGCTAATAGAGATTTGAAAGGAGGAGGGTTTGGGAAGGGATAACCAAATCTGAAGAACTCGAACGAATTCCAGCGATTCAGTACTTTCTAGATGAATCGAGCGCCTTTACCCAACATACCCATCGGAAAACCTAGATCCGATTGACAGAGAAGTTTGGAGCTCCGGGGAGATGGGTTTAGAAACGATTGTTGTTTATGAAAATTAAATTATTTATTTAATTTAAAAATATGATGCGGCAGCCAGGTGGCTTGATTTGGTGTGTTGGAGCTGATGTTGAGTTGAGGGATAGCCACATAAGCGTCTTGCTAACGGTGTTAAAATTTTTGACGGAAATGGCTAATTTTGGCAAACAAGTTTCTAAAATGTGGCTACAATTGTGTATTTTTCAAAAACTGGCTATTATTGTCAAAACGTGCATAGTTATTGCTATGCAAGTGAATTAAGCCTAAATTTTTTAAGAGGTTCGAACCAAGGAATTTCGAATAATAAAATTAATAAAATATTGAAATAGTTTGAATTGAAATCAAAGAAATTTTTATTCGATGTAGTTGTTGGAAATAGTGTTTGCATGGATAATTTTGGAGATTAAATTTCATGTTTATTATTGTAAACTATGGAGTCGACAAATCATGCTTACTTATACGAGTATTAAGATGGAAAAAATCAAGTTACAAATATTGTGAATTTCATGGACTTAAATTTTAACTTTCATCTACGTGGCAGAGCTAATTGAAATACAATTTTCACCGCTTAATTTTTTGCCCAAATAGCTCAATCGCGTTAAGTTCTTGATTAACTGAGAAAGAAATTCAAGCTTTTAGGGAGACTACAACTTACTAGCAGGTTCATAGCACAATTGATCACCATCTGTGAGCCGATTAACAAGCTGTTGAGAAAACGTAACCCTAAAACGTGGACACGCGAATGCCAAATGGATTTTGACCCGGAGGAACCGGGTTAGGTTCTTTATACCAAGGCTACAAGTTAGGATCTCTATCTCGGCCTCCTGAGTATTTGAGGGAGGAGAATCTCATTACCGCAGACAGTGGCATAGCCAGAAATTCTTCTAAGGTGGGTCAAACGTGGAAAAAAATATAACTACGTTTCATAATGTGTTTATGTTTTGAAAATTTTCTAAAATACATTCATCATGCAAAATGTTAGATACCATAGTAAAAAAAATTGTTGATGATTATTCCACAACTTATCTTATTTTGAAGAATTTTTGTACTTTACTTATTGTAGTCAGTGCTCTTTCAAACACTTGCAATGGCAACCAAAAGAAACAAACACCCCTAAGTTTCAAATTTTGGTTTATATTAAACTCACTTACAACAATATGGAAATCTTGTGCTCAATCAACTATCATATAAACAAAGCTACTCCAAATTTTTGGGCCAAGGTGGTTCAAATGACCTACCTTGGCCTCAAGTGGCTCCGCCATTGACTGTGGATACAATTATCATTTGTCTACCTACACATTCTCAATACATATAACTTAAGAAGCTCCATTATTATCTTGATTCATTTACTAACATATTAGTTTTGATCTAATTAAGCTGACTAAAAACTTATGCGAAACATATTTATGTGTTGATTGCAAGTAACGAGTTTGGAGTTATTAAGTTGTTTTGAA
This sequence comes from Linum tenue, assembly GCA_946122785.1. Lineage (NCBI taxonomy): Eukaryota > Viridiplantae > Streptophyta > Magnoliopsida > Malpighiales > Linaceae > Linum > Linum tenue. The sequence goes on along the minus strand of CAMGYJ010000004.1, from coordinate 19,818,325 downwards.
TAATTTAGGTTGAAATTGAATCGAGTAACGAGTTTGGAGGTCAAATTGAGTGCGAGTTCAAAATGGATCATCCATCTCAATAAATCAATTTCTACATCACATTTCTATTATTTATTTGGTCAGATTGATTCAATAATCTTAACTTCAATAACAAATTTGTTAAAAGTCAAAGCTTAGTAATAAATTTGTTAGCTTCCAACATTTAAGTGGCCATTTCTGCAACTAACCACTCAAGCAGCTACCACACTGAGCAACTCTGGGAAGAAAGTCTGGTTGTATAGTTTACCGTCGGAACGACAGCAACATGTTCGTAGAAAGGAGAGATGGTTGGCATCTCCCCTGACAAGGACGGGAACGGCTTTCAGGCCTTCTTGTTACCAACACACGCGGTTAAGGCTTCCCACTCTCGTAGTGGATCTTCAACCCAATTTTTTTTTTGTTGAACTTCTATTGGCAGCAGAATCTGCGATCTCTCTCTCTCTCTCTCTCTCTCTCTCTCTCTCTTGGTGTGGAAACTCGGAAACGCGGGAAAATTCGTTTATCTTCAGTAGTTCTTTTTCACTTTAAATGAGCTCTGTTTGCTGTGCGCGCTAGAGATGGTCTGTAGGGTGCTCTCTTAGATCAGTGGGTTTTCTTTCAATTTGAAATATTGACGTCAATTCACCTGCACAAGCTCTCCATTCAGGACAGATTTCACGTTCAATCTGTCGTTGCATCAGGTATAGTTTGTGAAGGAAAGGTATGCACTCCACCTGTTTGATCAAAAGCTTCTACGAAGAACATTTGATCCCGCCGGCAGCTGCAAGCCTGCAACCTGCAAAAATGAGAATTATTATTGCCATGGCTGGTTGGAACGACAACTGGGCTACGGAGATTATGATTGGCGCAACGATCGAAGAGAATACAGCCTGAGGAGAGATCAGAGGAGTCGAGGCGAGTTGTTGGGCGCTGGTTGCGCGGTGCGCTTTGTCCTTTCAGTTTCAGGCTTTCAGCCTTTATATAATGAATGGGTTTAACGGGTACCCATATTACCCAAATGAGTATTTGCGTGTAACCCGCGGGTACCCATTGTAGTAATGTACAATCCCAAGTCCCGTCCGTTAATAATATTACGGGTATTATGGGTACCCGTAACCCTAAAAAAACGAGACGGGTACGGGTATACCCAAATACCCGTTACCCGTTGCCCACCCCTAGTTGTTCTATTTAAAATGATCTTTCTGTGAATAAGATCTTAATGGGGAAACTCAAGCAAATCTGCATTGGAAAATAGTTATCGTTTAACACTTACCATTTTTACAGTGTTCCCCAGTTTCTAGCTGTATTATTTGTTGCTCTTATCCTTTTGTGAAATGAAAGGAATTTGAGCTGTGATTTGGTAATTTGTCACCTTCCATTTCTTTAGAGTGGTGGATGTTCTCAAGACCTTAGTTATTTTACTTACAAGAGATATGCATCAATTTGCTAGCATAAGTGTGCTAGGAGATTTGGACAACCTGTTTTCCTGCTTTGTTGTTAGTTGTGATCAGTTTGGAGCTTAATTTGTATTTCCTTGGGAGCTTTCATAATTAACCTTGTGCATGTAACAGAAAGCATTTTACAACTATATGACTTGTTGTTTTCTATTTGCTTGGTTCAATTGATATCTTCAGTATTCAGACTCGAGTCCCTAAAAGCACTCTGATCATGCAAATGGTCCAAAATTCTTATGTTTGTGATTGTGTTTTGCACCAGCTTATAACTTCGAAGATACTTCTGTTGAAGAAGTTGGAGATTCCTCGGAATCTTTCACCGACCATTAGCATATATTGACTGGAAAGAACAAGGTGTTCTTTCTAGCTTTGATCTTGTGATGATCAAATAAAAAGTGAGTGGCACCTCAGACTTGTGGAATGCATTATTTGAAATTTTGCAGTACTTACATATTTGCTTCTATCTCGAAAATGACATTACAATTACATGTGGTATGTTACTCAGAGTCTTATATAGTTGTATCTCCAAGTTGTGCCCAGACTTAATGCACCTATAGTTCCCAAGGATTGTGTTCCATGCCACAAATCTAAAGATTGAAGATAACTCTGCTGTCCCCACCTCCAGTTGAGGTTCCACCTCGTGAGGATCATAATTTGTAAGTCCTGATTGAGGGTGTTCCGACGGTGGTTGCTCCTCATGGCAAATCGTTTGACAGTCTTTCGAGAGTGGAAAAGTGCACAATCCATCATTGGCTTCCATGGGGCCTCTCCCCATACTAGTTCTATGAAAGAAAACAGTGGGAGGAGCAACAAGAATATACTGATAAGAAGAAGCTGCTTACGCCTTTGGAGAGTAAACCTAGCCATAATCGTGAACAAATATAAGGGGAGATGCTTGTAGAAAGAAGCTCTTCTGGATTAACCAAACCAGAAGTCAACCTCCAGTCCAATCTTTGAGATGCCTTTACGAAACCCTTGGAATATGTAAGTACATGCATTATGCAGTTGTGGGTTCATTTATCTGCCGCTGTCATTTCAACGAAGGTCTAGTTTTGTTGATTTATAGATAGAAGTTTCGTATCTAAAGTTGTTGCTTCGTATTCGAATGTGATTGATCGGTTTATCGTTTATGATATTCTCGGATTCAACTCTTTAAACAGGTACTACGCAATTGAGGGTCCGACCAATCCTCTGCCCGGAATAAGACTATTGGGCTGCTTCAGTGTCTGGACCAACTCAGACACCTCCCGCTCTAGCACGGATCTGGCCTCCATGGCATGCACACCACGATCCATGGAACTCCTGCTTATGGTGCTCTTCCCCCAGGAATGATCCTTGGCAGCCAGAGTACTAATCATCTGGTTCAGTTTGGGAGGAGTCTTGGTGAGAATATCCCCTCCTGGACATAGGGACTCGATCACCCTCTGGCTCTCTGGGGTCAGGGCGCTGTAGAAATTCTCCACTGTAAATGCATCACTAAAACCATGATGGGGACACTGCCAGAAGAATCCCGAGTACCACTCCCATGCATCACGTAGTGACTCATCTGGCTCCTGGCGAGTGATCTCCTGCTGAATCTCTGTAGTCTTCGATGCCGGATAGTACCTATGCACGAATTTGTTGGCCAGATCGTCCCATGAGGTGATGGACAATGGGGGTTGGGTCTCTAACCACCTCTTCGCATGTCCCGCCAGAGAATGGGGAAAAAGGTGGAGGCAGATCGCATCATCGGGTACACCATTCATCTTGAACCCATTTGTCAGCTGCAGGAATCGGTAAAGGTGCACCCTCGCCTCTTCATCCTTCAAGCCATGGAACAGGATAGAGGATGTAATCAGTTGGATCTAGCATGGCTTGATGTCAAAATTGTTTGCTGGAATAGGCGGGTATAGGATGACAGGGCGGATATCAGTGACCCATGGAGTGTAGTAGTACTCCATGGTAGGACCCGGCGGTGGTGGTGGATGCTGAGCCCCATCGGGTTGGGGAGCTCCGTTGTTGGCCAGGATTGATTCACCGGGGGAACCTGGAGAGGCATCCCCTGGGGCAGGTTTTGTCCACCGTTCATCTCGTACTCGTCCTCAGAATCGCTGCTCAAGTGGCCGTCTATGCGCTCCTCCGTAGCCAGTCTTGTTCATTGTTCTCTCCTACGTTGGCGACAAGTGCGTTCAAGCTCTGCGTCCAACGGTAGTAAGCCTCCTGACTGGCTACGGGGCATGCACAATCTGCACACACCCAAACAAGCAACCAGTGAAGGCACAAGTGGGACAAAGCAAACAAACAATGCGAAAACGAAAAGCTAAATTAACAGAAACCACGTTTCTTCAACAACCTAGCCGTCCCTGGCAACGGCGCCAAAAACTTGACTCGCCTTTACCGTCACACTAGAAAATGCCCAAGTATAACCACTCACTAGAGCGTAGTATAGCGAGTTTGGGTTTTAATGTCAACCCGGGTCCTAAGTGTGCTGACTACTCCGGATATTCTTATTATTTAGCAATGAGAATGTAGTGGAGGTCTTTGTAAACAAACAAGCAAAGCAGGAAACAGTTGTTTTCAAGTTGAGAGAGGTCACACGGATATGGTTCCCCCTAGACTGTAGTTAAACCGAATTGTAATTCACCAAGTTCAAATTCAAAGATAGTTATACTGCGGGAGGTTCTTAAACAGTATGCAGTCTCGACTAAAGGTCTCCAGACCCTCTCAATCTGAGTCTCCAGCGGGCGACTAACCTCCACCGGAGTAAACAGATTGAGGCTCTAACAAACAAAACCTCCTCTACTGGAGCAAATCCAGTACAGAATAGTGAAATGACTCCTCGACTAAAGTCGTCAATTCACTACCTTCAATCAAGGGTACTCTATCAACCTAGGCAGATATTATCTTTCTAGGTCAAAGCAGAAACGGCAGGAATGTGACCAGGATTCATGCCATTCATCAAATCGAACCTCAATTGAATATAATCAAACCAATGAATTCATACTTGGGTTCATACAATCAGACCTAACATACAAATCTAGGGTTCTCCATACCCAGATGAATGAGGAAGTTACTCCATGGAGAGAGAAGCAAAAGCTAGCTCAGATGCAGAAATCATGCTGTGAAGGATGGGTTTCTGCTTCTGGTCGTCAATCGGCATTTCTCCAAGTGTTAGCCAAGCTTCAATGGTGATGAAGATCGATCTAAATCACTTTGGAACTCTGGTTCGTCGCTTTCTATCTCTAGGTATGGCTTTATTTCTCTAAAACTCGGAATCCTTCAATTTTGCCATTCTTTTCCCTTGATAAATAGCCATTCGTGATCCCCGGTCCGAATCTCCGGTCATGTATTTCAGGTGCCCGGCCGGGGATTGTTGAAACGCCTCGCATCGACAGGGGATTTAAGCACTTCGGCCGGGACCCTTCCTGGGAATCCAGCTTTCCCCGGCCCCTCCTTGCCCTGTTACCCGGCCGGGTATTTTTCCCTTCCAGCTCTTTCATGCTCCAACATTCCCCTTTTTTCCCGAAACTCGATTCCTCGCCTCCACGTCAACGCCAAGTCCTGAAATGTGACATAAACACACAACCTAGCGTGAAATCAGCTTAAAACACGAGAATCAACATCTCAAATGGCTAAAAAATGGAGGTAAAAATATGTGCAATTAACGGTCTATCAAATTCAAGCAAACCTAACTCAAACCAATGCAGCTCTTCAGACCTCTATAGCAACAAACAACCCCGATCGTCGAAAGAGGATGTTCTAGATCATTTAGCAACTTACGAGGTCAACCAACACACAAGTCATCTCCTAACTTCTTCGGCGAGAGCACTAGTCTCGAGTCTGCATCATGGCAAATAGTGATCAGGGGGAAAATGAATCGTGGACAAAGGAACTCTCAAAAACAAAAGACCATGGACTCACACTTTTCAAGGTGCTCTTATTTCTACTTTAAGATGGCTGGAACCCCCTTTTTTCTTCATTTTTTTCTCTTTTCTTATTTTTTTCCAGGGGTTCCAACCCGATTTTCATAAAACGGGGCTCCCACCGTGCAAAGTTTTTGCGGGAACCCAGCTCTTACCGGCCATGCCGGGAGCAGCTCTTACCGGCCATGTCGGGAGCGGATGTCTCGAGCCTCGTGCGGGGGAAAGGAATGTAAAGGGGCTGGAGGTAGTAGGTGGAAATTGGGAACGAATTCACGTCTCCCCTTACACACTTTCGCCCTATTCGCACGAGAGACGTTATTTTTAAGAACATTTTTGAGCACCTTCCTTTTCAAAATATGATACAAGAGTCCATGATAGGTAGAGAGTCCACAATACCACACAATTCAAGGTCCTAGGTTCACTAATTTACACAATCAACCAACACAATATGAAGAAGAGAGGAGACTTCTTAAATGTATCAACATCCTCCATAGTGCTACACTACCTCCCTAGGTTGCATGCTACTATAGAGTCTGTCAATTCAAAGCATACTGAGCAGACACTTTGCAGGGAAACACGTACTTGGAGCCCTCAAATTTTAAAATTTGGACAGTGGACTAGGATCCAAGCACACAAACAGATCTAAGCAGTCAAAATAGAACACCCCCCCCCCCCCCACACTTAAGTTCGACATTGCCCTCAAATGGAGAAGAGGGAAGGATAAGGGGAACAATGTTACCAGTATGAACAGACTGCAGTGGGACTGGAAGGAGTGAAGAGAACTGGAAATGGGATCAGTCGGTACAAAGGCACAGCTAAAGGGAAAACAGAAGAACTCAAACACAAGACGTTAGGTCCAACTGTCAGCCCAATAGTACATCATCCAAAACAAAACAAAACGAAACAAACCAAAACCAAACTCCGGTCCAAAAGAAAGAAAGTACAAACGGGCGAGCGAGTACAGCCTACTCGATCTCGCTAAAGTCGATCTGCCGCATGAGGTCCCACCTAGTGGACCAGTGGTGCTCCTGAGGAGGGTGGGAGGACTGGAGCAGGTGCTCCTAGTACTCCATCATGTCCAGGCGCTCATCGAGGAATGCCATCCGCGACCAGTACTCAGCCTGGTGGGCGGTGTGCTGTTGGCGAACTGGTGCTGGTGGTCCATCAGCTGCTGGTTCTGGACCCCAAGCTGCTGAAACTGGAGCCCCATCTGAGAGAACTGATCCGTGAAGAAATCCATCGACGGAACAGAACCCGTCGACGGACCAGAAGGACCGGAGGAGGACTGGCCTCGCTCGGGTCTCCGTCGTGGCTGAAGATCCCCTGGTGGGGAGAGCGGGGGCTCCTGCATCTCCGCGTCCCAGGCCCCACCATCATGATCATCATCATCGTCGGCCTCATTCTCGCCGGTGTAGTCATCATCCTCCTCCTCATCATCATCCTCAGCCGCGTCCTCCTCGGAGGGCATGGACAACCCATCCACCCAGGAGCACCCGCCATCGGAGGCCAACAAAAGGGCATGGTGAAGCACCTCCCGGCTGAGACGGGCTGAGCCGCCCTGGTCCGTGGCGTCAGACATGCCCGTGAAGTCGATCTCCAAGTGGCGCGCCAGTTTGGTGATCAGGGGGCCACAAAAGAGGTAGTTGGGCTTCCCGTGGCATCTCGAGAAAGTGGTGGCCACAAAGGAACCCAAGTGGAGCATGTGGTACGGATCCCCCATCGAATACATCGCGTACAGCACCCGCTTCGGCAATTTGTGTGAACCGGTGGTGTTGGGGACGACCGAGCGGGTGAGTAGCAGGTTGAAGATGTGCCACTCCGGTCGGACAGTGGTGACAGACGTCTGGCCGGGATCAAAGTGCTCCTGCTCGAAGGCCGGGCGAGCGATGATGCGATAGAAGGCGGTCTGGTGCCAGTCCTGGGGGTGAGCGACCTCGAGCTCATGACGGGAGTAGGGGTGGTAATGGATGCCCAACTCGCGCGCCAACCCGTCAAGACTCATCTCTCGCGCGTACCTGCCGAGCTGGAAGGTGACAGCAGTGGGGAAGGCCCGGGGTGCCTTGCGGCGATGCTGAAGAGTGGTGTAGAAATCCCACACCAGCTCCGTGTACGTGGGCTCATTGATGCTCAGCAAAACGCGCCAATGCGGGTGGCTAATGATGGCGGAGATCTCCGGAAGTTAGTGGAGCTGGTGGAAAACGCCCCACTCCAAGTGGTGGTGTCGCTGGAGAGCCCTTGATCACCAGGTCAAACTGGGTAGCGTAGTCTGGGTGCAGGCGCAGGCCCTGCACAAAGGAGTGGTCGAGAGACATGATCCTGCAAAATCAACAACCCAAAGGTGGAGCCAAGAAATATTTCGTTAGGACCGCAAGAGTGGGTGCAAAGGTTCCCCCACACTTAAGGACCACTTAGGCTAACAGTTTAAGCACAAACTGGTTGAATCGCAAGCAACTCAACCGCAATCAAGGCAAGAATCTAACATAACCGACCAATTCAATCACACGGGCAGCACACACACATTAGCCATAGCCATTCATACTTAATGCATCCCTCACCCTATTCTAATTCAAGCATGCCAGACAAACACAGTTCTTGGTCCTAAAATCTACAGTTCGATTTTCCAGAAAAAGAACAGCTAACAAGAAATACACCTGGGAACTCAAGTAGAACTGTAGACGAGACGCGAAGAGATGGGTGAGGGACGCGAAACTGAGCTAAAAATGACCAGGGAAGCTCGTCGGAAAATCGGCCGGAAAGTCGTCGGAAAACCGCCGGACGGTCGCCGGAAAATGGCCTGCGACAGCGGCGGAGAAGCGGCCGGCGGCGACCAAAAAGGAGAGAGGGCTGAGGTCGGGTATTCCCACTTTTTGGCCCCAACACAGGGGGGGTCCCGGCCATGGCACAAAAATACTCGGTCATGTATTTTTGGCCATGACCGGGTATTTTCCCCTTTCGGCCAAAACTCTCTTTTTCTCATTTTTTTCGAACTTCCATGCACGAAAAACACCAAACCGAGGCAGATCAGATGACCTAAACGCACTACAGACACACAATTGACTCGACACAAGACCAAAACAACAGAAAAAGGGAAAAAGAAATGCAAACCGTGATGGGGTTGCCTCCCCACAAGCGCTTCTTTACCGTCTTTTAGCTGGACGCCAATGGCGGAACTAAGTGTCCGCGAGTTCCACCACCACTCCGACGTTCGACCTCGTCTCCCAAATAGAGCTTGAGACGATGACAATTTACTTTAAATGGTTCAGTTTGCGGGTTGGCAATCTCAATCGTACCATACGGGAACACCTGTGTGACCGTGAACGGTCCACACCACCGAGAACGGAGCTTTCCGGGAAAGAGCTTCAGGCGAGAGTTATAAAGGAGAAGTCGATCACCAACCTGAAACTCCTTCGGACCCCGCAACCGTGCATTGTGCAGGTGCTTAGTGCGCTCCTTATATAGCTTGGTGTTCTCATAGTCGTGATAACGCCATTCTTCCAGCTCCAACATCTGTAATTTTCGTTCAACACCTGCAACACTAACATCCAAGTTGAGCAGCTTAAGGGCCCAAAAGGCCTTGTGCTCTAGCTCCACTGGCAAGTGACATGCCTTTCCATAGACAAGCCGGTACGGAGAAGTACCAATTGGCGTCTTGTAGGCAGTCCTGTATGCCCAGAGAGCATCATCGAGCTTGGTGGACCAATCCTTGCGGGACTGATCCATCGTCTTCTCCAGGATACGCTTAAGCTCCCGGTTCGTTAGCTCGGCCTGGCCACTTGTTTGAGGGTGATAGGCCACAGACACCTTATGAGTCACACCATAGCGAGACAGTAACTTATCAAACTGGCCCTAGAAATGGGTTCCTCGATCGCTTATGATGGCTCTAGGTGTCTCGAACCGGGAGGATAGCTGCTTCAAAAAATCACAAACACGTCTAGCATCATTAGTGGGCAAAGTTTGCGACTCAGCCCACCTAGAGACGTAGTCCACAGCAACCAAGATATAAGTATTGCCAAAGGATGGAGGGTAGGGGCCCATGAAGTTGATACTCCATACATAAAAAAATTCACAGGTTATAATCACATTCTGGGGCATCTCATCAGGGCAGAGATGTTACATGACCTCTGGCATCTGTCGCACCTGCGTGCGAAGGCGTCTGCGTCCTTGAAGAGCGTGGGCCAATAAAAGCCCGATTGTAGCACCTTCCTCGCCGTGCGGTTTCCTCCGTGGTGACTGCCAGTAGGTCCTTCATGGCAGTGACATAGAATGTCCTCCATCTCACTTTCCATAACACAACGACGGATGATCCCGCCGGCTCCGATCCTGAAGAGATGGGGGTCATCCCAGAAGTAATGCTTCAGGTCGGAGAAGAATTTCCTCTTGGTGTGAGTTGTCATCCCCTTGGGCAGCTGCTGGCCCACCAGATAATTCGCAAAATCGGAGTACCAAGGGGTGAAACTCTCCACCAAGCACATCATCATCAGTCTCTCATCTGGGAAAGAGTCGTTGATCTCCTCCTCGAGGTTGTCCGCAGGTGGTGCATCCAACCGGGAGAGGTGATCAGCTGCAACATTTTTAGCTCCCTTCTTGTCCAGAATCTCGATGTCCAACTCCAGCAATAGTAAGATCCATTGTATGAGCCTAGGCTTGGCATCTGCCTTGCTCATCAGGTATCGAATCAGGGAGTGATTTGTGTACACGGTCACATGGGACAAGACCAGATAAGGACGAAACTTGTCGAAGGCAAACACCACCGCGAGCAGCTCCTTCTCCGTGGTGGTGTAGTTCTCCTGGCATCATTTAGGGTCTTTGAGCCGTAGTAGATAGGTCAGAAGTGTTGATCTCGCCTCTGCCCCAAGACAGCTCCAACAGCAAAGTCACTAGCATCACACATCAGCTCAAATGGTAGGGACCAGTCAGGAACAACCATGATAGGAGCATGGGTAAGCTTCTCCTTCAAAGTCGTGAAAGCCGCTATGCATGCATCAGTGAACTGGGAGGAGGCATCGTTCTCGAGGAGCCTGGTCAAGGGCAAGGCGATCTTCAAAAAATCCTTGATGAACCGCTTGTAGAACCCCGCATGGCCTAGAAAACTCCGGATCCCCTTAACAGATGTAGGACGAGGCAGCTTACTGATGATCTCGATCTTTGCTCTGTCCACCTCAATCCCCATCTTGGAAATCTTATGCCCCAAAACTATGCCTTCGCGAACCATGAAGTGGCACTTCTCCCAACTTAGTGCCAGGTCGGTCTCTGCACACCGTTTAAGGACGAGTTCCAGGTTGTGGAGACAATGAGAGAATGAGTCTCCATAAACCGAAAAAGTCGTCCATAAACACCGCCAACCAGTCGGTCAAAGATGGCGAGCATGCATCGCTGAAAAGTGGCGAGGGCATTGCATAGCCCGAATGGGATCCTCCGGTAGGCAAATGTGCCGAAGGGGCAGGTCAAAGTGGTCTTCGCCTGGTCCTCCGGTGCAATGGGGATCTGGAAATACCCGGACATCCCATCCAAGAAACAGTAGAACTCATGCCCTGCCAGTCTCTCCAGCATCTGATCAATGAATGGCAATGGGAAATGGTCTTTCCGAGTGGCATCGTTGAGACGCCTGTAGTCGATGTAGACACGGTACCCAGTCACCGTGCGCATCGGGATGAGCTCATTCTTCTCGTTGGGCACCACGGTCATTCTACCCTTTTTGGGCACCACCTGGGTGGGACTGACCCACTCGCTGTCTGAAATGGCGAAGATGATCCCCGCGTCCATCAGCTTTACTATCTCTGCGCGAACCATAGCCTCCAGGTTCGGTGTCAATCTCCACCGAGGCTGTCTCACTGGCAGCATCTCATCCTCAAGCAATATCCGGTGGGAGCAGAAGGAGGGGCTGATCCCTCGGTTATCAGTGATCTTCCACGCTAGGGCTCGCTCATACTACTTCAGCAAGGCCACCAGTCTGACCTTCTGCTCGGGTGTGAGGGTCGAGCTAATGATGAATGGAAGCTTATTCCCCTCCCGGAGAAATGCATACTCCAAGTGAGGAGGGAGGGGCTTGAGCTCCAGCTCTGGTGGCTCCTCCAAGGAGGTGGTGATGCGAGGCGAGGATGAGATCGGCTTGAACAACCTGTCGCCCTCCGGCAATGCGCCACTCTCCAGCGCGGCAAACTGATCCTCCAGCTGTGGCTCCTGTGATGCCTGCTCACCTAGCAAAATACAATGCTCAAGGGCATCGTCAGTACCCGCACTCGTTATGGCGAGTGCGGTTTCAAAATCAACAAGCATATCACAGTAATCTAAGTCATCATGCAAATGGGAGTGCTTCCCATTCTCAGACACAGAAAAAGTAGCATGTTCATCCGAGCCCGCAATTTCAGTTTACCACTATGCACATCAATAAGCGCCTTGGCGGTGGCGAGAAATGGTCTACCCAAAATCAAAGGCACATCCACATCCTCATTTATATCCAGAATAACAAAGTCAACAGGATATGTGAATGCACCTACATTAACAAGCAGATCCTCTACGATACCCCTAGGATGCACAATGGAACGGTCAGCTAACTGAATGCTCATCCTAGTAGCTCTAGGTTCACCTAGGTCTAGCTTTTTAAAAAATTTGTAGGGCATGACATTTATGCTAGCGCCTAGGTCCGCCAAGGACTTTCCTACATGCATGCTGCCAATAACAAGAGGGATAGTAAAACTCCCTGGGTCTTTACGCTTCTCAGGTAGCTTGTTCTGCAAGATAGAAGAACACTCCTCGCTTAGCATCTGTCGAAAGATCCCCAAGTTTCTTCTTGTTGGTGAAGAGATCCTTCATGACCTTTGCGTACTTGGGCATCTTCGACAGTGCCTCCACGAATGGCATGCTGATGTTGACCTGCTTCAACATTGCCATGAACTTGGCAAACTCAGTCTCCAGCTTATCTTTATGTAGGCGAGTGGGGAAGGGAAGCTGGGGTACATGCTCCTTAACCACTGGTTGTGGCTTGGGAGCAGGTGCTTCTTTTTCCATCCCCACTTCTGCATTGTCAGCCGAAAGTGTTGAAGCAGGTGGTGGCTCTTCTTGCCCAGTCTGGGCATGAGAGGTGGACTTGCCACTCCTAGTAGTGATGGCATCCAACTGCTGGTGCTTGTGAGGCTCACGAGGGTTCGGAATGGTGGTGGCAGGCAGAGTCCCCGGTGCTCTGGTAGTATTTTGGTGAGCTACGCCACCAATCTGATTATGTAGATCTTGCAAAATGGCACCTTGGTTCCTCTGTCCTGCCTCCAGTGAGGCTATATTCTGGTTCATCCTCGTGAAATTCGCCTAGCTGGTGGTCATGAATGCCTGCAAAATATTTTTCAGCTCCGTCATTTGATTATCTGGAGCTGCATCTGCTGGTGGCTGGGCATACCGACGCTGGGGCTGCTGAAATGGTTGCCCTTGCCTAGGCTGGTAAGGCTGCTGCTATGGAACTGGCCCCTGTCTGGCATGGAAAGGCTGCCTCTGCCAAAAACCACCAGCTGGTGCTGGGAAACCAGGTGGTTTGGTGGTGTTACAATTCCAAGAAAAGTTGGGATGCTGGCGCCACCCCTCATTGTATGTATTACTGTATGGATCGAGGCGCCGAGCATTGGCGATGAAGTCCAACTACTCTTGTGGGGTGGAGGACTCTCGCATAGCCTGGCAGTCTTCCACCAGATGGTTAGAGCTCTCACACCACTGGCACTACGCAATTGAGGGTCCGACCAATCCTCTGCCCGGAATAAGACTATTGGGCTGCTTCAGTGTCTGGACCAACTCGGACACCTCCCGCTCTAGCACGGATCTGGCCTCCATGGCATGCACACCACGATCCCTGGAACTCCTGCTTATGGTGCTCTTCCCCCAGGAATGATCCTTGGCAGCCAGAGTACTAATCATCTGATTCAGTTTGGGAGGAGTCTTGGTGAGAATATCCCCTCCTGGACATAGGGACTCGATCACCCTCTGGCTCTTTGGGGTCAGGGAGCTGTAGAAATTCTCCACTGTAAATGCATCACTAAAACCATGATGGGGACACTGCCAGAAGAATCCCGAGTACCACTCCCATGCATCACGTAGTGACTCATCTGGCTCCTGGTGAGTGATCTCCTGCTGAATCTCTGTAGTCTTCAATGCCGGATAGTACCTATGCACGAATTTGTTGGCCAGATCGTCCCATGAGGTGATGGACAATGGGGGTTGGGTCTCTAACCACCTCTTCGCATGTCCCGCCAGAGAATGGGGGAAAAGGTGGAGGCGGATCGCATCATCGGGTACACTATTCATCTTGAACCCATTTGTCAGCTGCAGGAACTGGGAAAGGTGCACCCTCGCCTCTTCATCCTTCAAGCCATGGAACTGGATAGAGGATGTAATCAGTTGGATCTAGCATGGCTTGATGTCAAAATTGTTCGCTGGAATAGGCGGGTATAGGATGACAGGGCGGATATCAGTGACCCATGGAGTGTAGTAGTACTCCATGGTAGGACCCGGCGGTGGTGGTGGATGCTGAGCCCCATCGGGTTGGGGAGCTCCGTTGTTGGCCAGGATTTGATTCACCGGGGGAACCTGGAGAGGCATCCCCTGGGGCAGGTTTTGTCCACCGTTCATCTCGTACTCGTCCTCAGAATCGCTGCTCAAGTGGCCGTCTATGCACTCCTCCGTAGCCAGTCTTGTTCATTGTTCTCTCCTACGTTGGCGACAAGTGCTTCAAGCTCTGCGTCCAACGGTAGTAAGCCTCCTGACTGGCTACGGGTCATGCACAATCTGCACACACCCAAACAAGCAACCAGTGAAGGCACAAGTGGGACAAAGCAAACAAACAATGCAAAAACGAAAAGCTAAATTAACAGAAACCACGTTTCTTCAACAACCTAGTCGTCCCCGGCAACGGCGCCAAAAACTTGACTCGCCTTTACCATCACACTAGAAAATGCCCAAGTATAACCACTCACTAGAGCGTAGTATAGCGAGTTTGGGTTTTAATGTCAACCCGGGTCCTAAGTGTGCTGACTACTCCGGATATTCTTATTATTTAGCAATGAGAATGTAGTGGAGGTCTTTGTAAACAAACAAGCAAAGCAGGAAACAGTTGTTTTCAAGTTGAGAGAGGTCACCCGGATATGGTTCCCCCTAGACTACAGTTAAACCGAACTGTAATTCACCAAGTTCAAATTCAAAGATAGTTATACTGCGGGAGGTTCTTAAACAGTCTGCACTCTCGACTAAAGGTCTCCAGGCCCTCTCAATCTGAGTCTCCAGTGGGCGACTAACCTCCACCGGAGTAAACAGATTGAGGCCCTAACGAACAAAACATCCTCTACTGGAGCAAATCCAGTACAGAATAGTGAATTGACTCCTCGACTAAAGTCGTCAATTCACTACCTTCAATCAAGGGTACTCTATCAACCTAGGCAGATATTATCTCTCTAGGTCAAAGCAGAAACGATAGGAATGTGATCAGGATTCATGTCATTCATCAAATCAAACCTCAATTGAATATAATCAAACTAATGAATTCATACTTGGGTTGATACAATCAGACCTAACATACAAATCTAGGGTTCTCCATACCCAGATGATTGAGGAAGTTACTCCATGGAGAGAGAAGCAAAAGCTAGCTCAGATGCAGAAATCATGCTGTGAAGGATGGGTTTCTGCTTCTGGTCGTCAATCGACACTTCTCCAAGTGTTGGCCAAGCTCCAATGGTGATGAAAATCGATCTAAAGCACTTGGGAAATCTGGTTCGTCGCTTTCTCTCTAGGTATGGTTTTCTTTCTCTAAAACTCGGAACCCTTCAATTTTGCCACTCTTTTCCCTTAAGAAACAGCCATTCGCGATCCCCGGTTCGAATCCCCGGTCGGGTATTTCAGGTGCCCAGCCGGGGTTGTTGAAACGCCCCGCATCGACAGGGAATTAATCCCGGATCGAGGTCAAGAATACCCGATCGGGGATTTAAGCACTCCGGCCGGGACCCCTCCTGGGAATCCAGCTTTCCCCGACCGCTCCTTGCCCTGTTACCCGGCTGGGTATTTCCCTTCCTGGCCGGGTATTTTGACCTTCCAGCTCTTTCATGCTCCAATGGTCCCCTTTTTGCCCGAAACTCGATTCCTCGCCTCCACGTCAACGCCAAGTCCTGAAATGTGACATAAACACACAACCTAGCGTGAGATCGGCTTAAAACACGAGAATCAACATCTCAAATGGCTCAAGAATGAAGGTAAAAATATGTGCAATTAACAGTCTTTCATTTATGCACTGAGGCCTCAACTTGACACAGATGCTAATGCAGCGAGAGATTGGTAATTGGTTGGCTTTATCATTCATGGCCATCTCGGAGAGGGGAAGAAGGATGCGACGAGGCTGGCAACGTAGACGGAGGAAGTGAGCTGCAGCTGGCTGTCGAATTTGCTGTAATTGCTGATCTTGGTTATCCTGTTTCATCTTCGTGGAAGAACTTTCTTTCAGGATCTGCACCATTGAAGTCATCACTCCTGCTTCAGTGGCCATGTATGATAAGCCAACCGTCATGGTTACTTGCTAATGAGCTTGATCTTGAATATTGGTGAAGGAATACTCTGTACATATACTTTCATTGGCTGCGGTAGCAGGGGGCGGGATACGATCACTTCCCCTTATGGAGTTGTGAGATTCACAATCAAGGGCATTTTGGGTATGACAAAAAACGAATTTATTAATTAATTTTTTTTTGTATTAATTAAAGATTGGGAATAAAAAAACCCATATTAAATACATACTTATTTTAAATTTAAATCCTACAATAAATATAACTCTCTCTCTTCCTTTTCTAGCTGCCACACCACTCCGACCGACAAATTTTCTCCGGCGAAATCCTTGAATAAGACTCGCTCCGGCCACCTGCAAAAAATTCCCGCTCCATTAGTGCGCTAGTGGTACGCTACCGCTACCTTTGGTACCACTACCAGAACAGCGGTACCACTACAATCTGGTAGTTGGTAGTGGTAGAGTACCACTATCATTTGGTACCACTATCGTCTGGTACCTGATAGTGATAGCGTACCACTATCATTTGGTGCCATTACCTGGTAGTGGTAGGTACCAAATGGTAGTTGTACGATACCACTACCTGCTACAAGATGGTAGTGGTGGCGTACTACTAGATCTTGTACCACTATCAGAAGAAAACCACTCGGAAAAAAAAATTAGATCTAAAATCCAAAACTCACAGATCTGAAAAATGAAGGGGAGGAGAGGAAGAGTATAGTGCCAGAGGGACTCATACTGAAAGAGGCAAGGAGAGGAGGCATGGCGGCGGCGGCAGAGGGTGAGGGAGGCGGAGGATTGCGGAGGCGGCGCCGGTGGAGGGCTCGGCAGGGGGTGAAGGGAGGCGGAGGGTAGCTCGACAGCGACGATGGAGGGCGCGACAGGGGTGGAGGGAGGCGGCGGCGGCGGCTGTGAAGGGCGACGACGTTGGAGGGTGGCGATGCCGTCTGTCTGCTAGAGAGGAGGAGGGAGAGAGGGAGGAGTTAGGGTTTTATGTATTTATATGGGAGGGGAGAGTGATTGGGTGTGGTAATATTTTTTCCTTCCAAAAATACCCTTATTTTAATCCTAACCATCAATTTGAAAAAAAGAAGAGAGAGACAGGTTAGAGAGTATATCCAATGGCTAGGAAGTAAGTTCTGAATCTCATAACCCCTATAGGGGAAGTGACGGTATCCCAACCCCAGTAGGAGAGATCATAGTCACTGCCTACACGTGGTGAACCGAGGAACATGCGCAACTTTGACAAATTTGATTAGGCCACGCGACCACCTTCATTTTCTTAAGGGAAAAAATGAAATTTTGATATAATTAATATTTAGAACAAAGTTAGGATGGAAAGTTGAAACAAAAATACTTTCTTCTAGTTTAGATTTCTAAAAAATATTGTTATTGTTGTTATTAGTGTTAAATGTCAAAACTCAAAAGTCACCTTGATGGTTATTGATTAATTTGCTCATTTTTGAGATGGCAGCCTTGGGCTTTCAAGGTAGTTTTGAACTCGATGTAATTTTAATTTAATCATAATATAAGTCTGTCAAAAGCGAACTTATCATTATTGTTTATATAACAAATAATGGAACGATAGCAACCATAAAAATCAAGGATTTGAAAAACCGCACTACTGAAAAAATCAGTCGTAAAGTATTTTATGCTGAAAATGTAGTTTAATAATGGTTTAACCGTTTCATATCGCTAGTTATCATCTACGAATTTTATTTTCAATAGGAGATTTCTGTAGTTTAATGGTGCTCCAACCGTTTCATATCGCTAATTACCATCCATACCCAAACTATGGAAGTGAGGTTTGAGCGTTCAATCGAATTGGGCCTGGATGTAAACTCATCTGAAGCCTATAACCTACCTTAACCGCCTTTCTCTGGTGGCACGAGCCTAATTGAAACTATAATAACATCCATCTGGAATTTGGAACTGGAAGGAAAGCAGTTTTTACCAAGTACGAGTTTCGCGAACGGGCGTGGGGATATTTCGTAATTTCATTTTCCAAGCCACAAGTCCACAACACAATCTATCCCCAATCTCACCAAAAACCCTAGCTCCTTCTGCTCTCTTCCTTCCCTTCTTCCATGGAATCCGTCGTCGAGGAAGCTACCAATCCACAGTTCCATCTCTCAGATCCCTCTCCTCCGCCGGGAAACTTGGCTCTGGACACTGCCGAGCCGCCTTCTCCTGAAAAGCCGCCCCAATCTCGCGACGCGTATCCCGCTGCCATTGGCAATAATGGTCAGATCGAGTTCCCAAAGCCTAGGCTCGACTTCACCAAGCCTCTCCTGTCCGAGAATGGCGTCACCAAAACCAACAGCGGCGATAAGGACTTCTCCGGCGGTGAAGAGGAGACGACGAGCCGTCGCAAGCGGAGGAGCCGCTGGGACCCGCAGCCGGACGGAAGCGGTGGAAATCAGGCGGCGGATGGAGGCGAGAGCAATAACGGTAGCAGTAACAATAACAATGAAGCCGGGAGTGGCACTCGGAAGAGGAAGTCGAGGTGGGCGGATGATGAGCCCAAGCCTGTGATTCAGCTCCCTGATTTTATGAAGGATTTTACTGGAGGTATTGAATTTGACCCTGAAATCCAGGCTTTGAATGCTAGGCTCCTCGAGATTAGCAGGATGTTACAGTCTGGTACGTCTCAGTCTGGTTTGCCGTTGGATGATAGACCTGAAGGAGCTAGGTCTCCTTCTCCTGAACCAATTTATGATAACATGGGAATTAGGATCAATACTAGAGAGTATAGGGCCAGGGAGAGGTTGAACAAAGAGAGGCAGGAGATTATTTCACAGATCATCAAGAAGAATCCTGCGTTTAAGCCTCCTGCTGACTACAGGCCCCCGAAGCTTCACAAGAAGCTCTACATACCGATGAAGGAGTACCCAGGGTATAACTTTATTGGATTGTGGCACTCTTGGCCTCCCAGGTCTCTCTTTTCTGTTTCGTTTCTGGGCAGGTTTTTTGCGGCCTCACTCTGTCGCTGTACTTTTTTGCTTTTCTGGGAAGTTGGGTTCAGTTGCTTGTGAACCCCTCTTCCTTTGACTCTTGTTTCGATTTTGGTTCGTTTTCCTTTAATTCAATCATCATTATCAAAAAAAAAAAAAAACTTTATTGGATTGATTATTGGACCTAGAGGCAACACGCAGAAAAGAATGGAGAGGGAAACGGTGCTAAGATTGTAATTCGAGGGAAAGGGTCGGTGAAGGAGGGCAGGTTGCAGCAGAAGAGGGATTTAAAGCCGGATCCGTCTGAGAATGAAGATTTGCATGTTTTGGTCGAGGCAGATACTCAAGAGGCCTTGGAAGCTGCTGCTGGCATGGTTGAGAAGCTGTTGCAACCGGTTGACGAGGTTCTGAATGAGCATAAGAGGCAGCAGCTTAGGGAACTAGCTGCTTTGAATGGTACAATTAGGGATGAAGAGTATTGCCGGTTGTGTGGTGAGCCTGGACACAGGCAGTATGCTTGTCCATCCCGGACTACAACATTTAAGAGTGATGTGCTTTGTAAGATTTGTGGTGATGGTGGACATCCTACTATTGATTGTCCTGTTAAGGGAACAACTGGGAAGAAAATGGACGATGAATACCAAAACTTCTTGGCAGAACTGGGTGGGACTATGCCTGAGTCCTCGAATAAACAAACTGCTACCTTGGCTTTGAGGTCAAGTGGATCTGGAAGCAATCCTCCATGGGCTAGCAACACTGGGGGTATTGGCAGTGCGAATCAAGCTGGACTAGGAGCCACTGATGGTAAATCGACAAAGGAATATGATGATACCAATCTTTACATTGGCTACTTACCTCCTACTTTTGATGATGATCGTTTGATCCAGTTATTCTCTGCATATGGTGAGATTGTAATGGCAAAGGTAATCAAGGATAGGGTCACTGGGTTGAGTAAAGGGTATGGTTTTGTCAAGTATTGTGATGTTCAAATGGCTAATTCGGCAACTACTGGCATGAATGGAGCTCGTGTTGAAGGTCGGACCATTGCTGTGAGGGTTGCGGGTAAGCCTCCTCAACCTAGTGTTCCTCCTGGCCCTCCTGCATCCAGCATGCCCACATGCCCTGTCTCAAGTCAACCAGTTGGTGCCTATCCATCCCAGCAGTTCACCCCTTGTGGTCCTCTTCCACCTGCTCCTCCAGGAAACTATGCTGCTCCTCATCCAAGCTATGGAGGGCCTCCTGTTCCTTGGGGACCACCTGTTCAGTCTCCCTATGCTCATTATCCTCCACCTCCTCCTAGTTCGAACATGTATCCTCCTCCTCCTCCCCCTCCTGGACACCCTATGGCACCTTATGGCACGCAATATCCTCCACCAGTGCCTCCGGCTCCGGGTGCTCCTAGTCCAACTGTGACTCCTGAAGCTCAACAAAGTTACCCACCAGGGGTTCCATCGGAGAACCACACTTCTGCTCCGCCACGTGCATCATCTAACTTCTATGGGAATGTTCCACCATTGCAACCAGTTTATGCAACAGTTTCTCTAGGTTACTCATCATACTATAGTGCAGTTCCTCCCCATCCGGCTGCGCCTATGCCAACAACTGATCACTCCCAGGGGATGAGCAATTTACCTTGGGCACCGAATCCACCACAACCACCACTTCCAGGAGCTTCCGCTGGAGAGAAAACGAACTATGGAGCTGATGCTGAGTATGAAAAGTTCATGGCAGAGATGAAATGATGGTCTTTTCGTGTTACTGGTACCTATTTGTCAAGAGGTATGTTCTCGTCTGTAATTTTATGTGTATTAAAACATGTGCATGTAACTGATAACTGTTCACTTGGATGTAAAATCACACTTTCCTGACCTTCCAAATGACTGCAAGAAAGTACACTTGGAGTGAGCCTAGTTATCATTTAACTCAAGTTAAAATTCCTCTTTTTTTTTTTGTATAACTGCAGCACAAACACCTGTGTTCTTATAGCTAGTGGCAAATTTATATCCGTAGGAGTCCCAATTAGTGTAAATTGATTAAATTTCAACTTCTCCATTCCTTCTACTTTTCAAAAGGTAGAAAAAATAGAATTCTCTGAAGTTTTGTGGTACTATTAGTGGTTGTCATAGTGCCTCTTTCAGTGAAGAGATTGAGAATCGAGGTGCTTCACATTGACTTGGTGTGCACAATGTTTGTAGGTGTACTATAATGTTTTTATGCTTCTCTTGGACTTGGACTCTCAATTGACTGTACTATTGATGCTTAAAGGGAGATCATTATATGAGTTTAGTGTACAACTGAGAATCAGTGAATTTTCGGTTAATGATAAAAAACTTAGTTACACATTCTGTTAGCATGATAAATAATAATGCACCTTCATATTTGCTTATTGCTCTCGGTCACATATATCACTATATGATTATAGCGCAATGTTCTTTCTTTGTACACTTCTTAACCATTTGCTTTTGTCGTTATTGGATAATTTTTTCCAGGCCTGATGTTTCTTGGAGCAACCTGATTTCTTACATCTTGCCATGACTTTGACGTTTGGGACTCACATCTTTAACCTTGCTGTACTGTTATGACATTTGCAGAGATTTGGGCTGCTAGTTCAATCCATAGCCTCCCATATCAGGGACCCATCGGAGTTTTGTTGATGTTCCTCACTGTTTTTGTAGGACTTGATCGTTATATTCTAGTGGATAATGGTGCTTTGATATTATGCTTTCATTTGCTAATCTTTCCCTTAGTGCCTCATTTCAAAATTATTATGGAAGTTGGAGACAGGATCCTACTGTTGTGTTTGTGGCCTACAGGTTGTTTACATTTGGACTCTGATCTCTGTCATACTTCCTATGTTAAGCTCTCAATATTTTGTTTTCTTACTGCTCCCAACTTTTCTTGGGCTTTGCGTTCCTTCGAGGCATTTGAAGGTATATAAGCATTCCCAACTCGAGTTGCAGGTCCTTTCTCAGTGGATTCAGCCGTCGAAGAAGATGATGCAGCTTGGGAAAATATTGGATCATTGCGTTTTTTTCTTCTTGATATTTTCTGACCCTCTGTTCTAACCCCTTGTATGTGAGCTGGTCAGGAATTGTTGAAAACTGGTGAAGGAATTTGTTGCCAGCCAGCAAAGACTCACTCTGGACTATGTCAAAGGAGATTATGGGGTTGGCTATCGGCTATAGTGTTATCCGCGGAAAGTGTTGTCAAAGAGAGTTGGGTCATTTTCTCTTAATCGAACACCGTAACTGACATTGGTAGGCACCTATAAAATAGGGTGATCATGTGAACTGGAACTGCTGTAAATTTGTGTTCTTTGTTTTGAATTGTCGTCCTGCGACTTGAATCGCGTTATGAAATAGCCCTACTGTTCAAGGGTTTGGTATGCCTTTTTGCCGGACGGTAGCATATGTGCATTTGATTTGATTGGTTTCTTATTTGCTTCTGTGTGTTTGATTGCTTTTATGCCTCTGGTTCGTGTGTTCAGATTGGCCGTGGTTGCTATGGCTACCTTACGACCGAGTTAGTGCTTATGGTAAAACCGGGTTGTCTACTTGATTTGTTCTCCCTCCTCGAGAAAGCGCGGATCTGGTTGCAAAATTAGCTAGCCACTTCGACTTGATTGAGTTCTAAAATATATCAGTTCGCCATAATCACAAGGTTTCTTACATCAAAGACAATTACATCAAAGACAATCCAAGTCTGTGGTCTAGAGTAGAAGGGGTCGTTTGAAGAATATGAGTTTAAATTTACAGATTGTCAACAATTTAAAAATTCTAATTCTCCAAATTGTTGAAAACATATTTTAAAATGTTTATTGTTTGGTAACTGTGACTGTTAATTAAAATAAAAAATTTAATTTTATATTAAATAAAATTTGTATCCTTAATAAAAAAATTAGAGTGGTTCAAGAAATATTAAAAACTTTGTTGATAGATATAGTTCATGTGATAATAAATAGAAGTAAGAGAAAACTAGGAGAAAAAACAATCTCACGCATCAAGATATAAAATCTCTCTGATTATGAGAGATTTGATATTCGCACATTTTAGAGATTTGAAATCTCTAAAGCTAGAATCCATAATATAGAAAGCAACAAAAAAAACATAACTTTCTACAAAATCTACGAATTCAGTGAATCCAAGTCCTGAATCCTGTTCTCCAAACGACCCCTAAGACGAGAGAAAAGCATAACTACAAAAGTATATTGGGTGAATAAGGAGGATGATACTAAAGGGAGGAAAATAAATAAAAATGAAGTAATCTCGGGATAGGTTCACATCCTTAAGTCTCAATGCTTAAGAAGTTCCTTGAGTGAATTCAGATCATTAGATGGGTAATTGTTAGCGGTAATTGTTAGTTATTGGTAGGGGCGTACATGGGTCGGTTGGTTCGGGTTTAAGTATTTTAATCACCCGACCCATGCACTACGGTTTGGGAATTATCAAACCCAAACCCACCCAAAAAATTTTAAACCCTATGGTTTGTTTCTAATTGGGTTGGGTCGGGTTGACGATATTTATAAATAAAAACCCAACCCAACATAAAATATATAATTATTATACACCATAAAAATATTTTATAACTAATTAAAATTTCAAACAAATAAACCGAGGTGAAAGGTATCAAAATTCACAAATGTTGTTTGAGTTTTAATAAAATGTGATTTACTTCAACATATGTCTAGTTTTTTTTCACGATATTTGTTGAAATAGGCTAAAAAGGTTATAAACAAATGCATCCATAATATGTTATTCTATAAAAATTGTATACAAGAAAAATGATTATGTGAATCATAATTATATTCAATTTATGTCTAAACTTTAAGTCGAAGAATGCATTAGATTAGGGAGACCATGATAGAAAAACATGGCGAAATATCTTAATTTTCACATTAGTATGACTATATACGACGTAAATATTTTTTAGATACGAACTCATACTAATAGTTGGAACACGGGTTGGGTCGGGTTCTACGGGTTGTGTAATCCAAAATCCAAACCCAACCCAAAAGAGGCGGGTTGCACAAAAGAAAACCGTCACCCAACCCAAAACCTTCGTTTTAGCGATAAATACGGGTGGGTTGGGTCGGGTTGGACGGGTGGGTCGGTTTGCGGGTGTGTTTGTTCACCCCTAGTTATTGGTTAGTTAAGGGTAATTAAGGTATTTTAATTGAGCTAATTAATTTAAATTTATATCATCCGTGAGAATTAGGATGAGTGGGCCGATTTATAGGGTGAGTCGCGTTAGGGTTTTATTCTCCAGTGCAAAACTTCCCCGATATAGAGGCCTCTCTTCGGCGTCTTCAGCGGCCGGAAACGGTGGTCTCCTCGCAGCCGGGCTATTCAGACGGACGAAGAGGAAGCTGCAGACCTCCATCCGTCTGCGTCTGTTATTGTGAATAATGAATATGCTATTTCAGAGACAAAGAGTGTCCCAAATCATGGAGTGGTGTTCCTTATATATCAAAATGGCCAAGGAGGAAGAGAAATCAGAAGGCAACTCGTCTATGTAGCCATCCATTTTTTAATGGTGGTTTAGGCCAACTCGTATTGGTTAGTTAAGGGCAATCGTCCACTTAGCCATCCATTTTTTGGAATAATCAAAAGTTCATGTCCCTGCGACTTTTCGTCAGCTAATTAATGGTGGTTCCTCAGCGGAGGTGATCACGTTCAGGATGGTGGTTCCTGCTCGATGATAGGTTACGTATATGATTTAGAAGTTTAAGTTTTTCATTATGTCGTTGAGTATGGTATGAGGTTTACCTTAAAAAATGATGAGAAATCGTTAACAATGTTATCGTAAAGTAATGATGAGTATATTGAAATTGTTAGTAATTTAATTTCTAGTCATTGTAAACATTCTATGATTTGCGTAAAAAAATTACAAGATATCGTTAATACTGATGTCGCATATTTTTAACAACTATACAGAAAAATGATAATAACGATATTGCATACTATTAATGATACATCGCATAAACGTTGATAATGTTACCTTACATAGGTAATAATTTGTAAAGAGTTATAACTAACACATTGTACGGTTATTAACGATTGAATTTCATCATTATTAGTGATTTTCCTTACATTTTCAATGAAACACTAATTAGATTAATAATTTTCATTATTAACGGTTAGAGGTCATTTTATGTTAACATTTTTTATATACTTTTGAACGAAATACCACAATCATATGAAAGTCTTGGATGATATTTGATACGTACCATTAAGTCCGAATATTATTAATGTGTGCTTGTTTTCAATGAAATACAATTTTATTATCAATGATTTGTTGTACCGTTATTAACGGTTTGGTTCTGGATCGTGAATATTGGTTTGCTTGACTTATATTTTGCACCACCATCAATTAACGTTTTTTTTAACTGAATCACAGGTGCAGTATGTCACAAGTGTTGAAGATGTTGAAAATAATCATTGTGCTTTATGATCGCTGAGAAATACAGTGTAAAACAATATCAATTGATCTCAAAATATTAATAATGTCCGTGGAAGTCCTTGTAAAATTCCATGATTGACTAGTTATGAACATGACGTATAAACGCGAATCGTTAATAAATATATTGTAAAACAGTGGCGTGTGGCTTAGCCCTCCTCCGATCCAAAGCTAGTATAGTACGTATGAAGTTTCCGATTTTAGATGTTCGACCCAATAATATTTAAAAGTCAATCCAATGTTATTTAATAATATGATTTTGTGTAACTTGAAAAATGGTCTAGATGAATATATCCATACCAATATTCTAAATTTAGACTAAAAATTCAAGCCCCAATAATTTTTATTTGAACAGAATAAAATAAATATTGAAACCAAAAAGCCTTACACGTAAAAGACTAAAAGTGTAAAGTTTAATTGAAATTAAAAAAAAACCTTAATCTCCCAGGTATCTGTCAGAACTCAAAAACATTTCCCAGTTCCCCAAAATACATATTAGAACGAGCAGAAGAACCAACCCGAAACAAATTCCTCCGCTAGTTCGCCGGACGCTGATTTCTTTCCTGTATGTTGATGAAAAAATATTTACAAACTTGTTTAGTAAGCATTTAAATTGCTTGAGTTGAGTGGTGCACTAGATCCTAAAAGTTCTTTCCGGTCTTTTGATGAAATATTTACAAACTTGGTCAAGAGTTTACCCTCTAGATTTTGAAGGCTATTAGATGCATTCTTTGAAGAATAATCTGTGATAGTATGCCGCTCATGTGGTTCATAGTTATGAATATGAAGTTTTTTCCCTTGCAAAATTACTAGAGAAGCTAGTGGAAACAAAGATGGATACACAATACTAATTAATTTGTCGGTTGATTTGTCTAATGTTGACCCAGCTCGTTTCAACGGCTAATATGGAGATAACATTTTCTGCAATAAACCATGTGAAAAATTATTTACGCAACAAAATGCGCGATGATTTTCTCGCTGATTGCTTAACTATTTCCTTTGTAAGAGAGTATGTTATTGGTATGGATGAAGACTCCATGATTTGATGAATTCGCTAAATTAAAAGACCGTCATGTACAATTGACACTGTAGTGAAAACTATAGTCATTATTTATTTTTTGTTTACGGTATCTAATTTTCTATTCAAATGCGGCCCAGTGCTCTACTTAGTTCTGGATCCGCCGCTGTTGTAAATCAAGGATAATGTTATTCAAACAGTTAATGATGATATGGTATAATTTTAATAGTTCCTTCATAGGCGTTGTGGGCAAAAATGTAAATTGTTAGCAAATGAAATAAAATCATTAATAATGTAATCATAAAGTATTGATAAGTATATTGAATCGTTAATAATGATGAAGTATATCAATAATAAGCGGGACAAACTACAACCATAAAGCGGGACTCTCCCGCTCTCGTCTGAACAAGAGACTGCTAATCGGAGCCCAGCTATGGAAACACACACGGATATGCAACTGGACACAACGCAGACTTGTTCAAACCCGTTGGCACTGATGACTAAAGAGACAGGTTCTGGGCCGATCGTCGTTCCAGGGGAGACTCAGATTGCTACGGAAACAACAACTGCTACTATGCCTGTATCTGGATCTCTACCACAGCGGACGACCTCCTATGTTGTGGCGGTGACAGGGGGAACCCAGCTCCCAAAGCCCCCTGTCTCACAATGGATTCCAGTCGGTGAACAAGACCTTATACCGGGTTCATTTCAGGGGGAGACGGAACTGAAAAATTTCAGATAAATTCAGATCAAGGCTTAGTGCTCTTTGGCAGCGAACCTTGGTTGTGCGATTACTGGTGAGAACTATTGGATACTCAATTCTATGTAACAGAAGCAGAGCCTTCTGTTGTCCTACTAGCGCGCTGGAAGTTTTTGCACTAGATGATGATTGTTTCTTGGTCAAACTTGGAAACGATGAGGATTTTGTCAAGGCTCTGACCGAGGGCCCCTGGGTGATTTTTTATCATTATCTTCTAGTTTATCAATGGACGCCAGGGTTCAGAGTATTAGATAGCTTACCAAATGCCATGGTGGCGTGGATTCAGTTCCCGAGCCTTCCTGTGCATTTCTACCATAAGGAACTGCTCTTCACGCAGGGAACATGATTGGACGGTCAATTAAGCTTGACTACCACACGCAGCATCAACAGAGAGCCAAATTTGCTAGAATAGCGGTGGAGGTGGATCTATCCAAGCCTCTGGTTCCAAGAATTCGATTAGATGGTAGATGGCAGAAGGTGGAGTACGAGAATTTGCCAATCGTTTTTTTTAAGTACGGCCAAGTGGGACATACCAGAATTTCTTGCCCTCTCCTCAACCGGGAACAGAAAACGGATGAGACGTCGGAGGCACAACAACCACCTATGATTTTCGCCGGAGAAGAGTCGCCGGAAGCTAACTCCGGCTAGAGCCGTGGATGTTGGTGTCGCGGAAATCACGACGGAATCATAAGGAATCGGCCAAACAGAGAAAGCTGGAGAAAGACCCGCTAATCAACGACGGTCCCGTGCCAATCGAAGAAAGGAAAGTTAGTGAGAGCCTGGGGTAATTTTCTTTGCAAAAATCCTCGACGAACTAGCAACGACAACAGACCCTATATGTGGAAAAAAAATACAGGAGGTTTAGAAGGATATGCCAAGGGAGGAAATAAAAGAAAGGAGAAAGTTGCTGGGTCAAACACCAATGCAAGTGATGGCATCCTTGGGTCACGGCCACAGACTAACTTGAGCTCCCCTAGAAAGCCCAAATCCAACCCCAAACAGGCAGAGGCCTCTTTGTCTCGGCCTTTAGGATCCACGCGAAGCTGAAGCCCAACAACACATTTCTGACGTTAGTGGAGAAGGAACTGATACTCAAATTGGTTTACCTACTCAGATAGTCAAAAGGGCCTTTGGAACTAGCATCCATATTGTGGAAGTGAAGCCCTATAATCCCCCGCCGCCCCGATTCATTGACTCGGATGCCCCTTTAGCGGTTTCACAAACTAAGAAGAGGAAGGAGGAGAAGGGTGCTCGAAGCAAACAAACTTCGGCCACCAAAAAAGGAACGCCAATTCGCCACAATCCGATGAAACAATTACAGATTTAGTCGCCGGTGAATGAGAAAAACGAAAGGAACAAGGATCAATGGGTCGCTCTCACTCTCCAACAAATTCGAGCTTGGACTGAGCTGTCGAAATCCAAGGAAGAGTGGCGGTTGACACGGAAGCCACAATTCTAGCGGAGGAACTAATTTCAGAAGAGACAAGAACAGAGGGAGTTGCCCCTCCCCTCTCCTAATTCGTTTCCTATCTGCTGCCTTTCTTCTTTCTTCTCATCTCTCATCTCCCATCTCCCTTCTTTTAATTCTTTCCTGGAACACAGGTGGAGCTGGCAGCCTAGCTTTTCCCGTTCTCTAAAGCTTGCACTCCAGCTCCATAAGCCCGACATTGTGTTTCTTTTAGAACCACAGATAAGCGGAGATGTGGCTAATAAAGTGTGCGAGAAGCTGTGGTATCCGAATGTCATCTGTGTGGAGGCGAACGAGTGGAGTGGAGGAATATGGATGTTCTGGGATGCCCAAAATTTCTTAGTTCATATTGATTCAGCTGGACTGAAACATCTAACTCTCTCTATTACCATGAGCAATATGGGTGTCTGGAAGTTGATGACAGTATACGCTTCACCATGCCAAAAACTTCAACAACTATTGTGAAGTAACCTGATCGAGCAAAGCAAAGCCATAAGCGGCCCTTGGTTGTGTGACATCCCGTTACTTTTAAACAAACCAAAACAACCGTGGCTCCGGAGCCGACCGAAAGAGTGTCCAAAAATCTTAATAAAACAAATAAATCAAAGTATTTTCTACAAGAAATTCAAACGAAATGCCCTAAGCAGTTGGGCGACCCAAATCCATAATAAACAAAACCACCCAAACTCAAAACATCGAATGTCCAGTTTATATACTCATGACCATGAACAAAGATAAAGAAACTAGCTCTAGCTCTAACTCCTCGCTGCGCTCCCCACGATCTCGTCCACTATGGAGCGGTCTCCCGCCTTGCCTCTTCTCGTAATCCTCCTCTGCTAACCCTTCCTCGACTTGGTGAGTGAGAAGGGGTCAGTCTCGTCGTTACTTCCTAAGGTCTTTGCCCTAAGAAACTCCTTACTAAACACATTATTCGGGTTCTTGACTTAGACAAAAGCCGTTCTCGCTTTCATCCTTTATACTTTGTTATCAAACAGTCTATAATAGATCTATACTCCTATCTTATCTTTAGAATTTCTTTACTTATATTCTTAATCCATAGACACCAACACTAGGGACCACCGTGTTACGTCTCGTCGTCCGGTGTCCCTACCCTAGTATGCCAACCGCGTTACGTCTCGCCGTCGGGTTGCATACCCAAACTCGGCAATGACACTGCGTTACGTCTCGCCTTCCAGTCCATGCCCGGTCAACTACTGCGTTACCTCTCGCCGTCCAGTAATGACTCAACCGCCCGGGGGTTCCTCTTACATACAAACATACAAAGCACAATGCGTGCCTCCACCTTAAATAGGCGGTGGGATGCCTCACACACATAATCGCGCATAACTCAAAAATTTACTAAATAATAACTTGAAACGAAAAGCATAAACTAAAAGAGCTCGACAGAGATTTTACCCCTTTACACTCACCTCATCGATTAAGTCGCCATTACGAATAGGGTAAGCATGCACCAATCTCGATGTGAAGCTAATGAACCTTGGCCCCCTCCTCATTCTTCTATGCCAGCTCAACAACCATGTAGCAGAACAAACCATATATCTCCTCCAATTCTTCTCATTCACTTGTAATACATGTGTTTGAGCCAAGTTCTCTCCGGTCCCACCTCTCTGGACCCCTCGCTAACGTACACCTCCGGGGCGCCCGGACCCTGCAAGAACAAGCGCCTAAAGGGCTCTTGGATGCCCGTTAGCACTCCAACGCTCAAGTCAGTGCCGAATGTAGAGAGAGAAGTATTGAGAGAAGTTTTTAGTGAGAGAAGCCAACCTGCGTAAATGCTACCTACCGAGTACTATTTATACTCGTTGAGGTTCCGACCAGGCTCCTGGAATCATGCTCCACGTCAGTGCGTCATTAAATGCTTGGTCGGTCCAACGGTCGGGTATCTACACGTGGCAGCTCCCGGACCTCGGCGCCCAGGCGCCTGGCAGGACCACATTACCAGGTGGCACATTCTTAGCCTCCTGACTCCTAGGCAACACGGTCCCCGCATCTACTTTTGTCGTTATGCGCCCGCTCCTCCTCAAATGGGCCTAACTCCAGTTTTGTTGCTCATTCATGCTCCTAATTGGGCTTGAGCCCAACCACATCTTCTGGGCTTATGTCCCCCACTGATTTGGTTCATGTGCCTATACCCAACAATTGTCCCCCAGTTAGGTGCTCATGGTTGCTAGTGAGCGCCTAACTACGTAGGGCACATGAGAGATCAACTCGACCCAGGCGCTTATCCGCAAGGGCAAGCACCTAACTATCCCTATGCATGCTCTCTCTTTGCCGGGGCGCCTGTTCCTGTCTTCTAGCCACCATTATCACCATTAATGCGCCTATCGGTCAAGCTTCGAATTTTCGGCCCGAGTAAAACGCCTATCGGACCAAATTTGGGTTCCGCCCCAACTAAAGCGCCTATCCCCTTACCATTCACACGCCTACCAACCTCGGCCCAAGAACACGCCTACCCCTCTATCGCTCTTGTCATCAATGCGCCTATTGGACCAAATTTGGGTTCCGCCTCCACTAAAGCGCCTATCCCTTTATCATGTATGCGCTTATTGGATCAAATTTGGGTTCCGCCTACTAAACCAACTTGGGGCCTGATTTCAAGCCTTGGCCCCCTACTAGGTCTACCCCTATATTATTCTCGACATTGAGGCGCTTACAGGGATCTTATCGGGTCCTTATGTGGTACATCCACCGAATCAGAATTGGGCCGCCCCATTAAAGCGTCTACCAGCTCGGCGAAATACCGGCGCCTACCCCTGCCCCCTCGCCGTGCGCTTCTAACATTCAAATTTCGAATTTGAATTTCCGGTATTTTTGGAAATTCAAATTTGGGATTTGAATTTTGAACGGACGGTGGGGATGAAAGGAAATTAATGGCGCGCATCCCTATATCTGACCGTTGGGATTCCTACTCTTATAAATAGGATTCGTCGCCCCCCCTCCTCATTCGCTTCAATTCGTTCTCTCTCTAAGCTTCTCTCTCTAACAACCGTGCCGTGCGCCTCCTCCCCAACAGCTTAAAAACCCGCCATGTCTAATCCTCCTGACTCGGGTGCCTCTTCTGGCAATGCGCCTCCCAACGATTCTTCTGAGCCGGACGTAATTAAGGTGCTAGAGGGGCATTTTTCCCCCGATCCCAACCGGCAATCAGGTGGATGGACCCCGCGTGGCGGCAAGGAGGCGCCGGCTAAGGATCGCCCCTCTTCCAAGGAGGCGCGGAGAAGCCCTCGTGGGCCAGTGGTCGAGACAGGCGTCTCGGCCGCCGAGGCGTCCGCTAAGGACCGTCCCTCTTCCAAGGAGGCGCGCAGCAGCCCTCATGGGCCAGTGGTCGAGACAGGCTGCTCGGCTGCCACGGC
Source organism: Linum tenue (assembly GCA_946122785.1). Classification (NCBI taxonomy): domain Eukaryota; kingdom Viridiplantae; phylum Streptophyta; class Magnoliopsida; order Malpighiales; family Linaceae; genus Linum; species Linum tenue. The sequence continues at coordinate 19,786,396 of CAMGYJ010000004.1, read as the reverse complement.
GCCTAAGAAGGCTGGTACAAGTGAGTTTCCTCGACCTGATAACTTTTTTTTTAAACGGCCTTAGTTGACTAGGTTAGTGTAATTGACCCTGCCCCGTTTGCGTCAACCTTATAGGCCAAGCGCTGGATCACCGCCACCGGCCGAGTTGGAGGTGTCCCCCCCATCGACTGGCTCAGGCGCCCGGGAGGCTGGGCCAGTCAAAATAAAAAATTGGGCGGATACGTGGCCATCGGGGGAAGCGCCCCTCGAGGCTTGTCATATGACTCTTGCGGAGGCAGGACCACTACACGTGTCCACCATCAAGGCGCTCCAGTTGGAGAATTTAGTCGTCTCCTTGCAATTGCCGCGCACCTGGTCTTATGCGCCTGCCCCCCGGGTAGCCCGAGTTGGGGTAGTCGGTCCCCGTTGGCTTGGAATCTACCGGGAATATTTCAGATTCGGTTTGCGGTTTCCTTTAGATTCAATTCTCGAAGGCATCCTAGAACTTTGCCAGTGTTCCCTTGGACGCCTATCCCCTTCTGTTTTTCTTATTCATATTCTTTTCAAGCTGAAGTGTCGGTAGCACAACGTCTAGCCCACTTTTAGACTTTTCCACCACTTCTTCACCATGGTGCATAGCAACAATTGTTTGTCGTTTCAAAGGCGCATAGACATTCCTGGTCATTTCTTGGTAGATTCCCCAAAGTTAGGAAGGGAGTGGTTTAGAGCTTTTTTCTTCATTTAACCACGTAAGGCGTCCTTTTACGAGAGTGGAGCTTCGTTTACCCGCGGCTGGGCAATCGGTGACGTGGAGGCGTTTAACATTGAGGCGCCCTTGACCACGGACGAGGAGATTGAAGGCGCCCGCCTTTTATCCTTACATCCTGTGGACTTAAGTTCTACGGCCGCTAGGACGCCTTGCCTTTTGTCTCCTTGAATATTGCACTGATGTCTTTAGGCGCCTATGTTCCTTATTTTCCCCTCATACTGATCCTTATTTTGTTGTGTGTTTGTGTGTAGGTGCTGACTTTACATCCGTGACCTCTCTAATGAAGAGCCAATTTGCGAAGATGGGGTTGGAACCCAAACTAGCGCCTAGTTCGAGAAAGGGCCGATCGAAGGCGCTCAGACCTCGAAAGGAAATGCAGCCAAGGTGGACCGGGATGTTGCCGGTGGATCGCAGGCGCGTAACCCCGAGGCTGAAAAGCGAAAGGGGCGTCCGATTCGGAAAGAAAAATCCCCCAAAAGGATTCAGCCCGATCCAATCCCAAGCGCCCCCATTGTCGACGAAGTGATTGACTTCACCGACGTAAGGGAGGATCAGGCGCCTGAAACTACCTTGCCTCCAAAACCCATCGCGCCCGTTGACCTCCTTGAAGACATCGAAGATGCGGAAGATAACATTTCCCTAATAAAAAAGATGAAGAGGAAGTCCGAGGGCGCCCAGGGTGAGTTGGGAAAGAAGGCGCGGATGGATGAAGATGCGCAAGTTCCTGAGTCTATGGAAAAATGGCTCCAACCTCCAAAGCACAAGGTAACTTTGGAATGCTCGGATAGGTCTGCCTTGGAGCGTGGCGCTGCCATTCACATGGCTCTGCAGGCTGGTGACGTGCTCAGGGCGCCCAGTGGCCTAGACGGTGCCGATCCATGGGGCGAAATGTGTCGAATAAACGCTCATGTAAGCATCTACCTTACTTGATTTGATATGCGATTTACTTTCCCACTGATGCATAACCACTATCCGTGCTTCCTTTTGTAGATGATGGTTGTGGCTAAGAGGGGCATACTGGAGCGGGAGGCTCTACGCGCCTCTACCAGCGAGGCTGCTATTTCCGTTGGCGTTGCAAAAGACGACCTCGCGACGGCTCAAAGGCGCCAAGCAGAGCTGATAAAGATGTGTGAAGATGCTCAGCTTGAAGCGGCCAAGAGCGCCTCTCTCGTTCAACAATTGGTTGATGCTGAGAAGAAGAAGTTAGAAGAGGAATGTGAAGCACGTATAGAGATCGAGAGGAAGACACATTGTGAATTGGTGGCGAAGCTGGAGCAGGAGAAGAAGGTTCTGGAGAATGAAGCAGGCGCCTACAGGAGCGAGATCGACCTCTTAACACAAGAAAAGGGTGATTTGGCGAAGGAGAATAAGAACTTGGCAAGGGAGAATAAGAAGTTGCCGTCAGCAATAAAGGAGCTTGAGGAGGAAAAGCAGACGCTTGCCTCAGAGAAGAAGGCGCTTGAGTCGCGGCCAGCGGAGTTCGCCAAGTCGCAAGCGGGCCAGGCGCTTAAGGCTGAGGCTGCCTTGAATAGTATTTTGATTCTCCGGAGGAAGCTAGCAGCCGAACATCCCGACGTTGATTGGGACGTTAAGTCCATGGTGGATTTCGTAATAAACTTCATGGAAAGCGGGCGCCCCGTGGTTAACCAGGCGCCCGAGGGTGAGGATGACGATGGTGACGATGATAATGATGGCAGCGAAGACTCTACCTCCGACTCCGGGAATGAGCCCACTGCGTAGTTGTTGCCTTTGTTTCTTTATGTCATGAGGATGATGTGTGGTTGGGGCACCTGCCCGTACTCTTTTATTTCGTAGTTCGAACCTGGTTATGTTTGTCTTTTCCCCGTTCGGAGCGCCTATCCGTACATTTTTAGTCTTTATTTTGAAACATGGCTATGTTTATCTCTTGCTTCTTTTATGTCGTAAACTTGTCTGCTTGTGTTGGGGCGCTATGAGGTGGGCGCTTTGTCCATCCTTGCGCCTTTGTGCGTGCCTTGTTTTCAATCGAATAGTTCCCCATGTTACCTAGGGCTGGAAGTTTGGTACCGGTATTTGGGATATACCGAATACCGTACCGAATTTGTCTATATTTGGTATTACCGAATACACGTATTATTTTGTGGGATTGGGATTGGGATTGAATTTCAATTGTTATTCGGTATTAGGGATTACGGGATTGGGATCGGTATATACCGAAATACCGATCAATACCGAAATATAAGCTAGTGTGTATTTTATCCTCTCAACTAAACTCTCTAATTCTCTACTACGCGACCATCAACCACCAAAAGTATCATTTAATTATACATAGATCATTACATCACTATTTCACACTATTATTAGTCGTCTCTCAACCTCAAATTCATCAAATTAAAGATTACCAATTACATAAACTTGAGATGTTAGCTCTAGGCAACTCAAGACTATTTGCTTAGTCTCTTTGCTCAAAATTAAACAATAAAATCTAATTTATATATTTAATTATTAATTGAAAAGGTAATTAATTATGCATTCGATAATACCGATTGGGATACCGAGGTACCGATTGGGATATCGAAATTATTTAGGGATTGAGATTGGGATACCGAAATTATTTAGGAATTGGGATTGGGATTGATTTTAGGGTGTAATTTGGTATTCGGGATTTCGGTATTTGGTATTGGGATACCGATACCGTACCGATTTCCACCCCTAATGTTACCTACCATACGAAATTACTCAGACTTACCAAAATACGGGCGCAAAAAAGGGAGGGCGCATTACATGGGGCGGGTGCGAGAGGGCACTTTAGAAAACAAAGAGCGCGAAGTTAAAGGGCGCTGTGTTACGTTTCCTCAATTGCAAATTTCGTAGATAATAATTAATCCGATTCTGAAAAATGAGGGCGCAAAGTTTGGGCGCTTTACATGGACCAGGCGCTAGTGGGGCGCTTTACAAAATTGCGGGCGCATATAGGGCGCTTTTGGAAACTCATCTAAAACCAACTAACCAAAATAAGCCCTCCCCAAGAACACCCTGCCAGTTGCTTCTACTCACAAGAGGGCGCCTGCTCTTCGGCGCCTGTATCCGTGGTTGTGTTTGCTTCATATATTCGTAAGTTTTGAGCGTTCCATGTCCTCTTCACTCCCTTACCTGACATGTGCTCCAGCTTGAACGTACTTGGGCCAACGACTTCCCGAATGCGATATGGTCCTTTCCACTTTGGTGCCAACTTTTCCTCCACGACACTAGGACGAAAGTCTCTTTTTAACACAAGGTTGCCCTCAGTAAGGTTGTGTGCCCGCATCCTTTTGTTGTAGTATCTCGCAACCTGACCCTTCATTGCTGCCAAACGTAGAGCTGCCACCTCTCGACGCTCATCCAATACATACAACTCATCTATGCGCGCCTGGGCGCCCATCGACTCGTCTCGGTGGGTCATCCTGAAGGTCGGGACTCGCATCTCCACAGGCAAAACCGCTTCACTTCCGTACGTCAAAGCAAAGGGTGTCTCTCCCGTAGCCACTTTAAACGTGGTTCTATGCGCCCACAACACACTTGGTAGTTCCTCCACCCACTTGCCTTTGGCCGCCGTCAACCTAGTGTGCAACCCATGTAGAATACTTTTGTTGGCCGCCTCAGCTTGCCCATTGGCTTGTGGGTAGGCTACCGAAGAGAACCTCAGGACCACTCCGTTCTCATCACAAAACTCAATGAATTTTTTGCAATCAAATTGTTTCCCGTGGTCAGTGATGATGGACTCCGGGAGTCCGAACCTTGCGAAGATGTTCCTCTTTGTAAACTTCCGCACTTGCGACTCGGTGATCGACGCCAAAGGCTCTGCCTCGATCCATTTGGTGAAGTAATCCACTGCCACGATCAAGTACTTGAACTGCCCAGGAGCTTTGGGAAAGGGATGTGCACATCATTGGCGTGAATTTGGCATTGGTGACAAGCTACTACATGCTTCTTGGCATCTGCCCGTATCGTCGGTCAATAATATCCCTGTCGGAGAATGATTTTCTCGAGACTCCGGGCGCCTGCATGCATGCTACATGTCCCTTGATGCACTTCTTTGATTGCTTCTAACCCCTCGCTCTCAGTAAGGCATCTTAGATAGGCGCCCGAATGCGATATCTTGTACAACACCCCCTCAACTATGGCACAGCGGGTTGCTTTTCGTCGTAAACGCCATGCTTCTTTTGGGTCCTCGGGCACCTTTCCTTGGGTGAGAAAGAGCCATATTGGAGCCATCCATCCTTCCCTTTCTCATGCCACGATAGATGCCATTACCATTTCCTCGTGTGGCACCTCCTTCGTCACGATCATCGTTCGACTTTCCTCAAAATCCAGGGCCGTCGCTAATTTGGACAAGGCATCTGCATGGGCATTCTCTTCTCTTGGAACGTGTGCGAACGTTACGTCACGGAACCAAGCGCACTTTTTGTGGACAGCCTGCATGTAAGCTCCTAGTGTTTCCTCCTTCACCTCATACACCTCATTCAGTTGATTAACCACCAATGCCGAATCGGTTTTGATATTCACTTTCTGGGCGCCTAACTCTCTCGCGATGTGAAGTCCCGCAAGAACGGCCTCATATTCGGCGGCGTTGTTTGTTTTCAGGGTTGCGAATCGTAATGCCACCTCGTGTAGGGCGCCTAGTGGACTGATGAGTACCACCCCGGCCCCTACGCCTGCCCTGCTTGCCGCTCCGTCGACATGCACCTGCCAACATTCCTCCACGCTGGTTCCCCCATCAACTACACCTTCAGCCAAGAAATCTGCCAATGCCTGAGCCTTGATGGCGGGACGGGGCGCATAAGTTATGTCAAACTCGCTGAGTTGCACAACCCACTTTACCAGGCGCCCGGATACATCCATTGACCCTAGCACCGTCTTGAGAGGAAGATTTGTGAGCACCACAATACGATGAGCCTGGAAGTAGGGTCGGAGTTTGTTTGCCGCCATTACTACCGCCAATGCCGCTTTCTCTATAGGCGCATAGCGCGTCTCATGACCCACCATGGTTCGGCTCACGTAATATACCGAATTTTCTTCGTTTGTCAAAGGGTCTTTGGATATGAGGACTGCACTCACAGCGATATGAGACACGGCTATGTACAAGTATAGCACCTCCTTAGGCTTGGGCGCCGTCATCACCGTGGGCGCCGTGAGCAATTTCTTCAACTCTTCGAAAGCTTCATCGCACTCATTGGTCCACTTGAATTTGGTAGCTTTTTTCAACACCTTGAAGAAGGGGTCGCCCCGATCGGAGGCTCTTGGGATGAAACGCCCAAGTGCCGCCAATCTCCCTGTCAGGACTTGCACTTCCTTAGGCGTTCGGGGAAGGCCCAAACTCATGATCGCTTCAACTTGCTTGGGGTTAGCTTCGATTCCCCGCCTTGTTATCATGAACCCCAAGAATTTCCCTGCCTCGGCCAAGAATACACACTTCTTGGGATTAAGCTGCAACCGAAAGTGTCGCATTGTTTCGAAAGTTTCTCGTAGGTCCATGATGTGGTCCTGGCGCCTCTTGCTCTTTACAATCAAATCATCCACATATGCTTCCACATTCCTTCCTAATTGCTTGCGGAAAACCTGGTTCACCATACGTTGATATGTTGCCCCGGCGTTCTTCAACCCAAACGCCATCACTCTATAGCAGAAGTTCCCAAAGGGTGTCATGAAAGCCGTCTTTGCCACATCTTCCTCCGTCATAGGGATCTGATGGTAACCTGAGAACATGTCAAGGAAACTAAGCGCCTCGTGATAAGCCGTTGCATCCACAAGCAAGTCAATGCGCGGCATGGGGTATGCATCTGTGGGGCACGCTCGGTTAAGGTTGGTGAAGTCTACACACATCCTCCAATCTCCTGACGGTTTCGGGACAAATACCACGTTGGAGAGCCATGTGATGTATCTTGCTTCCTCCACAAATCCCGCCTCGAGTAATCTATCGACCTCTCGGCGGAGCGCCTCCTCCTTTTCTTGGGACAAATTTCGGCGCTTTTGCTGCACGGGCTTCTTTCCTCTTTCCACTGCGAGTCTGTGCACTGCTACGTCAGGAGAGACTCCGGGCATGTCTTGGGCGCCCCACGCGAACAGCTCCCCAAACTCCCTCAGTAACTCGATCAGAGGCGCCCTCATCACTTCAGGAGCTTGTGCCGAGATTCGCACTTGTCTCTCTGGGCGCCCTTCTTCCAAGGCCACTACAAGCTCATCGTCCAAGGCCTCCGCCCTAGGTGCCTCCTCGGGGCGGATGTCGATAGTGTTGATCCTGTGTTTGCGGACGCGACACCTTGGGTCCTCTTCCCGGGCGTATCGTGGAACATTTCTTCCCCTGGAGATGCCTATGCCATGTGGTGCTACAAATTTCAGTGTTTGGTGACAAGTGGATGCCACGCCATTGAATTGCGCTAAGAGTGGTCGACCAAGTATCACATTGTATGGTGATGGACAATCCACAATCCCGAATTCCACCGCATGCGTCACACAATGTCTTTCATCACCAAGAGTCACGGGTAGGCGCACGCGCCCGATGACTTGGGCTGGCGCACCGGAAAACCCGATCAAAACCGAACTTGATGGACGTACCAACTCAGGCGCTAGTTGCATGCGCTCAAATGTGCTTTTGAAAAGGACATCCATTGAACTGCCGGTGTCCACCAGCATCCTTTTCACCTTACACCCTGCTATCACCCCTTGTATCTCCAAAGCTTCTTCCGATGGGACTTGGCACGCTTCATCCGGCTCTTGATTGAAGTGGATGTGCACCGCTGCCCTTGCTTCCAATGATGTGGACCTCAGGCGCCTGGATCTTTCCAATTTCTCCCTCAAGTCGACAGTGCCGGTTATGGATTCGACCGTAAACCTGATGCGACTAGGCTCTCCTTCTTGGTCTACTTCAAACAGGGGCGGCGGTATTATCGGCTCCTGTTGGGTCTTTGGCTGTTCAGGCGCTTCTTGGATCACCGGGGCTTCAGGCGCCTTTTGGACCACCGGGACTTCAGGCGCCTGCCTTGTCACATATGTCCGGTGGGCCCTATCTTCCATCCTCCTTACAAAGTCATTGAGCATGCCCTTGTCGGCTAAGGTCTGCAGTTCGGCCTTAAGTTGGTAGCAGTCGGCCGTGTAGTGCCCTTTATCGCGAGGAAAGTCACAATACCTATCAAGATTCTTCTCGTTAGGTTTGCCACGCATGGGCCCCGGCCACCGTATATGATAGCCCCTATCCTTCACATATTGTAGCACATTTTTGAGTGTATCATTGTATTCCGTAAAATTTGCAGCGCTTCTCGGTATGGGGCGAGGCGCCTCTTGCCTTCTTTGCGGACCAAAATTCCCGGATGGCGGCCGGGGCGCCTGTCTCACTTCCAACTCGTCACCCCTAAGGCGCCTCTTTTCAGCCCTCCGTGCCGCCAACGTCTCCTCCAACATGATCACCTTCTGCACTCTTCGGTCTAGGTTTTCGGTGGACACCACATCTCACTTGGAAAGGCCTCGGCAGAGCTCCTCGCTCGACGTGCATGCGTCCAAGCAAACTCCCAGTACCACAGGTTGGACATCTTTGACTGCCATGGCCACCGAGATCCATCGGTCGTAAAACTCTCTAAGCGCCTCACCATCCATTTGCTTCACTTTAAACAATGCGCCTATGGTTAACGTCCGACGCTTCCGACTTGCAAACTTTGACAAGAATAACTCCGCAAACTGCTCAAAACACTCTATGCGCCCCTCCTCGATTTGATGGTACCAATCCAACACTACGCCCACAAACGTGGATGGAAACACCTTGCATAACGTGGCATCTGAGCTATTGTAAAGTTGCATCTTCGTGAAGTAGCTGTTCAAATGATCTTCGGGGTCGGCCACTCCATCATAACTAGGTAACGGAGGGATCGTGGTTCCCGCCGGTTCCATAAGGATACTTCGCGCCAAGGGTTGTCGGACGCCGAACCACTTGGCAATCCTCCTGGGCGCCCATAAGTCCTCGGGCCCCGCCTGTGTATGCTCGGCATGCAGCCTCCAGGCGCGTGAGCGCCCAGGCATGTCATGTCCTTGATCAGTGTGATGCGGGAGCCAGTACTGCAGTGACTCCGAGTCTTCCCCCGTCCTTTCTCGCTTTCTCGCTCCTGGGCTATACATCATCACATCTTCACTTCGCTCCCCTTCCAACTCCCTCCTGAGCGCCGCAATGGCCCGATCTTGGTCGGCTATGATTCGAAACAGCTCTCTCTTTGTCAAGGACTCCCCCTCATCCACTGACAGGCGCCCATGGCTCGCTTTCCCTTCCACATCCATGCTCAACTCCTGACTCGGTTGACGCTCGCTTCCCTCATGATTCGAGTTCTCCGACCTCGAATTATCCTCCCTCTCATTGCCGTCGTTCATGTTTTCCATGCGCCCCCTTCCTGGCGCGCCAATTGTTTGAGCCAAGTTCTCTCCGGTCCCACCTCTCTGGACCCCTCGCTAACGTACACCTCCGGGGCGCCCGGACCCTGCAAGAACAAGCGCCTAAAGGGCTCTTGGATGCCCGTTAGCACTCCAACGCTCAAGTCAGTGCCGAATGTAGAGAGAGAAGTATTGAGAGAGGTTTTTAGTGAGAGAAGCCAACCTGCGTAAATGCTACCTACCGGGTACTATTTATACTCGTTGAGGTTCCGACCAGGCTCCTGGAATCATGCTCCACGTCAGCGCGTCATTAAATGCTTGGTCGGTCCAACGGTCGGGTATCTACACGTGGCAGCTCCCGGACCTCGGCGCCCAGGCACCTGGCAGGACCACATTTCCAGGTGGCACATTCTTAGCCTCCTGACTCCTGGGCAACACGGTCCCCGCATCTACTTTTGTCGTTATGCGCCCGCTCCTCCTCAAATGGGCCTAACTCCAGTTTTGTTGCTCATTCATGCTCCTAATTGGGCTTGAGCCCAACCACATCTTCTGGGCTTATGTCCCCCACTGATTTGGTTCATGTGCCTATACCCAACAACATGCATAACCCTCCAGTTCGTTCATCATGCATGGAATAAAAACCACCAACAAAGCCTCGTTTACTAATGGATCCACCCTTCAATCAATAACATGTGGACTATTACTTTATTATGTGCCCACGTAATCTCACCCTTCCTTGCTCCATCACACGAACCATATCCATGCATGAATCTCACGTTCACTTCTTCTTTCCACGTGCACAATAAAACACCTTCATCAACTACGGCGATCTCCCTTTCTTAAACCTTGTCCATCTTTGTGCGTATTTAAAGGAATGAAAGGCACTTCATGGTAGTTGTCAAACCTCTCCTGCAGAGCTGCCTTATGTTGGGGTCAATGCAATTGTCCGATCTATCCCGGCGATCGATGACCATGCTCCTAAGTAGGGGTGTTCAAACGGTATGATTAGCATGGTAATCGTTTTAACCAGTACCATTTGAATAATTTGGTTTGGTTAATTTGGATAATTGATTTGGTTAAATTTTTTAGCTTGTTTGGTTTAGGTGGTTTGGTTTGGTTTCATACACTCCTAACCAGTCAAACCAAATTAACCAAATTAATAATTAGTCATATATCTATTATATACACATACTTAATACTTTGAATAACCACTCAAGAGTTAAACGTTCATCCCTTTTAGACTCATAAAATATAAAGCTTGATATTGTTCCTATAATGTATATTTGTATATGTAGAGTGTAGACCACAACATATGAACGCCTAATTTAGATAAATCTCATACATTATGTTGGATGAAAACTTGGAAGCAATATCATTTTCTGCCTATGAAAATTGCTAAAAGAGTCAATTCAAACAAACACAATAATTCATTAACCCATACCATTGTGATAAAATTTTGCTGGGTGAATACTTCTATACTAACCGTAGGATAAATGTCTTAGTTGCATGTATTTATGTTAAAGGTCAACTATAACCAAGTGTTGATTGTTATGTTTTATTTATTATATAAATTGTGAATTGATAAATTAACCAAAAATTTTATCACTTAATGATAATGTGATTTTATTTTGGTTAATCTGGTTAACTAATTAACCAAATCGAGTAAACTTTAGTTTGGTTAATTTAGTTATTGTATTAGTTTGAACGGTTTGGTTATGATATTGTATTCCATGGTTAATAAAATTTAGTCTTATTTGGTTTGGTAATAACCATGGTAACCATTTGAAGGGAACTCTCACCCCGCCTTGATCCGGAAGTCACGTACAATACCTCGGCATCCCATCTCTCTTTTGATCAAAGCCAGCGATCTCAATTCTCTTGTCCTCACAATTGAGCGCTCATCTCCTCCTATTGAATTGTGACTCGGTGGCGGTTGCTTCTCCCAATCATCACCGCTGCTTTTGGTGCGAGCGGACAACGTTTTCTAGGCGGTGCATCTTGGCCGAGAGCGGATGGGGAATTAAACTTGAGGGCTTTATTAGTTTTAGGCCATATATATGTGGTCTAGGCGAGGCCGATTGAGAGGCAGGGTTGGGTTAGGGTTTAATTGCATAGGGTTATTTTAGGAATTTTAGAATTATGGGTCAGTTTAATCAAAACTCAGTTAACGTCCGTAACTTTCTCATTTTATATCGAAAGAATGGGGTGTAACATTTCCTCCACCCTTATAAAAATTTCGTCCACGAAATTTGCTCGGAACTCATCCTTCTATCAATACCCTTCGTATACTTCCTTTCCAAGATCATTTACTCTTACCATAACAACTTCGTTGGTACCCTTTGCTCAAATAAGTTTCATTAGCTTGCAACACTCGTGTAACCATGAGTGCCTCACTGCCTTTTTACTACTCACCTTGATCCATACGTGGTGAAACAAAATGCCAATTTGGCTTGTCATGTTGATCCAATTCTCCTGGTAGTTGATGTTGAACCTAAATCCAAAATCGAGACATCACAGGCTGTTAACGGGAGATTTCAACGCCATTTTGTCCCTGTCAGAGCAATCTGGGCCGACCTCTCCAAGAATTCTCAGACGCTGCAAACGCTTTGGGGAGTGGCTCAACGAGACTGAGTTAGTGGATCTAGGCTACTCGGGTCCAAATTACACTTGGTCTTGAGGCAACCAAACTCAGAGTTTCAAGGCTAGCAGGATCGATAGAAGTCTCTGCAATCTTGATTGGAATGATTCCTTCCCCGGCACTACTGTGATGCACCTACCCCGGATATGCTCTGACCACAACCCGATTCTGACCACGGTGCGGAGTTAGGGAGGTTCTTTTCCTTCTCCTAAACGTTTTAAGTTTGAAGCGGCTTGGCTCACACACCCAAATTTCCATGATTTTTTTAGTTTAGAAATGGAACTCATATGATGATTTGTCTATGGCCTTGCAGGACATTCAGACAAGCTCAAATTGTGGAACTCTTCGGTTTTTTATAATGTTTTTCCAGCAAAAGAAGAGACTTTTGGCCAGAATTGAAGGTGTGGAGCGTAAGCTTGCCGATTCTTTTCATCCAGCCTTGGCCAAGCTACACGCCAAACTTGAAACAAAACTTGATAAACCCGTGGAACAGGAGGAGATTTATTGGTTCCAACGAGCTTAGGAGAGTTGGGTGAAGTTCAACGGAAGAAATACTGCTTATTTTCACCAAATTGCAAATATCAGGCGCCGTAGGAACAAGATTGAGTGCTTATGAGATAAGCAAGAGCTTGATGCTCTTATTTTTTGCTTCTTTTCTGACATTTTCTTGCAGGATTCTTCGCAGTATACAGATCCGATGCCTAAAGGAGCTTTCCCTCGCCTTGAATAGGAGGATTGGCTACAGCTGCTCCGTGTCTTTGCATTCAGAGATATTCACCAAGCTTTTTTTGACATGAAACCATTCCAAGCTCTTGGCCCGGACGGTTCAATCGGCCGGTACGATCCGGTTTCCTTTACCATGCCTTTTAGATTGTGAATTGAGATTTTACATTGTGGTTAATTGCTTTACTAGTCACGGACCCGGCCAATTGGCCGGTTTCAGTAACCAATTACGTAAACAACATTATCAAATTGTATGTGAAATACTTTCGTTTTGATAGTATAAGAAACTATAAAATAACTTAAATATTCAAAATATTCAAATTGATTGGTAGAATAAGAGAGTTGAAATTATTAAAGTACTTCAACAATTCAAAACGATCGATTTCATAGTACTTTTCGAGATTGTAATTGACTCATCGACTAAAATTCTTTTAAGAAAATGAAAGACAAACCCGAACATACTCCTAAAGACATTTTAAAATCACCCTTCGATGTATTCCTCATCGTGAGAGATTGCTGCACATTTTCTTTTTAACTTGTTTGCACTTCCTCCTTAATGAGCAACATCATTATCTGCACCAATATTAATGTATTCATCTCTATTAGTGATACAATTATCTCCACTATCAATTTCCTCCTCTTTCTTCTCTTGCATTTCAATTATCTCTTCCTTGTTTTCCAGCATTTTATTGCATACCAAATTTGATGGTAAACTATTTACATATGCCAATAATCTTTTTCATTGGGTAGAAATTACCTCGTCAATATCTAGGATTTTTTCTTTCTCCTCATCACAGGTACTTGTATCTTCCTCATGAACAATTTCTTTCTTATTCTCAAGATCATCGTCATCAATAGAACTGACTCTAGTACATCTACCATTAGCAGTCTCATTCTTGTTCTTTTGCATTAGCATTATGAATTAAAATACTTGACCTTCAAAAGCAAAATATATAGTGTGACTTTCTAGAATCATAGGTGTTTAAAATATATTGGAGTTAATATTGTAGTCCGATACAATTGCTTGCATGTTAGTGCAAAAGGAAGCAATGTTCCACCGGAGTTTTATGTTATATACAACATGCATTTGCTTGCCTATAGATTCAAGAATACAACTAAGTGCCATCTATGCATGGTTTAAAAATTGAAGGCATATATTTGTGCATGGTATACGAATTGAAGATGTATACACTTGATAATACAACCAAATATGCAATTGAATGCACGCTAGTGGGTCATAAGAGAAAGTTCCTCTGGAGTTTTAAGTTACAATTAAATGTGGTTGTCAAAGTTAAACAATACAACTGAGTCTCGTCTTTGCCTGATATAAGAGATTGAAGAACTATATACTTGATTATATAGCTAAGTATAATTTAGACATGATATATAGTTGATAACAATTTATTTATTGGACGATAGATGCAATTAATTGTAATGGAAAATCAACATGTGAGAAGTCGACATGGTAAGCAGGTTAGTTAGATAATAACCTCAACCAAGTTAGGAACCGTCTAAATTCTGCTCTTCTCATCCTTGCATATCCTATAAATCTTGTACACAGTTGTTAATTAGCAATGTAATATGTGAAATTGATATCAAACTTCAATAGCATTCCCTCAGTTTGTAGCAAGTGGTATTCCTCTCAATCTTATGTTGTCTTAATTGAAATGGCCTTTCAGCCGCCATTCCAGAAAATCCATCTCCTAAGAGATCCATATGAACAAAGCAGCCTCAATTGTTTTGTCCACAGATCAAAGGTGGATCGTGAATAAGTATAATGTTAGTAATTACATAAACAACAATATAAACGAATACTTTTGTTGATAGGTTTCACATCCAGCATAACACCAATTTTCTTAACTTTGACTACTCTGTTTTTTACGGAATACATATTTCCCTACATATTACATAAAATATTAGCATTTTATAGTTAATGAGTCATTAAATTGAAATTGATACTTACCTCATCCATCCTTCATTTTAGTTGATTTAGCATTTGCAGTTTTTGGTTAATTAGTTGTTGAGGTGCTTTCATGCTTTTTACAGGAAGAATTGGTCAATCTTAGTCACTTTTTTTACAAAAAAAGATGATAATCCATCCCTTTTTCTATTTGAAACTTCAAATTTATAACGTGCAACCAAATACGGTGATGAAATCTCGTGAATTTTTCAATGGCCCAAAATTAATGACTTCTGGAATTCTTGGATTCGTCAAAAACAAAGTCGTTCCAGATGAGGAGAAGGTTTTCTCACTTGAAAATTTGATTATCATTAATTAAATGTAATATTTATTTTCAAATGGTTTGATCAATAATGACAAAGGAATAAAGTTGTTTCTTACCTATATTTTACATAAAATGTTAGCATTTGATAGTTAATGGGTCATTAAAATTGATACTTACCTAGTTTCCATCCTTCATTTTTAGTTGATTTAGCGTTTTGCAATGTTTTTGTTGAAATTAGTTGTTGAAGTGCTTTTTTGCTTTTCGCAGGAAGATTTGCTCCATCTCAATCACTTTTTTACCAAACAAAAGAATGATAATTAATCTCTTTTCTATTTGGAACTTCAAACTTATAACACGCAACCAAATACAGTGATTAAATTGTCATGAATTTTCACATTGGCCCAAAATTAATAACTTTTGGAATTCTTGGATTCTTCAACAACAAAGTCGCTCCATATGAGAAATAGGTTTTCTCGCTTTCAAATTTGACGATTATTTATTAAATGTCATATTTATTTGCAAATGGTTTAATCAATAATGACAAAGTAATAAAGATGTTTCCTATCATATAGTGATGTAATGACCTGGATGAGAGACTGGTTACCCACATTTGCAAGGATGTCATTTAATTGGATAATTATCCTACCAAAGAGAGTTACCTTGACAACCGATCCCCTTCACCCAAATTGTATATTAGATTTGCGATTAGAGTTAAAGTAATGTATGCTATTTTAAACTGGGGTAATGTCTATTTTTTATCCAAACTTTTTTCAGATTCTTTTATATTATCCAAATCTATCGGAATACTAGGAATTATCCAAATGCTAACTTTCAGTTAGCAATTTTGTTAGTAATATTGACTTGTCAACATGATATCGACTTAGAAGAGACACATGAAGGTCAACATTCCTAAATTTTAGTATTTTAACTAAGAAATGAGTTACAAAATTATTAACAATGACATCAAAATTGCTAATATTTTGATGCATTACGAAAGATTTGGCTAATTAATAGTATTTTATTAGGTTTGGATAATATAAAAGAGTTTGAAAAGGATTTGGATACAAAATAGACATTACCCTTTAAATTGTAAATAAAAAGAATTACATATTCCAATTATCTCGTTCTAAAATAAGAATCTTGACATATATAACCATGGATATTATATTGGTAGAATTGAAGAATTGTAGCAGTTAAATATAATGCAATCCTTCTACAACCATGAATATATGTGAACTGAAAATATTAAATTCTAATACCAATACATATAACATGTAAGTACGGAGGCAATTGCAGTGGGATACCGAGCATGAAAAAACTAAATTTAGTAAGACATCAACAACATTTGAATAATGACTTGCGGGTGAAAGTACAAGAGCAGCGACAATGACATTCGTCATGGAAGAAAGAATACATGCAATAACTCATAAGCTAACAAATAATCATCTAGAAAAGGCTGGATGTGTTGGGTGGGATTAGCAGGATGTCTCTAATTATGAATTATATAGTAGTCAATCAATCCTTTCAAATTACAAAATATTAGGCAAATCTTTTGTAACACATCAAAATATTAGCCATGTTTCTATTACCGTTCATCATTTTGTAACTCTTTTCTTAGTTAAAATACTAAAATTTTGGAATGTTGTCACTCATGTGTCTCTTCCAAATCAGTATCACGTTGTCATGTCAATATTACTAACAAAACCACTAACTGGACGTTAACATTTGGTTAATATTTTGTATTTTGAAATTTTTGGATAATATTTTAAAATGAGGAAAATGTTTGACTAATAATTAGTATTTATCCAAAAAAATTATTATTTCTTTTATGAGATAGTTTGAAAGCTTTGTTAGAACTTTTTGGTGATAAATAATATAGATTTGAAATTTTTTGTGGACACTAATAAATTAACTCATAAATTAATGTATTATATATGTCTTTTATATTATAGCTAAACGTTATATAACAGTTAACTGTTATTAAATCATTAACCACTAAATTGTTCCATTCAACATTTGAGTATTATACTTTGTTATTGAGCTAATGTTACATTTAATAATCGTAAATATATAAAATTAATTATTTTAAAAATAAATAAATATATAAATAATAGTAAAGTTAACAATTTAATTCATTAAATACGGATATTAAATGTGATGTACGGATTCTATACGTGTTTAGTACGGGAGCCATCAAATGAACGGGAAAAAAATGAAACGGCTTGGCAATAATACGGATACGGAAGTTTTAAATGAATAAAATACGTACGGGTACATACATGTATATTAAACGGAGTATTTACTAACTATGATTATGGGTGTGCTGGAGGAGAACCTTCATTTATATTTTGATTTGATTTGATGTTTTGAAGCGTCACGAATAATTGAATCAACTACTAGCATATAGTCACCAATACTGAACCAGTTGGGCCTGAAATGAGGGCATGAGGCTAACGCACATAACAATTGATTTAAAATACATCTTGAAGATATTTGCGGTTGAAGGCCCAAAACTCCCTCCTATTTTTCACCAGTCAGGCGTCATATTTTCACCTCCAATGTTAGTATATATAAACCTAAAGTTTGGGTATTGTTGTCAAACAAATTACAAATTAGTCATTGTTTAACAAATTACAAATGAGTCATTGTTTAACAAATTAAAAATTAGTAATTGTCTAATAAATTACAAATTAGCCATAATTATTAAGCATCGGGGAATTATGGCCACAACTATCAAAATACAAATTATTAGCCAACCGTTAAGTTTTCGTTAACACTTCTGTTAGTAATGATACTAAACTTTTACGATGCTGAGCTGGCTCCAACCGTTAATTTTAATGTAAAACAATTGAACAATTATGTTTTGGTATCTAAATTTTATGAGATTTTCGTACTTACAATTTTTAAAATTTATATATTGGTCCAATATTTAGATTTCACTTGAATACGTGAACCCAATCCACCAGTCCTTTTGAACCAATCCATGAATCCTATCCATCATAACATAAAAATATAAATTTAGTTTGTATCATACAAGATGTTGTATCACTCAACTGTAGGAGAAGATTCGAACATTTTATATTTTCTCATTACGTGAAATATTAAATAAATGATAAAAGCGAGACGACTCTAAAATATTGCAAGAGCAAATTTATAAATTCATTTTTATAACCTAAAATTAATAGATCTTTAGATTTATAACCTAAATTTATTTTTTTGGCATATAAGTCCTCAAAATATTGACGGAGCATTACATTTTAGTACCTAAAATTTTTGTGCCTAAACTTTTGAAGTCTACAAATAGGTCTAATTTTTGTATGTGTAATTAAAGCACCCTCAAATTAATGGATATCATACACATGCCCTTATTTCAAGATTTTTTAAATTGGATGTTGACCGCCATATATCTCTTCTCATTCAATATTATTAACAAAAGTACTAATAAAAAATTAATTTAGGCTAATAATACTAACAAAATACCATAACGGGCCACATAATACATGCCCGCAGCCCATCTCCGCCCCGCGATAAGGCGCGGCATCACCACCTAGTAAAATTAATTTAGTAAAAACAAAAACCGAATCTTCATTCAGACTTCATAGAAAGAGTCCAGGTGTTTACAAGAAAAAAAAACAAAAAAGAAATTAAAGGTGCATATGATCAATAGCTATAAGATGACACGAACCAGCTATAGCTAGAATTAATACAATGGTTCAGCCCTTGTGAATTGCGAGATACCGTTCACAGTCCTTTTCAAAAATATGTCGATTAAGTTCAAGCAGAGGGATTGAAAATTTAGACGGTGGTTAATCATTTTAAGCGGGATGGGGAATAATCAGATCAACTTAAAATAGTGATTGAACTACTATCTAAAAGTAGGAAAAAATTTAGCAGACCATATTTCGATAACTAAAAGTCGAGAACATGATGAACATTGTACCTTTGAGTATCGGTTTGAATATATGTTGGATGAAAAAAATCCCTTCTTAATTGTATCAGAGCGAGTATCCTGTGTTAAATGATTTCATATACACAATCAAAATATTATAATTAAATGAATGTTATATATTAATAAATACAAAAAATTATGAAAGATCTCAACCCATGCTTCAACAGATATGATCACGATGTTGTTCCACAAATGCTATACATTCTATATACTATATTTTTAAATATATATTTTTTTGTTATCAATTAGCCAGGGAAGTACACGAGCATCACAAGGGATTTGCTCAGCAAACAAAAGGATAAATCAGCCGATTGAGAAGGCCATCCCAACACAGCAACAAACAAAACAGCTGTTGGGCCTTGCCTCGTCCTGACCCGCTGAACCAAGAAGCCCACTCTGTCACAAAAGCCCACCAGAAGCGCAGCGTCTCATCTGATCTCGTCAAGATCCCTAAGGCGCGTCTTCGCCTCCATTCACCATCATCAAAATTGAAATAGTCAAATGCAGGAGCTCTACTGGACAATCGTGCATCAGCTCTCTTCCTTGATTACTAACGGTAAAGAACATTGAAGAAGAAAAAGACAGAGGAATGAAGTTGCATTTTGCCTATATAAAGACCGCTCCTGTCAATAGGAAAGATGATAGTTTCCTCGACTTAGTAAGAACAGGTTGGTTCTTTGGGAGTCTCTGGATTGGGTTCGGTGTTTGTGTCTGGATAGCTTGAGTTGGGCTTTGCAGCCAAGGACTCAAGCTTATCTGGGTGTGGCCTCGTCTACTGCTTTCTTTTCCTTGAATTCGATTCTTGATTTGGTTTTGTTTTCGTTCGTAGAACCCTGAATTTGAGTCTATATTGTTATCAAATTCTCTTCCCTGCTTAAACAAGAACATTCTCTTGATTCAATATAATCTCGGTCTCAATCTTTTGATTACTATTAGTTGTGGAAATGGAATTGGCCACATAGCGTTTTAACAACAGCGCCCGCAGATAAAAAATTCCAAACAAAGCACCTGAACAGGAAGACCAGAAGCCCAAAACGGAAGTCATGGAATGAAGCTATTCATTCTCCACCTGTCTTGGGAAGCAGACCCCCTGAATGTCTTCTTGAAGAATTCTACTTAACTCAGTCGGAGGCTCTTCCAACTCATACGTACCGAAGGGATAGACGAGACTGTGCTTCGAGAGCCAGTCCGCGACTCTATTCCCTTCCCTGTACGTATGAACTAGTTGAACCACCCAACTTTGAGCAATCAAACGACGAATAGATCCAAGAATCGTCAAATAAGGATGAACAGAATCCGCACGTTGCTTGATCAAGTCAAGAGCTAACTGAGAATCCGACTCCAGAATAAGGAATTGAGCTCCCTTTCGCCACGCCAAATTGAGTCCTTGCATGATTCCCCACAACTCAGCTAGCAGTGCCGAACCGGTTCCAAACTTGCTGCAAAAACCGCCTATCCAATCCCCATAACAATTGCGAATGACTCCCCCTGCAGTGGCCATACCAGGATTGCTTTGGGCAGCACCATCCGTGTTCACTTTCCACCAGCCAGTAGCCAGCATCGTCCAGCTTATCAGAGTTTCGACCCATGCTGGCTTGGAGCAAAGTTCAAGGTTTGAGTTGGCTGATTCCCAGACTTTCACCCACTCGGTAGCCTTGGCAGTGACGTAGTTCTGGCGTGTTGACATGGCGATGTGAACGCCGTTAGAGGTCTTGTCGTTGCGAGTCTTCCAAACGTACCACATCACCAAACAAAAGTAAGTTGCCCAGCTTCCTCTCTAATTACCCAGAGAGTCATCTGCAATATTAGAGGAAATCCAATCTTCAAAGCTAGAATTGAAAAAGGCTGTATGGCGAGAACTGGGAACCACTTTGCTCCAAATCATCTTCACCCCTTGACAATCTCTCAGGCAGTGTAAGTGGCACCGATCGAGCCTCTAATATTACTGTATCATCATCTCTATTCATTCTTTCTCTAGCTAAATCAATCAATCATTACTGTCCGGTCCGATCATCACGTGTAAGAGTTCCAGCGCGCGGGAGAATGAATCCAACTCAGGCCAACATGAACGACCCTAGTGCACCGGCGGCTCCTGCTGGGAAATGGACCACAGGCCTCTTCGGCTGCTGTGAGGATCCTGGCAGCTGCGTCAAAACAAGTTGCTGCCCGTGCATTACCTTGGGCCAAAATGCTGTCATCCTTGACAGAAATGATTCAAGTAAGTGTCTCCCCAGCTCAAATTTGTTAAGGAGGATCCAATATTAAATAATTTGGTTCTTGATATGATATTAGAGTACGCCCTTTGAAGGTTAATTTTCCGTTCGAAATCTGATTTGTGGACCACGTGGTATTTTGATATTAATTAATTAAGGATCCTGTGCAAACGAAATATTCTCTTATCAATCGACTGACTCTCTCGTTTGGTACTGTGTGGCATGCAGCTTGCTTTCCGTCGGGGATTCTGTTCTGTTCTGTTCTGTTTGCTGGCGCATATAGGCGTCGCGTGCCCTGGTGCTGCGGGCCTTGTGTTGTATGCCAGGAGTAGAGAGAGCTCAAGAACAGGGACCTAAACCCTTCAAAAGCCCGATTCACCAATGGCGGCCCGGCCCGGCCCGGCCGCTATGGCCCCTCCAGCGGTTGCTCAGGGGTGTGATGGTTGATTGTCTAGTCAAAGTACGTTTATTAGTGTGATCGGTTGTTCAAATGATTGGGTGACGAGAGATTATTATTGGTCACTATATGTTATGTAATTATGTTAATTATCATTGATGGATAAATAATAATGTATTTGATATTGGGTTGTGTATGGAGCTTGTGTTAATTAGTCTCAACTCTCAAGTATATTACAGCTTCTGATGTTTGATGTTGAGGACTTAGTTATATATGTACCTGTGACGTTTGGGAACAGAATAATAAAATGTTGGTTTGTCTATCCCTATCCTAACTAAATTTTGATATATGCTACGTGTGCCTGCTGATAATTGTTTAATTTGTCTCATTTGTTTCCGACTTGACCAGTTTCAAATGAATTTGCCTACACCAATAGAAATTTGTAGTTATATAGTTTATATATATGACGGATCGAACAAGGTCGAGGCATCACACTGTAGTAGTGAAGATTTACTATTTGTTGCGTTTAACCTGAGTTTCGCCTCTTTCGTTGATCTACAACTGATATTACTTCATCCCGTTATTGATATTGGCGCAACTCAGATTATATGACAGACTCTGTCTCTTAGGTATTGGTGCAACTCGATTATGAGGTTACTGGACTAGCATGTCTCCCTATTTGTAATTTTGGTATAGTGGTGTGACTAATTAACTTGTGGCCTTTGCTTCTCTAGTTGTATTTTTGTCTTACCCAACTTGTGTAAGTGGTCTCATTTTTCTTGGCCTTGCCCAATGTTAATGAAAGCAATACTCACCTTTTTCGAAAAACCCAAATAACTGCATGCGTGGTTAAGGTGTACTCAAACTCACTTTTACTTGAACTCTAGAACCAATGTAAATTTAGCAGCACCCTAAAGTTTGTGTTACCACTTACATTGTTGATGTGAATAGAATTGAACTATCGGGTTAAGATTGGATGTTGTTATAAACGCGCTGCTACGGATCGGGAAATCGCTGGAATCGACAAAGCAAGAATACGAAAGCGAGAATCGAAAACACGACACACGATGTGTGTTAGCTACGTCCACGGGCGAGAGAGAGCCAGTTTCACTATAGCGAGACCCCCGATTACCAGTCGTAGCGGCTGATAGTCCGATTCAAGTCATATCAACAAATCTCCACCTTGACTTGAATCCTCTTCCTCTGAAATCTCTGATGTACTCTGCTCCTTCTCCCTCTCCCGCCATCAATGCCCCGTAGGGCGGAGTCACCCACTCAAGACATTCAGCAAGTCCAAGCAGTGTTGGAACTTGCCATGTGGAACCGGCTTCGTGAACATATCAGCAGGATTATCCGCGGTGCCAACCTTCTTCACCTTAATCCTCTTCTCTGTCCTCAAGAAATGATACCTCACATCGATGTGCTTAGTCCTCTCATGGTGGACTTGATCCTTGGCCAAGCATATTGCACTCAAACTGTCGCAATACACCACTGCCTAATCATGATGTAGACCCAGATCACCAACCAGTCCCTTCAACTATATTCCCTCCTTAGCAGCTTCTGTCAACGCCATATACTCTGCCTCAGTAGTAGACAATGTCACCGCCGACTGCAGAGTTGCCTTCCAGCTCACTACAGAACTCCCAAGAGTGAATACATAACCGGTCATCGATCTCCTCGTGTCAACATCTCCAGCATAGTCCGAGTCAGAATACCCAGACACCAAGCACTCTACATCACTTCCGAAGCTAATCCCCACATCAGGTGTACCCTTAAGGTACCGGAAGATCCTCTTCACAGCCTGCCAATGCTCCTTCCCAGGTTGTATCATAAACCTGCTGACAACACTAACAGCATGTGCAAGATCAGGTCTAGTGCATACCATAGCGTACATCAAGCTACATACTGCACTAGCATATGGGACTCTCGACATGTACTCCTTCTCAGCCTCTGACTGCGGTGCATAAGCTGAGGATAGATGAACATTTGAAGCACTAGGAGTATTTAAGGGTTTTGCTGAAGACATGCCAAACCTCGACAGTATCTTCTGGATGTAGCTCTTCTGTGACAAGAAAAGCTTCTTCTTCGACCTGTCCCTGTAAATCTCCATACCCAAGATCTTCTGAGCAGCTCCCAAATCCTTCATCTCAAACTCAGCACTGAGAAGCCCCTTTAACTTCTGGATATCAGACTTTGACCTCGCAGCTATGAGCATATCATCCACATACAGAACTAGATATATCATCGAACCATCATCTGCATTGCTGTGATATACACAACAATCATATGGACTTCTGTTGTAGCCCAGCTCAAGCATGTAACTGTCAAACCTCTTGTACCACTGCCTCGGAGATTGTTTAAGCCCATACAAGGACTTCTTCAACTTACAAACATAGTCTTCTTTTCCCGGAACCTCGAATCCTTCTGGCTGAGTCATGTAAATTTCTTCTTCCAACTCTCCATGTAGGAAAGCTGTCTTCACGTCTAGCTGCTCGAGCTCCAAGTCATAATGTGCCACTATTGCTAGTAGCACTCTGATTGAAGTATGTCTGACCACTGGTGAGAAAATCTCATTGTAGTCAACTCCTTCCCTCTGCGAGAAGCCTCGTGCAACCACCCGAGCTTTAAATTTCATGCCCTCTTTAGAAGTGATTCCTTCCTTCTTCTTGTAGATCCACTTGTTTGTAACAATCTTCCTTCCCTGTGGTCGTTTGACTAGCTCCCAAGTCTGATTCCTGTCATGGGATTCCATCTCATCTCCCATTGCGGCAGGCCACTGATCAGCTTCACCACCCGAAACTGCTTCTCTATAGGACTGTGGCTCTCCTGCATCCACTTCCTCAGCAACCTGAAATGAATACGCCACCATGTCCTCGAAGCCATACCTCTATGGAGGTACTCCTGCAGTCGCTCTCTTCTGTCTACCGGAAGTAATAGACTGTTGAGCTCGTGCACTGGACTCTGAAGTTTCTGGCTCTGCAGAGACATCCTCATCATGTTGATCTTCTCCACCTTGGTGCTCAAACTCACTCTCTTTGAGAGTTTGCAGCTCCACCTGTTTATCAACATTCCTGCTACCTTCAACAACAGTAACCTTCAACATGGGGTTAAACATAGACTTCTCATCAAATATCACATTTCTACTAAGTATAACTCGAAGCTCAGAAGGTGACCAGACTCAAAATCCCTTAACTCCATCTCCGTAACCCACAAATACACCCTTCTTTGCCCTTGGGTTCAGTTTACCCTCATCCACGTGATAATAAACAGGACACCCAAAAACTTTCAGTGAAGAGTAATCAGCAGGCTTACCATACCACACTTCATAAGGAGTCTTACACTCGATACCTGTGTGTGGTCCATGGTTGATCAGGAAGCATGCCATGTTTACTGCTTCTGCCCAGAATCTTCTCTCTAGTCCAACATTAGAGAGCATGCACCGTGCTCTCTCCAACAATGTCTGATTCATCCTTTCTGCAACGCCATTCTGCTGGGGTGTATCTCTAACAGTCTGATGACGGGCAATCCCTTCATCCTTGCAGAATTCGTTGAACTCAGAATTACAGAACTCCAGACCATTGTCCGTTCGCAGCTTCTTGATCTTCTTACCGGTCTGATTCTCCACCAATGTCTTCCACTGCTTGAACTTCGTGAAAGCCTCACTTTTCTGCTTCATCATGAAAATCCAAGTAAATCTCGAATAATCATCAATAATAGACAGAAAATACCTGCTGCCTCCAATGGATTCAACTCGTGAAGGACCCCAACAGTCGGAGTGGAGGTAATCCAGTATCCCCTTCGTCCGGTGGATACCCTTCTTGGGAAACTTGCTGCGATGTAGCTTCCCCAACACACAATGCTCACAGAATTCCAAATTCTGCACCTTGTGCCCGCAAAGAAGATCCCTCTTCGATAGAACTTGCATCCCCCGTTCACTCATATGCCCCAGTCTCATGTGCCAGAGAGTGGTCATATCTTCCTGTTGAACCTGAGACGATGCAACTGCAGCTAGGGCTGGAAGTTTGGTACCGGTATTTGGGATATACCGAATACCGTACCGAATTTGTCTATATTTGGTATTACCGAATACACGTATTATTTTGTGGGATTGGGATTGGGATTGGATTTCAATTGTTATTTGGTATTAGGGATTACGGGATTGGGATCGGTATATACCGAAATACCGATCAATACCGAAATATAAGCTAGTGTGTAAGTAATCCTCTCAACTAGACTCTCTCATTCACTACTACGCGACCATCAACCACCAAATTCGTCATTTAATTATACATAAATCATTACATCACTATTTCACACTAGTATTAGTCGTCTCTCAACCTCAAATTCGTCAAATTAAAGATTACCAATTACAAGAATTTGAGATGTTAGCTCTAGGCAACTCAGACAACACAGACCCTTGTAATGCATACAAGGTCCCACACTTCACGCCCTTTAGTACCTTCCTCGAACCCTAGCAGACATACACAACTCCACCTTTTCCTTTGAAGCTGAAACCCTTGCTGTCGAGTAGACTCAAGGAGATCAGGTTCTTTGTCATTCGTGGAACATGCCTGACATCATTCACGGTACAGAATGAACCATCATGTGTCCGAACCTTTATGGACCCGATTCCAACAACCTTGCAGACAGCTCCATTAGCCATGACCACGTTACCACCATATATCTGCTCGTAGGTTGTGAAGCAATCCCTGTTCGGAGACATATGGTATGAGGCTGCAGTATCCAGAAACCACACATCACCACGATGTGCCTTCTCATCTACAGCCAAGGCGAGATCGTCTTCAGAACTATTGTCCACTTCTGCCACGGCAACAGAACCTTGTTTCTTCTGTTGCCCTCTTCTCT
Organism: Linum tenue; assembly: GCA_946122785.1. Classification (NCBI taxonomy): domain Eukaryota; kingdom Viridiplantae; phylum Streptophyta; class Magnoliopsida; order Malpighiales; family Linaceae; genus Linum; species Linum tenue. The sequence goes on along the minus strand of CAMGYJ010000004.1, from coordinate 19,760,267 downwards.
TGGGACCGTTGTACTTCCAATGCCCCACTTCCTTACAGTTGTGACAAGCATCACCTGGCTGTGGACCGGGACCCTTGGAATTCTTGCTCGAATTCCCTTTACCAGATTTCTTCTTTCCCTTTCCACCTGTAACAGCCAAACCCGATGCCTCACCAACTGTACCAGATCCGGACGCCTTATGTCTGATCTCTCTCGTATGAAGAGCAGACCTGACATCCTCCAACGACACGCTTTCTTTACCAGCAATAAAAGAATCAACGAAATTCTCATATGAACTCGGCAAAGAAACCAGCAGGATTAGGGCAGCATCCTCGTCATCAACTTGAACATCTATATTACGCAGATCCAGCAAAATAGAGTTAAGTTGTTCGAGATGTTCCCTCAAAGGCGTACCTTCTTGCATCCTCAAGCTGAACAACCGTTGCTTGAGATGCAGCTTGTTGGTTAAGGACTTCGTCATATACAGACTTTCCAACTTTAACCACAAGCCCGCGGCAGTCTTCTCAGCAGCGACTTCAATGATGACGTCATCAGACAATGATAGCATGATGGTCGAGTGGGCCTTCTCCTCCAGGGTATTCCACTCATCGTCATTGACCGCTGCCTTCTTCTGTTTCGCAGACAGCGGCCCCCACAGCCCTTGCTGTTTTAATAAAGCATGCATCTTGATCTGCCATATAGCGAAGCTGTTCTTCCCCGTGAACTTTTCGATCTTCATGTTCACCGACGTCATTCTTCTGAATCGAAAACCCTAGCCTGATTTCCAACCGCGGCTCTGATACCACTTGTTATAAACGCGCTGCTACGGATCGAGAAATCGCTGGAATCGACAAAGCAAGAATACGAAAGCGAGAATCGAAAACACGACACACGATTTACGTGGTTCACTAACACGATGTGTGTTAGCTACGTCCACGGGCGAGAGAGAGCCAGTTTCACTATATCGAGGAGATTACAGATTACAGAGGAGTATGAGAAGTATTTACAGAGCCAGTTTCACTATATCGAGGAGACCCCCGATTACCAGTCGCAGCGGCTGATAGTCCGATTCAAGTCATATCAACAGATGTAATGGGAGTCCGCTGCCCGGTCAACGAGTGGAGTCCAGTGATAACGCCCCGATCAGGGGGTTATTTGGAGCGATGCTTCCCCCGATCCACGGTGTATGGGTCAATACACGTTTGGATTTGCTATTTTGGGTATGGTTTTAACCACCTTTCTTTACCAGATTATATTAGGGTTAGACTACATGGAGAAGTGCTAGTGCTATAAATACTTGTCATACCCTTTTGTAATCTGTATATCCTCAAAGTATAGTGAAACTGTTTCTCTCCTGCCCGTAAATTAGCTAACACACATTGTGTTAGTGAACCACATAAAATCGGTGTGTTGTGGTGGTTCTTTGTTTTTCGTTTTCTTGAATTTTGTCAAATACTCCTATTTTCTGATACACACAAAACAGTGCGTGTTGTTTGACATAAATGGTTGCATATCATGTATTAAGATGTGTATACGGTAAGCATGAGATCTAACGGAGCTCAGCAGCTGATGGAAAGACCGGTGCGAGATACGGAAATAATGGAAGCCCAATAAGCGCACGTTTAAGTGGTAGACCCTTGTTGGATTCGTTGCTTTCTGGCCAGTCAAGCACGTCTCAGCAGTTTTCTTACCGCCATTGTCATGTGTAAAGACGACGATGGTGACCAACAAAGGCAGAAGAAAAACAGAGCCCATGGAATGGAATGGAATTGGGAGCCGCCGCCCATTGGAAATTGTATGTGCAAACTGCTTCGCTTTCAATGTACTTAATTCCCCTTCTTGACCTTTTTGGTTTCTAGGGGGACCCCAACATCACCAAAACTCTTTGGGTTGAATTTTAGGGCAGCATGCATGTCATCTCATCTCATGCGCTTGTTTTGGACTTGGGAATTGGGATGCTTTGGGTTGGGAAATGAAGATAGGTGTTTACTTATTAACTTTAAAGTGAGGAATTTTTTTGTTGTTGTTGTTGTTTATGCTGGTAACATTTCTATATTAGGTTGATTATTTATACAAGTTTTTTTTTCCGGTTAGATCGTCGGTACAGTTTTACAAACACCGATTGAGGTGAAAAGTCACCACACCAACAACAACAACAAGGCTGGTCAAAAGAGAGCATTCAAGTGAGTCGTTAAAAGGCTTCTATAAGACATGATTTGTTTTCGCTTAAAATGTTTAAGAAACGATTCGATTTCCAATATCAATGTTCGACAAAAACAAAACCAAAATTTGAATCATAAGATCTGGTTTTACTGCCATTGGACCAAATCCCAAGTAATATCTATCTCAAACCAAATACTACTATACGAAGAAGGACCAAGGTCAGACACTCTGCCAATATTTATTTTTATCCAAACTCAACTAGGAATGACCAAGGGAATGTCCCGGGCGAGTTCGGGTAATTTAATACAGATCGTGAGTCGGAGCAAGTCGATCCATATGTGTATGCAATATAAAAGAAAAATATTAAAAATATTATTTTAATATTAAAAATAAACTACAATATGATAAATGTAATTAAATTATTCTACAAATAGATTTTCTCACCAATTTATAAGTTCATAATAGTTTAATAGTTTAAATATGAGATAATAAAAGTAAAATCTTAAGTAATTTCAGTAAAATTACATATAATTTAGGCAAAAAAAGGTTAAGAATGTGGTGTGTCAAAGCAGTTCAAGTAATAATGTAAAACGAGTTAGCTCGAAATTGTCATTGCTAAGTCCAACAACACATGTTTACCAACACTTAAACTGGTTTGATTATACTGGGTCCTTACAAATTCTACTCAATACTTCATTCACCCCATATTTGGTCCATCCTAGTAAACCTAATATTTTTTGAAAGTAAACCTAATATTACTGTAAGAAAAAGTAAATCTAATGTCATTGCTTGTAAGAGATGAAAGTGTAGATCACGTCAGTCACCTACCAAAAGATTAAAAATCCAGTCTTCCACACATCCATCATGGAAACCAAAACCCATCAGTTTCTTTCTACTTAAAGACGCATAAAGACAACCTGATTACCATTTGAGGGAAGCTAAAACGAAAACTCCCACATTCTTGTTTCCTGTCTCCTTCCCCCAAGCACTAGCAGCTAGCTCCCCCCCATTGATTCCTTTGCTTTGAAATCAAATTACAGACAGACTTAATATTTCCATTGCTGCGCCTTACTTGGGCGGCATGAGCAGCAGTAGTGGGTCAAGCCAGGAAGATGCAGGGGAGCTTCGAAAAGGGCCATGGACCGACGAAGAAGACGCCCTCCTTGTCGGTTTCATTTCCAAACATGGCGATGGTCGCTGGAATTCCCTCGCTAAACGTGCTGGTAAGTGGCGCCAGAATTACTCAAATCAGTAGCATTTTCTAAACTTGATTTAACCAGTAAAGTTGGATTGAAACAGGGTTGAGAAGAACTGGGAAGAGCTGCAGATTAAGGTGGCTTAATTACCTTAACCCGGAAGTGAAGCGCGGCAACCTCACACCGCAAGAGCAGCTCTTGATTCTGGACCTCCATTCCAAATGGGGCAACCGGTAATTAGATTAGATACTAATCATGTTTAACTTGGACTAACCATCATCTGTTAGTTTAGTTTAACTGTTAAATGATTTTTAATTTGGGTGATGAATTCAATTCAATAGGTGGTCGAAGATAGCACAGTTTTTGCCCGGAAGGACGGACAACGAGATCAAGAACTACTGGAGGACTCGCGTCCAGAAGCAAGCCCGCCACCTCAAGGTGGATCCCAATGGAGCCGTTTTCAAAGACATTGTCAAGTGTTTCTTTATTCCCAGGTTGCTTGAGAAGGTTGAAGGTTCACTTCCCGATCCTCCTCCTTCTTCAGAACCAGCGGGAGCCAATTTCAGTCAAAACCCACCAAGATTTTCCGACTCTGTCGCGGATTACATTTCTCCTCCACCGGAGTTACTGTCAGAGCAGGGGATTTTGGCGCCGGCCCTGCACGATGAGCAACAGAATGCTGGCGGCTGCTATGACTTGGCGATGGAAGTCAATTGGGTGGAGGATAGTCTAGTTGAGTATGGAATGTGGAGTATGGATGAGTTATACGACTTCTAGTTTTGCGAGGAAACAAGTTTTGTTTCTTTTGGTCAATCGAGCTAGAAGGGCAAGGAAGAATTATTAGAGACATTAGCAAAAATGGTGGGAAATGGTATATGTATTATTGAATGTCATATTTTCCAGAACCCACCAGTGAAATGCCGACTGAAGAAGCTTTGGGTTATTGGGTAGTACTGATTTTCTTCTTTTCTGCTTTCGTTTTCAACATCGACTGCTGCCTGCAGGATTCCTAGCAACCAACCAACCAACGGAGAGATGAGGCAATTCTAGGGAGCAGACGACATTTCCCCGCCCTTCCATTATTGAATCCACCTACTAATGGACTAGAGCTTTAAAAGGAAGAGAAGACTTACTTTTTTAATGACGAGTCAAACAACCAGAAATTCTCTTTACTCAATTATTAAATTTAAAAAGAAAAAAAATGTAAGCATAGTGCGAGCGAGATGATTTGCAGGTCGACGGTTTTGTTTGACTTCCCCCTTCTCCGTCTTTTCGCTTCTCGGAGTTGCGTATTCCTCTTTCTGTCCGCTGAATTAAAATGACCCTCCACCTTATCGCCGCCTTCGTCGTCACTCTAGCCTTATTCGCCGTTGATTCGGCCGCTTCGTCGCCGGCCAATCGCCATTACAATGCCGGGGATGACGTTCCCCTGTTCGTTAACAAAGTCGGGCCCTTTCGCAATCCTAGGTACTCAGATCCCACCACTCGTGTAGAGCTCAATTGTAAATTCTCTGTTCCGTGAATTCAATGAGTTTAAAGCTTGCTGCTTTTTTTTTTTTTTGCTTTTGGGTTCGCAATTTTATTGTGTTGCAGCGAGACGTATGAATTCTATGAGCTGCCATTCTGCCGTCCAGGTTAGCCCTTTTAGGTACTCACCCTCAGCTTTCTTCGACAAAAAAGATTGCAGCCTTTTCTTCCAATTGGCGAGCTGAGTTGGTATTAAAGCTTGGATCTTTGTTGGGATTTTAGATCGTGTCATTCAAACGAAGCAAACCCTAGGTGAAGTGCTGAATGGTGATCGTTTAGCAAATGCCCTCTACGATTTGAAGTTTCTGGAGGCCAAATCCAGGGCGACCCTATGCCAGAAGAAGCTTACACAGGGTGATATCAGGAGATTCCGAGAGGTGATTCTCAATGACTATTATTTCCAGATGTACTATGATGATCTCCCATTGTGGGGTTTTATTGGGAAAACTGAAGAGCAGAGTTGGGTTCTTGAAGATGGTAACAAGTTGAAGTTTTACCTGTTCAAACATGTCAATTTTGATGTGCTCTACAATGGTGATCAAGTGATAGAGATCAATGCTCTTGGTGATCCGAACGATGCTGTGGACATAACAGATGATGCTGCTGAACTTGATGTCGACTTCACTTATTCGGTCTCCTGGTATGAAACTTCAACAGTGTACCAGAACCGGATGGCTAGATATACAAGGGCTTCGCTGCTCTCTGTGCACAAGAAGATTCATTGGTTCTCGTTTGTCAACTCGGCTGTTATCCTTCTGCTCTTGATGGGATTGCTTATAGCATTCTTCTTTAGGCGTCTTAGGAATGATCTGAGAATGTAAGTAAATTTGTTTTACTCAATGTTCCAAGTTTCATGTAGCACATTCCTTACAAATGATCTGATTATCTATCTCCATTCTTCTTTGCAGGTCATCTAGCGGAGATGACGAAGGAGAAGATAAGGAGGTTGGATGGAAGTATGTTCATGGTGATGTTTTTAGACATCCACAAAACATGTCATTGTTTTGTGCCTTCTTGGCCACAGGAGCTCAACTGTTAACCATGTAGGTGCACGATTGCCAAGTAAAATTTGTGTGTGCAGTTTCCTTTAAGCTACATAAATTTCCATTCGTTTAGGTGGCTTGTTAAAATTGTATTCTGATCAAGCTCTTTCGTTCATTACTATACCAATTCCTTTTCCCAGCATTGAATGGGCCAGCTGATTGCATTGTCTTGAATCTTGATAATTGCTGAGCTTCTGAAGCTAGTCCTTGCTAACTTTGCGATAATAATTCAGGGCATTCCTTCTATTTGTGTTGGCCTTTGTTGGTACACTCTATCCTTACAACCGAGGAGCATTATGCACTTCTTGTGTCATGGTTTATGCTCTTACATCCGTTGTTGGAGGTTACATTTCTGCTTCATTTCATAGTCAATTCGAAGCAACAGGATGGGTAAGACTTAAGACAATTTCCACCTTCTAGATACACTGTTTCCTTTCTTGACAATGCATATAATTCTTGCTCTTTCTTTTATCCATATCTCCCCAGGGGAAAACTGTATTCCTTACTGGAATTCTCTACCTGGGTCCATTCTTCATCACAATGTCCATTCTGAACACAGTTGCTGTCTCCTATGGCGCCACAGCTGGACTTCCATTTGGCACCATCATGGTGGTTCTCCTCATATGCGTGTTCTTAGCCTTTCCATTGCTCATATTGAGCGGGATCATCGGATACACGTTCAGGTCCGAATTCCAGCCGCCTTCAGCTCCAAAAAGACACCCTAGAGAGATTCCAAAATTGGGATGGTACAGGAAAACACTTCCTCAAATGCTACTTGCTGGACTTCTACCTTCCAGTGCAGTTGCTCTAGAGTTGCACAGTCTCTACACCACCTTTTGGGGATACAAAATTACAACTCTACCCGCGATCTTGTTCGTCTCATTCGTCATCCTGTGCTTGCTCACAGCAATCTTGAGCATTGGGATGACTTACATTCAGCTCTCCGTCGAGGACCACCAATGGTGGTGGAGGTATGATGATGCCATTACATTTCCCCTTCAATTCGATCTGGCATCTCGGTTTAGTGTATATTGATAAACGTTGTCTTACTGTTATGATGCAGAACGGTGTTGCGAGGGGGGTCGCCAGCAATATTCATGTTTCTTTATTCCGTATACTTCTTTTCCAGGTCGAGTATGAGCGGTATTTTGCAGACATCCTTCTTTTTCGGCTACACTGCCTGCTTGTGCTATGGGATTTTCTTGATACTTGGTGCAGTAAGTTTTTGTGCTTCCTTTGTGTTTGTTTGCCGGATTTACCGTGCTGTTAAAAACGAGTGAAAGCATATGTAGTTGTTTTTTTTGGTTAGAAAGGACTGTTCGATGGAGATTTGTTACTGTAACATGCATCATTTACTCTTCTCTCCCATGGAGCTTGGGAAGGGGAGACTTCTTTGGTTGCAAAAGTCTTTTGTAAGCTGGTCGTATGTGGTTACCCTTCAAATCAAACTGAAATATGGGTTTTGAAGGTTGGTTGGAAGTATACTAACTTTAGCCATTCTACTCATCAACCATATGGGTCACTTGCCCAGACCTTGGCCATTTTACTTGTTGGAAAAGAGAAGAGGTCCTGGCCCATAGGCCTTTTGGCCTTTGGGCCTTATAATAAATACTTTATTCTAATAAAAACGATAAAATGATCGTGTTTTTTGAAAATTTAGATTGACAAAAAGACCCAACAATTCAGTTGAATCGACTCTTCTCGACAGAAGGAAAGTAATTATCGTCACCATGGGAAAGGAAAGAAGATAATCAAGGAAAGGAAGGAGGGATCGTTGTGGGAATATGGGATAAGGCAGCATGCGCGATAAATTAGGCATTCGAAGCAATCTGATAGCCATTTGTTTCGATTTTTGAGGAGGGAAATCGTATAGTCAGGGGAGAGAGGCATAGAGCGGTTGTGGGCTAGGGCTTGCTAGGGAATTCTGGAAGAAAGGGGTATATATGTTCGGGGAGGATATTAGTGAATCTGATCCCCGTCCGTCACCCGTAACACGCTAATTCGGATTAATCCAAACTCGACCCGGTGAGCGTCAAAAGCTAATTTTGCCAGCGTTGACTAGGTCGAATTCGGGCGGATTCTCGAATTACCAGGTGCGTTTGCCAAGCCTATTGACAAGCGTAAAATTGATCACCCAAGAAAGTTGTGCAATATATCGTTTTTTTTTTTTTTTGTCAGATGTCTCTAAGAGGCGAAGCAGTATATTAAACTTTTGTAGGGCAAATCATAAAAACTAAAAAGAGATAGAGACTTTGGTCGATCAAAAGTTTATTTAAGAACAATAGAGTATTTTTTGCCGCAGCCCTATCATACTTACAATATGCAAAATCGAATAAAGAACATTGTGAATAACGTAACACCTGAACCTCTTATAGAATAACTTCTTATCATATGCGACAAATCCTTCCCGTTGACCATACTGATGATCACTTATGCATCACTACAAAATAATACATTAGAAAATGGCATCAATTGCGATCATCCAGAAGATCTAAGAGTTCAATAACAAAAAATCATCAATTGCGATCAATGCAGTCAAAATCACGATTATATCTACAAGTTAAACGGGGTAAAATCGTAAATCGTAGAATCAAAGCGTAAAAGCTTAATTTTTTAGTGCATACTGTAAAATAACTAAAAATCTATTAAGTACGACATATACTATGTAAAATATGAGTGCACAAAATTTTGATAAGTTAATAAATACTTGCAATTCATGTCTAAGAGCTACTCATAGCATCTTAACAATAAGTTCATAAGCATAAATCTCAACAATAAGCCACCTTCCCCTATATGCTAATGAATTTGGGAAGGGCCTACCCGGTGTATTAGATTACTCTATTGAAGCTGAGAATGCATCTAAGTACCCGGTATGTATTGTTTCATCTCAAATGTATCATACTGTTGGTGATTTACCTTTATAAAGTACTTTTTATAATTAATTTCATGAAACATTTAGTGAACTAGAAGCGTAAAATCGTAAAGCATTTTGGTGAACCAAAAGTGTAAAAGCGTAAGATTTTAAGGTTTAAAGCGCGATTTAGTCCGATTTTACACACCAAAGATTTTACATGAAAACGAAAGCGTTTTGTGACTTAAAAGCGTAAAATCATAAGCTTTTAAGTTTTAAAGCGCGATTTTGACTACATTGATTACGATCAATCATCTAGAGGATCTAAGAGTTCAATATAAAAGGATCATATATATCATCATATATAAGTATATGTGTCAAATAAAACCCGACCCGAGTAACCCGCCGGATCAACCCGACCCGTAGCCCGACTGCAACCCGAATTGACTAAGAGTCAATGACCCGTAACCCGCTCGACCCGCAACCCGATTAACCCGAACCCGATTGACCTGTACCCGATTGAACCCATAACCCGATTAACTCCCAATCCGATTGACCCGAACCCGACTAACCGGAACCCGCCTTATTGACCTAAATAATTACTATTATATAATCTATAATCTTTTGACACGCTAAAACACAACACCTAACAATGGCCAAGTGTAACCAATGAAAGGGACTGCAGTATAGTGGCACAAGTAATAAATATCGAATCCACGGGTCTCTAGAGTTACTATTACTCAGCTTCAGTTCATTATCTAGCAAACTAGATTAATGATTGATTTATAAACTACTCTACTGACTACTCTACTAATTACAAGTTGGGAACTCACTTAGGTATGATTCCCCCTAGCTCCTCAATTAGGTCCAAGTTGCAATTACCTTTTGTTGATCTACTGTTGATTAAACTGCGGAAGATCCTAAATTAGCTTGGAATCTCTTAAGCTGACCAAGCCCTCTCAGTCCAACTACCCGGCAGACGACTAGTCTTTACCAGGATAGAAAGCTGAGGCTATAAACACAGAACTCCACTACTGGAATGAATTCCAGTACAAAGTAGTGAATTGATTGACTGTCGCACTACCAATTCACCACTATCAATCAAGGAAGCTCTCTTAACCTAATAAGATTCTATCTATCATAGGTTAAAGCAGAAATCAAGAGAATTTGATCAAGATTCAATTGACTCAATAAATCATGCCTCAATCGATTATAATCAAACAATATAGCATCCAAAACTTCATACAAGAAAGATCCTAACACATGGAACTAGGGTTCCTCAAAACCTAAGTGAAGGGAAGTTACTCCATAGAGAAGAGAGAGACTGCAGAAATTTGATCTAGATCTTCAATCTCCATCTCCAAGCTTGATTCCCGAGCTCCAATGGCTAAGAAATCCTCCAAAATAGCTCCAAGAATGTTCCCAAGTCGCTCTCTCTCTCTAGGGTTCGTCCCTTGGGTGTTTGGGAACCAAAACCCAGCTCTCCCTTTCCTTTGGCTCGAATCTGCCTAAAAAACCTGATTCTGGGCGAATTACGGGCTGAATTACGGTCGTAATTCTTCCATGCCCGTATTTTTCCCAAAACACGCGTTTTGGTTAAGTTTCAGCGCACCCAAAGCTCCTCTCGGCAGTGAAATTACGGGCATGGGAGGCCAAATTACGGTCGTAATTCTCCTGCCCGTAATTCTTCCTCCGCTCCTGTTCAAAGCTTCGTTTCTCCCTCGTCCGGACTCCAAATCAGTCGTCGTTTGAACCCAGACGCTCGTAGTCTCGTCCTCTTTCTTTTCATGACAAACTTCCATGATTCTTTGTCCGTAAAGTGAGGTAGAAATCCATTCTTCTTCAGGTCATGCTCGTGTTTCTTCTCCCGAATTGCCAAATGATCTCCGATTGACTTGAAACTTGCGTCTATGCTTCAATTTACATGCTAGGACCTGAAACGTGACAAAGGAACACAACCTAGCGTAAAATTGGCCAAAGAAGCGATAATTGAAGCTCAAACAATCAAGAAACAAAGGGAAAACATGTGCAAATACCGAGTCATCAAATCCCCCCACACTTAACTGTTTGCTTGTCCCCAAGCAAACCAAGTAGTACACAAGGTAAGCTCACATATTTCAATCAACCAACATTGGGGACAAGTCATAAAGGCACAGAACACGTGAATCATACTGGTTTTCAAACATCAACACATGAACAACTTCAATAACAACCTGGACAACCACCACAAAGGACATTCGAGTGCAGCAAAATCAAGCAACGGAGAGTCTCCCTTCTGTTCACCAACCAACCAGACTTGACTCAACCACTCACTCAAAACAGTCAACTCATGCATCCGACTCAAGACATCAGAACAGAGACCGAGCAATCTAGGTCCTCACCGGGGTACAAGAGTAAAAAGAATATGAAAATGAATCACTCACTCTCGACCAGTGGGGTCAGGACAATTTAATGCGAAAAATGCGCATGCTATTTCTCTCAATCCCTAACATCTCTTCACCATGATGGCAGCCTCTAAATGCTAGAGTTCACATATAGGGTGTCACCACTAACTAATCCGGAGGTCTTAGACACAGGTTCAAGTGACTGGCTAGGGTCTTGGACATGGGGAAAAGGCCTTTTAGGTGGTGGAAGTATTCATAGCACAAGGTTCCACATTTCCAAACCACACAATCACAATCAAACAACCCAATATTCCCTTTCTACTATTCTGCAATACTCAACATCTCAAGAACACAAGAGCGAAGGAGGTATAAACATCAGCATTTCCAAGCCAGACTGCTAAGAAACACTACTTAATGGGCATTATTCAGATTTTTGGTAGTGGCTCTCTTTTGCTTTCAATTTTTCTTTGTTTTTCTTTCATTTTTCTTTTCATTTCTTAAGAGAGCCACCACTTCTGCACATATTTCAAACACCTGCCCAACTTTTAAGCACTACCTCCAACACTCACATAAACTTTAGCAGAAACAGCAGAGAATATGTAAAAACCACTCTGTGGAACCTTCTAAAAGATGCAACAAGGGTGACTTTTTTCGTTATAGACCAAAAAAGAAAGGATAACACACGGCTCAAAGGGGCTGACTAGGGGATATGACACATCAGGACAGTCAATTTGGGCGTGGGCTAATCCTATGCCCCCATCATCTTAGCTAGTGACAACGTGAATGCTACACATCATGGAAGAGGGATCTATCGGACAAGAAAGAAACGAGCAGGCTCAAATCTCACATGGCTACCTATATGCTCTATCTCACATTCTGATACCCTGAACTAGATGCATAAACGACTGTCAAGAACAAGTGATCAGATCAAGTCACAGTTAGTAAGCAAACAGTTGAAAAACTGAACTCCTACATCGTTCTACTGCACATCTCAGTCCTCATCATAGGTTGTCCTAGTCGCAAACAAGTTGTCATGCATTAATCCGAAAACCATTCAATTCATCAATCAAAACACAGTGCCAATATGATCAAACAGCAGTACTTGGAGCCCTCAAATCGTAAGATTCGGACAGCGGACTAGGCTCCAAGCACCCATATATACGTTCCAATAAATACAAAGAACCCCCCCACACTTAGATGCGACAGTGTCCTCAATGGAGGAAAGATAAGGAGGGTAGAACGAAGTTACCAGATCAAGGGTGAATGATGATGTACGGGTCAGGCGGTGCATTCCAGGAAGAGAGAGTAATCAGAACACAAACACCACACAAAATATCACAAAGGTTGAGTTATTGACTCTAAAATCAAATAACAAAATTGACTCAATCGAGGATAAATAGAGAAAGAAATGCAAACCGACTGGTTGGGTTGCCTCCCAACAAGCGCTTCTTTCACGTCGTGAGCCAGACGATGGCTCCTAAGTTTTGGTCCATGCTAGAACCTCCTTGAAGTTGAGGTTCTCATCTATGAGGTGGAGTCTCAAGTCACAAGTAGGTGGTGTGGCAGGTGATGAAGGCTCGTGCACTTGATGCAGATGAAGTCTCCACCCTCGAGACCTCTTCTTCTCTTCTCTCGTCTCATTGCCCCAAACCAGATATGACAGCATTGACCGACCACCATCGCGTCCACCAAGAGGGACCGATGTCAATGTGGCCTTGGTCTGGCAAAGAGACACTGCAAATGGGTCCCTGCCAAGCAGCTCCTCGAAGTTTGGTGGAGATATCACATGTAACTCATGGCCGGTGCAAGCCTCTTCCACCTCAACTTCGTCCTCGGCCTGGACGCCAAGTGCTTCTTCAACCTCCCTTCCTTCTTCATGTGGTATCACCCCTGGGAAATGATCAAGAACTCCTTCTGCTTCATTTTCGTCATCCTCCACAACTTCTTTCTGCACCCTTTCTCGCTCTTCTTCTTCTAGCACGGATTGGATAGCAAGTTTCCAAGAAATTTCTTTCATGAGATCTTCTTGCATCTCCTCACTCATGCCCGCCTCTTCAAAGCTCAGTTTGGGATGTGGGAAGGTGTGGTCGGCTACGACAGGACATTCCTGATCATGATCATCACGGGAGCTCTCCGTGACAACTTCAGTGTGCTCCACAATGTCCTTGTAGCCTTCTTCTTCCTCCTCCTCTTCTAGTATGGCAGCAGAAGGGTGATCTGGAGCGGGTTGTGCACAAGATCGCTCAAGATCATCGACGCTCTTCTTAAGGCTCAGGAGGATCTCCTCTGTTTCACGATAGGCCTGGGTACAAAGATCCATCCTAGACAATGATCTCTCACTGTCTCGAGCAAACTGCTCCATGAGAAGCCTCAATTCATAGTTTGGATCTGGTTGTGGAGTGTAGCATGGCTCTGGAGAATGGCCTGTGAAGGCCGCCATGGGTAACTCCAGCTCCGATGGCCCTTCTGGTTGTGGGAGAAAGTCTTCTTGGTAATGAGGTTGTTCTTGATATGCCCAGGGGTCTGGTTGTTCTCCGTAGTAATGGGGTTGGTACTGGAACCCGAATCCATAGTCTTCTCCTCCTTGATTGCTCCAGGGGGTCTCGGGGTAATACCACTCGGATGGTGGTGGATACCCCCAATGATTGGAGAAGCCATGAGGATCCATGATTCAGATCTGCACCAACAAAAACAAAAACACCCAAGTGAAAAGCAAGGGTAGAAAAGAAAAGAAAAACGCTAAAGTAACAAACTTCTGCCTTTCCTAATAATCTAGAAAGTCCCCGGCAACGGCGCCAAAAACTTGACACGCTAAAACACAACACCTAACAATGGGCAAGTGTAACCAATGAAAGGGACTGCAGTATAGTGGCACAAGTAATAAATATCGAATCCACGGGTCTCTAGAGTTACTATTACTCAGCTTCAGTTCATTATCTAGCAAACTAGATTAAGGATTGATTTATAAACTACTCTACTGACTACTCTACTAATTACAAGTTGGGAACTCACTTAGGTATGATTCCCCCTAGCTCCTCAATTAGGTCCAAGTTGCAATTACCTTTTGTTGATCTACTGTTGATTAAACTGCGGAAGATCCTAAATTAGCTTGGAATCTCTTAAGCTGACCAAGCCCTCTCAGTCCAACTACCCGGCAGACGACTAGTCTTTACCAGGATAGAAAGTTGAGGCTATAAACACAGAACTCCACTACTGGAATGAATTCCAGTACAAAGCAGTGAATTGATTGACTCTCGCACAACCAATTCACCACTATCAATCAAGGAAGCTCTCTTAACCTAATCAGATTCTATCTATCATAGGTTAAAGCAGAAATCAAGAGAATTTGATCAAGATTCAATTGACTCAATAAATCATGCCTCAATCGATTATAATCAAACAATATAGCATCCAAAACTTCATACAAGAAAGATCCTAACACATGGAACTAGGGTTCCTCAAAACATAAGTGAAGGGAAGTTACTCCATAGAGATGAGAGAGACTGCAGAAATCTGATCTAGATCTTCAATCTCCATCTCCAAGCTTGATTCCCGAGCTCCAATGGCGAAGAAATCCTCCAAAATAGCTCCAAGAATGTTCCCAAGTCGCTCTCTCTCTCTAGGGTTCGTCCCTTGGGTGTTTGGGAACCAAAACCCAGCTCTCCCTTCTGCCTCAAAAACCTGATTCTGGGCGAATTACGGGCTGAATTACGGTCGTAATTCTTCCATGCCCGTATTTTGCCCAAAACACGCGTTTTGGTTAAGTTTCAGCGCACTCAAAGCTCCTCTCGGCAGTGAAATTACGGGCATGGGAGGCCAAATTACGGTCGTAATTCTCCTGCCCGTAATTCTTCCTCCGCTCCTGTTCAAAGCTTCGTTTCTCCCTCGTCCGGACTCTAAATCAGTCGCCGTTTGAACCCAGACGCTCGTAGTCTCGTCCTCTTTCTTTTAATGACAAACTTCCATGATTCTTTGTCCATAAAGTGAGGTAGAAATCCATTCTTCTTCAGGTCATGCTCGTGTTTCTTCTCCCGAATTGCCAAATGATCTCCGATTGACTTGAAACTTGCGTCTATGCTTCAATTTACATGCTAGGACCTGAAATGTGACAAAGGAACACAACCTAGCGTAAAATAGGCCAAAGAAGCGATAATTCAAGCTCAAACAATCAAGAAACAAAGGGAAAACATGTGCAAATACCGAGTCATCATCTTTCAATTGAGAAAATCTATAACATTAATATAGTGCATACCCATTAAAATTATGGTTAATTTAACTATTCGTAAAAATTATCAATTAAATATAAGTATAAAAGTAATGTATTTGGAAATTTGATTATTATAATAGAAGTAGAAAATTTTCAACTTTTTAGGAAAGTAGATAAGAGGGAAATTTGACACTTTCAATTTTTGGAGAAGGAAATAAGTGATAAATTTTTGTGCTTGAATTATGGTAATAGAACTAGGGTAATTTTTTTTTTTGTATTTTCAACTTTTTGAAAAGCAAAGAAGGGAAATTTTGTGTTTTATTTCTTAGAAGAGAAGAGGAGGAAAACTTGAGTGCTTTTAAATTTGGTGTTTTTAATGTCCAATTAGTGATGCTCTATAAGGCTAATTAGATTTACAATAGCCAATGTCTTAGTCACTAAATGTTAAACTTTTAAACTATCATATATAAAACATTGTACTACAACCTGCATTTGAGATAGTTCGAATGATGTGATTCAAATAAGATAACTCATTATATATTCTCAAATCTACTATATCAAATTAGTAAGGCCCTATAATGTGATATTAATATTTACTATGGACAATGTCTTTGTCACTAGATATTAAACTTTTCTTAGAACCATCATAATTGCATACTATTTTACATTTTAGATCATATACTATTATTTACCAATGTGAATTATTACAATCTTTACTGTTATGGGTTAAGTGTTTAACATTTAGTAACTAAGACATTGTCTATTATAAACCAATGACTAATTGATAGACTTGGCAATCGGGTCGGGTTGGGTAATTTTGGGTTGAGAACATCGGTTACGGATCGGGTCATGTTTGGTTGGCTTATTTCGGGTCAAATATTGACCCAACCCATTCGGTTTCGGGTCGGGTTATAGGTCATTTCGGGTTATGAGCGTTCTCATGAACAATATCAAACATGCTTCATATTTTCTTAAAGAACACAATTTTTCACATATGCATGACAATAGTTTGCAGTCCGCGAAACTGAAAATTTGTACAACCGGAAAGTCATGAGACAAAAAAGAGGCTAATCTTGCAAAATGAGTTCGCCTAACCCATCAGCAACCACAACTTGACGAACCTGACGAAGAATGACTACCTTAGAGTCACCATGCACGATAATTTATAGTATTATATGATCTGTGTCCAAATTTCTTACATACTATATTTTTTTTTTATAAATGGATCCAGTGCATCTCAGTCTTCATTCAAAACCAAAGGGGGTCAGAGAGCCCCTGAAAATCGTACATAATGAAATTACACAAAGTAGGGTCAGAACAGGAGATGGAATGATAACCAAGGGGCAGCAAATGGCCTCGACTAGCTACCGAGCAGCTGAACCGCACAGAGGGAATCAAGCTCTACTCTGACACGTCTGAAACCTTTGTCCAAGGCATTCCGCACGACATTTCTCCATGCCCGAACGCGTTGTATAAAGGCTGCAGTGGTCGTGATCTTGCCTGCAAAGACTCTATCATTCCTGGTCCGTCACAGGGACCAGCAGACAATGCCGAACTCAAGGCTAGTGAGCTCCTGGCGAACATGGTAGAGAATCCAATCTTGCAAATGGGGTCTGAAAAACCGCTGGTGGTCAGAAGGTTGTATGAACTGCATCCAAGTTAACCTGGAAAATGCACAGTCTCGCAACACATGCAAGACTGTTTCAGGGGCCGCTTTGCACTGGGGGAAGATGTTCGTGGTGACTAGGTGTCTCCTGTGTCGTTCGGCGTTGGTGAGGAGTCGCTCCCTTGCTGCTAGCTAGAGAAAATGAGTGACTCGAGCTGGCCCTCTCCACCTCTAAATGGATCGCCAGTCAATAGTGTTCCTAGCCTCGCCGCTTTGACTGATGAGCTGGTATGCTGATTTGACCCGGAAACGCCCGTCCCGCTCCGGTCCCCAGGTCGGGGAATCCTCGCCGTACCCTTCTCTCGGCGGTTGTACACCCAGCACTGGCAAAACAACTTCCTCTGGCAAAAGTGAGCGTAAGAGTTGTACGTTCCACTCACCATCATTCGCAAAGTGGGCCACGGGGAGGCTGGGATCTGGAGAGGGGTTCGTGTCTAAGGCATGGTCGATGAGCAAATTTCCCGAGTCCACCCATCTATCCATCCAAAAACTCATGTCCCCCTCGTCTCTGATGCTCATTCTCATGCCAAGTGTCATTACCGGCCACGCCTTTCTGATGCCCCGCCAGAGATTAGATGCTCTCGCCATAGACTTCGCCTGCATCCCTCCGTTAACTTGTTTAAAATATTTAGCCTGCAACACTCTGACCCACAACTCGTCAGGTTTTTTAACAAAAACCCAAGCAAGTTTTGTTAGAAAAGCAAGGTTTAACTCATCCGCCTTCCTGAGACCCAGACCCCCTCCTCCTTGGGTTTACAAATGCCCTCCCAGTGAACCAGGTGAACCTTACGGGCTTCAGCTGTGGATCCCCAGATGAAGCACCGAATTCTCTTATTGATCTCATCGCAGATGGAGATTGGCAGCAGAGTTGTTTGCATTGCATAAGTGGACAGGGAGCTGAGCACCGACGTCGCCAGAGTCACACGCCCCGCCAGGGACAAGGATTTAGCCTTCCACCCTGCAAGTTTATTGTCTAGACGTTCCAAAATATACTGAAAGGTACCTTTGGTGATCCGCCCATGGAGAACCGGGATTAATACAAAGTTACAAATCGATAAATTGGAAT
The DNA here is from genome assembly GCA_946122785.1 of Linum tenue. Lineage (NCBI taxonomy): Eukaryota > Viridiplantae > Streptophyta > Magnoliopsida > Malpighiales > Linaceae > Linum > Linum tenue. Next base: position 19,742,185 of record CAMGYJ010000004.1, on the reverse strand, counting down.
TACAAACTAATAAATACAAAGTATACAAAACAAACAAACATTACAAATTACAATATATACAAATTAGTCATATAAACATTACAAAGTACAATAATAAACGATACCAACCGAATTAATACAAAGTTACAAACCAGACTTACAAATATTACAAAATAGTCTGACAAACATAACAAGCGACTGCTGTCGGCGAAAAATCTTTCTCTCTCGTAGAGGAGCTTTGGAGGGAAAATTCCCAATTCCCTACAAACAAAGGACCGCCGAACAGGAGCTTTGGAAGGACAATTGGGAATTGAGGACCGCCAGGAGAAAGGCACACATGGTTGGCAGTTTCTTGGCCGGATAAATCCCAGCGCCGGCGGATTTGCAGAGTCGTCGTCGGAAATCACTCATAGATGCGGAGGGATGGAACGTGCATAAATAAATAAATTTTTAATTATTAATAATTAAAAAAATTAAGCATGCAATTACCCTTCCTTAAATTGAATTAATTGGAGCCATTGGATCTTAGCCCCAATATATGGGGTAGCAACTGATCAGACCGTCTAACAATTCCGAATCCGAATGTAGAGCGGAAAAAGTATTAGGTTGGGTTTCCGCCTCCTGGTCGGGCACGGTCACGGTCACGGCTAGCCATTTTGTATATAAGTAGCCACCACCGGGAGGGAGTAAATTAATCAACTAAGGAAGGAAATTGGAAACCTAGTATCTAGTAGTGTTGGACGACTGCACCACCCACAATAATGTCGACGTCAACATACGAATGCCAGCCGCAGTACAATTTTGCGCTTCTGATGGATCGTTTCACACATATTTTCCTGTGGAGTCCCGTCGTCGTCATTGTAGCAATCGTTTTGTTCCTCTACTGGATGGAGCACCGGGAAAGGCAACCATTGGGAGACGTGGAGCAAGGTTTCGACGGGTATAGGGTTGACATCTTCAAGAAAACCCAAAGAGAAGGAGACGAAAGAAGATGGTCATCAGCGGAAGAAGAATGTGCGATTTGCTTGGAGGAGTTCGAGGACGGGGACGAGCGAAGCCTTCTCACGGCGTGCTGCCATGTCTATCATAGAAGCTGCTTACAACGTTGGCTCGCTGAAGCCTACAAGAGGAGCTGTCCCCTTTGCCGCGCCCACATTGTTACTACTGATGATCGTGGAGGTTACGGTGAATCAAGCGAGGAGATCATCAACAATCATCTTGAGCATCAACTGCGGTGAAATTAAAGGCTTCTTCAAGCGCCACATCAACCAAGGTTTTGTTCGTACCGATCGAGTAGACCTCGATCGAGAGATCAATCCATCGATCTTTTGGCCATGATGCGATGCATGAGAATTTTATAGGCTTATAGCTAGGTGCTACGAGTGTAATGATGATGTAATTTTTATATATGTTGATTTTATATAAAGATGTTTTGTTATATATGTATGAAATTCCAACACATAGGTACGTAGGAAAAATTTTACCTTCTTCTTTTATATCATCATCATTCCTAGAGGGGGGAAAATATACTACCATCGTTTGAAAAGTTATAGACCAAATACAATGTTTTTGGATTGTACATCGTTATTAATATTTTTGTTTGATATGCGGTCTGTTGTTCTGATTTCCTCGGTCATAATGATTTATCAGACCAGATCACAAAACCCATGTATTTTAGGCTTTAGTAGCCCATTGGAGGGCTCTTCTCATTCCCCAAGACTCAAATCTCAACCCTAATTCTGTAAATCTTGTCATGTCCTCCATGTACGCACCACACTCCACTAGAAACCAAAGAGGATATATAGCTTCTCCACATGACATTATATTATTATTTATGATGTTGAGGTGAAAACTGAGTTGCTCTGACTTCCAATCTTTGTAATTATTTGCTTGAATTTATGATATTATGTGGAGAGGATATATGATGTTAGTACTACTAAGTACTGACGTCTTGAAGAATCATGCACATCCGGCCATATAAGTAAAGATGGAAAAATGATGCATACGGGGAACTTGTAAATCTAACATGCCAAATCCAACAAAAGTCCCAAACTGATTCGGTTGCATTTAAAGACACTACTCCGTTCTTTCTGCAAGAAGGATAATCACCCTATTGTTGATTGTTATAAGCAGAGAGAAAAGAAGAATGAATCTAGCTAAGGTCTCTTCTGGGTTTGTTGACCAGAGTCCAGATACAAGGAGACAAGGAGTAGAGCGGATCCAGAAATTTTTTGTAGGGGCGTCCTCTTCCAAAAATTAAATTAAATTAATAATTAAATTAAATAATACATAAATAATAAAATATCCAATTAGTATAAATGTTGACAAAAAGTCACGATGTGTTTTCATATTTCGAAAAAAATATAAGATAGATTTGGTGTGTACACTGCTCAACAAACGGTATATCCTACTAGATCGCATATTCAATTTCTAACCTTGTTCATGATGTAATTCAAAGTTGAAAAGACTGTTTCAACACTTGCAGTGTAACCATAAAATCAATTCAAATTAGGGTACCCCTGGGGATAAGAAATCGCGTTTTCACCATTACATAGTGTTTAAAATAGAACAACAAATGAGTTATAACCTAATGGAGAAGATGTTAAATAATAGTAGTGTCCTAGATTTGAATAACACAGAGTACCACTTATATTTTTTTTAATCACGCAAACTACTATCGAGGGTAAGATAATCATTTATTAAAATTTTAGGGGTGTCCCAGATTACTAATTATATTTTGTTTATCCATACGAAATTACTACCGGGGGTTGAATAATCGTGTTCCCAAAATTCAGGGGGTGTCCCGGGACACCCCTAAAGCACCATGTATCCGCCACTGAGTAGACGTGTCCACTGGATGAATTTTATTTGAACTAGAAAGTAGAAACTACTTTGGTTTCTTGCAATAGGGAGCAGAGCACACTCTAAAGTCTAAACTATGATGGAAATTGGGCTGGTTGCCAAGACTATGGGCTTTTACGTACGTTCTTTGTAAGAATTAAGAAGAGAGCCATGGTGGGCATGGCCCATAGCCCATAGGCTCGTATATTGAGTCCCTATAGTTGTGTTATTTAGATGTTGAGGTTGTAACGTTGAAATAAAAAAAAAAAAATAATGTAAGAATACATAGTAAACAAGTTTCAATTGAGAACTGAGATTCACTAATATAATTTAGATGTAAAAGTAAATTCGATCCATCTCTTAGTAACATAAGTAAGAAGAAGGGGGGAAAAAACATAAGTAAGAAGAGAACTTTTCGCACCAGCTAGCTACTCATTTATAAGTCGGAAACATACAACAAAATTTTGAAAACAAAAGATAGAAATCCATCCTAACATATAGCCGCACAGAAAGCAACGAATTAATACCCGACCATTGGATTGAAATAATAGTGTAGTCATGAATGATACTGCTGGGTGATGAATGCGCAGGTCGTTGAGCTTACTTGATGCTGCAAATATATATGCAATTAATTGATTTGGTGAAGTCTATAATAGTAACGATCGAGTTAATTAACCCAAAAAAAAGCAATATAATGAACTCAACTAGCTAGTTTACGTACTCTTTACACTGAAGATTCTTGGAGAGCTTGAAAGGAACGTTGACTCTGCAGTTTTGAGGAATGACGTTCAACCGGCTCTCCACCAAGTTCAGCATAGGCGTCTTGAAAATCTTCTTCAGGCACTTGCAGGCTACCTCCTTATCCTCAGCCGTCTTTGCTTTGTCGGAAAGGGTTCGCATCCCGTTGCAGCACTTGGGCGGGACAGTCTTCTCGTCGCCGTTGCCTCTCGCGTAATCCAGGCATGGCTTCGCACTGTGCTTCACGTCCTCGCACGAGATAGCTGCTGCATTGCTCCCAGTAGCGCAGTGGCAGATCATGAAAACCAGACAAGAAACGGCCATGGTGTTCAACACCATCATCATAAGCTTGGTGGAAGGATTCATTCTCTCAATATCTTTCACTTTTTGGGTTTGGATGGCTGCTAGCTGTTTTTGTTGTTGATAACTTCGGATGGCTGATGTTGGTTAGCTAGCTAGCTTTTGGGTTTATATATATAGAGTTGCTTAATGATCGATCATGAGGAGTTTTGATGATTTGGATTGTACGATTACTTGTTTTGTTTTTTGGTTTGGTTTGGTTGCAGAATATATATTACCTACGTCTTCTTTATTACTACTTAACGTATTCGTTGACTATAATTTGTGCTAACTAATGACCTCTAGTGTGGATGTCTTATAATTTGTTATTATTCCCTTCTCTAGCTATGCTAGGATACTTAAAGGTTTATACGTACAAAACTCTATCTCTGTTTCCTTAACCGGATTGTACGACTCAATCGGAAAAGTTTGTGATTTATGGTTCAGTTGTTGACCATTATATAACCGTTGGTTTATTGTTGATAGAAACGTTCATATATTGTATATAATACAATAATTTAGAACGGAATTTTTCACTAATCATACTCAATTTTAAATTTATAACATCCATTACCAAAAGTTCTAACAAATCATTCAAAAATTTCTTTAACATAATCATTTTATCAAATTTAAGTTAGTAGTTGGGGTTGACAATTAGTAGTACACCACACAAATCCAACATAGAGATTGATAAACGTACAAGAGGAAGGAGAAAGAAAATTAGTAAGTGTAGCGTTATTTTAATAAATAAATTTCACTTTTACAAAAAAATAAAATAAAATTAGCACGGGTGTAAGTGTGACTCTAAATACCCACTGACCCGCCCCGACTCTGACGGCCGACTGGATCAAATTGTCTACAGGATCAGTTTAGGATCAGATCATATTTTCACCTTGTACAGGTCGGGTCAACTTAGAATCGAGTCACTTTTTGACTATGTAGGTTAAAAGCCCAATGCTCTACCAACTGAGCTATACACCCCCCAAAAAAAAGAAAGATAGGGCGGAAAGAAAGAAAAAAAACCTCATATCCTTACCTTAACTTGACTCTTAACAATAACTAGTGATGTAAAATTTCTCATACCCACACATTGGATGTATTTGTAAACTTTTGAAAGTTTAAGTACTAAATTGTAAAAAATAAAATTTGGGTACCAAAACATAAATTTACCATAAAAATTTATGACTCGCCACAGATACATCGTGAATTAATCCCGACTAGAGCCCAAGTTTTTAAGCTCTAGCCGGGTGCAGCACAGGGCAAGTATGTTTTAATTGTCAAACCCGAGCCGGTCTATGTACCCCTACTTCAATCGCTTAGATTGTTATCTAGCAAACGTTTTTGGATTTAATACTAAGAAAACTACAAATGGAAAAAACAAGCAAAGTAAATCGAAGGGAATTCTATATGAGAGGACCTCACCCGGGTATTGCTCCCCTAGTCTCGTGCTAAGAATCAATGAACTGAACTCTAGTGTGAAGGCTATGTTTATATACCGCGAGGCGGGTGCAACAAGCTAGGAACGAGCCCTCCTAGTCGATCAATCAAGGATTGCTACAATAAGCTAGCGAACCTAGCTCTCTTAACCGCTTGGCTAAGGATTGCAACAATAAGCTAGGAGGCCTAGCTCTCTTAATCAAACAAACCGAGGAAACCATAACTCTCTTAGTTGACCAATTAAGGATTATTGCATTAAGTTAGTAGACTAACTCTGTTAACCTTTCGACTAAGGATGACAACAATAGGCTAGACGATCTAGCCCTCTTAACTAATCAACTAAGGGTTGCAAGACCCAACCCTCGGAAGTTAATCTGGACGGCGGAGAGCGACCAACCATGATGGGATCATGGTACTACTCCGATACTTGAGGATTTGGCCCTAGATTAACCCAAAAGGGGTTATCCAAGTGGCTAGGAGATTAAGCTCCCTATTGGCCAAAGAGAGATTTTCACCTTCTAGGTTAATTTGACCCAATAAAAGCAAGCAACACCCAATCATTCATGATTAATACCTCAAATATTATATTAAACTCACAATCAACACAATAGAATCATGTTCTTACTTTTCAACCCTAAATCAAGGATGGATGGTCTTAGTTTACATTGTAAAACTTGTTCTTACTCTTTTTGTCGTTAAAATAATGAGCTAAAGGACCTATCAAATATGAGTGGTTCATCTGATTTCATATCCAACTGTTAATAAAAACCATCTGGTCCATCCCAACCATCTAAATAAATGACCTAAACATAGCGATTCTAGGGTTGTTCCACAGTGGACAATGTTAGGGCGCTAATACCTAATTTATTAGCATGATGCTAACACCTAATTTGTTAGCATGATGCTAACACTAGCTCCAGACAATAGCAACTTATTTTGATGATTTTTTTATTCCAAGGGGTTGACTACAATTAATGCGGATTTGTAAAGGGAGGGGCACACGTGTGGCGCTAGTCAATAATTGCACGTTTTGCGTCTTGCTACCCGTATCATGAAGCGTACCATAAAATATATACCAGAAATACAACAAACCACACCACAAATAACATAAAGAATACTAGAAAGCTTATAAAGCATACTAGAACATCACTACACCACAAAATTCATAAAGCTTATAAGAAAACCCAAAGCAGACCACAAGTTTCATAAAGCATATAAGAAAACTTAAAGCATACTACAAGTTCTCTAAAACATACAAAAAACATTATAAATCATACCACAAGTTCCCTGAAAGCAAGCTATAAACCTCATAAAGCATAACACAAGTTTCCTGAAGCATACGAGAACCTCATTAAACATACCGTAAGTTTCATAAGCAGATCAAAACCTCATAAAGAAGACCACAAGTTCACTAAAGCAGATCATAAGCCTCATAAAGCTTACCACGAGTTTATTAAAGCATACCACAAGTTTCTTAAAACATATCAGAAACCTCATTAGACATACCACAAGTTCCCTTAACCAGAATAGAAATCTTATAAAGTATACCCCAATTTTAGATATAAAAATGTAAGCCATTAAAATTTTAGATACTAAAATGTATTTTCCATTAATATTATAGGACTTATATGCAAAAATTAATTTTAGGCAATAATATTAAAATCTAGTAAGTTTAGGTATACAACTGTAATTTGTATATGAAATCCAAATCCATAGAACGGAGAAAAAAGATACTATTATAATTGTATTTATTATAATACTATTGTAGTGGCCTTGAGACGCTAGTACCCATTGTAGGACAAGTGACAAAGACGTGAACCTTTTCCCTTTGACTTTGTAAGAGTAGTTTCGTTGCTAAAACGGAAGAAGGAGTAGGAGGCAATCCATGCAAGGAAGTGAAATGAGCTATTGACGCAAGTCTTATGTGGAGGAAGGAAGCCAGGGAGCAACATTAGTTGATTGAAAGGACACCACATCAGGAATAGATCGATAGTCGCATATCGGCTGCTTGATTATTCACCAGATATGATATCGGAGCAACATACATAGGGAGTTGATGAAGATCAAACAACAATGGTATATAATATATGCGAATAATTAATGTTAGCAGGGCACTAACTGATTCGGGCCTAATTGTACACATTTTACCCCTCATTTCTTGATAGTTTGGCTTTGCATTTCATCGTCCCTCGATATATTTCAAGCTAGGTTGTGCTTGTTTTGATACATTCAGGTCCTAGCACTTGTGGAAGGGTCGAGGACGAGTTTTGGGACGATTGGAGGTCGAAAAAGGGCAAAAAAACCAAAGAAAAGTCCAAAGTCACCGTGACAAACTCCCCGTAACAGTGAAGCGCAGGAGTCCAGGTTTCAGGCCATGTTCACGGTTTCCCATTGAAGTTCACGGTCTTCTATGGACGTGAACTGAAGCCATAAACCGTGAACCTCGAAGCGTCTAGTGCGAATTATGAAGTTAGTGACGCAAGGCGAGTTCACGGTCAACAAGACCGTGAACTTTGAGTGCAAACCGTGAACTCTTGTGAGTGAAGCGGTGCGTTTTGACACATCGCTCCAATTTCACGGACGCGTTGAAGAGTTCACGGCCTTGAACTGAGGCCGATCCCCGTATAAAATGTGAGTTGAAAGGAAGAGAGAGGGGAGAGCCCCAAAAGGGGGAGAGCCTTCTTCTTGAAGCCCTAGAGAGAGAAAGTGACGAACCAAGAGGGAGAAGAGGCTAGAGTTTGCTCCAAGTGAAGATTTTGGAAGATCCTCTCCCAAGGAGGAGTTCTACAAGCACAAGGTCCTTGTAGTCAAAATTGGGATTTTATCTAAAATCGAAAACTGGGATAAAATCGTAATCGTAAAATCGAATCGTAGAATCGTAGGATTTTAAGTACCACATAGAAATTAACATATAATAATATTAATAAATTCATTAATAACACAAATACATATAACATTTAAAGTGATAATTTTCAAGATTAATGTTCCAAAATCATCATTTTAATTGTTATTTAATGTGTAACTCGAAATAATTTATGAGGAATGGATAGAAGTCATGGGGTTTGGCTCTTGTTTTTCATGTTCTGTCTAGGTAGGTTAACTCAAAATAGTATTCCGACATCGTCTACTAAGCATCATTTAAAACTAAAAATAACTGAACTCCAATAATAATTTTAATGTCATTGATTTGGTACAAATATATTCATTAATCAATTAATTTGTTAATAATGATGTTAATTCTTTCATACTTACAATATTGTGACAACTATTTTACCGATGAGTTAAACAAGGGGAAGGGAAAGTGGTTGACGAACCCTATAATTAGGTTATTTTTCCTTTTCAAATGTTCTTTAAATAGGAAAAATATCTGAGAAGATCCCCGTCATTGCCCTTTCCATCGAAATAGTTATATGCTTCTTTTGAATTGGCTCAAACTACCTATTTTGTTCACATAAGATCAAAATCCCGATTTTGGTACGATTTTTACGATTTTAATCCCGATTTTGAACTATTTTAAGGTCCACCGGTTTTATATTAAAATCAGAATCGGAATTCCTAAGTAAAATTTTAAAATCCTACGATTTTACGATCAAAATCGCGATTTTGACTGCATTGGACAATGAGGGTTGGAGGCATCACAATGATGGTTTCTTTCTTCTTCCTTTATCTAGCATGTAGTAGTTTTCTTTTTCACTTGGGTGTTGTTGAACCCCAACTCCTATCATGTAATTGATTATGTGGATTGAATGATTGTGTGATGGAGGTGTTTAATTTAAGGTTTGAGGTATTATTCATGAATGATTGTGTTGTGTGTAAGCCTATCAATCTAATTGCCATTCTAACCTAGCTTAGAGAGGAGACCTCCTTTGGTTAAGAGGCTCTTTTAGAGATGGGTTTCCTTCGGCATTCCATGCCTTCTATTCTAGGCTAATTAAGGGCAAACCTCTAAGCTTGAATTAGACATCTGGGTTAATTGTGATTATACTGTCCAAACCCTTGGTTTGAGGGAGAAGGTAAGTCAACCCTAAATTGCTTGGGCCAAGAGGGCTACAATTGTAGCCTTTGCCCCCTACCTTGGTTTAGCGATTGGGAGAATGGTTTCCAACCATTTTTTCACCTCCAACGGGTCACAATTTCCTCGTCACACGCCGCTTTATTCAATTCCATGGTTCTTGGTAGTTGGTTAGTGGAAAGCAACACCCGAGTGAAGCTCCTCACTTAGAGTTCTCCACCCATTTTACCTTACTTGCTTGTTTTCATTTGTAGTTTTCATAGTTTTAAACCGAAAACCGATTTGCTAGATAACAACTTAAGCTATTAAAGTAGGGGTACATGGACCGACCCGGGTTTGACAATTAAATACTTGCCCTATACTGCACCCCGATAGAGTTTAAAAACTTGGGCTCTAGGCGGGATTAATTCGCAGTGTAGTTTCGTGCGAGTCACTAACACATATCATTGTATCTGATCTCTCAATCATGCACAAGTTCAGGTTGTACTATTAGGGAATTTGTACATTTATGTTATGGTACAACTTGAAGTTAGGTACAATATGAAGTTGTACCATAATGTTAAAGGTACAAATTCAAGTTGTACTATAAAAGAAAAAACTAAAGCACCAATGTTTTAAAGTATTGTAAAATTCCTCAATAGAATTATCGAACAAACCACATTATTGATTTTAATATGTTGGGTTACCAAAATCCATTTCTAATCCAAATCAATAAAGGAAAAAGGATTAGGTTGGGTTTCTGCTTCCTCGTAAGGCACGAACAACCATTTTGTGTAAGTATTGTCACATGTGGTAGATGACATGGCGCCAACAAGGTGACAGTATGGCGGCTGCACATGTGGCTTATATGGAAGACTAGAACCATAGAGATTCCTCTAGGATTATCCACTTTATGAAGAGCTTTATTATGCACTTATTAGCCACATTATGGGTGGTATTAAGAGAGTGCATTATGGGGGACTTAATGGGTGTAGTTATGAGAGAGACCATTATGAGGGGTCATTGATAGGGGTGGAAAACGGGACGGAACGGGTACCCATTCCCATTTAAAGGGGATAATCCATCCCATTTCCCAAACCTGTATGGATAAACGGGTATCTATTACCCGTACGAGACGGTTAACGGGTACCCAAATTATCCGTATATACCCGTCGAAGAGTAACAAAATTAAATAAACTTAAAAAACCTGAAAAACAACTAAATTAGCCGCCACCTGCAGCAAATGATGCTGCCTCCACCAGGAACACAACCCACCACTTTCATTTAACAAGGACTATTACAAAATTCAAGCAGTTATCAATAGATAACCCAACGTCAATCTAAATATCTAGCCCAACACAAAAGAAATAAACAATAAATGGGGAATGGCTAATGGCTAGTGACTAATGGCTATGTATTGGGTATAACGGGTACCCATACTATCCAAATGGGTATTAGAGGATAATCCGCGGGTACCCAATGTTGAAATTTTCAATCCCAAGTCCCATCCCGTTATAAATATTACGGGTATTTGGGTACCCGTAGCTCTAAAAAAATGGGACGGGTATGGGTATACCCAAATACCCGTTTCCTGTTGTCCACCCCTAGTCATTGATGCCTTGTATGTGGAGATGTCTATATAAGGAGTCATCTCCCTCATTGGTACCCATCCCATGTTTTTTAGAGTAATACACACTAGAGAGTTCCCCCCAAGTTCCTTTGTCTTTCTTCTTGCTTTCTTTGCTTACGCGTGAGTTTGAGAGAAGGCTGCTTAGTTCTCTAACAAAATTGAGAGCTAAAGCCGCACGACCAAGAGTAAGGTCGTGACAAGTGGTATCAGAGTCTGGTTTGGCTTGGTGCTAGCAAAGAAGAAGTAAAGCCAAACGAAGAGAAAGAGCCTCACAAAAAATGTCGGGATCAGTAGGTGGCATTACTGATGCTGAGAAGCAACGCAGAAGAGGTCCCAACAAGAGATCAAGGCCTAAAGGCACATCGAGTACTCGTGATCTTGTTAAGGCTCTAGAGAAGCGCGTCTCTAGAGTGGAAGTGAAGGTGGCCGAAGATGTCACCGCAATGGAGAATTTTGGAGTGCACGACACCCAAGTCCAAAGGGATGTTCAATGAATGGTTGCTCGGTTGTCGAGCTTGAGATCAATAATGATGGGCTTCGTGAAGAGCTAGTGGCCCTTATTACCAACACCATCTCCAGCTCCGTGAACAACGCGACCGAATTTGTAACAGAGTATATCCAGTCTGCGGTGGGCGGCGTGAAGCAGGAGATTGGAGACCTCAAGAGTGAGGTCACTCTAATGAAGAGAGCCATGGCTAGCGGACCAGCCCCAGCGCAATCTGTCCCGCGTGCTGACGTTCCAAGACCGAAGAACTTCGGAGGTTCAAGGAATGCGAGGGAGTTAGAGAACTTTCTTTGGAGTCTTGAGCAATACTTCAATGCATCCAGCATCCAAGAGGAGGAGGTAAAACTTCGTATCACTCCACTTTACTTGGTCGATATCGCAATGGTTTGGTGGAGACGACGTGAAGCAGACATCAAAAGGGGTACGTGTGTGATGACAACATGGAATGATTTCAAAAGAGAAATCAAGAGACATTTCTATCTGGATAACGTGGAGTTTGAATCTTGTTTGAGGTTTATGAGGCTCACCCAGAGGGGTGGAGTTCGAGAATATGTGAAAGAATTCTCAGAACTGCTTGTTGAGATCCCAGACATCACGGACATGGAGGCCATGCACAGCTTTGTTGATGGGCTACAACCGTAGGCCAAGATGGAGATGCAACGTCAAGGTGTGTTAGACCTTGCAACTGCCATGGCAACGGCGGAGTCTTTTGTTGAGTACAAAAGGCAAGAGAGCAGCACAAAGGAGAAGAGTTCAAAGCCCAATAAGGGTGGAGAACCGCGTCACCCTTTCAAAGAGGGCACTCGCACTCGATTTGTATGACATTGTCCGTTTAATTAATTTGGATAGTAACCAAGAGATTGGATGACAACGTCTATTTAAGAATCGGATGGTCATCATAGATTTGGATGACACCATCTACACATAAGAACAAGATGGTTGCCATGGGATGGATGATATCGTCCAATCCATTGTATGCTAACTATTGGATGGTTATAAGGTTACAACATGGATGGTATAAGCATGAGACTGGATGATCAGCATTCTTCAGTTAGGCATGGAAGGTAACCATCCATTCTTCCATTTGCATAGTCATCTCAAGTCCGGTTAAGGTCCACAAAAATAACGAAACATCCTGACAGGTACCACAATCTGATATTTACGTGGTGGACTATTTAAGGCAATACCAATTTCCCAAAAAATATAACATTGGCATTTTAAAAAGCTAAATATTTTTGTGTAAACAAATGTGAAACACTTTTGTTACTAATTATTCCTTTATTTTTGTTTTCAAATCTCATTTTTCTTTTCTCCCTCGATAAAGTGAACACTTGTATTACTAATTATTCCTTTTTGTATTGCGAACCACATGGGTTTTTTTACCAAGGATTGCGTGTATTACCAAGAAAGTAAAGATATAACGTATACAACTCTACAAGGATCTAAGTGCAAAAATGAAAACAGGTAAATCAACTGGAGACAAAGTTAGGGATTTCTTAGCCACCATATAGGTTATCCTATTGTTCTGCCCACCTACAAAGCATACTGTCAATCCTCTGACTTTCCTGGAAGATAACACCCTCTTTGATATTAGCAGTCATCCCTGAATTCAACTTATTAATCACCACCTTCCCATCGTCAAATAAATGTGTTGAAGGAAATCTTTTGTCACTACGCCACTGGATCGTATCACGCAAAGCCACCGATTCCAAAATCCAAGGTTCTTGAGGTCTTTCTAGACATGAGATACGCATTATCACCAAATCTCCAAAACCATTTAGAATGGCAATCCATACTGCTACATGCGATCCACTACATACGGCCCCATCAAAAGAACACTGGGCATTGGATCAATGTGGCGTAGCGTGAGCAACTCCAACACCTAGGTCTTATACTGGCGTTGAGAAATTGAGATGCGAACATGTTTAAAATCAAACATCACTCGGTTTCTTACCTTCCGAATACGCCAAAGAAACCCTATAGCTCGATTACTCTGTCCGGTGAGGGTTCGCATCTCAGCACTTGTTGAAGAAAGATGGCACCGTTCTCAACCTCTAATTATGCCATTAGAGGCCTCAACCCCGAAGCTTCCTAAAGGGTCATATCCACTAGACAAAAAATAAAGAGATACTCGAACGTTTCCTCCTCCACCCAACACATAGGATGCTAGACCAACACCTCAACCTCCTTTGTTAACAAGGCCTTTGTAGTTGGGATTAAGGTTCAAAAAGTCTTTACGTGTAAGATAGATGTTGGGGCCGCCTCATCTAGGCATCGTCTACGCGTGACTAAGCATTAATTGGAAGCAAAAATAATAATTTGTACTAAATAATGAATAAAATAACAAGTTACATCACTTCCAACTTTACTCTTGCCAATAGCTTTATGCCTTCCTTTCCTCCTCTCCTCAATCGCTTCCTCCTCTTCCTGGTGAAAGTGTGAAACAAAATAAAAAAAAATCGGTGGAGGAGCCACGAATGCGATTGCGGCGTGACGACGAGTACCCCGAGGGTGGCGACAATGGCATGGGTAGTTATCATAAATGGTCACAAACCTTTGTACTTTGTACAAAACGGTCACAAACCTTTGTTTTTGTACGTTTTGGTAATACAAGTTTAAGCGTATAACAAAACGGTCATTCCGTCCTTCTCCATCCAAAATTCTGTTAATTTAGTCCAGTCACCAGTCCATGTCATCAAAATTAATAATAAAATAATAAAACTTAACCAAACAACCCAACCCATCCCAACCCACCCGGACTATACCCACCTACCTCTCTCATTACCCAATGGCATCGCATTCTTATTCTTTCATCGAGCGGCTGCGGCGGGGATCTGCAGACTGTTCCACGAAGATGACCGGTTTCGATCGGCTAGTGAAACACAGATGCAGGGGAACGACATCCGAGAGATTGAAGGTCGATTGCAGGTATGGCGACGAGACCCGATTTTCCCCAACTACTTGGTCAAGGCCGCACGAAATTCGACGGCGATTCGACTGAGATCTGGTTGCCGGCAATAGAGTTGAGCTACTAGAAGAAGGACGAGTCGAGGGAACTGGTGGAGAGCCGTGGTGATTCGTTCTTGATCGACATCGATTCGTTCGGTGATGGCGTTTGCCGGCGGCACCGAGTCAATGACGGAGGCGGGTGTGGTGGTGAGCCGGATTCTTCTTCTTCAAGATCTAAAGAGCTGAAGCCATGCCTGGGGAAGAGCAGCAGTCGCAATGGGGGAAAGGGTTGGTTAAAATGGGGAAGGAATCTTGAGTGGTACTTTCAAGGATTGGGACAGAGGAAGAATGGAAAAGGGTTGGTTAAAATGAGGAAGGAATCTTGACTAGTGGTACTTTCAAGGATTGGGACAGAGGAAGAGTTCTGGGAAATTTCTGGAGAGAAAGAGAGCAGTGGCCCATAGAGATTTTTGGGTTTTTTACTCGGACTGAAGATAGGTTAAGACGGCTGGGTAGTGAGAGAGGTAGGTGGGTAGAGTCCGGGTGGGTTGGGTTGTTTGATTAGGTTTTATTATTTTATTATTAATTTTGATGACTTGGACTGTTGACTGGACTAAATTAACAGAATTTTGGACGGAGAAGGACGGAATGACAGTTTTGTTATATGCTTAAACTTGTATTACCAAATCGTGCAAAAACAAAGATTTGTGACCGTTTTGTACAAGGTGCAAAGGTTTGTTACCATTTATGATAACTATCGAGTGGTTGATCTCTCTTATCCAACCAGGCGACGCGAAGATGGGGAACCCTAATCAAAGGTTTGTGCAATGGGTCTGGTCTTGGTGGTGCATGCAACAAGGGGTATGGTTCTGGTTGTGTTAAGGAAGGTTAGGAGAGGAGGCTTTGATGGATTGGGAGATTGTGAGGCTTTGATGAATTTGGACAGGGAGGGGAATTGAGTTTTGGACGAGATGAAGCAGAAGAAAAATCACAAAGGTAGTGGCTCAACCACAACTTTTTTGGGGTGAGGAAGCAAATCCAGTTTTCCGATAAAACCACGTTGGGACCATCGGCGGATCGGGGACATAGTAGAGCAATGAACTGCATTTCATTAGAAAATTAGATATTGTAAAAAAATCATAGTTTTTTTTACAATATCAATTAGAAAATTAGATATTGTAAATAACACTGGACCAAATGACTAAAATCGATAAACTCACAAGACTATAGTAGCTACAGATCCAGAGGAGGGCTAGGGCGTGACCTAGGTTGGCCACTCCTGGACCCGACACTGGTTGGGACCGAGCCCGGATCCGGTTAAAACAGGATGCAACCCGATCCCGTCTTCTAGCTCAATATTTGACAAAAAAATCAGTTGGGACCTGATCAGTCCGGTCTAGTTTAACTGGACTGGTCCGGATAGCCACCATAACTTCTACATAGCCGAATTGATTGATTTATGTTGTTATGTTCTTTATAATTACTAGCTTTTTACCCGGCCCGTTGGCCGGTGAGTTTAATTTTATCATTTACATTCAATTTATCTATATGTTTAAACTATTTTGGATCTTCTAAATTTTTTACATTTGCATTCATTGGTGAGTATGCGGTGAGTCTATAAATTAAAAATTCGCAATACTTAGCACATTCACTTATGATGCTTCGATACACTGATCATAAATCATGTCACAAAGATATATCATGTCCTACATAGAATCTTATGTCAAGATTTGTCAATAACGATACTCAATTTTTTTTTTCTTATACAATATATGACATTCAATGAATCTCAAGTTTGGACGAACTCTCAACCAATGATGTTGCTCAGATGACGACAACTTAGTTGGAATTTTATTTTATAAAGGGACTTCAAGATTACATAAATTTTGTCATCCCAATTGAAAATTTACTGTCTTAGTGTAAGATCATATTTGTCTATCAAGACACTCAATTTTATATCTTATACAATATGTACCAATTGTTAATTCCTGAAGTTTAATATAGAATCACCCTCAACTCATGGTCGTTGTTTAGATGTTGGTTTAGAATCTCGGTCCAAGATACTCACACACTGTCGAGGGTTCTAATCTTAACATGGTTCATTGTTGTATAGTTTTCTAACTTATCAAATATGCATTTGCTAAAATTTATTTATCTTTGGTGTTTGTTTTGAGATAAAAATTCCATTACTTATACCAATATCTTCATTTTTTTGGTGTAAATAATGCCACATCTATTGTCAATATCTAAGCATGATACTATACTCTAAGTAAGAAAATGCTATCTGGTCCACGAATTAATCAGATTTGTGGGCATGATACTATACCCTAACCCTTAATGAGTGAACCCTAGATCTTAGTTATCTAAATCATAGAGCTTAACCCCTAAGACTGTGCATGTAATTTGTTGCATAGATTTAGCTACATTAATTTGTTGTATGTAATTTTTTTTATTTAATACTTGTTTTCGTTGATAGATACAAATATTAGAAAAAGATAGTGTTTGATAATCAAAACATAAAATTATATAGTTGGTTTTTCAAATTCAATTGATTATTAAATGTTGATTATCTAAGCTTTCTTCATTATATTTTGTTTGTAAAATTTTTTATTACTTATCTGTGTGTTTAATTTATTTATTATCGAAATATAACCTATATTAAGTTCTAATAAAAATAAAAAGAAAAATTAATTGATCAGATTTAATCAAATATATTTTTTGAAGCATTACAATATATGTCACTCTCCAAATATAAGTATACTGCTATATATATATATTGAAAAATACAATTATTGAATAAAAAAAAATATTAAAAGAAGATAGAGATAGCTACATAAATGATCATTATAATAAGAAAGAAAATATTAAAAAATATAAATATAGCTACATTGATTGATCATTAACTAACTTTTTTGTTTGTAAAAAAAGTGTCCACCATGGCACCTTGTAAATTCTCCAAATGCTTATGTGGCAACAAAATATTTTTGAATTGCTATAATATTATGTATAGATAGATAGATAGATAGAAGATAGATTTTTAAAAAATACGACAAGGAGTGGCAAGCATCAACAATGCCCAGAACCCTTAATTAGCAGTAACTGTCCGAGCGAAATATATATGTATTGCGATTGCCAACTTCATTGATTAAATCACACAAAGTCATTTATACTTCAAGTGGTCTCTTTCTTTCAAGGGAGATGATGATGGAGTGGGCATCCTCCAACTTGATGTGATATTGCATTTGTCCAACCTGCCTTGTTTTGGTATCTTTAATTTGCTTGCGTGTGATCTCATGCCTTTTTCCTTCAGTTACCCAACTAGTTAATTTGGTTGTTCAATAGTCTTTGTGGTTGTGTCTCTCGCTCTATAGTCTATACAATACACCATGCATTCTCTTTTTTTTTTTTTTTTTTAGGTTAGGAAGGCTGCCATTAACACGATTGGTGGAACTCGGTCATGTGGTCGATGAATTGCAGTGGTTGTTCTATGATTAACTCATTAGTAACGGCACCGGACCGTGACGCCCACGGGCTAGCACGGGCACGAAATAAATGGGCCAGCCAGGCATGAGCACGAATAATTTATGGGCCGTGCCGGGTCTAAACTTCATGGGCACGGGCACGAGCACGGGCACGACACGGTATATAAGAGGACCGTGTCGGACCTAATATTTTTGAGACTTTATTGAGTATAAGAACGGACATAACACGAAAATAATATTTATTTGATAGAAAATAAATATAAAAAGAATTATAGGTTCAAATTACAAAACACAAGTAGAAAAATAATTATTTGTTGTTGTTAGAAGTGTCGTAAAGGTATATACGTAATTACTAACATAAGTAAAAATGGACAAAGAATTAAACAAAGTCAAATCACAGTCGCTATACTTCCAATTTTCTTTTCCCCCTTATTTGTTACTTTTCTCAAACATCATCGGTTAATACTATATTCCTCCGTCCAATTTTTACCTTCTTTTTAATTCACTCTTTTGTTTTCGTCCTTTTCATTAAACACGAATACAAGCATGACACTAGCACGAATAGGCACGACACGATTCGAATCGTGCCCGGGCCTGGGTTGGGCCTAGCAAAGTTAACAAATGGGTCTGCATGGCACGACACGAAAACTGACCGGCCGTGCCAAGCACGGCGCGAAATAAATGGGCTCGAAGCGTGATCATGCCGTGTCGGCATAAGCACGGCTCAACGCCATGTACATTAGTAACCATTTGAGGCCCATTCAATAAACATTGTGATTTACACGTGAGTACATTTTCATGACGGGATAGGATGGCTTGCTAACTGTGTAGTTAGTTAGCACGGTGATAACTCACCTCATCACCATAAAAATTAACTAGTGTAGGCCTCGGCCAGTTGGCCGGAGGAAGGTGAGGTATGAAATTTGATAATATAATGGGGTGTATAGCTTATTGTTGTATAGTTTTTTTTTGGGAAATTCGTGATAAAAATAGTGAATTTTAGCAGGAAAGAGGCATGAATGATGCAATGAATCAAAAATCGGCCTTATGAACCAAAATCAAGTACATGTTACCTTGTGAAACAATATTGTTTCTGGTAATATGATGAGGTGGAGTAAGTTTTATAGAAACCGAATTCCAGAAAATCGAATAAAAATCGCCTATCCCGTCGGTTTTCGGGAAATGAGCATCTCACAATCGTTGCTAGCTTTTTACTCGGCCCGTTGGTCGATTAATTTGCTTTATAAAACTATCATCTTGTCGTCATTGTGCTTTCTGGTTTTTGTTAGGCCATGATAAAATCTAAGGAAATCAAGAACGAATAACACAATTTGGGATAGGAACCGCCGTTGTCGTATCCTAGAAAATGGTGGTAAACACAGACTCACCTGCCAAACGGGTTTGGATTGAGATTTTTATCGGGTATCAGGGAACCATGTGATTATAAATTAGACTTGATCAAAACGGGCCAAAACTTGAAATTCAGCATGTTTGACCGACCCATGCCAAATTCTAATTATTCTTTACTTTTAAACTTTCTATTTGAAAATAAAAAATAGTGAAAGAAAAGAGATGATTGCAATTCGCCATTTGCACATCACTTATTCGAGAATAAAACCATAAAAATTCAAAAGGAACTGAAAATGTTTAGGATCGTTTTAATGTTTAAAATAACCAAATAGATCGTTCTGTTTAGTTTTTTACTAACAAATACCAAATGATTCCCTATAAAATACACTATAATTTGATCATTATGATATCAAATAATTATAATATATATTTGAAATTATGGATGGCAATTTCGACCTGACCCGATTTACCCGACCTGTTTGACCTGTTTTGGAGCAGGTCAAACCCGCCCCGTAGGCGGGGCGGGCAAGGGGACCTCTCATCGACCCAACCTACCCTGACCCACCCCATTCTCGACTCGTTCTTGCCTATATTACATATAATCTTAGTCAAATTACTTAGGATTTTCCTCTTATTACATTATATTTTAGCTATAATAAAGTTGAAAATAAGTGAAAACCTCAATTTCTTCAATCATTTAACTACATTTTATCATATTATGGTTTCTTTCTTGGTCTTTTAATGCAAATAACGAATGTTTCTAATGTTTTTCGAATAATTACATACCCAACGGGTCGACTTGCCCCTACCCGCGCCTCGTGATAAATTACCCGACCTGCCATGGGGCGGGTACGGATATCGAGTTACCCGCCCCGGACCTGCCCCATTGCCATTCCTATTTGAAATGATAAAAATTGGACTAATTGGGTTGGTCGAGGTTGAACCATTGAATAACTTTAAAATACATTATATTTTAGCCACTAAGATATAAAATAATAGCATAATATATATTATGCCAGAGAAAATAGCTTGTTTTAGAATGACAAACCAATGATGTTCATTTGTTTTACTTGATGGCCAAATCCCGTGTAGGTCAGACCCATTCAACTCTTTTATTTTATGGTTAGCGGTTAGCCCATTAGATACATGCATTAGTTTATTGTTAAATTTTTTATTTTTAGCAATAAAAATGAATATTGTTTTTGTCTTTTCATATATATTTTATCACCAGGGAGAAATAAAAGGGCTTAAAGAAAAAAATTGACACTCCTGGACCCGTTTAAATCCGCATGTGTACAGTAAGTTGGCCCGTTCCACAGAGGAAAGAGAAAAAAATTGACACTCCCTATTCTACCCTTCCTACAAACGCTCCTGGAGCAGAGAATTTGAAATGGGGGAAGGGTTTTTTCCTCCATGCTATTATATGTTTTAATTTAAAAAGATACAACAAATGTACTTAGTGTGATTGGTTATGATCCTTGCTTTTCTTTAAAATGGTCATGGTTCGAATCCCAGTACGTGTCTTTTAAATTAATAAAAAAAAGTAATTGTGAAGACCAAAATGTCCTTCCTACTTTCACTCTGGTTGCAGGAAATTTGAAATGGGGCTCCCGTTTTTCCCTTCGGTGTATTATATTATGTGTAGATTTGGCCCAATCCAATTGATGTATGCCGCAGAGGGTGTTTTGGGAAAATAAGCGAGGTAGCTGAAGTCATCACGCAATCTTCGGCTTGGGCTGTGCGGATTTTGTGGGTGGAATATCAACAGTCCATTTCCTTTTTAATTTCTTCCCCTTTTCTTTTCATGCATCCTTCTCTCTTTCATCCGAGCACCCCAAATCGGAGAAATAGTCTCCGCCGCTCCATCTTTGCGTCCTCCGTGTGTGTCTCCAGATCCTCCGTCGCCGTCGCCAGAGTTAGGCCCGTCCCATTAGCCGTTGCAATTAGGTTCCCTCTCCTTCAGCGACCTCGCTTATGTAGCCTTCCCCGTCCTCACATCCCGTGTCAGCTCTTGATCCTGCGTCGTCGTCACCCACGCCGGAGTCGCCCTAGCCTCAGTTCCCTTCTCATGTGCCAATCTCATCGCCGCCGTGCTCAACTTAGTCCGGCCTAGATCTTGTAAGTTTGTAGCTACAGTCGGATTTGTTAGGGTCGGTGCCCTATTATGGCTTATCCAACTCACGAGTTGATCACCGGTGCAGATGGCGTCACTGGCATTTTTCTTTAGGGTTTGCAAAAATGAGGTCTTTGTTTGTCTATTCTTGTATTATGACATCTCACTCCGAAGGCCTGGGGTGGGGCTGGGTTTTTAGATTCGGTCTGTTACTCTTGTATTGGTTTTATCGAAGTAGTAGTGTAATTCGTCTATATAGTAGCCGTGTTTTGGTCTGAGTTTGAAAAAAACAGTGTCATTTTGTATTCTTTTATTAACGATGTAGTAGTGATTAAACCCTATAGTATTGATTATATGCGTGTTGTAGTGATTCTTTGGTCCTTGTTTTAGTGATTTACTGTTTTTTGTGTTTTGTGATTAGTAGTGATTTTGTGATGGTGTGATAGTCTTGGGGGAGTAGTTTGCAAGCATCTCCTAGTGGTCTATATAACAGATTCCGCTGGTATGATAACGTTCTAGTTTATTAGTGATTCTTTGTTATGTAAAGACTAGCTACCAGTATTCACTACTACAACTGATAACATTTGAAAAAATACTACCACCATTTCGAAAACCATTAGTGGTACTACAACAGATATATAATATTTCTAAAATACTACCAGTTTACCATTTCAAAAACACTACCAGTATCTACTACTACATTGACTAAAGTAGTACCACTACTACGACAACCATTTCGAAAGTATTACTAGTATCACTACTACATTGCTCAAAGTACTATCACATTTGGTTGCCGAAAACTACTACTACAAGTCTTGCTAATTGGAAAACATAAGAAGACTAACACATTCGTGTTGAGCACTACTACATGGCTTTAAGTTTAAAGTCTATTCGTCCACCACCTCTCATTCCTGGGAAGTTCAAAATGGAAAAATGTAACCGCATTGTCCAAAAAATCCGCCCCTAGAACCGCCCAACAATAAATAAAATAAATTTATGTTTTTTTATATTTAATAATGCTTGTCCCTAAAATACCCTTCTTGTTTTTGTCGCCATTAGATTTGAAACTGATGTGAACGGTATAGATCATAGTTATGACGGTGCTAACCCCCAAGGAGTTAGCACCCTATCTTCTCCCGTGACCATTCAAGTACTGGTTGATTAGTAATTAATGATTCCTTGTATTATTATTTAGTCATAAACATTATAATTTAGTAAACCTTGAGGGGTTTTAAGTAAACCTTTTAATTATTATCTATCTATAATTAAGCCGTAAGTTTGTGATTACCCAACCATCTTTCAGTTTCTCTTTGTCTTTCTTCATTATTTCCAGCCCTTGGAGTCCGTACCTCTCTACTCCCTTCCCAACCATTCCACATGCACCAAAACTGCTATCGATATATATACCCTTCTTCCCATAAAAAAAAATATATATATATATATATATACCCTTCTTCCACAACTGATCTACTTTCCGTTAGATAAATGGAGCCAACATCACCACAGAATAATGAGTTCTGATAATTTTGGTTTCTGAGTGCCACACAATGTTAATGAGCATATAATGCTTGATGTAGAAAAATACTATACCTGTTTTCCTCACCGAAAACAGTACCATATCGTTATGTCATTTGAACTAGAGGTGGCTATACGATTCAGTCCAGTTAAATTAGTCCAAATTGATCCGGTCCAGTCCGATCTTTTTTAAAATATAAGGACAAAAAATTGGATTGGATGCAGTCCGGTCTTGATCCGGTCCGGTTCCAATTCGGTCTTGATTTTATATTAACCTTGTGGGGATTTGAGTGGCCTAAGACCTGAAAGGGTGAGGAGTTGGTTAAGTTTGTATTAAGTGCAAAGGTTTGTGACCGTTTATGCAAATTATCCTTAAGTTTTTTGTGTTGAGCTCTCTTATCTGGTCTTTATCCAGTTTTTGATCCGGTCCCGAACGATTTTTTACCTCAAATCTAAGCCCAAAGATTGAATTGGATTGGATTGTTTACTATCCGATCCCGGTCCGAGTTATACGATCCGATTTCGGGTAAAACCAAAAAACCCAAACCAAATAGTCAGTCCTAATCTGAACACAAAATTAAATTTCAGCTACAAAACAAAACATTTCTTCAAAACCAAATATAGTACCCGCCACAAAAAAAGGTGGCTAAAAAACTGCTAAACAACTGAAAACTTCACTCCTATCATACTCCAGCTCGATCTATTCCTCAGATCGACGATCAAACATATAGGATGGTCACCCGCTTCAATTCCCTATGCTGAAAACCACAACAAAAAAAAAGTAATAAATTTCAGTAGATAACTAATTAATACTGATTTAAGTATATGGCTATATGCATAATCTTGGATTAGTTGATAATCTGACGTACAATTTATCAAATAATTCCTCGTACAGTTATACTTACTTGTCACAGTCGGGACTCTTGGCGAGCGTGAAAGGGATCCTAGCTCTGCAATTCGAGGAGAGCAGAGCCAGCCTGTCTTCTTGCACATCCTTCAACCGCTCGAAAATTTTGGCGGAGCAGCTGCACACATCCTTCTGCTGCTCGACGTCGCCGGCCGTCTTGCGGACCAGCTTGCGCAGCCCGTGGCAGCAGACGTCGGTGACGCCGTCTTCCTTGCCGGTGATGTAGTTCTTGCATGCCTTTGCATGGTCCAGCACGTAGCGGCAGTTGCTGAGGGACGATGCATGGGCCCCACTACTACGCCCGCTCCAGTCGCCGACTGCAGTGAGGAACAACGCGACGACTGCCATGGCTACGTTCCATGTGTTGTTGTTCATCATGATACGATAATGATATGATGGTGTGTCGGATGAAATGGCAGAGTGGACTTTTATATAGTCATGAATGATATATAGTTCAGTAAACAACGTACGTAACAGAATGAATTAGTCCCTCATGCGATGATCACTATGCAAAAAATCGTATAGCTGTGATATTGATGCCTCTTCTTGTTTGAATATTGTCAACTAATGTACCATATATGAATGCAACCAAAGAAGAAAGAACAAATTAATTAAAACAAGTCTGAAATTCCAAACTATCTAAACTATCTAAAGTCTGAAATTCCAAACTGGACAGTGTTAGGAATTTTATTCCTATCTTAAGTGGACTATCAATTCACAAACATTATATGGGGTATTTGATTTTGATGGGCTATTTTAAGTGATCAATTTTGTCAAGCCCATGACTGCTTAAACCCAATATGGGCCCAATGAGTGGAAACCAGATACTAAACCTAATTAGGGTTTTATGGGAACCCTAGCTAAACATAGTATATAAAAGAATCTAGAGGTTGTGGTCCCCAATACACCAAGACCAAATAATCTCATCTTCTCCCCATCAGGAAGATGAGAGCTCTCCCGTAAAGGAACTGAGGCGGCTTGGTTGAGGAAGATCACAAAACCTCCCGGATCGTGCTCCAAGAAGTATCGTCCGGCTGTAGATCGTCTTTCAGATTCCGCATCAAGCTCTTGGCGATCAACAACACAGTTCCAGGTATTTCTACAAACCTTTGATAATCTAACAATATGATATCCGGGGAATTGCTTATGCAAATTCTGTTATATTTCTAACAAGTGGTATCAGAGCTTATCATATTTGTTTGATTATTGGGGTTTCGCATCTTGGTTCTATGGTTTCTCCTTGGAATTCTTTTTGGTATGCTCAATGCATGATTACAGTCTCGTTCTACTTTCTTATGCTTCGGTTTCGTGCATGAATCCAGAAAAATTAGTTAATTGTTTTAGTCTATACTGCATGCTATTGCTACTATTTAGCTCTTCCAAAAATGCAGTGCTAGATTCCATGAATGCAATTGTTGTTGTTCATTTTTTTTTTCTTGCGACTGGGAGAAGCTGTTTCTGAAATCCGGCCAATTTTTTTTACTCCGGTTGTCTTGATCGGAGACTTCCAAACGTTTTCCGATTGTTATTATTATTATTTTTTTACGTTTGGAATTGTTTGGTTTTACTCTTCGGTTGCGGTTATGGGGAATGAAGTGGGGGGTAATTTTTATTCCCTATCGTTAAAATACGATCAATGGCCAGTTATGGGACAGTTTGCATTATTATTTCCCACAGTAAGTGGGATTAATTTAGTGTTTGTTTCAGTTACGGAGCTTTGGATATATACATTAGTGGAGTTCCATAGCTACATGTTTGTTCAACTTACGGAAACAATTAAAGGGAATGCTCTATATATTATTATATATTTATAATCTCTCGGTGAAAAGAGACATTTTTCCGCCGATTGATATTATTATAATAATTGAATCTTTCCATAATGTTTTATTGTTTTCGGTTACAGAAGCTTGCTTCCTGGTTTCTTTTATTAGATAATAATGTTGATGATTATTACTTTTAGTAAACCTTTTTTCTTACGGTAAAGTTGGAAATTATCATATTGATAATTTTAGTGCCGGTTACGGAAATTGATGGTTTAATATAATAATTAATTAACTTCCGTAAAGCTCAGGAACCGATAAGTGATGAAAGCTTTTCATTGGGTTAATCAGGTTTTGTTGCATTGGCAATGTATGTTCATAGTGTAATTATTTTATCCTTCGGTTACAGAATTTTGTGGGTTAAGACTATTCTTAAATCTTAATGGTGACACTGAACCGATTTAGGGAGATGGGAGCCAAATTAATTTATGTAATAATAATTATTATTTCGGTTAAGGGATAATAGTTTGGTTTTCTTACTTGAGCCGGTTATACTCCATGTGTTGAAACCACTTTGGGAATTGCGGATACTAATGGTGCCTTTACAGTTTTATTTATTTTTTCCCCCTGCTTTCCCATTCGGTTACGGAATTGTGTTTCTGTGGGGAGAGTTTTAATAATAATAATAATTTAATTATTATTTGTTCAATCCTTTGGCACCGGGTATCCATAAAGGTTAATAATAATAGTTTCGGGATGATCTTAATGTTTGATTTGATAATTCCAATAACATCACTATTTCGGCTTTAATTTGGTGTGATAATATATTATATATATTTGTTTGAAGCATACAAGCCTTATATTGTGTTTGGTTATTTATGCGAATAATGTTCAGCTCAAAGGTAGATATTATTTGGCCAAATAACAATACACATCAACGATAAATATGTGATGACTGTCAAGATAGTTTTCCATGTGAATAATAGTTAGTCCAAAGACAAACTATTATTTGACAGGACTTGTCGTTAGTATTTTATCTTGCTTGATGGTCGTTGGACCATTAAAAATGCACTTTAAGGTAACTTTGTGCATTTCATAGCTTGTAATTTGTTTGTAAACAATACTAGTTTATGAGGAATATAAGCCTCATTTCAGTGACCAAATTTTGGGGTCGGTTGACAATTTTAAATCCCTGTAAAGTAAAGGTTTATATTTTTGTGCCTATGAACTATATATATTCACTAGCCCAAAGGTAGGTGAATATTTAAGAAAATCATATGTGTACAAATAGTAATAAATGTGTGGTGATTATTCGGTTCACGTGTGAATTTTAAATCAGCCCAAAGGTAGATTTATTGTTTCGCATGTTCTTGTCATCAACATTTAATTACTGTGTCATAAGACATCACTTACAAGTTAATATTTTGTCCAAATATAAAATATTAATGGAGTGCAAGGTGTCTTAAGATGGAGTAAACCTTTATTTATAATTATTGTTGAAATTCTCTCTTAAGGATAATTAATCACTTATTTGGAATTCTGTGATTATGAGAGAATTGTCCAATATTTTAATTAACTTAATTTTAGCAGTATGTTGCCAAAGTAACCTCTACTTGCGAAAAATTATTTAACCTAGAATACATGGATGTACGTGTAAGGTTACTTATGTGGGTAGTGATCGACCCAAAGGACGACACTAACTGGCCGAGTAATCAAACACCTTAATGATAAATACGTGATAATTATAAAGTTAATGTTCATGTGAATAACAGTCGGTCCAAAGATAGATTGTTGTTTGACGGAACTTATTATCAGTATTTGATCATTGTTTTAAGAGTACTGCTCGCAGTTAATTTCTCTGTCCAAAGACTAAGAATTAATGTTGCATTTAGTATCTTATGATGGGTCGCCAAAATTGAATAATTTTATTGTCTTGTTTAATTAAATGGATTGATGTGTGTTTTCTTTTATCTCAATATAGTTTTTCGTGCTTTGGTTTAAACATTTCTGTCGAAATTAAAGTTAACTCTTATGTTAAATGGGATGAATCTAAAGAATTTAAAGTAAATTCAAGATAATTATTCTCGATATATGGGCATTGATCTTGCGCTTTTATGTGGAACAATCTCTATTCTACTTCGGAAAATCTCAATGAGATTTAATAATAGCAAATAGAGATATATCCAATTCAGTGTGCATGATGATCATTAAGCGCTCTATTCGATGAATAATTATGGGGCTATTATACTGAGATGGCTCTGAGGTTGATTGAAGTAATAATACAGTTTTTGCCAAAAACATAAAAGGATCCGGAGTAAGCTGCCTATTGAGGTAATTTAATCCATAAAGTGTAAAGGCAATGTACAAGTGTATTATATTTTGGAGGTGTCAAAAGACATACTCAACACTTGGTTTAATTAATCTTCCTCCATGAAGTTTTAGGTGAGTACTAATATTCACAAAAGGAGAGGAGGGAAGATACGAGATGAGACTGAACTCAATCACTAAACCTCAAATTCTCAGTAAAAGGAACAAATAGAGAGTTAAGGATGTTATGGTTTCGTTGAACTCTTAAGGACATGGTGAGGAGTATTTCTACTTACTAGACTCCATTTGGATAAAAGCCATAAAGGTTACAACGTACATCCTTAAATTGAGTATCCAGAAGGTAGTTAATGTAACCAATAAGTGCAATAAGGACCTTGCACATTTAGGGTTGTCCAACTTAGGAAATACCTTGTAAGGTACAAGAAGGTATAATGGACAAAAGAATTAACTTATACTTTGTTGGCTACTCAATAGTACTCTCGAGGCTACAAGTTTTATAATCCCACCTCAAGAAGTTTTTAAATGAGAAATGTGAGATTTCTTGAGTATTTTGAGTTTTGGGGGAAGGAAACATAAGGAATATTGTTACCACACAAACTCAACACACTCAAGAAGTGTCATTAAGTATATCCACAAAGTAGAAGATGGACGATTCTAGCTAACAATATCGTTGTTCTTCAAAGAATATATACATGACATCAGGTTGACTAATGATTCAATTTTAGTCAAGTCATGAACAGTTATGAAAAGTGGATTGATGCCATGTGGTGAATTCAATGAGAGATATAAGGCATGTTGGTCTCTAATGCTTTACTAATAAGGAAAGTGTTGGCTCAAAGATACTTTCTCTCTGGTATATTTGAAAGACTCTTTAAGGAATATAATGGCAATGGTGGCTCATATAAGCATCTCATTATTGATGTCACAATGATTCTCATGTTATTAGCTCATTCAGATTTAGAGACTAACGTTGGAGATGATTGTGTATATCTTAATTTCAGTGGGAGTAAATTCATTTTCCTGTTTTATACATCATGGTTGTTCTACTTAAGGTGCAAGTAGAATAAGTTAGTAAACCAGGAGATGTGTTGTAGCTAAGGGAGACAGTTTTGGTCTCAATCAGTGCCCCAATTATATATAAGAAATTAAGATACAAAATCTCTTGAATGCATATTTACATTAAAGATCTAATGTATACTTTAGTTTATTCTCATCCCAATAAAGCATTTCTAGTCAGAGTTTTTGGCAGATATTTGATTGGTCTATGCATGAAACACTAGAATGATTCAAACGTGTAACGCGTTTACTAAAGTTGATAAAAGAATTCATGCAAATTTGTTAGAGATCAGATAATTTAGAGATCATCAAGTACTCTGACTCTGATGTTACAGGATGTTAAGGTAGCATAAACTCTACATCAGGTTACCCTTCAGTGTTGGGTAGAGTTCAAAGCATATCTTGAGACTTCCAATTATGGTAGCAAAGTTATGTCACTAAAATGACATTGGTAAGTCATTAAAGGTTAACAGTGACAATGATTTGATAGTGATACACTATCATTACCACGGATTTCAGAAGTCAAATATATTGACATCAAGCTCATGGTGGTTAAAGAGGTTCAAAATAGACAAGTTTCTATTGAACATTAAAGACATGACTAATGCTGGCTTGTCCATTAGCCAAAGGTTTGACACCTAAAGTTTTCCACGAGCACGTTGCTCACATGAGTGTTATTCCGGATGGTACCTTGGTATAGTGTGAGTCATTTAAGTATGTTCAATAGTTATGACTAAACTAATTTCTGCAGAATAAAGTGATGGTTTTCTATAGTCTATTTGAAAATTAAAGTGCCTTCAGTTATACAGTGATCATATTGTATGAAGGAATTTCAGTTGATCTCACTAAGGACTAAAGTAGGACCAGTTGAAAATAGGCATGTTGAAGATCACATTGCATGTAATTTTCATGCCACTCATCCATATTTGATCTATGTCATTAAGTGTATTGGTGTGGTGATCATGGTGGTTTAATCATTATCATATCGTGATTAAAGCCGCGTTGGTTCCATTGTTGATACATGAGGTGGACCAGATTGTTAAGAAGTAGTTGTTGTACAAATACCATACGGTTGCGCGCCTAAAGAATTTTGTAATATAAGTATTTGTGCAATTAGACAGTCCAAGTGGGAGATTGTTAGGAATTTTATTCCTATCTTAAGTGGACTATCAATTCACAAACATTATATGGGGTATTTGATTTTGATGGGCTATTTTAAGTGATCAATTTTGTCAAGCCCATGACTGCTTAAACCCAACATGGGCCCAATGAGTGGAAACCAGATACTAAACCTAATTAGGGTTTTATGGGAACCCTAGCTAAACATAGTATATAAAAGAATCTAGAGGTTGTGGTCCCCAATACACCAAGACCAAATAATCTCATCTTCTCCCCATCAGGAAGATGAGAGCTCTCCCGTAAAGGAACTGAGGCGGCTTGGTTGAGGAAGATCACAAAACCTCCCGGATCGTGCTCCAAGAAGTATCGTCCGGTTGTAGATCGTCTTCCAGATTCCGCATCAAGCTCTTGGCGATCAACAACACAGTTCCAGGTATTTCTAAAAACCTTTGATAATCTAACAATATGATATCCGGAGAATTGCTTATGCAAATTCTGTTATATTTCTAACAGACAGTTGTAGCTGAAGGTGGATTAATTGTTTACATAGGGATGCATGGGAAGAAATGTACAAGCAGAACAAGAGGATTGCTGCCACTTATAAATGCTGCAACTGCGTCGTTTATACCACCTTTATTGTGGTTTTAAAATTCCAGAAAATTGAACCAAATCCACTTAATTGTGGTTCCAAAGGTCCAAGAGTTTCATTTGGGCTGGAATTTAGGTCCAAATTTGGACCCGAAAAGGACAAGAAGCAATGTTGTCAGAATCGAATCGGAGCATAACCCGGTAATGCGAACGGTTCGCACTTTAGTGGTCTAACCAGCATTAGACCGTTTAAAAATCGTTAGAGAACTGGTACCTAATAAATGTTATCAGTACAAATAATGGACAATTCTTAATCAGAGCTCGTCTCTTTCCTTCGAAATTGTGCAATGGAAACAAAGATTCAATTTGAGAGCCCGACGTTTTTGGTTTATTTCCATTTTCAATTTTCTACAATTTTTTTAATTAAATTTAACGACTGAATAGCAACAACCGGACGAGCGGCTTGATCGGCTCAAGCGGTTAACCGCCTCGGCCGCTCGTCAACCGAAGCGGCTTTTGGAGTGTTCCGAGCCGATTTTGTGACCGGATGGTGGTTTTTCCGGTCGGGCCGAGCGGCTCGGCTCGGCTTTAATAACACTGACAAGAAGTCCAAAATCGGGCGGAACGTGACAAGGAAAGAGAGATGACGCACCGAAGGGCGGGATTGCGCGGCAGGTGCGCGCTCCGCCAACCCCTTTACGCCGTCCTCTACAGGTACACCACACGGGTCACGGGGAACTTCCTGCAATTGTATGGGTTTTTTCCAAAAATAGCACTGTTTAAAAAAAAATTCCAAAAATAGCACCCAACTCCGAAAAATTCCAAAAATAGCACACTTTCTGCAAAACCGCCACCCGTACCAGCGGTTTAGGTGAAAACCGCCACCCGGAGGTGCATTTTTCGATGAAAACCGCACTGGTAGGGGGCGGTTTTGCAAACCGCACCCCCACCATGCGGTTTGGTTGCAGACCGCACCCCCACCACGCGGTCTGTTTTTTTTTTTAAATCCTAACCTAGGCGGAAACTTAAAACAAACTTATCTTTGTGTTCGGGTTTCCGATCGTCGCGATTTTTTTTTTTTTTTGATTCCGCATAACCTTTTGAGATCTTGCAAGGCGAAGTCTGCCGAAGGTGGTTTGGTCCCGCTTTTGTCCCAAAAAATGTCGTTTGCTACCCCGAACGAGCTTTTTTCATATTTCGTCAAACTTTGGACAACCATAACTTTGTGCTCCAAAATCCGAACGACATGGAATTTTTTTTTTAATTCGCATAACCTTTTAAGGACTACAATTTTTACTAGGAATGAATTTTCAAAACAGGAATTATTTTTGGATATACAGGATTTTGGGAATAGCTTACCTTCCCTTCTCAGCAATCCACTTACATCTTGAAATGATGTCTATGATAAAAACTGTATTCCTTAAAAATTTATGCGAAATAAAAAATATTTCATGTCGTTTGGATTTTGGAGCACAAATTTATGGTTGTCCAAAGATTGACGAAATCGGAAAAAAGCTCATTCGGGGTAGCAAACGACATTTTTTCGGACGAAGGTGGGACCAAATCACCTTCGACAGTCTTCGGCTTGCAAGATCTCAAAAGGTTATGCGGAATTAAAAAATAATTCGCGACGATCGGATACCCGAACACAAAGATACGTTCGTTTGAAGTTTCCACCTAGGTTAGGATTTTTCAAAAAAAAAAAAAAAACAGACCGCATGGTGGGGGTGCGTTCTGCAACCAAACCGCATGGTGGAGGTGCGGTCTGCAAAATCGCCCCTTACCAGTGCTGTTTTCATCGAAAAACACGCCCCGGGTGGCGGTTGTCGCCTAAACCGCTGGTAATGGTGACGATTTTGCAGAAGTGGATACTATTTTTTGACTTTTTTTGGAATTGGGTGCTATTTTTGGAGGAAAAAAAATTAAACAGTACTATTTCTGGAAAAATCTCCGATTGTATACGTATATACAGACCCCTAATTAATCCCTCCCCATTTACTCTCTCCACCAAAATGCAGACACACTAAGTCTACCTTATATATATGCCAACTACAATTAAATGTTTGTTAACCCTTTTTTTCCCCTTAAACCGCGGTGGTGGGATGCTTCTTAACTCTTTTAATTCAAGTTAGTATGTGTGGGTGTAAATATAAATTAAAAAATGATGCTAATTAATTTGATGACAAGAATCATATTAGATAATATATATAATAAACCTGGTGGGGTTTACAAAATAACGTCATATTTACATATTATTTTTTTGCAAATGCGTTTTTTTAATTAACAAATGCGGCATATATAGTCCTTCAATTTTGAACATATGCCAAATGGCAGGCATGTTCGTTTGTCAGAAAAAATATATTAGTTGACGATCAAAATGTAACGAGAAATAACTGATATGTACCTTGCATGATATTAATGTATCATTAGTTTACCAGAAATGAAAAAAATAATAATAAAATTATACTACAACCACATCAATTCAAATTTCCCAAAACAAATTATACATGTCTTCCTCAAAACGTAGGAACGAAATGATGTGGCAATGATGTGGCATCGATGTGTCGGCCACGTTGATGTCACGCCGGCCCCAATCTGACGTCGTTTTCAAAATCGTCTGGTCAATTGTTATATCTAACGGTCAACGAAACTGCAAGGATACAAATGACACAAATTATCATAGTTGAGTACATGAATAAAATATTTGATACATTAGCACACAAGTGGCATTTGTTTAATAATTCGATTGTTATAGTGGTGTTTTCCCAAAAATAAAATGTAATTTACTTTTTGATTTGTTCATAAACATGTAGGATAATGCATGCTTGGTCATCAATGACTTAAATGTTCCTTGCGTTGCTTTTCTTTTACGTCATTTCAAGACTATCTAAATGCCTAAATCTCCACGAATACTCGCAAAATATGTAATGGTCTCATGTATTTCTCAAAATAAGTGCAATTAAAGTCAGGGGTAGGGTACAAAACTCATTTATTTTTGTAGTACTATAAAATTAGATCTAATGGTTATAATTTGGGAATGAGATATTTAATAATCATTATTATAAAGAGGTGGAGAGGAAAAATGAGGTCTGTCCGGATTTTGTAGTGGACTACGCGAATTCATCGGCACTTTTCAATTCTCTTACTAAAATTCAACGGATCATGGCGCATTCATTTTATGTCGGATTCAGAAAAAACATTTAGTAGAAAAATCAGAATTTTGTGCTTTACAAGATGATATCCATTTTGATAATTTTTGGAGAAATTTTTTTCTAGGTCATATCAGATCAAGTTTATGTTATTCATATCAAGATTGTATCAGTTATCTTCTATTTCATTCATATCAAGATCATATTAGCTCATATAAGTTCCTATCATTTCATATAAGTTCTATGTCATTTATATCAATATCATACCAGTTGATATGACAGTGATAATACTATAATCGACACGTGTTTTGAAGAGTTCATTTTTCTTTGATCAAAATATAGCAAAATGGATGAGAGGTTGTAGTTGATAAAAAGGGAATTAAGTAATGAAAAGTATCACATTTGACTTCAGAACCCACAAGCCACAACGCCTCTTCAGAACCCACAAGCCACAACGTTTCGTCTTCCGGATTCGTCTCGCCAGAACAAATAGAAAGTTGTACGAAGTGAGACGACTGATGACAACGACAAATCACTGGATTTCGGCGAGTCAATAACTCGGTAAATGCTTCTCACTATCTACCACTCTACTCCTTTGCTAAACTGATATCCTTCAAGAGATGAAATTGGGTATCTTCGTATCTGGTAAGTAGAGGATTGAGAAACAGAATTACCAAGGTCTCAATTCCTTAGTGAGAAGGGTTTATGCAGTTGTTGTAGCAGTCATGTTGAAAATAGCGCAAGGAACTATAATCACGACTTTGGATAGTTTGAGCGATCATGTTAATCGACTGAACATCAGCAAGTTCATTAAAAGATCTGATTATGTCATTTGATTCTGGAGGAAGGTTATGGCTTTGGGCAGGAAGTTCAAGCTGATTAAGGTGGAGGGACTGATCAATTGAATGATATTGTATACTTGTAGGTATGATTGAAACGAAATGATGATGAAATAAGCTTAGATCTGAACTTTTTGTTAGCCTGAGCTTTGAAAAAACCGGTTTGGTAAGTTTGATGGGTGGAGTATTTTTTTGGTTACCAAACTGTAATTTATCAAAATTTGTAGTAAGTGATTAGAAAATTCAAAATTAGATTAAAAAATGATAAAAATTAAAATACAAACAAATTACAAATGAATATCCAAACAACAAATTTGAATTACATGTAGTTTAAATGTTAGTATTTCAAATACATATATTTTAAATAAACCTATCCAAACACGCTATTAAAAACTTCAAATACAGAGATATACTATACTTTAGGAGGATGACACTAATCTTTGCCATATGGGACAACTAAGCGCATTTTCTATGTAGCCACATTTGCTTTTGTATTTGCTGGTAATTGTTCCCATCGTTTTTGTTTGAGCCGACAATTATTCCTGTTTCTTTTTCCTCCCCACTTGTGAAACATACACCAAACTCATTTCCCCCACCTTTTGTTCTGCAATTTGACATTTGTCAAGAGTAAACCAAAAATGAAAGTACACATAGTTAAGTCTCAAACACTCGCAACTCAGGCAAAAAAACAAAACTAGTAATCTCATAGAAATTCCAACTTACCAAATTGGAACTCCATTCCAATTATTTTTTTACTATAAATCTAGAGACTACACAACACCAAATCAATCAAACCAAAGGCAAGAAGAGCTTCATTTGGTAAGTAGCCAAAAGATCAGAGGAAAAAAGAGACTTAAAATCGATCCGCAATGAACTCTTCCGCCAAGCTTAGGATGATGATGGTGAATATCATGGCAGTTTCCTCCCTCCTTGTCCTTGTGATGATCAGCCAGTCCGCCACGAGATCCGACGCCGCCGTGGTCGGATGCAACGACGTGAGGAGCAAAGCCGGGCCGTGCCTGAGCTACGCGGAAGGCAAAGGCGACCAGAACACCGTCCCTCCGGCCTGCTGCGACGGGATGCGCAATATTTCGGCGGAAGCCAAGACCGTGGAGGACAAGAAAGGTGTGTGCAACTGTCTGAGGCAAGTCTTCCAGATGTTCAAGAAAGGTTTGGTCGACAGCTGGTTGCAGCAAATTCCTGGCAGGTGCGGAGTCGACGTTCCTTTCAAGCTCTCCATTGATGCCGACTGCGACAGGTTCGATATCGAAACGCCACTCGTTTAATTTACTTATGTGTATAGATAGATAGAGCACTGCGCCGCATTTCGATTACACATATGGTTTGTGTTCTCTGATGTAATTGATATGATCTGTGTGGTTGAATGTTGGTGCAGCATCAAGCAGTAAAGTTCGGAACCAACCTACTGATCATCCAGCTTTGGTACGCAACGGATTTGTAGTTCAGCGATATTACGTTCGAGGGGGATTTCGTGTCGAATGCTTCTCAAAATTTTGTTGCTTATTATATGATTGATTCGCGTATTTTTTCCCTGTTATCGACGGATTAATGTACGTTTAATTTGTTTAATTACATGGACTTGATGTACTGAGTAGTACTAATCAACCAACTTCTGCTTGAACTCAATTTGAAATTTTTCTTGCTAATTAATTAAGTACTAGTGTAATGGCCCCGCGCTCTGCGGCGGGTACCATATGTTTTATATCAAACGTATCAAGTGCTAATCATCTCTAAAATATGTTAGTACCTGAAATTCGTGTGAAGATTTTCATATTGTTAGAAGTTTTTGAATAATCGAAGAACATTCCTTCCTTCTGAATGGAGTACTCGACATTACAACTTAATAATATGTATTGGTGGATAGGAAAACGATGGACCTTAGAAGCAGATCGAGTGAGTATATTTGATCCCACCCAGGAATAGAATCCAGAACCAATAGGAGTGGAATTCTTATATCTTTCTTTTTCTTGCCATTCATTTAATAAACCGTTGGAGTTGTGGTTTTCCCGTGATCCAAAGTGAAATGCTTTTGAAGCTTTTCTTCAGACTTTTTATATTATAACAACCATAGCGAAGCAGAATCTGAAACTAATACAACTCAATTGTGGATAGTTTAATGAAACAACACATAACATACAGATAACATGAATCTGAAACAGTGAAGCTAAGATCCCCTTCTCTTGCCAGGGATTTGAGTCTTCATCCACGAAGCTAGCTACGATGACAACTGGTTAATTAATTAGCTGAAGACTCTAGTGAAGAGCTGATAGGGAAACGATATAGTTGACTCGGCCGCCAATTGGAAGTCAGGAAGGAAGAGTGGCGATGGGAGCGGTTAGAATTCAACTTGGCCAATCGCCATTCGATTGACAAAGGAAAATCTCAGAGTCAGAGGCCAATCGGAAGACAGGAAGAGCGACGATGGGAGTAGACTAGGCGGATAGAATAGAATTCAACTTGGCCAATCGCCACTTGATTGACCAAGTAAAATCTTGGAGTACAAATTTGATTTCAGCTGGAGAAGGGACAAGGTTAAAAGTAAAACTACGTTGAAAGCTGGAACTTGGGTAATCGCCAGCCCTGCGACGTAGGTAGATTTGAAAAGTCTCGGGAGAAAGGTGCATGGTACTTACGGAGTACAAAACACTCATTTCATGCATTTCAAATCATCTATTATAAAAAAAATTATCTATTATATCCATTATTATATACCATGTTTTTCGACAAAATTCTCCCGACCAACGGATTGGGCTCTGTGCTAGTTTACATATAGCTTACTATAAGTTCAAGCCAAGAGGCACGTTGATGTGGAGGAACTTCACTATAGTATTTGAGATGTAAATGTGGATGATTCTGCAAAGGGGAAAAACTTAAGGTTAACGCATGAATATGAGATAATGAGGTTGGATTGGATTGGATTAACGAATGAGAAATGAGGCGAATGTCATATTAGGAGGATGGTTTTGGGTATATAACTATCGTATTAGCTAACCTGAAATGTATTTTGGATGACCCTTCTGCTTGGAGCCTTTGATGGAATCGCGTGTGAATGTGGCATAACACAAGGAGACTGTAGAATCGAACATCGAGCCTATCAGTTTTGAATTCGGATGGTGATGCCACTCCTCAAAAGGATTTTACTGTAAAATACGCTAACGAGTAAAAGCAAAAAGAGACGAGACACCAGAATTTACGTGGTATTCTCGTTCAACATGAACGAGACTAATCCAAGGAGAGTTTGGTGCTCTTAGAGAAAAACTAATATGGTTGTCTTACAATTGTGTTACTCGGCCACAAGGGGAACCGAGATACATAAAGGGTAAAAACCCTAGCTCTTTTCCTCGTGTAACATGGAACTAGGCAAATAACGAAGTGATCCCTAATTTAATAAATGATTACAATTAGGAACCACAACAAGCGAAGGAGTGAATGTCAAGAAGTCCGAGCTTGACGAAGAGATGATGAAACTGATCCACACTCAATTCCTTCGTGAAAAGATCTGCAGGCTGATCGGTAGTAGCAATCTTGGCCGGAGCAATCTCACCAGATTGAACACACTCCCGGACAAAGTAGCAATCCATCTCGACATGCTTAGTGCGCTCGTGAAAAACTGGATTAACTGCAATGTGAAGAGCAGCCTGGTTATCGCAGAACAAGACAGTAGGACCTGAGGGAGGTACACCCAAGTCGCGGAGAAGCCACCGTAACCATAGAATCTCACTGACTGCGCTCGCCATGGCCCTATATTCAGCTTCAGCTGAGGAACGCGTAACGACGATCTGTTTCTTAGTGCGCCAAGAGATGGGAGAGTCACCAAGAGAAATGAAGAAGCCCGTCGTGGAGCGACGAGTGGTGGGACAACCACCCCAATCTGCATCACAAAAACCGGTCAGTGTAAGAGGAGTCGACGCAGAGAAGAAAAGACCACGACCTAAAGCACCCTTAAGATATACAAGAACACGGATGGCAGCATCCTCATGAGCCTAAGTGGGTGACTGCATAGCCTGACTGAGAAGATTAACAACGTAGGTGATATCGGAATGTCAGATAGAGCAAGCGACCGATGATACGCCAATAAGCAGCTGGATCACAGGCAGGAGGAGAAGGTAAGCACCCCCAAGCTATGTTGCTGCTCAATCGGTGTAGAACAAGGGCGAGCAGTAGTCATGCCCGTGTCGGCCAAGATGTCCAAGACGTATTTACGCTGGTTAAGAACAAGGCCCTTGGGTGATCGAGCAACCTCAATGCCCGAAAAATACTTGAGAGACCCAAGAGCCTTGATGGTAAAACGATCGTGGAGAAAAGTCTTGACCTGTTGAATGAAGGGCATATCATTGCCTGTAAGAATGACATCGTCAACATAGATGAGAGCAACAACAAAGATAGAACCACGACGATAGGTAAACAGAGCATGATCAGCTCTGCTCTGAACAAACTGGAGCTCCAATAAGGTCTGAGTGAACTTCTTATACCAATACGAGAAACCTGATGTAAACCATAAATGGACTTATGTAAGCGACAGACCCGAGTATCGCCAGGACGAGAAAACCCTTGAGGCACACTCATATAAACTTCCTCGTGTAAATCGTCATGGAGAAAGGCATTGTTCACATCGAGTTGATGAATATGCCAACCTCGAGTGACAGCAACAGCGAGAACACAACGAACCGTCACGAGCTTGGCTACAGGAGCATAGGTGTCGTGCAAATCCACGCCTTCAATCAGAGTAAAACCCTTCGCAACCAACCTCGCCTTGTATCGCTCAATAGAACCGTCTGGGCGAAAATTGATCTTGAAAACCCATTTACAAGCAATAGCACGTTTCCTGGGCGGGAGATCAACCAAGGACTAGGTGCCATTTTCCACCAGCGCATCGATCTCCAATTGCATGGCATCGCGCCAGTGCTTATATCGCAGGGCCGGGAAGAAATGAGTGGGCTTATCTATAGCAGTGATAGCGGCTACAAAGGCATGGTGAGCAGCTGAGAGACGATGATAACTAATATAATCATCGAGAGGATATAAGCCTGGGCAGAGTGAGCTACACCAGGTAACTTGACATCGTAACCTGTGAGACGAGTGTTGGGACGACGAATCTGATCGCCACGACGAGGAGGAACTGGCTCGGGTGACGAAGGAGCTTCCTCAGCTGTCGAGCGAGGCACTGAGGGGCTGGTAACAGGCGTGGAGGCAGAGGTGTCCGAGAGACGGTTGGCCGACTCGGAAGAAGATGAAGACTCCTGCATGGGCGACATTGACGTGGTTGGAGCATGCATGGTAGGGAGCACGTCCGAGATGGAAGTATGTTCAGAGAGAGGAACTGGCGACGACGCCAAAGGGATATCATCATCATCGTGAACAGGGGGAGGTGGAATGCCAGGTTGTGGAGCAGAAACAGCCGCTGGGGTGAGCCTCGAGTCCTCAAATCATGGTAAGGAAAAACGTTCTCAAGGAACTTGACATCTCATGAAGTGTATATAGTCCTCTTCTCGAGATCATATATGCGATAACCTCGTTGAACCGACGGATATCCCAAGAAAATTCCAGCCCGACTGCGATCGCCAAACTTGTGCAAACCATGATGATTATCCCGCGCATATACCAGGCTTCCAAAACTGCGTAGATGGTTATACGAGGGAGTCTTCTGGAACAAGATTTGAAAAGGAGATTTATTGCCAAGAGAAACCAATGGCATCCGGTTAATGAGATAGGTCGCCGTAAGTACACATTCTCCCCAAAATTTGATGGGTAAATTGGCGTGAAACCGCAAAGCACGAGCAGTGTCGAGCAGATGCTTGTGTTTGCATTCCACGACCCCATTTTGTTGCGGAGTATCAGTGCACGAGGTCTGTAGCACTATCCCTTTTTCTCCATAAAAGTCGAGCAGAGCATTACTCGAGAATTCAGGCCCATTGTCAGCCTGTATGCGTCGTACCTGTCCATCGAACTGGGTGCTAACCATGTTGCAAAAATACATCAAATGACGACCAACATCTGACTTGTAACACAACAAGAAAACCCATACTGCACGACTATAGTCATCAACTATAGTTAAGAAATAATGTGCTCCAAAAGTGGAGGTTGTCCTGTAATTGCCCCAAATATCCACATGTATCAACTCAAAATACGACTTGGTCGTTATACTACTGGAAATGAAAGAATCCCGAGTTTGCTTAGCACGCAAACAAGACCGACAAGGTTCTTTAGTATGAACAAGAGAACAATCTAGAAGTTTCTGCAAAAGATCCAACTTTGCCATAGATGGGTGTCCAAGACGAGCATGCCAAAGCTCCGAGATGTCCAACGATCGTCGAACCGAATTCGCCATGGGATGATCCTCCTTGAACATCCTGAGATAATATAATCCATCGGCGTGCTTACCCATCCCAATCAGCTTCCTGGAGGGTAAGTCCTGAATCACACATAAATCACGTAAGAAGATCAATGCAACTGGCATATCTTCTGTGAGCCGACTAACGGAGAGAAGGTTGCACTGAAAAGCAGGCACATGAAGAACACGACGCAGTAATAATTTATCAGACAACTCCGTCGATCCAATACTGTGAACTTTAAGTCCTGTCCCGTTAAGAATTTTCACCTGTAATGATGGCGAGGCATCCAACTCGACATCCAACATAGAAGCATGATTAACGATATGTTCATTACATCCAGAGTCAATAACCCAAGTAGCTGACTTAGAGGAAGGAGGAATGAACGTAGCAGCCATATTCGAGGAGGGTTCAACGGATGAAGCCGCCGACTAATTCAAATCCGAGCCCAAGAGGGCTTTGAGCTGTGCGAATTGAGTCGCAGTCAATCCTGGGAGTGGACTCTCCGTCGCGTCCACTTGAGCTGCTTGCGGGGCTTGGCGAGAGGGACGATCAGACCGAGGCTGCCGATTCCCTTCAGCTTTGTCGTTCCCACGAGACGAGAACCCAATGAGCCTATAACACGTCTCCTTGACATGTCCAAGGCGATTTCAATGTGAGTAGCGCGGCCTGACGGCGTCATCACGCTCACCGCGGCTGGAAGAGCGATCACCTCGCCTCTCCCCCTGAACCTGAACAGCAGCTGCTTTGGGACGAGGACAGCGACTGCTAGCGATCGAACTATTCTGTTCATCATTGGTCACCATCTGATATGCCTCCGCAAGACTAGGAATAGGCTTCATGGTTAGGATTTGGGATTTGACTGTAGAGAATTGATCATCCAAACCCATTAGAAAATCAAACAACCGTTCACCTTCATGTACCTCACGATGTCCCCGTTTCACATCGCAATGGCATCCTGAACATGTGCAATCCAATGATGGCGTGAGGGACTGTATCTCGTCCCAATGCCCATGCAGTTTAGTGTAAAACGCTGAGACTATCGACTTCTCTTGCTGAAGACTCACGATCGTGCGCTTGAGGGGTTGGGAGTGTACCATCAACGAAACATAGCTTGTTTTTTGCAATAAGGGAGTCGGTGATGTCGACGACCCATTCACCATAATTAACGTCGCTAAGGAGTTACCCCACAAAGAGATTACTCGGACTATCAGACTGATGGAGCAGGAGATGGGGCGGCAGCGCGACCTGAGCACTCGTCGAAGCTTTGATCGACGACAACGTCGTCTTCCCAGAATCCTCTTCTCCGGAACTCATGGCAGCTGAGGAAAGAGCTTAGACCAGCTCTGATACCATGTAAAATACGCTAACGAGCAAAAGAGAAAAGAGACGAGACACCATAATTTACGTGGTATCCCCGTTCAACATGAACGAGACTAATCCACGAAGAGCTTGGTGCTCTCGGAGAAAAACTAATATGGCTGTCTTACAATTGTGTTACTCGGCCACAAGGGGAACCGAGATACATAAAGGGTAAAAACCCTAGCTCTTTTCCTCGTGTAACATGGAGCTAGGAAAATAACGAAGTGATCCCTAATTTAATAAATGATTACAATTAGGAACCACAACATTTACTAAGGTGTGTTGGTTCGAGGTACTAGTTAGTAACCACTTTAATGTATTTAAGTAACTAGAAAATTGGCCCGAGCGCTGCGGCGGGGATTGTTAGGTTTAGAATGATTGTATTGTAGTTGGCAATTGAATACATCATGCTTTAGTTTTCTTGCTAACCAATTGAGACAGGTTTATTTGATTCCCACTCAATTGTATCAATCTTTTCACAGCTCAACGTTGCACATGTCCCTTTTTCTTTCAATGGAGGATAGCCAAAACCAAAATTGAGAATCACCAATTATTTATGCATGAATCATTCAAAATTGCAATAGCAGACACCTAAATGGAGTAATGAAATTGTGCAGAAGCAATTTCTACAACTTTTAGCAAGAGGACATGAACAGAGTCACAATAAAGAAACACCATTAGAAGAATAGTGCTAATTAAAACTATCCCCAGGCAAACAAATGTTTGAATATAACCATGGAGCTTTTTATTTGAAATTTGAGAGGGTCAATAAAGACATCGCTTAAGTGGAACATTATACAGAACTGGATCCTATGAAAACGAAGAGTATATGATAATTGTGGAAAAGCTATGGCCATTAATTAGACTATCAGTCTCAACTGACATTGTGTAATCTTGGAACTCTGCCTGTAAAACCAAAAGCTAGCCTAGCATACAAACCAAAGAAAATCAAGATGGACTTCTGAAACCAATACAAAAAATGAAGTAATGGATAACAGGGGTAAAGTGGAAGGAAAACTCCATTTTAAAGCTAACAATAAAATTGAAAGTACCTTCAACTGGTGCATAAATCCGTAGCCTGCTTAATAACCCCTTAACTTCACCTACAATCCTTTATGATGCATTTACCCGACCACCCATAAGTTGAGTTCTTCCTTCCTCCCCTATACCCTTTCTTCTTCTCAAAACCGACAACACAGTTTCTCTCGTAGACTTGAGGAGGGATTCAAGCGATTACACTCAATTGTCAGAGGAATTTCTTATGTAGATGTTTTCGACGAAGATGACATGCTTAGTGTTCTATTTTCGAAGTAGGACAAACAACCCAAAATAAGAGCACAACTTGAAGGCTATAAGGATCATGCCAAGGGTTCTGATTCAGCAATATGCTTCTGCTTTGGTCATTGTAAACGGAAATTCAGCAACCCACATGCATATTCACCCTTTTCTAGAATCAAGGGACTAAATCAGCATAACATGAGTAGATAAGAGAAATCATAAACAGGGAGCTCCATATATATGGTTCTATGCTAGAACCAAGAGTCAAACGTTCCTTACCAACCATTACCAGATGGACTCAAGCTAACTGCAACAAATGAGAAGCAATAGGGATTAAATAGAATACTTCCGCTAAGAGATTTTATCGTTTACGATGCACTGAAATGAATAACAAACAACAAAGAAACCTTATGTACCTCAATATGGGATTCTCCCTGGTGAAAAGCATAAATCGGCAGAAGAAAACCCATAGGCTTCTATTTGTCGAAGAAGATGGTGACAACTTCAATTCCCTTTTCTCTTCCCTACTCGCCGTTGATAACCCATCCTTCTCCAGCCGCCAATCCGTGACCCAACTC
Source organism: Linum tenue (assembly GCA_946122785.1). Lineage (NCBI taxonomy): Eukaryota > Viridiplantae > Streptophyta > Magnoliopsida > Malpighiales > Linaceae > Linum > Linum tenue. The sequence goes on along the minus strand of CAMGYJ010000004.1, from coordinate 19,698,002 downwards.
GGCCAACGGCTAGTTGATAGAAGGGAAAAAGAGAAGAAATCGAGCTTCCTTTGACGATGCTGATTCGCCGGCTATCCATTGTAATCGAATCGATGGCGCTCACCTATCCATCAATGACCCAGCTTCGCCAGCCACCAGGGGAACGACGGAGCTTCGGCCCCGCTTGGCGTTTTGATTCTCTGGCTTTTCATGGCTAGCAGCTCAGCCAGCCGCCACAGTATCGGTACGGGTCCTAGGGAAAATCGTAGATGGAAGTAGAAGATACATGCAGAACCAACGCCAAGCTTCCCCCTATCTCGGTCGACGCAACCCTGGAGTTTATGGTATTAGGGGTTTACTACAACGGGTCTACCATTAGCCATTAGGCGCAATTCCGAAGTAAATTCTCTGCGCGGCGTTTAATCCACTTTCCCCCTCCGACGATCCCTGACGGCTGGCCAAGCTGGGTTCCGAGATGCTCCTTTCCCGCCAAACACTTATTGCCAATCATATCAAGGAATCCCCTTATCCTTCTCCCATATCCCACATTTTTCCAGGATGGTGGCTAATTGAGTTTGAGCCGCCAATCCGTGACCCAACTCGGCCAAGGGCTAGTTGATCGAAGGGAAAAAGAGAAGAAATCGAGCTTCCTTTGATGATGTTGATTTGCGGGCTATCCATTGTAATCGAATCGACGGCGCTCACCTATCCATCAATGACCCAGCTTCGCCAGCCACCAGGGGAACGACGGAGCTTCGGCCCCGCTTGGCGTTTTGATTCTCTGGCTTTCCATGGCTAGCAGCTCATCCAGCCGCTAGAGTATCGGTACGGGTCCTAGGGAAAATCGGAGATGCAAGTAGAAGATACATGCAGGACCAACGCCAAGCTTCCCCCTATCTCGGCCGACGCAACCCTGGAGTTTATGGTATTAGGGGTTTACTACAACGGGTCTACCATTAGCCATTAGGCGCAATTCCAAAGTAAATTCTCTGCGCGGCGTTTAATCCACTTTCCCCCTCCGACGATCCCTGACGGCTGGCCAAGCTGGGTTCCGAGATGCTCCTTTCCCGCCAAACACTAATCACCAATCATATCAAGGAATCCCCTTCTCCTTCTCCCATATCCCACATTTTTCCAGGATGGCGGCTAATTTAGTTTGAGCCACCAATCTGTGACCCAACTCGGCCAAGGGCTAGTTGATCGAGGGAAAAAGAGAAGAAATCGAGCTTCCTTTGACGATGCTAATTCGCTGGCTATCCATTGTAATCGAGTCGACGGCGCTCACTTATCCATCAATGACCCAGCTTCGCCAGCCACCAGGGGAACGACGGAACCAGCCGCCAGAGTATCGGTACGGGTCCTAGGGAAAACCAGAGATGGAAGTAGAAGATACATGCAGAACCGTTAGCGGGTCATCGGAGGGAAAGGTCGGGAAATTTTTGGGACAATAGACGCCTAGACTAAAAAGGAGTGTACAGGGGCTTACGGTGAAGCCTACCGCATCCCACTGGACCCCTAATGCAAAACAGGCGCTATTTATTATCTAATTGTGTGGTTTAATTGATTTATATGTTCATGTATTCATTTTATTCTCATTTTAAGTTATTACTTATTACGATCAGTCGTTAAGTTGTGACTCTTTAATCTTTTATTAAGTTTATTATGTGAATTTCCAAAATTACAGTAATCATCGCATTGCATCATGAACCTATGTTTTAAGACGAGGTATTGCAAGTTACATTTTAAGTATCCTAGCCTATTATATCCTCACATTCTGTGGAGATCAAATTTAGCAAGTGTACTCAGTTGATTAATAAGTAAGCAAGATCATGCTTTAACCCTCACTTAGCTAGCAATACATGGACACCTCACTCTCCATAGTGAGGGAGTATTTTATGTACGGATCTCCACTCCTGGATTGTAAGGAGGTTACGAACCCCACTCATGGGTAATAAGGAGGTTACGAATCCTCACCCTTGGGTTAAAAGGTGGTCCTATTATGAGCTATCACACATCTATGTAGAGCGTATTGTGCTGTGTTTTCCATGTGAGAAAACCACTATTATAAGTTATGTTCATGTTATAAGTAAGTAAGTTGGTGACCATGGTAGTGTGCTAGTTAAGTTGAGATCGAGGCTCCCTTTCACGAAATTATTTCCAAGTAAACAAAGTTTAATACAGTCAAGCATTGCATGATCGTGAACAAGTGCATTATGCATGTATGTCAATTCACTTCTTTATCAAGTAATATGAAGGTAGGACTTAGGACTAACCCCGTCTACACTCAGCAATTGTAGGGTTATCAATAGTTCATTTGAGGTAGTCAGCTAGATCATGACAAGGTTCAAGACTCAAAAGGACTTTCGGTATGAAGAATTTAGTTCTCGTACGTCTTTTGGGTTTGAGACTTGATGCACATTTATTAAGAATTTTTATGATTTTCACTTATGCAAGTTTCGAGGAATGGTGATTTTTAATTTTGAAAGAATTTATTAAGAACATTATAGAAAGATTTTCCATTATTTTTCCCTTTCCAATTTCTTATTTTTGTTAACGGTTTAACTAGGATATTTTGGTAAAAGTAGTGTTTGTTCAGGTTAGAGTGTTACACTTTGGTTATATTTGTTTCCACAAAAATACAAGTTACTCGGAAAAAAGTCACTACGATTACACTTGCAATAGAATTTCCCAAATACACAAGTTTGATGTGGTTTGCTGTAGTGGCCAACAATTTTCGTGATGGTTCCCTGAAGAGCAAAGCGATCTGACTCAAATCACTCCAAATAGACGCGATTTATACAAATTGTTTTTTACTGCAGCAATCTAACACCAAAATTGATGGACAATCCAACTATTTATTGCTCCAAAAAGGGGGCCAGTTTGTGATTTCTATAAACTTTGAATTATCATAACTTTGCACTCGGATATCCGATCGACACAAAAAAAAATTATCTTACATAAAATTTTCAAAAACAAGAAATTTTGTTATAGAAGTTTTTTTGCAGAATATAAACAAAGATCTTGAAGCCCCACAATAATGCTTCTGATGACTCGGTATTTGCACATGTTTTCCCCTTTGTTTCTTGATTGTTTGAGCTTGAATTATTGCGTCTTTGGCCTATTTTATGCTAGGTTGTGTTCCTTTGTCCCATTTCAGGTCCTAGCACATAAAGTGAAGCATAGGCGCAAGTTTCAAGTCAATCAGAGATCAATTGACGATTCGAGAGAAGAAACTCGGGCATGACCTGAAGAAGAATGGATTTTTACCTCACTTCATGGACAAAGAATCATGCAAGCTTGTTATGAAACGAAAGAGGACGAGACTACGAGCGTCTGGGATCAAACGGCGACTGATTCGGAGTCCGGACGAGGGAGAAACGAAGCATTAAACAGAGGCTGAGCAAGCCACACGGGCAGAGCAGAAAATCCGCATGGCCGTGCAAGGTGAGCTGCACGGCCGTGCAAGGTGAGCGCACGGCCGTGCGAGTCGTGGCCGTGCGGAAATCACCGAGCCTTCGCACGGGCAACTGGGTGAGCTGCACGGCCGTGCGGCCTGCCCGTGTGAGTCGGGAATTGATGTTTAAAACCCGATTTTCAGCAAAAGGAAAGGGAGAGAGCTGGGTTTTGGATCCCAAACACCCAAGGGACGAACCCTAGAGAGAGAGAGAGCGACTTGGGAACATTCTTGGAGCTATTTTGGAGGATTTCTTCGCCATTGGAGCTCAGGAATCAAGCTTGGAGATGGAGATTGAAGATCTAGATCAGATTTCTGCAGTCTCTCTCTTCTCTATGGAGTAACTTTCCTTCACTTAGGTTTTGAGGAACCCTAGTTCCATGAGTTAGGATCTTTCTTGTATGAAGTTTTGGATGCTATATTGTTTGATTATAATCGATTGAGGCATGATTTATTGAGTCAATTGGATCTTGATCAAATTCTCTTGATTTCTGCTTTAACCTATGATAGATAGAATCTGATTAGGTTAAGAGAGCTTCCTTGATTGATAGTAGTGAATTGGTTGTGCGAGAGGCAATCAATTCACTGCTTTGTACTGGAATTCATTCCAGTAGTGGAGATCTGTGTGAATCGCCTTAGCAGTCTATCCCGGTGAAGGCTAGTCGCCTGCCGGGTATTCTGTCTGAGAGGGCTTGGTCAGCTTAAGAGATTCCAAGCTAATTTAGGATCTTCCGCAGTTTAATCAATAGTAGATCAACCAAAGGTAATTGCAACTTGGACCTAATTGAGGAGCTAGGGGGAATCATACCTAAGTGAGTTCCCAACTTGTAATTAGTAGAGTAGTTTATCAATCAATTCTTAATCTAGTTTGCTAGATAATGAACTGAAGCTGAGTAATAGTAACTCTAGAGACCCGTGGACTCGATATTTATTACTTGTGCCACTATACTGCAGTCCCTTTCATTGGTTACACTTGGCCATTGTTAGGTGTTGTGTTTTAGCGAGTCAAGTTTTTGGCGCCGTTGTCGGGGACTTTCTAGATTATTAGGAAAGGCAGAAGTTTGTTACTTTAGCGTTTTTCTTTTGTTTTCCACCCTTGCTTTTCACTTGGGTGTTTTTGTTTTTGTTGGTGCAGATCTGAATCATGGATCCTCATGGCTTCTCCAATCATTGGGGGTATCCACCACCATCCGAGTGGTATTACCCCGAGACTCCCTGTAGCAATCAAGGAGGAGAAGACTATGGATTCGGGTTCCAGTACCAACCCCCTTTCTACGGAGAACAACCAGACCCCTGGGCATATCAAGAACAACCTCATTACCAAGAAGAATTTCTCCCACAACCAGAAGGGCCATCGGCGCTGGAGTTACCCATGGCGGCCTTCACGGGCCAATCTGCAGAGCCGTGCTACACTCCACAGCCAGATCCAAACTATGAATTGAGGCTTCTCGTGGAGCAGTTTGCTCGAGACACTGAGAGAGCATGCTCCAAGATGGATCTTCAAATCCAAGCCCTTGCCTCGTCCGATCCCTCATTTCTCCATGACATGGAGCAGACTGTTCAGTGCTCAGCGAAGCAAACAGAGTGGGTGAAGCAAGTTTGCTCACATCCTGCTCGAGATCACCTTTCTGCTACTACGCTAGAAGAGGTGGAGAATGACAAGGGCAACGGGGATGTTGAGGAGCATACAGAAGTTATCACAGAGAACTCCCATGATAATCATGATCAGGAAAGTCCTCTGGTTGCAGATCACAAAATTCCTTATTTCTGCTCTAACATGCTGGGCCCGATCGAGGAGATGCAAGATGATCTCATTGAAGAAATTGCATGGCGACTTGCTCTCCAATCTGTGCTAGAAGAAGAAGAGCAAGAAAGGGTGCAGAAAGAAGTTGTGGAGGATGAGGAAGAAAGCAAAGAAGAGGAAGTTCTCGATCATTTCCCAGGGGTGATACCACTTGAAGAAGGAAGGGGGGTTGAGGAAGCAATTGGCGTCCAGGCTGAGGACGGAATTAAGGTGGAAGAGGCCTGCACCGGCCATGAGTTACATGTGATATCTCCACCAAACTTCGAGGAGCTACTTGGCAAGGACCCATTTGCAGTGTCTCTTTGCCAGACCAAGGCCACATCAACATCGGTCCCTCTTGGTGGACGCGATGGTGGCCAATCGATGCTGTCTTATCTGGTTTGGGGCAATGAGACGAGAGAAGAGAAGAAGAGGTCTCGAGGGTGGAGACTTCATCTGCATCAAGTACATGAGCCTTCATCACCTGCCACACCACATGCTCGTGACTTGAGACTCCACCTCATAGATGAGAACCTCAACTTCAAGGAGGTTCTAGCATGGACCGAAACTTAGGGGCCATCGTCCGGCTCACGACGTGAAAGAAGCGCTTGTTGGGAGGCAACCCAACCAGTCGGTTTGCATTTCTTTCTCTATTTCTCCTCGGTTGAGTCAGTTTTGTTATTTGATTTTAGAGTCAATAACTCAACCTTTGTGAGATTTTGTGTGGTGTTTGTGTTCTGAGTACTCTCTCTTCCTGGAATGCACCGCCTGACCCGTACATCATCATTCACCTTTGATCTGGTAACTTCGTTCTACACTCCTTATCTTTCCTCCATTGAGGACAATGTCGTGCTTAAGTGTGGGGGATGTTCGATTATGTATGCGGGTGAATGTTTGGCTGTTTGTGTGCTTGGAGCCTAGTCCACTGTCCAAATTTTGAAATTTGAGGGCTCCAAGTACGTGTTCCCTGCAATTGCCTGCTCAGTATGCTTTGAATTGACAGTCTTTATAGTAATATGCAACCTAGGGAGGTAGTGTAGCACTATGGAGGATGTTGATGCATTTAAGAAGTCTCATTGCTTCTTCATATTGTGTTGGTTGATTGAGTGAATTAGTGATCTTAGGACCCTTGAATTGTGTGGTGTTGTGGATTCTCTACCTGTCATGGACTCTTGTATCATGTTTTGAGTTTAACAGGTGCTCGAAAATGTGCTTCAAAATAACGTCTCCCGTGCGAATAGGGCGAAAGTGTGTAAGGGGAGACGGGAATTCGTTCTCAATTTCCACCTACTACCACCAGCCCCCTTACATGTCTTTCCCCCGCACGAGGCTCGAGACATCCGCTCCTGGCATGGCCGGTAAGAGCAGGTTGGGACCCTTGAAATAAAAAAAAATAACAGAAAACAAGCAAAACAGAAAAGAAAAGGGGTTCCAACCATCTTCAAGAAGAAAATAGAGCACCTTGAAAAATGTGAGTCCATGATCTTTTGTTTTTGAGAATCTCTTCATCCACAATTTATTTGTCCTCTGTTCACTATTTGCCATGATGCCAACTCGATACTAGTGCTCTCGCCGAAGAAGCTATGAGATGACTTGTGTGTCGGTTGACCTCGTAAGTTGCTAAATGATCTAGGAAGTCCTCTACCTACGATCTGGGGTGTTTGTTGCTATAGAGGTCTGGAGAGTTGCATTGGTTTGAGTTAGGTTTGCTTGGGGACAAGCAAACAGTTAAGTGTGGGGGGATTTGATGACTCGGTATTTGCACATGTTTTCCCCTTTGTTTCTTGATTGTTTGAGCTTGAATTATTGCGTCTTTGGCCTATTTTATGCTAGGTTGTGTTCCTTTGTCCCATTTCAGGTCCTAGCACATAAAGTGAAGCATAGGCGCAAGTTTCAAGTCAATCAGAGATCAATTGACGATTCGAGAGAAGAAACTCGGGCATGACCTGAAGAAGAATGGATTTTTACCTCACTTCATGGACAAAGAATCATGCAAGCTTGTTATGAAACGAAAGAGGACGAGACTACGAGCATCTGGGATCAAACGGCGACTGATTCAGAGTCCGGACGAGGGAGAAACGAAGCATTAAACAGAGGCTGAGCAAGCCACACGGGCAGAGCAGAAAATCCGCATGGCCGTGCAAGGTGAGCTGCACGGCCGTGCAAGGTGAGCGCACGGCCGTGCGAGTCGTGGCCGTGCGGAAATCACCGAGCCTTCGCACGGGCAACTGGGTGAGCTGCACGGCCGTGCTGCCTGCCCGTGTGAGTCGGGAATTGATGTTTAAAACCCGATTTTCAGCAAAAGGAAAGGGAGAGAGCTGGGTTTTGGATCCCAAACACCCAAGGGACGAACCCTAGAGAGAGAGAGCGACTTGGGAACATTCTTGGAGCTATTTTGGAGGATTTCTTCGCCATTGGAGCTCAGGAATCAAGCTTGGAGATGGAGATTGAAGATCTTGATCAGATTTCTGCAGTCTCTCTCTTCTCTATGGAGTAACTTTCCTTCACTTAGGTTTTGAGGAACCCTAGTTCCATGAGTTAGGATCTTTCTTGTATGAAGTTTTGGATGCTATATTGTTTGATTATAATCGATTGAGGCATGATTTATTGAGTCAATTGGATCTTGATCAAATTCTTTTGATTTCTGCTTTAACCTATGATAGATAGAATCTGATTAGGTTAAGAGAGCTTCCTTGATTGATAGTAGTGAATTGGTTGTGCGAGAGTCAATCAATTCACTGCTTTGTACTGGAATTCATTCCAGTAGTGGAGATCTGTGTGAATCGCCTTAGCAGTCTATCCCGGTGAAGGCTAGTCGCCTGCCGGGTATTCTGTCTGAGAGGGCTTGGTCAGCTTAAGAGATTCCAAGCTAATTTAGGATCTTCCGCAGTTTAATCAATAGTAGATCAACCAAAGGTAATTGCAACTTGGACCTAATTGAGGAGCTAGGGGGAATCATACCTAAGTGAGTTCCCAACTTGTAATTAGTAGAGTAGTCAGTAGAGTAGTTTATCAATCAATTCTTAATCTAGTTTGCTAGATAATGAACTAAAGCTGAGTAATAGTAACTCTAGAGACCCGTGGATTCGATATTTATTACTTGTGCCACTATACTGCAGTCCCTTTCATTGGTTACACTTGGCCATTGTTAGGTGTTGTGTTTTAGCGAGTCAGCTTCAAGATCAATAGAAAAAAAAAACTTACAAGAAAATAGTTACTTTATTGAGGATTGAGGTTACTGCTCTTGAATATGCCCATTAGAACAAGTTATTTGCAAAGACAAGTTACTGTACGCCTAGACACGAAATTCCTGTTCATTTAGACTCAAAATTACTGTTCACCCTCCTCCCATTGGTGCGTCCTCTGCGATTGGGACCAGCCGCCTTTGCTGATTGATTGGCTTCCTGCGTCTGGGTCCCGCCGTTGTTGCTGTGTGTGCCGCGTTGCCCTCAGCTGCACGTCCATCCTCCCTTCGCTTTCTATTTCCTTCGAGCATCCTCACCGAGAGTTATACCTTCTTATAATGATTACACCGATCATTCTATACGTCATTCATTGCTTTTCTCTCTTGCCGTGTATATTTGTTCTTGCTTTTCTGAATTAAGGCCAATGATGGCCTCTTCTTCTTTCTGCACATTCTCGTGCATTTGGGCCTCGGGGAGTGCGTAACTCTTTGCGTTTGGCCTGGTATCTGACACCCGCCGCTTCGGCGCCTCAAAATTCTCCGCTTCTTTTTATACTTCCTATCCCTGGCGGTTTCTTATTTGCCCCCGTCCTTATCTCTTTGCGAGGGTGCTATTTGCCCTATCTTACGTTTCCGTTCGTTATTGGACCATAAACTGACATGCACCGCCCTTTAAGCTGATTTCCTGTCCCTCTTTTTTATACTCTCCTGTGGCGCCGAAACTTCTTCTCTGTCGTTCTGGTCTGTTTCTAAAAAAAAAAAAAGTTCCCACCCTCTTCGGTTCTCTCCGTCTCCAAGAACATGGAATTCACATTGCTTTGTAACCTCGGCGGCCCGCGCAATGCCGGGATTTCTTTGCGCCTCCGCTTGCTGCATGTGTGGCCGTCGAAGTCTCCGGGGGACAACAGGATCTAAAATTACTGCACTCTTTGGACCGACGAAACGGTTAGTTTCTTGCCCTTCTCGCTTACTCTTCTGTGCTCTGATTTGTTCTCGCCGCTTTGCTTTGTTCACGAGCCGGAATGGCGTGGTCTGCGCAGGGTATGTTGATTCAGGGCGTTTCGCCAACTTCAATGGCTGTTGGGATTCGTCGTAATCTCTCGGTTGGGATGATATATGTCATAAAGTCCTTCGCTCTGAGCAATCCCCCGAATCAGTATTGGTCGTGTTCTTTTGATTTGGCTTTGGGTCTTTCGCCTTCATCTTCTTTCCTGCCCTGTGCACTTCCTGCTGAGAGTTTCCCAGTTGATGCTTACGAGTTTGTGGTTTTCTCCCAGTTAAGTATTCGTGCCGGTAATCATCGTTACTTGACAGGTCAGTGGGTTTGTTTTCTCGGGTTAGGTTTTGCTTATATGTCTTTTGTTTGTTTGCTAAGATTTTGCCGATGTGTGTCTTTCTTCGTAGATGTTGTTGGCAGACTCCATTCGATCAGTGGGATATCCCACAAGATCACCAATAACGGTCCCGCTGTCAAGCAGAGGGTTATTATTGAGGATGAAAGGTATTGCGCGTTTTTCCTGGGTTTCTGAGTTTGGTTGTATGTGTCGTGTTTGTTTTTTGCTTTTCTTACGTGTCCCTATATACTTCCTCAGTGGATCGAGGGTCTCGATTACGCTCTGGGATGAGTTCTCGACAGTGTTGGATCATGTTGCTCTCACTCAGGCTGACTCGATTGAAGCTGTCATATTGGCATTTGGCGGCTTGCTGGTTAATAAGTTGGGGGGTACGTTGTGGTTGCCTTATTGCATGCACCTTTTCTCGAGATTATGTGGTGCTCATTAGCGTGCTTGGTTTTCCCCTCTCTTCTGTCTCTTTTGTGCTTCTTTTTAGATGATTATGTCCTGTCCAGTTCGGCCGCTACTCGCGTGGCAGTCAACCCGCCAGTACCTAAGGCTTATTATCTTGCATCTAGGTAAGCTAATTGCGGGCTGTATCCGTTTTTATGTGTCATGTTCGTGTAATGTGTTGTGTGTTAAGAACTCTATGTTGTTGTGCTTATGGTGCTTGGATCTCTGCCAGGTTTGCTGAGAAACACGAGACTGTTGCGTCCCTGCCAGTTGAGTTTGCTACTACTGCTGAAGCTACAGCTGATGCAGATCGTCGCACCAAGACTTTGGGGCAGTTGGTGGCCTTATCTAGGACGATGGGGAAACCTATTGAAGCATCAGCTGTGCCATTTAGCATCGCTGACCAGGAGGATGTAATTGAGAGGTGATCATAGTTTTCGTGAAGCTTATTTTACTTATTTGTGATGTTGTTTAGGGATGTTGTCTGAATTGGTTATTATGGTTTGCAGATTTTCTAGCCCTGCGCCCAGGATTTTGCGGGATCCTATTCTTGTAAATGTCGGAGGTGAGGATATTGATGCTGCGTCGCGGGTTCTCGGCGATTCGCAGCTTTCAGTGATGGGTGTACAGGTGGGGTACACCCTACCTGCTGCAACTGTGGTCGCGTCTTCTGCAGTCCAATCCAGCGCTCCATCCACCCAGTCTGCTGCTTCGATGGTCCCCAGGCGATCAACCAGGATTGATGAGTCGATGAGTTCTCAAGATGTTGGTCGTGATTTATCTATGCCTGCTTCAAAGATTCTCAAGCCTTCCCCCGAATCATCTCCTGGGAAGCCCTTAGGTTCAATCGCTGCCTCGCCTTTGGCATCGCTATAAGTATTTCTATTGTACATTACCGGTTCTCCATTGTCTTATACATGTGTTGTCTCCCTGGTTCTGACAATTAGGAACTCTATTTGGTTGAAGGTTGGTCTCTCCACTCGCCAAGATAAAAGTGGAGAAATTGGATGCTGCCGATGTCGCTCAAGTTTCACATGGTGCTCCCTCGCAGGCAGGAGTTAATATGGAAATGGATTCTTCAGTGGATAGTCAGAAAAATTCGGCGGCAAAGCATGCTTTGATTAAGAAGTGATCATGGGTTGAAGGTTACTCCTTGGTCTTTCCGTCGTATCTTTGTTGCAAGTTAGTTTTTGTGCATACAATGTTTCTCATCTTCCTATTTTGTTTGTAGCAGGAACTGATCTATGTTCGATGGTGCCCTCGGAGTCGTAGCTGTTTTATATTAGAAGGAGATGTTGAACTTGGTTTTGCGAGTTGTTCTCTGTGTTTGAACGACCGTGGTTTAGCCCTTTTTGTTTCAAATATGTACTGGCTGTATCTATGTGGATGTTATCAGACGATGTATTCCCTCTGTGCTTTTGCTTTATGTTATACTGTATAACTTTTGCGTGGTTGCTCACTGCAATATTGCTGCCATGCTGTTTGATCTTACCGGGTGCTATATATATACTGTTAGTTTTGCTTATTGTTGGGTGAATAGGCAATTTCAATTTTCAACTTCGGTGAATGCCAATTCTTAGCGTTGTCGTGTTCCAGTTCTGCTGAGCTTTCGTTGATCCTTCCTCTTTAGACCCAACAAACCTATGTTATATTAGAGGTTAACTTCTACAAATTTAGTTACCACGATCATCGGAGTATGTTCAATCTTATGTGAAAACGACGGACATAAAAACGCACGCTTGAGCATGTATAATTATCGAGTAGTTAGATAGGAATGTACTTTTTAATTCGTTAATATAGTTTATGTATTCCAATTGAGCTCGAGTGTTCCGAAAAGGAAAAACGCTCATGCAATCTGCGATGGGAATGTATGTTCTTAACATGGTGCGGCCTCTTTTTATACAAAGACCAAACTAAAATGATTGCATTTCTTCAATTTAGTAATCAAGTATAAGGTTAGATATTTTGTGAGTTAGTAAGTAATATACTAATGCATGTCTCACATTCCCATAATAACACATTTTAATATAGATAGATACTTATGCATAGCTCTGATATCCATGATGGCACATTTTAATATAGGTTTTCTCACTCATTGGGTTTATGTTAACTTCTTCAGAAACATCTCTCCCTCCACTCTTATTCTTCATCTCAGATTTGCTCATTTGTATCCTTTGCTTGCCCAACGAATTTGGATACTCATCTATACAACCATCACATTCCTGATTGTCGAAGGTAGAGTGATTTTTCATTTATATTTGTTATCAATGAGTCTCCTGAGTATGTAAGAGCAGTCGCTGTTATTCATTTTCACCACTTCCTCATTCGATATATCCGAATCCGTTTCTATTCATTTGGAACCGATTAATGAATCATCTCGCCAGGAAATGATGTTGATCTTTTCACATTTTTTGTGTTCGCTGTGCATCAATGCCGCCGAGAATAAGAAAATCTCAATATCACTCTTTGACACGTAAGAGACCTAGAGTTGAACTTCCCAAGCAAACATCAGAGGATCTTACAACTTCTTCAACTGTGTTTGGGGATACAGGTATCGAGACTCAGAACAACATATAGGGGTCATCGCAGAATCTTCATCAAGTTTCGCCGTCAGCAACAGGTGATGAGCTCGATATTATGCTATATCTGCTGTTTGAACTATGGAATACCCATGAACATATTATGCGTTGATAATTACCGTGCGTATCGGGCGCTTATTATCGCTTACTCTTATGTTTGCTGTGCATATATCAGATTCATCACGGCCAAAGAAATCGCACTATCAGACCATGAAACAATTAGGATCCAGAGATATAACTCGATCCATTTTTCATCAGGAACAAGGGAACCCTGATGTAGAGGCTGAATGTTATAATAACAGCGATCGAGTAACAGGGGCTAACCGTCGAAAAACTGATCATCCAAGTCGGCGGCGGTCAGATGAGGTCTCATCCTGTAGTAGGCATATTCCCACAGCTAGGAAGCCACTACACAATGATATTCTCAGAATTAGTCAGCCAGAATGTGTCTGTAAATACTGTGGTGCTTTGTTTTGGGATATGGAAAGACTCGATCGGCGTCGAGCAACAACTAATCCAATTTATGGATTATGTTGTCAAAAAGGTTGTGTTGAACTGCCGCTTATAGCACAACCTCCACAATTGTTGGCTGAACTTCTGCGGTTTGATGGTGGCGCTATGTCGAAGCATTTCAGGGATAACATTAGACCGTATAATGGTTCATTGTGCTTCACATCATTTGGCGCTTCTATCGACCCTCGCTCTCTCTCTGGAAGGGGGCCCTATTCAATGGTCATATGTGGAGAAAATTATCGTAGAATTGGTTCATTGCTGCCTCCTGATGGTGAAAAACCAAAGTTTGCTCAGCTTTATATTTTCGAACCTAAGAATGAAATTGACAACCGGTTGGCGAACTTTGCTTCCCGTGATGGTCTACTTATGCCAGAATTGCTCACTTTATTGCTTCAAATGTTAGATCAGCATAATGAACTTGTCAAAACGTTCAGGCGGGTTCGGCAGCAGCTGCAAGATTCTGCAACAACAAGTTTAAAGCTTAGAATTTTTGGAGCTAAGAGCAGAAATCGACAATATGACTTGCCCAGTAGCACTGAAATCGCGGCACTTATACCGGGCGATTTTATTCCGGATAGAGAGGATCGAGATATCATTGTTGATCACATATATGAGGGTTTGAAGAGAATTACAAGTCTCAATTCAAAATTTGATGCATTGCATTTCCCACTCTTATTTCCATATGGAGAGGATGGCTATCATCCACTTATCAAGTACAGGTCAGCTTTCTGTCCTCCTTCTATGCGTCGACAGTTTGTTGCTCAGCGTGAGTACTATGCATTTAGGCTCCAATATCGCATCAACGAAGGCCATACAATTGTTCATGCTGGAAAAGCTCTTCAGCATTTTTGCATAGACGCCTATTCATCAATAGAGCTAAATAGGCTAGCTTTTTTACGCTACAATCAGCCACAGCTTAGAGCTGAGGTTTATCAAGGCTTACAAGATGCTATGGCGCGAGGTGATCTTTATGGGGATAAAGTGGGTCATGTAGTGCTCCCTGAGACTTATATAGGCAGCCCACGATATATGCAACAATTATATCACGATGCAATGGCGGTGGTTGAATTCTATGGGAATCCAGATCTATTTGTTACATTTACGTGTAATTCATTGTGGGAAGAAATAACTGGAGCTTTTCGTGACATTGTTGGCCCGAATCGTTCGGACAAACCAATGGTGGTTTCGAGGGTTTTCCACATAAAGCTGACCATTCTCATCGACGACATTAAGAAAAACTCCTACTTTGGGAAGACAATCGCAAGTAAGAGCAGTATGATCATTTAATATAATTTGGGAAGTATTAGTGATTACTTACTTTTCAATGCACATATTTTGGATACTTCCCTTTCTAACAAGTTATGTTTTGTACCAGTAATGTATACAGCGGAGTTCCAAAAAAAATGTTTGCCTCACATACACTTGTTGGTTTGGCTGGCTGAAGAGAATAAACTAAGGACAACGGATGATATTGATGAAGTCATCTCAGCCGAACTCCCTGACCCTCAAGAAGATCCAGTTGGATATGAGGTTGTTTGCAAATATATGTTACATGGCCTATGTGGAGAAGCAAACACAAATGCACCGTGCATGCGAGACAATAAACGGCCCTCAAACGGAAGATGTTCGAAGCAATTCCCAAAAGAGTTTAACTCGGCAACGTCATTTGACAAATTCGGAAATGTCATCTACAGAAGATCTAACTCTGGCATAGAGGTTCAAAAGGGAAGTTCAGTCCTCGACAATCGACATGTTGTCCCATACAACAGAAATTTGTTAGTGAGAATGCAGGCTCATATCAATGTTGAGGTATGTCACAAAGGCAAACTTATTAAATATCTTTTCAAATATGTGACAAAAGGGCCGGACAGATCATTAGTGATTGCTGAAAACGCTAATGCACCCCAGAGCAATCCAGAAGTGCAGCCTGTAAGACATAGAGATGAAATTCAACAATTCATTGACTACTGATCATTGTCATCTTATGAAGCTATATGGAGGCTGAATGAATATCCAATACATGTAAGAGAACCAGCAAAAAATACCTTATAAGAAGCAGTCCAATGTTCGGAATATTTCGGGGAATCCATACGCCGGTAAGACGCATTTAACAGAATGGTTTGCGCTTAATCGTAGGGATCCCCAAGCAAGAATTCTTACATATGCACAGACACCAAACAACTACACTTGGCTACCTGACTGTAAAGAGTGGAGTCCTCGCAAAAAAGGATTTGCTATAGGCAGAATTGCATATGTTCCGCCAGGTTCTGGCGATGTTTTTTTCCTTCGAATGCTGCTCACGAAAGTTCGCGGCGCTATCAGTTATGCTCATCTGAGAACTGTCAATGGAGAACTTTGTTCAGATTTTGAAAAAGCTTGTGGAAGATTGGGCCTTTTATCAGACTCTTCGGAGTGGATACGAGTGCTGAGCGATATTTCATCTTCTAGCATGCCGCGGGTGATTCGAAGCACTTTCGTGTCGATGCTTATATTTTGTGAAATACCTAGCCCGATCACATTGTTCAATTCTTCTTGGAAGTCTATGTCTGAAGATTATGCATACAGTTCAGCCAAGAATCTCAGGGATCAAACTATGAGGCTTAGCGACGAACGATTACATAACTGGGTTCTACACCAACTACAGGCTATGTTGAGCTCACACTCAATGACTCTTGAGGACTT
Source organism: Linum tenue (assembly GCA_946122785.1). Lineage (NCBI taxonomy): Eukaryota > Viridiplantae > Streptophyta > Magnoliopsida > Malpighiales > Linaceae > Linum > Linum tenue. The sequence goes on along the minus strand of CAMGYJ010000004.1, from coordinate 19,682,041 downwards.
TAATCTTCCACTCCCATCCGATGGTCCATGCGATAATGGCGAGAACCCACTCATAAACGAGCATCTAGCTTTTGATACAAACCAGCAACATGTATTAGCCACCTCTATGTTGAAATCTCTGAATATTGAGCAAACCAATGTATATTCAGCAGTCATCAACTCGGTGCACAACAAGATGGGTCGTGCTTTCTTCCTATATGGTCACAGAGGTACAGGCAAAACGTATCTCTATAATGTAATTACAACAAAGCTTAGGAGTTGGGGGAAGATAGTTGTTCTTGTCGCATCATCGGGGATTGCAGCGACACTTCTTCCCAAAGCAACAACGGCACATTCAAGATTCAAAATCCCTCTCATTCTGGATGCAACATCAACATGTCCAATTAAACACGGTACACATTTGGCTGATCTATTAAAAGAAGCATCCTTAATCATATGGGATGAGGCTCCTATGACACATCGAAAAGCTTTCGAAGCAGTAGATCGAAGTTTATGCGATATATTAAATGTTCCACTGCATGGAGAATGTTACAAACCATTTGGAGGAAAGACTATCATTTTTTGTGGCAATTTTCGGCAAACTCTTCCGGTTATCACCGAGGCTGGCCGTGAACAAACTGTTGATGGTTCATTGACTAGGTCCAAGTTATGGAGTTATTTCAAAGTGATGCAGCTGTCTACAAACATGCGAATCACAACCGTACAATATGCTGATCAGCATCTTATACATGGGTACACATTTCCAGAATGGGTTCTAGCCTTAGGAGATGGAAGGCTAAAAGCAACATCATTCAGAGAAGATGCTCCAATGGATTGGATACAGATACCACAGCTATTCTTGATTAATCCCGGAAATGATCCTGTTGAGTCAATTGCAGATGACATATATGATTCGTTTCCTCATAACCATAGTCACCCATCATACCTCACCAGTAGAGCCATAGTTACTCCAACCAATGCAACAGTCTCTACAATCAATAATTACATGCTTCAACGTGTTACAGGAAACTCGACAACCTATTACAGCTCAGACTCACTATTTCTATCGACAGAAACAGCAGATTCATTCGACGAAAGCTATCCAACTGAGTTTCTCAACACTCTTACATTCAACGGAGTGCCAGACCATGAGCTCACAATAAAGGTAAACACACCAGTTATGCTCTTACGCAACTTCAATCCTGGGCTTGGTTTATGCAATGGCACAAGGATCATGATCACATCTTTGGGAGACAATTATATAAAAGGCAACATTATGGGCGGTTCTTATGACACTGATGAGCTCGTTATACCAAGAATAGTGTTGAATGTGGAGAACTCTAAGTGGCCCTTCATACTCAAAAGGAGGCAATTTCTATTGCGATTATGCTATGCAATGACTATAAACAAAAGCCAAGGACAAACGCTCGAAAAAGTTGGGATATATTTGCCTGAACCAGTTTTTAGCCACGGTGACACGCCAAAACACAACACCAAACTGCGACCAAGTGTAATCGCAGTCCGGGAATGCAGTAACAGGCAAGTTTAATTATCAACCCGGGGTCTAGATCTACTGCTTACTCCGTGATTCTCTATTATCTAGCAAACTAGTTCTAGTGATTGTTGTGAAAAGTAAAAGCAACAAGAAAGCAGTAAATTGTTCGGTTTCTAAAGCAGGCAAGAGTCACTCGGGATTGAGTCCCCCTAGCCCCTTAGTTAGGTTCAATTGCAATTCCCTGGGTTGATTTACTGTTGATTAGACTGCGGAAGATCCGACAGTAGCTTGGAATCTCTTAAGCTGACCAAGCCCTCTCAGTCTAACTACCCGGCAGACGACTAGTCTTCACCGGGATAGAAAGCTGAGGCTATGAACACAGAACTCCACTACTGGCGCCAAGAACACCAGTACAAAGCAGTAAACTGGCTAACTCTCGTATAGCCAATCTCCTACTATCGAATGAAGAGGCTCTAACAACCTAATCAGATTCTATCTATCTCAGATTGCAGCAGAAATTGAGAAAAGCTGATCAGACTCAAATCAATTCATTAAACATGCGTCATTCGATTAAAATCAAACAGTAATATCATCCCAAGTCATTACAATCAAATCCCTAACACAAGGAACTAGGGTTCTTCATACCCAAGTGAGAGAAGGGTTCTACTCCATAGAGAGAGAAGAGAAAACAAGAATCGGATTAGTCATACTCATAACGATGAGGATAATCTGCTCCGGGACGATGATTTCCACTCCTATGACGATCTCCAAGCTCGATTCGATAAAATCCAGCTCTAAGACAGCTTCTAGGGTGCGTTCTTCGTACTTTCTCTCTCTAGGGCTCTGTTTTTGCTCTGAAAACACGATTCTCCCACTTTTGGCTCGGAATAGGCTCTAAAACCAGGAATTCCCGACTCGCACGGCCAGGGTGCACGGCCGTGCACATCACCCACTTGGCCGTGCAGCTCCAAAACGCGGCGTATCAATTAACTCGATCCTCAGGCTTCTCGCACGGCCAGGGTGCACGGCCGTGCAATCTTCAGGGTCTGCCCGTGCATGGCCTCGGACGGCCGTGCGGGTATTCCCCCTTGGCCATGCGAGCTCTCGGTAAGGATGGCACGGCCAAATGTGCCAGGTGCACGGCCGTGCGCATCCCCTCGGCCAGGCCGTGTCGGCCTGCACGGGCAAAAACTCACCTTGCACGGCCGTGCGCCCCTGCCCGTGCAGCCGATGCACGGCCTATTTATATGGCCTGCACGGCCATTGTGGTCAGAAAACCAAAACCAACTCGCCGGAATCCTCTGCCCTCGCCGGAAAACCGCGACAAACCCACCTTTTTTCGATTTTTTCGGCCGCTTTGGGTCATTTTTTCACCAAACCAACACCAAACCCACTCCTTCTACACCCAAAGCGGCCTATCCCTCGAGTTTGAGCGAGTTTGGGCGACGTTTTGTCGCCGGAGACGATTTCCGGCGAGAATCCGGCGAGGCTCTGACGAGCATTTCCGGCCAGTTTTTCGGCGTTTCGTCGATTCCATTGTCTTCCCCTCATCATCCCCTACACCTCTACTTGAGTCTCCAGGTTTGATTTTGCCCCTAACTATGTTAATTTTGGAGAATTGAGTGTGTAGGGTGTATGTTAGAGAACCTTATTGAATCATGTGATTTGTGTGAAATTGATTGAGGGGAATGCATGGGATGTGATTGAATTATGTTGGGCAAAGTCCCATTTGCTTGTTTGAGCCCTTGTGTGCAAGAATTTGGCCAATTTCATGCTTCACTTAATAGTGCACAAGGTGTTCGATGAAATGCCTGTTTTCCATGCCATGTTGTGGCCACCGGTTGGGGCCCTTAATGATGTAGTTTGTGGGTGTATTGGCTATGGACGTGAACCTTGAGTTGCCTATTATCTTGTGAATGTGCACCCCCACCCTGATTCTACTTGATTTATCGAGATTTTGACCCCCGAACTATGGATGAAACCATGGTTAGGCTGTTTTCTGTTCTTAAGTGTGGGGGTGTGCTTGACCTTTTTCTTTGGCTCTTTTGGTTCCACTTTGGGTTGTTGTTTTGCAGGGCAATGGCGAAACCGAATTTCCAGCACTCGTTCATCCGGGATCTGAGGAGGGGCCCCACCGCAGATCGCTTCAAGGAGGTCGTGGAAACCCCGTTTGGGTCACACCATTGCTGGTCCAAACGGGAGTTTCGGCGATTGCACTGCTACGAGCAGCTCTCCGCCGCAGTCGCCAACACCGCATGGCGCCGTCTGCTCCAAATCTGCGAGAAGGTCTACTACGAGCCGGTGTGGGAGTTCTACACGACTTTCAAGCACAACTCCACGACCAATTGGCAGGATGATACAGCCGTCCAATTCAGGCTGGGCGGTGTCCCCCGATCCTTGAGTTACCACGAGCTGGCCGAGGCTCTCGACCTCGACCTCGACGACCGTGAGGACTACGTCACCGAGGTGAATGAGCCACCGGAGGTGGACTTCGGGCGGCTGTACACCAGCCTGGCTCGGCCAGGCCTGACGCGTCCCTTCCGGTCCGGGAGGACGAAGGCATCTACCCTGCAGATCGACAACCGACTTCTCCACCACCTGCTGGCGAAGTCTTACAGGGTAGATGCCTTCGTCCTCCCGGACCGGAACTTGAACTTAGAGTCGTTTGTCGATCTGCAGGGTAGATGCCTTCGTCCTCCCGGACCGGAAGGGACGCGTCTGGCCTAGCCGAGCCAGGCTGGTGTACAGCCGCCCGAAGTCCACCTCCGGTGGCTCATTCACCTCGGTGACGTAGTCCTCACGGTCGTCGAGGTCGAGGTCGAGAGCCTCGGCCAGCTCGTGGTAACTCAAGGATCGGGGGACACCGCCCAGCCTGAATTGGACGGCTGTATCGTCCTGCCAATTGGTCGTGGAGTTGTGCTTGAAAGTCGTGTAGAACTCCCACACCGGCTCGTAGTAGACCTTCTCGCAGATCTGGAGCAGACGGCGCCATGCGGTGTTGGCGACCGCGGCGGAGAGCTGCTCGTAGCAGTGCAATCGCCGAAACTCCCGTTTGGACCAGCAATGGTGTGACCCAAACGGGGTTTCCACGACCTCCTTGAAGCGCTCTGCGGTGGGGCCCCTCCTCAGATCCCGGATGAACGAGTGCTGGAAATTCGGTTTCGCCATTGCCCTGCAAAACAACAACCCAAAGTGGAACCAAAAGAGCCAAAGAAAAAGGTCAAGCACACCCCCACACTTAAGAACAGAAAACAGCCTAACCATGGTTTCATCCATAGTTCGGGGGTCAAAATCTCGATAAATCAAGTAGAATCAGGGTGGGGGTGCACATTCACAAGATAATAGGCAACTCAAGGTTCACGTCCATAGCCAATACACCCACAAACTACATCATTAAGGGCCCCAACCGGTGGCCACAACATGGCATGGAAAACAGGCATTTCATCGAACACCTTGTGCACTATTAAGTGAAGCATGAAATTGGCCAAATTCTTGCACACAAGGGCTCAAACAAGAAAATGGGACTTTGCCCAACATAATTCAATCACATCCCATGCATTCCCCTCAATCAATTTCACACAAATCACATGATTCAATAAGGTTCTCTAACATACACCCTACACACTCAATTCTCCAAAATTAACATAGTTAGGGGCAAAATCAAACCTGGAGACTCAAGTAGAGGTGTAGGGGATGATGAGGGGAAGACAATGGAATCGACGAAACGCTGAAAAACTGGCCGGAAATGCTCGTCGGAGCCTCGCCGGAAATCGCCTCCGGCGACAAAACGTCGCCCAAACTCGCTCAAACTCGAGGGATAGGGCGCTTTGGGTGTAGAAGGAGTGGGTTTGGTGTTGGTTTGGTGAAAAAATGAACCAAAGCGGCCGAAAAAATCGAAAAAAGGTGGGTTTGTCGCGGTTTTCCGGCGAGGGCAGAGGATTCCGGCGAGTTGGTTTTAGTTTTCTGACCACAATGGCCGTGCAGGCCATATAAATAGGCCGTGCATCGGCTGCACGGGCAGGGGCGCACGGCCGTGCAAGGTGGGTTTTTGCCCGTGCAGGCTGACACGGCCTGGCCGAGGGGATGCGCACGGCCGTGCACCTGGCACATTTGGCCGTGCCATCCTTACCGAGAGCTCGCACGGTCAAGGGGGAATACCCGCACGGCCGTGCGACTTTCCGGAGTCCCGAAATCAACCTGTTTTCACTCAAAAACGACACTGGACTCTGGATCAACGTCTCAAGACTCAAAAACACACAAAATCAAAGGAAAAAGAGTAAGAAAATGCAAACCTCGGTGGGGTTGCCTCCCCACAAGCGCTTCTTTACCGTCTTTTAGCTGGACGCCAGTATGGATGCTCAGGGAAGTGTAGGATCAGGTGCCTTCAAGAGCGGATCCACATCGCTCTTGAGGTACAGCTTCAAATGGTGGCCATGTACGCGACTATTGTGGCCACCTGCATTTGCCAGCTCGACTTGGCCATCCGGTAAGATGCAAGCGAGTGAATACTCGGATGGCCAAGGTGGGGGCGGGACCAGCTCATAGTGGTCTCCGGCTTCCTTTCGATGCAGTTTCGGCCGCCACTCCTCCTTGATCTGTATTTTTGGTGATGGAGTGGTCAGGAGTGGCGGCGAAGGTGTGGGAGGCGGGTCCTGCAAAATAGGCAGCACAGAAGGATACACGACAGACTCGTGCTCCTGGTGAGATACAGCATGCAGAGGTAACGAAGCAGGTATAGTGTTAGCAACTGAAAACGTTATTCGCTCCTCGCCATCCCTCAAACCTAAGGTCTCATCATGCACATCTATGAGGGTCTTGGCGGTGGCCAGGAAAGGCCTTCCCAGTATCAATGGCACATTCACATCCTCATTTATGTCCAAAATCACAAAATCAACAGGATAATTGAATTTGCCAACCTTAACCAGAAGGTCTTCCACTATGCCCCTAGGATGCACTACAGATCGGTCTGCTAATTGAAGGCTCATCCTAGTAGCACGGGGTTCACCTAGGCCTAGTTTCTTAAACAGTTTATAAGGCATAACATTTATACTAGCACCTAAATCCGCCAAGGACCTCTCTACATGCAAATTCTCAATAGAGCACGGGATAGTAAAACTACCTGGGTCCTTCTGTTTCTGCGGGAGCTTGTTCTGCAGAATGGCCGAGCACTCCTCACTGAGCTCCACAGTGGCCAGCTCGCTCAGCTTCTGCTTCTTTGAGAGGAGATCCTTCAGGAACTTCGCGTACTTAGGCATTTGAGATAGTGCCTCCAGGAAAGGCACTTGGACATTCAGCTTCCTAAGCATGGCCATGAAGTTCTCGAACTCTGCCTCCAACCTGTCTTTGTGCAACCGATTAGGGAAGGGGAGTTTAGGGATATACTCCTTCACCACTGGTTGCGGTTTAGGTGCAGGCGCCTCAACCTCCTTCTCTACTTCTTCTTCAGCAGCCGGAGATGCCGAGGCAGGGGTCTCTCTCTCCTGTTCCCGAACAGGTGGATCAACAGTCATCCTGCCACTCCTGGTCATGATGGCGTTGCAGTGCTCATTCGGTGTCGGCGGATGAGGGATGGTCTGCCCGGGTAGAGTACCGGGAATCCGTTGAGCCACTGCCTGAGCCACGCTCCCCAGCTGGGTCTGGATATCCTGCAAAACAGCCTGCGTGTTCCTCTGACCAGCTTCAAGAGCCAGGAATTTACCCGAGGCCTTCTCCATGAACTGCTCAAAGGCGTTGAATTTCTGAGCACTAACACTGGCGAGAGAACCCACCAAGTCCCGCAGTTCAGCCATATGATCATTCTGCACTGGGGCAGTAGGGGCTGCACCTGGCTGCTGGAAAGGTCGCGGCTGTGATTGAGCAGCGTGCCCCTGCATGGGCTGATAAAGAGGCTGTTGTGGCTGTTGGAATTGCCCCTGTCTGGGCTGATATGGTGGCCGCTGGAAGCCTGATGGTCCCTGGGGGACTGGTGGTCTGGAATTTGGCCCAGCCCAGGAGAAGTTAGGATGCTGGCGCCACCCCTCATTGTACGTGTTGCTGTAGGGGTCATTGCGCCTGACATTATTGATGAAGTTCACCTGCTCCTGGGGTGTGGTTGATTCCTTCATCGCCTGGCAGTCTTCTACCGTGTAATGGGTGCTTTCGCACCATTGGCAGAGCATCGCCTGCTGCTGCCCGGTCCCTGAGATCATTCCTGAACGATCGATAGCTGAGACCAGCTTCGATACCACCTGCACCAAATCAGATGACTGGGTGCCTACAGCATGCACACCCCGTCCAGGTGCTCGTCGCGATCTCCTGGCAGTGCCCCAGTCATAACCGTTCTCCGCCATCTCCTCAAAGAGTTGATTCAGCTGTGGCGGGGTTTTGGTCAGCATGTTCCCGCCACAAACCGAATCGATCAGCTGCTTGTCCTCCGGGAAGAGGGCGTGATAGAAGGTGCCCACCTTGAATGCATCATTGAAACCATGGTTGGGACACCTGAGAAAGAGGCTGGTGTACCTCTCCCAAGCATCCCTAATGGTCTCATCCTCATCCTGAGAAAAATGTGTAATCTGCTTCTGGAGATCAGCTGTCTTGGATGGAGGATGGTAGCGGGTGAGGAACTTGTCCGCCAGGTTGGCGAACCTGGTGATGGAGCCCGGAGGTCGAGTGTCTAGCCACTCCTTGGCCTGTCCCTCCAAAGTGAATGGGAAGTACCTCAGCTGGATGGCATCTGCTGGTACCCCATTGATCTTGATTCCATCGATGAGCTCGTTGAATCGCCTGAGATGTGATCGAGGGCACTCTCCCTCCTTACCACGGAACACTACTGAACCGCGCAGCATGGTGATCACAGAGGTGCTCACCTCAAAGTTGTTGGCTGGGACCTGAGGGTGTTGAATGGGTGACCTCATGTCCGCAGCCCTAGCGGTCCAGTAGGATCCCATGGTCTGCTCCTCGGGGATCACAGCACGGTTCTGCGGATCACCCATCTCTCCTTCTTCTTCTTCTTCTCCTAACTGCAGCTGTGTTAGCGCCTCCTCCGCAGCCAGTCGCGCCTTTAGAGCTCGCTTGAAGTTCCTACAAGTTCGTTCAAGCTCCTGGTCTAATGGTAGTAGATCTCCCGACTGGCTACGGGTCATGCACTACCTGCACACAATCAGCAGAAGCAACCCGTGAAGGCACACAGGTGGAAGAGATAAAATGCAGTAAATAAAAGCTAGAGTAACAAATTCTCAAGTTTCCCCAATAATCTAGAAGTATCCCCGGCAACGGCGCCAAAAACTTGACACGCCAAAACACAACACCAAACTGCGACCAAGTGTAATCGCAGTCCGGGAATGCAGTAACAGGCAAGTTTAATTATCAACCCGGGGTCTAGATCTACTGCTTACTCCGTGATTCTCTATTATCTAGCAAATTAGTTCGAGTGATTGTTGTGAAAAGTAAAAGCAACAAGAAAGCAGTAAATTGTTCGGTTTCTAAAGCAGGCAAGAGTCACTCGGGATTGAGTCCCCCTAGCCCCTTAGTTAGGTTCAATTGCAATTCCCTGGGTTGATTTACTGTTGATTAGACTGCGGAAGATCCGACAGTAGCTTGGAATCTCTTAAGCTGACCAAGCCCTCTCAGTCTAACTACCCGGCAGACGACTAGTCTTCACCGGGATAGAAAGCTGAGACTATGAACACAGAACTCCACTACTGGCGCCAAGAACACCAGTACAAAGCAGTAAACTGGCTAACTCTCATATAGCCAATCTCTTACTATCGAATGAAGAGGCTCTAACAACCTAATCAGATTCTATCTATCTCAGATTGCAGCAGAAATTGAGAAAAGCTTATCAGACTCAAATCAATTCATTAAACATGCGTCATTCGATTAAAATCAAACAGTAATATCATCCCAAGTCATTACAATCAAATACCTAACACAAGGAACTAGGGTTCTTCATACCCAAGTGAGAGAAGGGTTCTACTCCATAGAGAGAGAAGAGAAAACAAGAATAGGATTAGTCATACTCATAATGATGAGGATAATCTGCTCCGGGACGATGATTTCCACTCCTATGACGATCTCCAAGCTCGATTCGATGAAATCCAGCTCTAAGACAGCTTCTAGGGTGCGTTCTTCGTACTTTCTCTCTCTAGGGCTCTGTTTTTGCTCTGAAAACACGATTCTCCCACTTTTGGCTCGGAATAGGCTCTAAAACCAGAAATTCCCGACTCGCACGGCCAGGGTGCACGGCCGTGCACATCACCCACTTGGCCGTGCAGCTCCAAAACGCGGCGTATCAATTAACTCGATCCTCAGGCTTCTCGCACGGCCAGGGTGCACGGCCGTGCAATCTTCAGGGTCTGCCCGTGCATGGCCTCGGCATAAAGCGCACGGCCATATTGCTCACGTGCACGGCCGTGCGTCTCCCTGGTCTGCCCGTGCAGCTCCCCAAAAATCTCGCCATTCGTCCGTTCTTCGTCCAATCGACCCCAGACTCGCTCCTAAGCCTTCATTCACGTACTAGGACCTGAAATATCACAAACAAGCACAACCTACCGTGAAATCGGCCTAAAACACGAGAATCAACACCTCAAACGGTGTAAGAACGGGGGTAAAAACATGTGTAAATGACGGTCTATCACACGGCCAACTCTATGTGGGAGTTTCAAGAGTAAAATCAGCGAGAGGTTTGAGGATACTTATAGAAAACCCAGCAGAAATCCCACACGACTTTACAAGAAACATCATCTTCAACGAAGCATTTGCTAATATTATCGATATCTAAACTGCATATTGGGTAATTTTACTGAACCTATCGAATTATCAATGTCTATATTAGCAAATATGCGCGATACAAATGATTTTTTCTCTTGCAGGATCGAAGGAACTCTCAAATGCACCTACGTTGACAATAATTCAGCCGGCGCTTTCTGTGCTTTGTCAGCCTAGAAGGCTCTAATGTTTGTATCTTAATAGGTCAGAGAGGTGAATGTTTTGTCTTAATCATGCATCAGATCACAAATGATCAAGAACTACATTCATCTTTGCTTTTGGCGATCAGTTCTACAAGCATATCTTATGATTAATATCTTATATGAGAATTCCGAGTTATTAGAATTATATCCACCAAAATTTCAGATCGAAAATTCGATTATATATAAATTACAGTCCATGAACCTTAATCCACAAGTCAATAAGAAACTAGAATGAGTAAATATACAGACCCATTGTAGAAGAATAATATAATAACCCGTTTAAGCCCAATCCAAATGACTCTTTAGAGCTATAAATAAAAAGGGTTAATACCTTAGTTTGGCCCGAACTATACACATACTTTCTACTTTGACCCGAATTATTGAATATTGCTACTATGGCCTGAACTATGTAGCAAACTTCCTCATTTGGCCTGGAGGCGGGTTTGACCGTCAAAACAGACGGTCAACCAAGTTGACCGTTAGTCAATATACACATCAGCTGCCATGTAGACATTAAAAATTATTTTTTTTTTACAAAAAATAAAAAATAAATTAATAACTCTAAAAAAAGGAACGGAAAATAAAAGAAAAAAAAGGAACGAAAAATAAAAGAAAAAAAAAAACCACAGCCACCATTTATACCCTCCTCTCTCTCCCCCTCTCTCCCAAAATCGGGAAACCCTATCCCTTCTCCGAGTAGATCTTGTGGCTGCCGCTGCACTCCTCGCACAGGACGAATCTCAGCCCTCCGCACAGATCGCACTCGTTCGACGCCGCCACGGCGGTCGGCGGAAACAGCCCCGCAATGATCTGCTTCAATTCCCCGCTCTCGTGGAGCTCCCTGATCTCGTCGAGCCCGACGATGCATCTCCCGCCGATAAGAACCACGGGCAGCGCTACCTTACCGGAGGTTCCGAGGATCTCATGGACCTCGCCTAGGTATTTCCCGTCCATCGACAAATCTCGCTCGTCGATCGAGACTCGGAACCCGTGGAGGATCGATCTGACGACGTAGCAGTCCTCGAACGTCCGTCGCACGACGCGGAGGCTGGTGAAGTAGAGGACGATGCAGTCCGGCTGCGCCTCCTTCAGCTGAGGCGGCTGCGGGAGGGCGGGAGGGAGGGATTTGCGGAGGTACCGGAGGACGGAGGTGGAGATCCGGACGCGGTGGAAGATTGAAGGCGTTCGGGGAGAGGAAATGGGAGGAGGATCGGAGGAGCCGATGCCGAATTCGCCGCCATGGTCGGGCTCTGAGATGAGGTTTTGGATGTCCTTGAAGGAGGAGAGAGGGGGAGAGAGAGGAGGGTATAAATGGGGGCTGTGATTTTTTTTTTTCTTTTATTTTTCGTTCCTTTTTTTTCTTTTTTTTTCTGTTCCTTTTTTTTTAGAGTTATTAATTTATTTTTTACTTTTTGTAAAAAAAAATAATTTTTAATGTCTACGTGGCAGCTGATGTGTATATTGACTAACGGTCAACTTGGTTGACCGTCTGTTTTGACGGTCAAACCCGCCTCCAGGCCAAATGAGGAAGTTTGCTATATAGTTCAGGCCATAGTAGCAATATTCAATAATTCGGGCCAAAGTAGAAAGTATGTGTATAGTTCGGGCCAAACTAAGGTATTAACCCAAATAAAAACACATTGTAGGCCCGTCCAAAATGGACATTCCCCTATAAAACCCTATCTTCCCACAACAACTACATCCGCCGTCCACATCTACGTCAATCTTTCCCCACGGCGAGAGACTCATCACAGAAACTACCAGACAAGCTTTAGGACAAAGGTAAGTCCACGTCCTCCTCTTCTTCACGTTTTTTACACCTGAAAAACTACTTCTGATCGAAACTTTAATTGTCTGCACAGAAGCCCCACCCAATATGGAGAGTTTACCCAAAAACCACCAGTCAACAGAGAGCAGTCACATGGTCCCATCGATGACAAAGGTCAGAACCTTCCATTTTTGTTAATAAAGCCTCCCAAGAATCTCGAATCCTCTGCAAGAAAGGTAAAATATCCATTTCCTTTCCCTTTATTATCTGATAGATCCGATCAATACTTGCATGCCATTTCGAGGGGTGCGTTTGGGCATAAACAACCGCATAGTTATTGCTCGGCCTGTGATAGAGTGGCTTGAATACCGAGAGGCACCAAAGTTAAAAGACGTCAGCATGCATATGATTTGGATAGACAAGAAGGTTTGTTTACAATTCAGTTACAAGATTGAACAATCTTTTCATAATTAATTTAAAACCAGCGCGGTGTACGGTTTGAAATCGCTAAACGTTTCTCTTATAGGCACGATTGATCGAGTCAATGGTCGATGAAAAAGACATCACCGAGATTTCTCGGAAGATAAAAGTCGGGAACTTTTATCGGTTCGATTCGGTGGTGGCTGTACCAGCAAGAGAGAATCCAAGAATTGTTGCAGGCGAGTTAAGGATCCACATAACTCCCCAACAAAACATATCAAAGATTGAAGAGGACCAGATGACCCACGCATGCCCGTCGGTTGGGACATTGGGATGGCTTTTTCGATAGTACCACTTCAGACAAGAACCATTGACTATCATACAGGTACATTTGACTATCTTTGTTCATCATACTAAAACAAGCCTAAACTTAAAAACGCCAAAATTCTTTGTCGAACACAGACATCACTGTATGCATCAGGCGTGTCAGTGTTCCCACAACAGTTCGTGGTACTCTCCGAGAATTTCATATGGTCGTACAGGATGTGAGGTACATTCAATAGAATAATATGTTAATTTGTGAATTATATGAATCATCAACCTCACATATCTCTGCCCCGAACAGTGGCGCTATGGCAATTGTTCAGTACATAAAAGCACTTGCAGACATAAAAGCAATGCTTGCATCTGATCAGAGTAACCATAAGGTTTGTTAGAGACAGAGCGTTTCACAAACTCTTACATTCTACACTTGCAATTTACATTCAGACACATCTAATCAATATGTGGTATTCATATTAGGTACTCTACCGTGCCAAGTTCCACATATCATAGTTGAAGTTTCGAAAAAGCATTTGTTGAACAATTGAGGAATGGCCAGCGTAAGTTTTCAGTTTCATAGACAACATTGCATCCAATGTTTCTTGATCTATTTGCAAATAAGCTAACACAATTTTTCCCTTCATACATAACTAGCTTGCATTATCAATTGGAAGTCAAATGTGAACAAGGATCTGATGATATCGACGTCATACTTGACCATGAAGCAACTCTTTCAATAATCGGCATGCCCCCCAGCAAATACAACAAACTCGATTCGGAATCGGCAAAGGCATTGTTGATCAAAAACTGTAACAGAATGTTTGTAGGCGAGTTGTACATCGGTTCATCAGATTTGAAGAGCAGAACTACATCAGCCGTACCTCACATAAGAGCTGCCACACTTTGGCATACCTCAAGAATGGACAAGTGATCATCGATATCAATGACGAAAAGACTTTCAGATGCATCCTATCCGCTTCCATTATCCTAAACTAGGTTTCTATTCTCTCGCTTTGATACAGTGAAAACAATGTTCAAATTTGATTGTGTGGTTTGCGACAGCTTTTGGACTTGACAAGGTTATTATGCACTGCCTTATATTTTCTTGCATTGACAGAGATTATTAAGCAACAATGATGCTCAGGGTGATGTTCCATAATCCACAAAACTTCATAGGTCAAACTTATCCCGCCGCGGAGCGCGGGCTGATTACTAGTTTCTTATATTATAGATGTAATACTACGGACATACACAAACAGAGATTTTATGTATTGATGGTGATTTACGATTAAATGGTTCATTTCAGTTGTCTTTTGCACCAGCAGGTTACTATGTAGTCTTTTTTTAAAAAAAATTACCAATGTTCTACAGCACAACGATTACAAGTTTACAACTCAAACAACAACTACTTTCTAAAATCAAAATAATCAACACTAGTAGGAAACAAAGAAAGGATTTTCCTAGCCACCGAATAGGCCATCCGATTGTTTATCCCGACGACAATTGTATCGTATCCCGGAATGCCACCAATTCTACCAGCCAAGGATCCTGCAATCCTCCATACTAAAAGCCTTTCACAAAGACCACATTCCCCACCCCATCTTGTACCACCAAGGCACCAACCCACCCACTGCGTGGGGACCCTCTAGCCACCGCTCCTCCATCCACATAGTACCGAAAACTAAAAGGTGTATCGACGGTCGTACACCATTCATCGCAAAAGCCTCTGTGTGATGAAACTTATTGTCGTTGTTGCTAGGGGTGGGCATTGTTGCGGTCAAACCGCTCCAATCCGCACCAAACCGCTTTTGTGGTCGAGCCACACCGCATCGTAAGGCATGCGGTCTAATGTGCGGTCTGAATTTTTATCGGCTCGCGGTTTGCGACTGGGTTAATCCAAAACCACGCGGTTGCGGTTTGAAACCGCAAACCGCAAATGAATTCAACTACCTAATTTCATAGTGTTGTGTTTGGGAATCGTCAGAGTGGACAGACCGTTTAACAAGTGGTTGTCTTCAATTATGAAGTTCACCCATTCGTCGGGATGCAAATTTATATCTTATTCAAATTGGGCTAGAGAGTTGAATTAAAATTAAAAAGCAAACTCTGCCGATATAATGGATCGCCGGCAAGGGGTAATGGAGTATCAACGGAACTGTGATTTTCGAGAAACCATAGACAGATTACAGCCTCTGTTATTTGGAACCCAGAAAACAGAGCCTAATTATCATGTATCATTTTCTCTCTGGATTTTTGTATGTTAATGCTCTCTTTCTTTATTTCTTGCTCTTAATTAATTACTTAAGTTTTTTTCCTCTTCGCTGATCTTATTCTTCTTCCTCTTATTAGAACACCAATTGCATCCATCCTCTCTTTCTTTAGAACGCAACAGGAGTAGAACGTCAATACTGAAAAGGAATTTGGTTTCGAAAGTGTTATAATCCATAATGAATTGCGGTCAAACATGCGGTGCGGTCTAAACCGCACCAAACCGCTAATCAATGCGATTTGGTTTGACCGCATCGATTATATTGCGGTCGAACATGCGGTGCGGTCCAATTGACATGCGGTGCGATGTGGTTTATACCAATGCCCACCCCTAGTTGTTGCTTCCTTTTCAACGATGATTTAGTTTATTCCGCTAAGATCGTCGCAAAGATTCAACCTTGTGCCACGAGTGGAACCTTTGGCGAGGATGCACCAATTGGCAAAATCCCTCGTTCGCCGTATACTCTACGGAGATACAATGCCTTTTGCGACAAGTTGTGACGTTACAGCAAGTATTTGCGACAAAGTAAGGTAGGATCTTTAGCAACGAAGTTTCGTCCCTAAAGGTGCCATCTGTTGTGGTGAACCCAAATACAAAATCTTAGGGGTCGTTTGTTTGTGGGATTTGGGTGATGGATTTGGAACCCAAATCCCAAGCATCATGGAGTTGACACAAATCCTTTGTTTGTTGAGGGACACAAATCCGCGGGGTCCACAGATTTGGACCCATTTTTTAGATCCAAATCCGTGGACCCCACGGATTTGTAAATCCCACATTTCATTTGGGATTTGACAATAGAAGGAAAACATGTGAGACAAATCCATCACAAATCCACGATAAAAAATCAACTAAACAAACAATGTACTCTTCCAAATCCTTGATGCAACAAATCCATCATAAATCCAAAGGTTTTTGAAACTCAAAACCTTCATTTTCAAATCCAACAAACAAACGGTCATGTCACAGCAGAAAATGTCCATCTGAAGTTCTGAACCCCCACATACTAACTCAGACAAAAAAATCACCTACGATTTACATAAAAGTAAAACACAAACAGACACTTGATCCCTTTATCTACCTTCATTTATGGAGGTGACAGAGATGGAGTTTTGGGAATAATTCTCTCCGTCAATACTGTACAGTGCTGCAGGTTGACCCGGCGCTGGCAAGGTAAGCGAGTCGCTGGAAAGCATGAGATGAATCGAGTTCATGTCGGGCCGATCTGCATCAGCTTGTT
This sequence comes from Linum tenue, assembly GCA_946122785.1. Lineage (NCBI taxonomy): Eukaryota > Viridiplantae > Streptophyta > Magnoliopsida > Malpighiales > Linaceae > Linum > Linum tenue. The sequence continues at coordinate 19,665,604 of CAMGYJ010000004.1, read as the reverse complement.
GACAGCACAAAAGCCCTATCTGAATGCACATCCTTGCTTCATCGGCGTTATAATAGTTTCCTAGGCTGGGGTCAACTAACTCCAGCGTCTTTCCTGCTTCGTAGAGCTTCCATGCCTGTGTTTAAGAAATTACACCGCCGAAGCAAAACAAGTAAAACGGAGCAAGGGAATATGAGCATTTACGGAAGAGCTAGAGTCCATGTAACTCTCGCAAAACAGTCCATACCGCAGTCTATGGGACCAACTTACCGAATCCAAGAGATCAGCATCGTCAAGAGACTCCGGACCGTGACTGTAACCATGAATACTTCTCCCGCTCGTGATTTCCAGAAGGAGAATACCATAACTGAAGACGTCAGTCTTGACAGATAGATGTCCGTGCATTGCATACTCTGGAGCCATGTAACCACTGTACGTAATGAACATAAAAAGTTTGTTCTCAGGAAAGGAAAGGAACAGGATGCAAACATCCAGTAAATAGACACGACACTACTCACAATCGATCAAAGAGAAGAAGCAAGCACTCACAGAGTACCAGATATGGTAGATGCATTTACAAGTGTTTCATCTTCGGGGAACAGCCAGGCAAGGCCAAAATCCGATATCTTTGGGCTCAATTTGGCATCCAGCAATATATTACTGGCACTGATATCTCCGTGGAGGATTCTCATAGGGGCTTCTTCATGAAGATAAAGAAGTCCCCTCGCCACCCCTGTTGCTATACGGAATCTTGTCGTCCAATCTAGGGTGGAAGACTTCTCTTTATTTCACCAGTAAGAGAATCATCAGGTGCTAATTTTCTTTTCCCCAGCATAGAAGACATTACTGTTTTTTTTTTTTTTTTTAGCAATAGATATGAGCTTCTTACCGAAGAGGAAGCAATCCAGGCTTTTGTTGGGCATGTACTCGTAGACAAGCATCTTCCCAGGTCCTTCTACACAGCAACCCAACAATGTGACCAGATTCATGTGCCGGATCTCGGACAGCAGTTTGACCTCATTAGTGAATTCTCTTACTCCCTGTGTTGAATATGATGAGAGCTTCTTCACCGCGATTTCTTGGCCACTCGGCATCACCCCCTGAAAACAAACAGGATGAATGTGTAAGATATTGATATGGAATGAAAACGTGATTCCATTCATTGTAGCATTCAACTCTTATACAGGTTACAGGAGGATTTGATGGAGAGTTTGTTACAAGTAGTTGCTGAGAAATAGCTGCCACTACTGTACAGCTCGAAGACTACGGAACTGACTGTTACAAGTGAAGAAACAATTAAAGGAATAAAGAATTTTATTCTTTATCTCTAACACGCCCCCGCAAGATGGAGGTAGTGTCAACGACTCCAATCTTGGAACGTAGGAGGAGGAAGCGGGTTGCAGGTAATGGCTTCGTTAGTGTGTCCGCAAGTTACTGGAAAGTGGGAACAAACTGAACGCGAAGGCGACCGGCTTGCACAAGATGACGAACGAAGTGATAATCGAGCGCTAAATGCTTCATCTTGGAGTGGAATTGAGGATTAGAGCTGAAGCTGAAGCTGGTCGCACCGAGATTGTCAGAGAAGAGCATGGGAGGAGCTCCAAGAGGCTGGTGGAGCTCGACTAGGAGGTTCTGCACCCACTCGAGTTCGGCAGTAGCATGGGCGATGGCTCTGTATTCAGCCTCTGTGCTGGATCGAGCAACAGTCCTTTGCTTTTGAGATTTCCATGAGATGAGTGTGGAACCCAAATAGACAAGATAGGCAGACGTAGAAGTGCGGTCGTCGAGATTTCCTGCCCAGTCTGAGTCTGCAAAGGCCGAAAGATGCAGAGGGAGAGTGGGTTTCCGAATAGCAAGATCATAGGTGACCGTACCACGAACATAGCGGAGGAGGCGCTTTAGAGACTGCCAATGATGAGCTGTGGGTGCATGCATATATTGCGACAGCTTATTGACAGCAAAAGCTAAGTCAGGACGGGTATATACGAGATACTGCAAAGCACCCAGGGCTTGACGATAACGCGTGGCATCCGTCGGCGCAGTGCCATCATTCAGGGAGAGAGTAGTAGAGGAAGCTAGCGGAGTTGCAGCTGGGGCAGCATCCAACATTTGAAAGCGGGCGAGTACATCAGACATGTACTTATGTTGTGATAAAACATACCCTGTTGCCGTGGGGATAACTTCAATCCCCAGGAAGTAATTAACAGTGCCCAGATTTTTTAGAGAAAATTTGTGAGCCAAGGCATCTTGAAACGCAGACAGCACCTGGGTATTATTTCCAGTCAGCAACAGATCATCCACATAGACAAGGAAGTAGAGAAGTACCCCCTCACGATGATAGACGAACAAGGAGGCATCAGATTGGGATTTGCGAAAGCCAAAGTCGAGCAAGAAGGAGCTGAGTGTCGTGTGCCAGGCTCTCGGGGCCTGGCGAAGACCATATATGGCCTTGCGGAGCCGACATACATGATGAGGATGCTGCGGATCGACAAACCCCGGCGGTTGCGTCATATAGACTTCATCTTCCAACGGGCCTTGGAGGAAGGCGTTATTGACGTCAAAGTGTTCAATGTCCCAACCGTGGGAGAGAGCAATAGTGAAGACGGTACGAACCGTGACAGGCTTGACCACTGGGCTGAATGTGTCATGGAAGTCGACGCCGGGTCGCTGATTAAAGCCTTTGGCGACGAGGCGCGTCTAGAATCGTTCGATGGCGCCGTCGGGGCGATGCTTCACCCGATAAATCCATATGTTGCCGAGGACGTTGAAATGAGGCTCCCGGGGCATGAGGTCCCAAGTCATGTTGGCAAGGAGAGCCGAGTTCTCGGCGCGAAGTGCAGCTGCCCATTCTGGATACTTGAGAGCTTCGCGAACTGAGTGTGGGTGAAGCGGCGGAGGTCCTGCAGAGACATTAGTGACAAGTGCTGGAAATAACCTCTTGGGCCTGAAAATGCCGTGTTGTGACCTAGTGGTCATGCGAGCGGGCCAAGCCGGTGGAGAAGGCGGGCCCAAATGAGATGGGCTGCTGGGCGATGGAGTGGTGTAAGGGGCCGAGGGCGGCTGATCAGGCCCAGTCGTTGTTGTGGAGGGAATCTCGGCAGAGGGGGAGCTGGCCGCTGGGGGAGATGGTGGCGGAGCTGGCCCAGGGAGGGGAGGTGGGCTTAAAGGAGATGTTGGGCTGGGGGGAATAAATGGCAAGTATGTAATAGTGGTAGAGGTATCAGTGAGCCAAGTAGCAACAGACGGTGAAGCAGTAGAGATGCTAGGTGTTGAGTAGCCAGGAAATTTGTGTTCGACAAACACAACATGACAGGACAAAAAGATGCGTTTAGTGGCAGGATCAAAACAACGGTACGCACTACGTTGGGGACAATAGCCAATGAAAAGACACGGGCGAGAACGGGGATCAAGTTTAGTGGAGGAGTACGGACGTAACCATGGATAGCATAAACAGCCAAAGATACGTAGTTTGTGATAGTTGGGGGAAAGATTAAACAATAATGTGTAGGGAATTTGGCCACGAAGAGCAGAAGACGGGAGACGGTTGATGAGATAAATGGCAGTGGAGAAGGCAAACGACCAAAAAACAGGGGGAAGTTTGGCATAGTGGAGAAGGGAAAGGCCAGTTTCAACAAGATGGCGATGTTTACGTTCAGCGAGACCGTTATGTTCAGGAGTATGGGATGGGGTGAGCAAATGACTAATGCCATGGTCCGCAAGAGTGGATTGTAATTTTTGAAATTCACCACCACCATCAGTATAAAGGCGGCGAATGAAGGTGGAAAAATAGTTCTGGACCATTTTCTGGAAAGCAAGAAAGATTGAAAGCACATCAGATTTGCGGCGTAATGGGTAATACCAAGTGTAGCGAGAAAAATGGTCAATAATGATGAGATAATAAGAATAGCCATCAATTGAAGAAACAGGAGCAGGACCCCAAACATCAGTGTACAATAAATCAAATAGACGAGTGCTGGAAAGGGATGACACGAAAAAAGGGAGTTTGTGACTTTTATTGGAAAGACAGGAATCACAATGACTGTCGTGGGTAGTGGATGTGACTGGAAGAGACTGGGTGCGAAGAAGATTGCGCAACGAATGGGAGGAAGGATGACCAAGGCGGGAGTGCCAGGAAGAGGTCGTGGTGCGGGTAGTGACAAGGGCGAGGCGGACGGTGTGAAGGTCGTTGGGCAGCTCGTAGAGATCACCATTATTTTCCCCTTTCAGCAGCGGCGCCCCCGTGCGAAGATCCTTCACAACAAAACAATGAGCAAAACATTCCACCGAGACTGGATTAGTATGACATAACTTGGCAACAGAGATAAGCCGTTTCTTGATAGCAGGAACACAGAGAACATCGTGGAGATTAAAGGAAAGCGACGAATTAGTAAGATGTGAAGAGCCAATGTGAGTAATCTTTAAACCAGAACCGTCGCCAACGAAAATTTCATCAGGACCAGTGTAGTCTGAGTACAGAGAGAGATTCCCTAAGTCGGACATGACATGGTGGGAAGCTGCAGAATCAAGAAGCCATGGGCCTGGTGAGGGGGTCCGCCCAGCTGTGGTGGTGTGAGCCTGAGCCTGCCGAGCCTGGTAGGCCTGTCGAGCTTGAGGAAAGAGTTGGAAACACTGGCGTACAGAATGACCAGGTTTCTCACAATATTGGCAAATCAATCGTTGACGCCGTGGGGAGTGAAAATCCGGAGTGGCCATTGGGCCTGGCGGTGGATGAACTGGCCCTGGGAGCCGAGGAGTAGGAGGCTGGGAAAAACTCTCGAAAGGGCGCTGGGGCTGAGGACGGCGACCGGCAGATTGATTTCCGCCGCCACATCGTTGCAGACCCTGAGAGAAGAAGGCAGTGGGCACAGACACCTGAGAATTAGCCTGCTCTTTGAGATCAGCCTCAAACTCGACCAAGGCATCCACCAGGTCTTCAATCGTAGCAGGGGTGCCTCTAGCCCGGAATGCCGCAGCGAATTGGCTATAGTCAGGACCGAGACCGCGGAGGCAGTGAACAACCAGATCCATATCAGAGACTGGTGCAGAAACAAGAGCGAGCTCGGCCGCAATGAGCTTCAGATCATTGACAAACGTAAGCACGTCAAGATCGCCTTTGGTCGTTTTGGCAAGCTTGCCCTTTAAATGAATGATACGAGAAGGTGAATTGCCACCATACAATTTCTCAATGATGAGCCAGGCCTCGCGAGCGGTAACAGCAGCCGAAACAAAGGAACAGAGGGAATCAGAGATTGAACAACGTAGAGCGTGGAGGATTAACTTGTCTTGGCGGAACCAGTGATGATAAGCCGGATTAGGAGAAACAGCAGCAGCAACAGTGATGGTCGGGGCAGGAGCAACGCCGATGCCGTCGATGTAGGAATGGAGATCGAGTCCCATCAGGAGAGTCTCCACTTGAGAACGCCAGGAATTAAAATTGAGTGCGGTGAGCTTCAGGGGAAGCTGGGCCGCAGGATTGAAGCTGATGATGGACTGCTCAGCAGAGGAGGAGTTGGAGCTGTAGCTCGAGATGGCCGTAGTGGTTCCATCAGCCATGATAACAAGAACTGAGAGTGAACTGAGAGAAGAGAGGAAGGAAAAAAAATGGATCGGTTCTAGCTGATCTTTGCTAGCTCTGATACCATGAAAGATATTGATATGGAATGAAAACGTGATTCCATTCATTGTAGCATTCAACTCTTATACAGGTTACAGGAGGATTTGATGGAGAGTTTGTTACAAGTAGTTGCTGAGAAATAGCTACCACTAACGGAACTGACTGTTACAAGTGAAGAAACAATTAAAGGAATAAAGAATTTTATTCTTTATCTCTAACAGAATGAACCACCAAACATGCACTGGAGTGGAGGAAGAAATAACGAAACTATATATAGTCAATAATTAATATATGACGCACCTTGTAGACGGGACCGAAGCCTCCGTGACCGAGCTTATTCGACGGGGAGAAGAAATCAGTTGCCACTTGAAGAGTACGGAGGCCAATGAAGTCGAGGTCGTAAGCCTCGAAAGCTATGCCAAAATCATCGCCGTCCTCCTTGGGGCGACCGGACTTCAGCTTCCCGTCCAGGTAGCGGCGAATGGTGCCGATAAGGCCCATGATTAGCTCACGGAGCGTAGAGATTGCGCGGGAGAATACCTTAGAAATGCCAGCAAGCAACTTATTAGTGCTTTTCGCTGTTGATATAGCATTTGGATGTACATTGTGATACAGATTCCTAGCTCCCATTAAAAAAAGGGAAGCCATACACGGGTCGACCCGCTCCTGCTCCTGCTCCCGCTCCCGCCACGGCCTAACGCGCAAACGCGGAACGCCCTGCAGCTGACCGACCGTAATATTAGAAGAGAGAGAGCAAGGAAGTTGGGCCCGGCGGCAGGAAGAAATAAACCAAATAAAAGGTTAGTGACACCTAGACTGAAAGAATTCAGAAACTTAAGACTTAAGATTTGACTACTATGGCCATCCTACCTACAAGGAAACCGTTGAGCGTTGTTATGATACACTCATCTTTCAACTTGAAACACGGTTTGCCACTCCACTCCAAATTCAACTTACTTAAATGGTCATTACACTATTCCACATGTAATAAATTCATCACTAATATTTAAAATGTAACAAAATAAACATTTAGACTTGCCAATTCGTAACAACTCGGTCACTTACTGCACCTAGTCAGTATGCCGACAAGACATGTCATCTCATACCCTTTGACCCCACACTATGCAACCATAAACACATTAACCCAGGTTCGACCAGAATTCGAACCCAAACTATATTAACAAAACAATCCATTCCGGTGGTGTACAGAGAAAGAATGGAGATGGGTTAGGTTTCATTGTTTGTTTTGGTTGAGACTTGAGATGCAGGTTAGGGGGGGGATAATGATGTATGTTGGGTGGTGGTATGGCAGGCTGGCAAGGCATAGTTAACGGAAAGAAAGATAGATGAAGTTAGACAAATCGAGAAATTTAAGTGACTATTTTGTTATATTTTGAAAATTAGTGACGAGCTTGTTACGTTTGAAATAATTCAGTGACCACGTAAATGATACCCATTGAACTTGACTTCCAAAGCAAGGAGGCGCTTACCTTACCTGACTATAAGTTCTCAGCTGAGAAAGTCAATGGTTGCCTTCAAACTTGGTGGGTGAGTAGTCATCCAGTAAGCAAATTCTAACCGGCGAGAGAGAGAGTCGCCCACCGGAGCCTAATGGCGTTTGACGATGATCACCAGAATGAGGATGACACAGTTTTCCGATCACTAAGTTTTCCACGGTACTGCCCCAGACCACGGCCAACACAAACCCAATACCTTCCAGCGACTCCCAGGGCTGCAGCTGCCATCTTGGTCCACTCCGGCGCCACACCCTCCACCAACTCCGAGCTCTCAAGGGCTTCCTCCTCCGCCACCGGCTCCAGCTTCTTTTTCACCATCTCCTCATCTTCTTCCTCCTCATCCCCTGCCCCCTCAAACACAGCCTCCTCCTACCGCTGCACCTTCCGGGGCAAAGACACCATCGGCTTTCGCCGGAGTTTCCCTCCCAACATCACACCGGAGAAGCTGAAACAGCGGCTGTCGCTCATCGGCAGCATACGGCACGCCAACGTGGTCCAGCTCATGGGAGCTTCCATTTCCGACAAGGAGCCCCGGGTCGTCGACCTCATGTACGGCTTCGTCAACAGCCCCACCCTCTCCGACTGTCTGAATAACCATAATAATGGTAATGTTAACAATCTGTACAGTTTGTACGTCTCGACGTGGCAGTCGAGGATCGAAATCGCTCTGGGAGTGGCTCGCGGCCTGAACTACATCCACCACATGACTGGATTCGACGCCATCCTAGTCCACAACCGTATCAAGAGCTCCAACATCATCCTCACTTTCAGGAGTAACAACAACAACAACAATACTACTACTGCTGCCATTTCTCAACAACCTGGTGTTGTCAGACCCCTCATCTGCAAATTTGGCCTTGCCCAGGCAGCAGGGGAGGCTGCTGCGGACGACGATAACCAAATTGGCGGTTGGCCAACGACAATGGCGTCAATTCCAGAGAGCGAGGAGGAAGAGAACCCTTACTTTTCCCCAGAGCTTCGCCGCCATGAAGGGACATTGGCGACGCAGAAATCTGATGTGTACGCATTTGGGATGCTGCTGTTGGAGCTGCTTTCCGGTGCAGAGCCAGTGGCTTATTACCATTATGATGAGGAAGAGAACGTGCACGTGCGAACGTCGATCGTTGAGACAGCAAGGGAGACACTTGCTGGAGAGGATAATCCGGCGAAGGTGCGAGGTTGGGTGGATGGAAGGCTTAGTGGGTTCTTCCCGGTAAAGGTTGCAGAGAAGGCGATGCGTGTTGCTCTCAATTGCCTCAGCGAAGATCCCGAATCGCGCCCTGACATGGGCTTTGTGGAAGGAGTCATTTGCGACTGCTGGATCAACTCCAAGTAGCTTTTTCTTTTAAATACAGCCGACACATTGAGTTCTGTGTAACTAGAACTATGCTTGTCATAGCAAAACACCTTCCTGTTGCAGTCAGTTTCATTTAGGGGTGTTCAAATGGTTACCATGGTTATAACCAAACCAAATAAGGCTAAATTCCATTAACCATGGAATACAATATCATAACCAAACCGTCCAAAATAATACAACAACCAAATTAACCAAACTAAAGTTTAATCGGTTTGGTTAATTGGTTAACCAGATTAACCAATATAAAATCACATTATCATTGACGATGAAAATTTTCCGGTTAATGCAACAATTCGCAATTTATATAATGAATAAAACATAACAATCAACACGTAGTTATAGTTGACCCTTAACAAAAGTACATGCAACTAAGACAATTATCTTACGATTAGTATAGAAGTATTCACCTAACAAAAATTTATGACAATGGTATGGGTTAATGAATTGTTGTGTTTGTGTAAATTGACTTAGTCTCTTAGCAATTATCATAGGCTGGAAATGACCTTCCTTTCAAGTTTTCATCCATCATAATGTATGAAATTTATCTAAATTAGGCGTCCATATGTTGTGGTCTACATTTTACATATACAAATGTACACTATATGAGCAATATTGAGCTTTATATTTTATGATTCTAAAAGGGATGAACGTTAACTCTTGAGTGGTTATGCAAAGTATTAAGTATGTGTATATAATATATGTTAGATATATGACTAATTACTTAACTGGTTAATTTGGTTTGACTGGTTAGGAGTGTCTGAAACCGAACCAAACCACCTAAACCAAACAAGCTAAAAACTTTAACCAAACCAAACCAAATTATCCAAATAGTAATGGTTAAAATGGTTACCATGGTAACCAAACCGTTTGAACACCCCTAGTTTCATCCAACTTCAATTCAAAACATCAGACAGGGAACATCTTGATAATATCATGTTTGTTATGCACTGGAAGTTTGGAGAGTAGATATCACTTGGTTGCTGTGTGTTCTTACTCTAGATATCAGATGGAAGCATGTCCACTATTTCTCCACGATTCCCCTGTTTCCCAACTGGGAAGGCATGCTTGCTTCCACTGTCAAGGCGGGAGTAGCAGGGTTAGAGTGGGCAAGCTGGTGGTCTCGTTTCATGGTTTACTCCATATCGCTGAGGTAGCAAGTAGAACTTGAGAAGGAGCCAACATAGAAGACAGACATATGCAAAAGATGAGATGTTTACCAAAGAGGAAGCAATCAAGGCTTTAGTTTGGCAATACTCGTAGACAAGCATATTTTCAGGTACTTCTACAAAGCAACCCAACAATGTAACAACATTAATGTGCCGCATATCCGATAGCAGCTTCACCTCATTAGTGAATTCTCTTACTCCTTGCATTGAAATTAAAAAAGCTTCTTCACTGCAATTTCTTGGCCATTAGGCATCAACCCTTGAAGGCGGAAAACAGCTCTACATATATATGAAGGGATACCTCTTCGAGATAATTTGAACACAAGATAATTAGCAGGATCAGTTCAACTTTGAGGACACCTCAAAAGATGTCTCATGAGTTTGCACAAAACTCAGCATACTTGGCATTCAAATCCATTACACTCAAAATTCATCATGAACCAGTTCATTAGAGTTCTATATAAAAATCGTCAGTGAGAATCAAATGCATAATTGCACATTGAAGAATCTTACCAATCGTAGGGAAAAGCAAATTCAACTGCAAGACAAAAAAAAAATGGAGCAGTTTTGAAGCTCCGTGGACGGCCAAACCAACAGACACCAAACTCATAACCTGAACTAAATCGACAAGGATTCAATTCAACCGCAAAGACGACACCATGATCAACTGTTAACTGATAAATATGACAGAGTTCAATGCATTGAAGGAAGAAATAACCAATCACAGTCACTATTACACACCTGATAGATGGACCGAAACCACCATGACCGAGCTTATTCGACTCGGAGAAGAAATTGGGGCTACTTGAAGCGTCTGGAGGCCAGCGGAGAGGTCGGAAGTTTCGAAAACTGGGCTTAAACGGTCACCATCCTTCTCGATGCCACGGGAATTCATTATCCCATCAAGGTAACGGCTGAAGGTGCGAATAAGGTCCATGACGGGGCATGGAGCATTGAGGTTGAGGATAAGGGAGAAGGCCTGAAATGCAGGCGGTCAGCGATCTGTCGCCGCCGATGGTTGATACGTCCCTTTTCGTGGAAATAAAAAAGAGAAGCAAAAGACCAAAGTAAACGCAGAGTGACTGACAGTTTGGACATGGCTATTGAAACCATTATGTGTCACTGAACATAGGGATGGAACTGAAAAGTCTATATTGCCTTATGATTTGGTGAGTCGGTCGGTCCTCTACCTATTGGCGATTCACACTGATCATAATCAGGATCCTGACGAGTGACAGATGACGATTCAGAGCTTCTTGACCGCAATTTCTTGGCCATCAGGCACCATCCCCTGAAAAGAGTGCTACATGGATGAATGAAATACCACTTTCAGATAATTTGACATAATATTTTGCAGGTTAATGTACAGTACAAGGAGACAAATGAGCACCTCAAAAGTCTGTCTTGAGAATTCAAAAAACTCAGCATCCTTTACATTCAAAGCAGATATTAATATCCAGGGTTTCATCATGAGCCAGTTCATCAGTAATGCTCAAATTTGACTGATTGTTGAAAACTGGATCTATTCACCTCAAAATTCATATTTATATCTTCTACTCCAAGGTTTCTGCTACGGTTTCTCTTTTCAATTAAAACCCATCGTCTCTAGAACCAAAACCCCTGAGAATTTACTAGAGAAAACTATATCAGGCAAAACAAGACATTAACCAATTGCCCAGTTGCCAATTGGAGAATTGTACCATCTGCAGGGAAGAAAATTCGATCGAAATGAGACAACGGCCCAACCCAACAAAACCAAAGTTGAAATACCGTAAACTGAACAAACACGAGATGCGTTCAAATCAACTGGTAAAACAGCACCATGATCAGCTTTTAGCTAACAAGACGATCAAGCTCAATGCATTGGAGGAAGAAATATCAAACCAGAGTAGCTTTTACACACCTTGTAGACAGGACCGAAGCCTTAAGGACTGAGCTTATTCAAGTTGGAGTGGCCACTTGATGCGTATGGAGGGCAAAGAACAAGTCGGGAGTTCCCAAAGCGAGGCCAAAGAATAAATAACTTGGTTTACGCACCGTGTAGACAAGCATGCTTACATGGGGTGTGACAACATGGCAGGGTATGGGTAGCAGGGTTAGAGTGGGTTAAATTTGATCAAAACTTATATGTTCCCAGCCTTGATTTTGATAAATGTTGAATCTAAGAGTTTGTATTGGATAGCTGAGATATCATTAAGAACTTGAGAAGGCCATATGCACTTTGTATTAAACATGAGAGAGAGAAGTTAACAATTAATCATGACGAATATTGAATCAATAATCAACTATCATGACGAGTACTGAGTCCATGATCACATTTTATTATTAACAAGCTAATGACTGAGAACACTCATGCAACAAATTAAACTCGTAATGATGAAAGAATAGTGTAAGATGTGGAAATGATGCTTATAAACATGTAGCTTCTGTCAAACCCTTTAGCTACCTTCATAAAAAGAGGAAAAAGAGCATCAGTTTCGGGAATGATCCTCAAGTGTATTAATACTGTTCCTAACACCTGGTTTCATGGATGTCCACCTTCCTCCAGGTTTACCAGGTTCCGGCAAAGTAAACGAGTCACTCGAAAGCATGAGATGAATTGAGTTCATGTCAGGCTTATCGGCAACAGTTTGCTGACAGCACAATAGCCCTATTTGAATGCACATCCCCACTGAATCAGTGTTATAATGGTCTCCAACGGTAGGATCAACTAATTCCAGCATCTTTCCTGCTTGATAGAGTGTCCATGCCTGTGTTTTTAAGTTGCCCACAAAAAGAGGTACCAAATAAAAGAAATTCAGGTGGAATGATAGCTAACTTAAGTGTTGTATGGACTCCAAGCAAGAGCATGAATCAAAGAACTGGTACCAATTGGCCCTTACAAATCGTACAAGGCATGACTAAAGCAGGTTCTTCATTTATTTGCCTAATTTCCATACACAAGAACCCATTCTCGAATTCATGTCATTTGACTCTATGCTCAATAGGCAACTCAAATTGAAAATATACATTTCTATCCTACATAACTCAATCGATACAGCAGTCTGTAAAATCAACTTACAAAATTTGCTAGATCAGCATGGTCTGTACTAAGTCTGCGATCAAGACTCCTTCTCCCGCTAATGATTTCTAGAAGGAGAATACCATAACTGAAAATGTCGGTCTTGACAGAAAGATATCCATGCATTGCATACTCTGGGGCCATGTAACCACTGCAACCAACATCAAGTTCATTCTCAGTCGCTTAAGAAAAGCTGCATCCAAACATTCAAGTGAAATAGAAAAGGAATCCTAATTATAGAGAACTGGAAAAAAAAGACTCACTGAGTACCAGATACCCTTGTGCTCATAAGTGAATCTTCCTCTGGACACAGCCTGGCAAGGCCGAAATCCGATATCTTTGGGTTCAGGCTTTCGTCCAACAATATATTACTAGCTTTGATGTCTCTGTGAATGATTTTCATGGGGGCTTCTTCATGGAGGTAAAGAATTCCCCTGGCCACCCCCTTCGCTATATTGAATCTTGTAGTCCAATCCAGAGAGGAAGACTTCTCTTTATCTAGGAACTTTCACTAGTAAGAGAATCAACAGGTGCTAATTCTTCTTTTTTCTCTTTTTTTTTCCCCCTCCTTTTTTGGTGAAAAGTGCTAATTTTCCTTTGCCCAACATAAAAAATAGTTTATGCAAATATATGAGATTTTTACCAAAGAGGAAGCAATCAAGGCTTTTATTCGGCAAATACTCGTAGACCAGCATCTTGTCAGATACTTCTACACAGCAACCCAACAATGTAACAAGATTCAAGTACCGGATTTCAGACAGCAGCTTCACCTCATTAGTGAATTCAATTACTCCAGGTGTTGAATTTGATGAGAGCTTCTTCACAGCAATTTCTTGGCCATTCGGCATCAGACCCTGAAAACAAATCTACATGGATGGGAAGCGATGCCTCTTGGAGATGATTTGGACACAAAACATTTAGCAGGTTGATTCAGAGGATGGCCAATGAACATATCATTTCAACTTTCAGGACAACTCCAAAAATGTCTCATGAGTTTGCACAAATCCAGCATACTTTACAACCGGATCAAATAGGAATGCCCAAGGTTACCAGAATTTCATCAAAAACCAGTTCAATAGCTATATCAAATCCTGAGTAAATATCAAATGCTCAATTGTAGAATGAAGAATTGTACCAATTCTAAGGGAAGACAAATTTAGTTGAAGCACCAAAAAATGGGAAGTTTCAAGGACATCCAAAACAAACATAAACCAAACTCGCAACTCTGTAAGCTGAACCAAATCGACATGCTTCAATTCAACCGTGAAGATGACACCATGAACAGCAATTCGCTAATATCGGGCTCGATGAACTGCGGAAGAAACAACCAACCAGAGATTCAGTATTACACACCTTGTAGACGCGACCGAAGCCTCCCTGACCGATCACATTCTTCTTGGAGAAGAAATTGGTGGCAACTTGAAGAGTACTGAGGCTAATGAAGAGGTCAGGAGTTTCAAAAGACATGCCGAAATTGCCACCAACCTCATTACGGCGAGGGTAATTCAGTATCCCGTACAGACGGCGGATGGTGCGAAGAAGGCCCATGACTAGGGCGTGGAGCGTGAAGGGTGAAGACTGAAGATAGTGGAGAAGGGTTGGGAAATGCCGGCGGTCTGTGTTCCGTCGCCGCGGATGGTTGTGGCCTCTACTATCTTATGGCGCGGGAAGTTGACTGGAATTTTTTCAGTCTTTGGTTCGAGTCTTCTCGGCAGTTTTCGTGGATATGAAAAAAAAAGATGGCCAGATGGGGGCAACGTAGTTAAACTACTCACGAGGTAAATTGTGATTATATACGGGTAATTAGCATAAATGGTCACAAACCTTTGCACTTAGTACAAAACAGTCACAAACCTTTAATTTGTAACCATTTGATAACAAAACTTTTTTACTTAGAACAAAATGGTCACAAATTAAATAGTGTGACCATTTCATACCAGTTCAAACTTTTGTTACCGTGTCGTTGCAAATTAGACTTTTGGTGACCGTTTTGTACAAATTAATTTCAAAAGTTTGAACGCTCAATCATCGTTACAATTCACTCTAGTTGTATGGTGGTTTTGTTAATGTATGTGAGTGATATTATGTTGTTTAGGATGACAATGAGAGAATTCAATAGCTCACAAACGGGTTCCAGACTGCTTTTTAGTTGAAAAAACTATGTCTACTTTCTTACTTTCTTGGTATCGAAATTGAAAGGTCAACTGAGGGCATTCTTATTCGGCAAAACAAATATGTTGATGAACACATGACCTGACATCTTATATGTCGTTCAAGTGGTTAGTGTCATATACTTAACGAACAAACTACCCGACCTCAAAACATGACAAACATTTAATTTGTAACGATTCGGTAACAAACCTTTGCACTTAAAACAAAACGGTCATAAATTAAATAGCGGTGACCATTTTATACAATTTCAAAGTTTTGTTACCGTACTGTTACAAATTAAAGGTTTGTGACCATTTTATACTAAGTGCAAAGGTTTGTTACCATTTATGCTAATTACCCGATTATATACTCATAGAGACCGAGATAAGGGGTCAAAAAATAAATAAATAAAAGGCTGATCCATTCACTATCCAGTTAGACAGAAAGGTGGGCCACAAATTAAAAACAAAATAATATGTGAGTCTCCTCCTCTCTTTCCATCACTTCGTCAGGATAACACATCCACACAAAACAAATATCCAAACCACCCAGAATAATATCCGTTCACTATAACAAATATTCTCTAAGACCAATATCTAGTCAACTCATAATTAATATCCTCACCATAGAGACTAATACCCACCTCACACAAACTAATATCTGACAATCGCAGACAAATACCCACGACGAACAGATTAATATCTGATCATCGCAGACAAATACCCACGACGAACAGATTAATATCTGACCATCGCAGACTAATACCAACTACACATATCCGAACCACCTAAACTAATCATCATTAATTACAAACAAATATTATTGTTTCATGGGCCGAAGGCCCATAGGCCATCGGCGGGCAGCCCTAACTAAGGTTGCAAGCCTTATGCGTTAGGATTTGATTGGGTGTTTAGTTTTGATGGAAGACACAATATCCATTACTTCACAAACTAATATCCATCGCATGAACATCATTATATCCTATCATTACATACTAATATCTGTACATAAAAAAACAATCCATCACTAACCAATATCTATTACAAAAAAAGGAATGTGAGAGAGAAAGAGGGATAGAGAGTTAAAGATGGTTGGGAATTTAATGGGACATCACTTCTCCTTTTTCTTTACTCTTTTCTCTCTCTGTAAGTATCTACTCACAACTTACCTTGTGAGTAGTTTAACTTTTTCGCCGGGGGGGGGGGGGGGGGTTGGCTTTCGATTAGTACAAATATTAACAAGAGTTTTATAGAATAGATTTGATGTCTACTCGATAATAAAATAAATTTCTAACTCTATTCTTGATGTTATTCAAAGTTGAAAAACTCTTTTAACTCTTGTCATGTAATCATAAAATCAATTCAAATTAAGAATAAATCTAATTAGTTTAATTGTTAGGTTTTGAAAATAGTTAGGATAAGGAATAATGTTTTTACTACTTCATTGTGTTTAAAATAGAATTAGAAATTAGTTGCAACCTGAAGAATATGTGTAATAATAGTAGTGTTAGTTTTGAATAACACAAATTACCACTTATACGTTTTGTAATCATACACAAACTACCACTTATATTTTTTTAATCATACACAAACTACTACCGAAAGTAGGATAATCGTTTTTTTCAAAATTTAAGGGTATCGCGGATTACTAATTATACTTTTTGTATCCATACGAAACTACTACCAAAGATTAAATAATTGTTTACCCAAATTTTGTGGGTGTCACGGGACACTCCTAAACATCCATGTATCCACCACTGCTTTCAATCGAGTCCGGACTCCTGATCTAGGAGAGTTTCTTAGTTACTTGAGTAAGTCATTACTAACTGGGCCTGGATAGTATAACAACACCTACTAACAACAGGATTCATTAATGCTATAAAGGTAAACTTACCTAAAATTAAATTAAATTAAATTAAAATATCTAAATTCCCAGATGGCTCTCGATCTCCTCCCCTACCTTTCCTGACCGCTTCTCCTCAATCCTCTCTTCTGCCGCCGTCGTCGATCCTTCTCCTCCAATCTCAGGCAAGCAGTGATCCTCAATCCGCCACTGTCCTGGACGAATTCGATGGCATCGAAGAATGCGTCGTCGAAACGGCGTGTCGAGAAGAAGAAAACAACGAGGATTAGGATCTCGACTTCCTCCGTCGACACTGGGGGCCTCTTTAGCAGTGAAGGAGGCCCGGAGGACTATGAAGGCGAAGAAGAAACAGAGTTTGGCGGCGCGACCTGGAGGAAGGACAGACGTGGAGGGCGCAGGAGGAGGAGGAAGAAGGCGGCAGCGGCGGCGGAGATTGGGTCGCCGGCTCGGCTGTCGCGGTTCTCGCAGTGGGTAATGACGTGCAGGGTGGAAGGAAAAGTGAAGGAGAGCTACGCGGTGATGAAGAGGTCGGAGGATCCGAGAGAGGATTTCAAGGACAAGGAAAATATTTATCCCAAAGAAGCTGAAAGGTAAGGCAAGATATTTTCCATGGCGGACATGATAAGGGATAAGGAGATGTTCGACGAGAATGATCTCCAGCTGCTGCTTTGGAATAAATATTTTTTTTTGGTAGAATGGAATAAATATTTTGAAAACACAAAGCAAACCATAAATATTTTGAAAAGCACGGCAGATACCCCCTAATGCAAGCCACAAACACGGTAAAGCAAACCACAATAAAGAAAACATAAAACGTCCTAATACATTCCGGTGGCTGAATTCCGGCGACCAAAATTTTGCGCCAAAAATAAAAAAAAATTATTTTTTTATTATTATTTAAACATATTTTTCATAATGACAATTATACCCCTCTTTTGATTTTACACTATGTCAACTTAGCTAATAAAAAGTCATTACAACTCTAGCTTCCTATTGGTTGGAGGCTAGTGTTGTCACCCTAACAACAAACAAAATATGTGTTGTCATAATATCTTGTCCCTTACTAACCTTTAGATATAGATACATTAATTTAATGGTGACGAAATGAGAAGTATTTTTAATTAATAATAAGTGTAATTTTGGTATTATAAAAAATTGATTTAATTTATCTTTTTCTCTTTTTTTCTGACCGTCACTTCTTTTTCATCCTTCCTTTTTTTCCTTATTTATACAAGATGATAAACTTGTACAAATACAAATCAGATTTACAAACAATACAAAACATACAAACTATTTTAACAATACAAACTAGACTGACAAACCAGAAAAACTATAAAAACTAAATTTACAAGCTATACAAAATAAACAAACTATACATAATAAAAAATCATCAAGGATAGGCCGGCATCGCACTCGAAATCGCAGAGGATCGATATATACCTGGAGAATTAGTAAGTTCTCTCATCTGCTAAACACAACCTAATTAATTATCATCTAAAGATTAACAAGACAACTGAGGGAAAAGATATTGAAAGTATAATAGCTCAAAACACCGGACATTATGGACGCAGATACAATTTACTGCTCATTTAGACCTAATTTTACTATTCATCTGACAGTGCACTGTGCGGAGTCAGAAAGCTGTGTGTGGTGGTCTTTGTCTCTCGCAGAGACTCTTGAAGGGGGAGAAGTGATGGGTTGCTGGGTGCCAGCGGGGATGTGACGGGAAGTCCTGCACTGCGTGCTTTGGAAGAGTCAATCAATATAAAGAGTCAATCATGTTTAAACATGAATAGTTTGTTTATTTTGTATTAGAAGGGCAGGCTCCGTGCTTTGGTTCCATTCGTAGAATTGGGGTGTTACGAACAAGGATAGGCCGACATCGCACTCGATATCGCAAAGCCTCCCTCATCTGGCGAAGGAATGGTGGATTTTTGGGTTCGACGAGGCGGAGAAGTGGCGGCGACGGCTGGTGGAGCTGAGTAATCACTGAGGGAAGGAGGGAGTGTGTGTTTGGTGGGGACCTTTCATCTCCTTTTTTATTTTTTATTTTACTTTTTATTTTTTAAACTTAATCCAGCGTGGAATTGTTGCTGGAGAAACTCGCCAACTCGGCATTTCCGTTTTGTCCAGTTAGCTTATTAGCTGACACCGTTAAAGAATTCGACGGAAGTGGCTATAAGTGGTATTTCGTCAAATTTGGATATTATTGGCACAACCATGAAAGTTTTGGATATACAAGTGTATTTAACCTTTTATTTATACTAATAACCTTATATAAGGTGGAACGGTAGTGGTAGTATTGTTTTGAGTAAATTTTTTAGTTGTAGCCTAGAGAAATCATAAGGACGACCGCAAGAAAGGAGATTGTGGATTGGTGTTGTTTTGATCAAAGACGTAGATAGTGGAGAATTCTTCGTAGTAGTGGTTCTGTAATAGTAGTATAGTGATTTCATAGCAGCGATTTATAGATACGATAGTAGTTAGAGGTGGCAATTCTCAATCCAATCCACCAACCCATTAAAAATATCCACTTAATCCAATCCACTACTAATAACTCATAAAATCAATACTACACGCACCAAATTACTACTACACACCTAAAACAAAAGAGTAATATTTTACCCACATGAATAATAACAATTTTTAGTAGTACTTGAAGATAGTAATGCTCTTTAAAAAAAAAGAGGTAGTAATGTTTTCCATGTAGTTTTTTACGTAGAGACCGAGAGCTGTGATGGAGAGGAGGAGAGAGAGACGTGATGGAAGGGAGGAGAGAGAGGAAAAATTGTAACCGCTATCCATTAAAATCACAAAAAATTCTCCCACGTAAATAAATAAAAAATTAAAATTTCTCTCTCATATTACTAATCTACCTTTTTTAATTTGTAGTCATTAGATTTAAAATAAAATAATTTAAATACTAGTTAGTATGGTTCTAACTCCCTATAAGGTTAGCACCCTATCTATTCCCGAGTATGGGTGATTAATACCGTAAAAACGTGAAATAAAAAATAAAAAAGGAGATGAAAGGTCCCCACCAAACACACACTCCCTCCTTCCTTCAGTGATTACTCAGCTCCACCAGCCGTCGCCGCCGCTTCTCCGCCTCGTCGAACCGAAAACTCCACCATTCCTTCGCCAGATGTGGGAGGCTTTGCGATTTCGAGTGCGATGCCGGCCTATCCTTGTTCTTAACATCCCAATTCTACAAATGGAACCAAAGCACGGAGCTCACCCTTATAATACAAAATAAACAAACTATTCATGTTTAATTGATTGATTCTTTATATTGATTGACTCTTCGAAAGCATGCAGTGCAAGACTTCCCGTCACATCCCCGCTGGCACCATGGGCGGCCAATGCCAATGACGAGGGGGGAGCTAGCCTCGTCATTGGAGAGCTGAGGGGAGTGAGGAAATGTCGGTAGTGGGAAAAAATGTGGGATTACACGTGGGGGAAAACCGAGAAAACCGTATTTCAGCCCCAACAAGTGCACTCGGCCAGCCCAGTCGAGAAAACTCGGCCAGCCTTTGCAGTTGGCCAAGAAATCTTGCATAGGCGGTCGAGATCGAGTGCATTCTCGGCCAGCGCTGTCGAGTGCACTTCTCGGCAAGCGCAGCTGAGTGCACTTCTCGGCCAGCGCAGGGAAGGGAAAAGATTCAAAGGATGGCGGTCCGCGGAGGGACTAGTTCCGTGCCATCAAGACAAGCCAGAGGGACGAAGAACCAAAGGATTGCTGTTTTCGAGAAGGTTTTTCCCATGCATCGGTTTTTGGTATCGGCAAGGTGACAGGCTTTCATGCTGGGCTATGTGAATTCTCTACGCGCAAACTGAAAATGATGACCCACTGTCCGACGAGTGCTCTCGGCCAACCATTGTCTGCCGATGTTTTTGTGGAATATCGACAGCGGGTAAACTGTGTATCGATATTTGCTCTAGACGAATGTGGGTTTTTATGATTTGTCTCTTCGGAGGGTAATGTGGGTTGTACGAAAATGTTTTTGTGGAACATCGACAGCGGGTAAACCGTGTATCGATATTTTCTCTCGACGAATGTGGGTTTCTATGAATTATCTCTTTGAAGGCAATTTACGTGCTAAGCGGTGCGCAATTGGCTTCATCAAGTGAATTCACGAGTTGAGTTTTAGCTATATGTTAAGCTTGGCAGTGGGTCATCTTGTTGGGGTTGGTTTGCGTTGTACGTGATGCGCATGAGTGGTAGTTGAGTTGTTTGGGAGGGCGGGCTCCGTGCTTTGAGCATCGTTTTATATATTCTTCCTCTGCGATTTCGAGTGCCAATTAAAGACAGTCATGCAGGACTTCCCGCAATCATGTTTAAAAATGAATAGTTTGTTTATTTTGTATTAGAAGGGCGGGCTCCGTGCTTTGGTTCCATTCATAGAATTGGGGTGTTAAGAACAAGGATAGGCCGGCATCGCACTCGAAATCGCAAAGCCTCCCTCATATGGCGAAGGAATGGTTGAGTTTTGGGTTCGACGAGGCGAAGAAGCGGCGGCGACGGCTGGTGGAGCTGAGTAATCACTGAGGGAAGGAGGGAGTGTGTGTTTGGTGGGGACCTTTCATCTCCTTTTTATTTTTTATTTTACTTTTTATTTTTTAAACTTAATCCGGCGTGGAATTGTTGCTGGAGAAACTCGCCAACTCATCATTTTCGTTTGTCCAGTCAGCTTATTAGCTGACACCGTTAAAGAATTCGACGGAAGTGGCTATAAGTGGTATTATTGGCACAATCATGAAAGTTTTGGATATACAAGTGTATTTAACCTTTTATTTATACTAATAACCTTAAGTAAGGTGGAACGGTAGTGGTAGTATTGTTTTGAGTAAATTTTTTAGTTGTAGCCTAGAGAAATCATAAGGACGACGGCAAGAAAGGAGATTGTGGAGTGGTGTTGTTTTGATCAAAGACGTAGATAGTGGAGAATTCTTCGTAGTAGTGGTTCTGTAATAGTAGTATAGTGATTTCATAACAGCGATTTATAGATATGATAGTAGTTAGAGGTGGCAATTCTCAATCCAATCCACCAACCCATTAAAAATATCCACCTAATCCAATTCATTTTAATCCAATTCATTTGGATTGGTAGATTCATGGATTGATCCATGGATCAAAATGGCAAATTACGGTTTGGTACCTATTCTTTTTATATTTTACATTTTGATACCCAAAATTTAATTTTTTAAACGAAAATATCATTTACCTAAAAATTTTCATTATGACATTTAGTGCCTAAACTTTTCACATTTTACATATTGGTCCTTGGTTGAGGATGTCATTTGGATTCCTGGATAATCCACCAATCCATTTATCCACCAATTCATTGGATCCAACCCATTTGATCCATGGATCTACCAATCCAATCCACCAATCCATGGATCAATCAACCAACCTATTAAACACCCTATGTATAAATGAATAAATAATAACACTAGCTTGTACCCTGCCCTTTGGGCAGGTGCTTTTATATTCACTTTACATGAATTCCATATATGCTAATATATTCAAATTTTGATTGGAGGATATTTTCTACAACTTCAATTCATTCTTCATATTGATATTTGTTTACTTGCAACCTAACAAAATAGAATTTTTCACATGAGATTGTTTAAATACTTATATCAATATTACCCATAAAATTTTTCACCTATTGAAGTGTTTATATAGTTGAACAAAATTAAATTTTGGTGGACAATATACAAAATGTTTGGTACAATTTTTATATACTTTCACTTACACTTGGAAAATGTTTATCTACCAAGATACAAATAATTCTAACTTCTGGTTTAATCATCTTATCATCATAATTTATAATTCAGCCAATCAATTTTTTAGTTGGAATGCCCAATCACTCATTGTGACACTCAACCCTTGACTATTTATTTCGACTCCAGTTTTATTTCATGGTTATGTATTTGTTTTTATAGGTAATGATTATGTAATCGTAGATTTAGTAGACTGGATAATTCTTAGTTTCTACTTATGATTATGGACGACTTATATCTCTCAACTTCTTATAGCATAAGTCTTACTCATGAGTTCATAAGTCGTAACCTACAATTACGATGTTAAAAATACTTATTTCCAAAAGTAATTGATTACTATGTTGATGTAACCAATTTCCAAGAATTTATAAATATATCTACAAAGTTCTTATTTGAGAGGAAGATAAAAAAAAAAAAGAATTTGGATTCATCTTCGGAAAAATAGTCTTTATATTTAGACATTTCTTTTTATGGAGTACTTTCTCAATGAGCATACAACAGAAAATATGTAACATAAACATGCAAATCAATCTATAAGCAATAATAAACATCTTAATCCGAAAAAGTAGTTTGACTTGGAAAAGTAAGACAACATATGAACGGAAGTGATAATTTGGAGAAGTAAGAGAACATACTAAGGTCATGTCCAAAGCTTGATAATCGCCAAACACAGATTGCAGTTGTATCTTATATGGAAAAGATTGCACTTGGAATCGAGTGAATTGGGGGGCCACCGGAAGCGAAAGAAGCAACGGAATATATGCCATGGCAGCACGATATAGATCCTGAAGTGTGGTAAAGAGACAGTTCGGTGCAGAAGGAAAAATGACGCCGGAGATAGCAGCGGCATGCCAAAATCGATTTCATTCTTGGGAGGGGGGTCAATGATGGCTCAAGTTAGGGTGCATAACCATGGGTTATGCACCCATCAATAACCAAATCTGCACCATTCATTTAGAAAATCCAGATCTAAGGATGGAGAATTAAAGCCATTTTTATTTACACTAGCTTTCTTAATTGATTCATATCTTTTTCGTTTTAACTTGGATTTTAGTTTTTTTTTGCACAGATGGAACGAGTTCATCGTGCTCTACAAAATGAGATCAATTTTCAATATTTTTTGAGGAAAAAAAAATTCTGGCCTCTCGGTACCAACTGCATACCATATGGTATCTTCTTCGTTTTAATTAGTTTTTGAAAACGTTTGCATAGTAGGGACGAGTTCATCATGATCTATTGGATCTACAAATTTCTGGGTGAACAAATTACAAGACAAAAAAATACCACACAATACCACCCTGGTACGGGGTGGTATTTTATGGTATCTTATGGTATACAATGTTAAAAATCGTAAATGACAATTAATATACTTCTACTATCATGTATTCAATCATCCTACAGTTTTGGTTTGTATCATACCACCATGGTACGCTTTTCAAACCATAGGTATGCTCTTATTTCAATACCAGTCAATACCATATGGTACAGACTGGTATAAAATGACTCAATTTTTTTTGTTCGAAAAATATATCAAAGTGGATATCATTTTGAAAAGCACAATTAATCTGATCTAACTGTGCAAAAAAAATTAAATTTCGACTTAAAACGAGTGAGAAATCATCCGTCAAAGATTAAGGAGGGGAAAATTAAAGGTTTTCCAGGAGAGAGAGGATGCTGATGTCATGCTGATATGGGCTGGTTACTCATAATTACTCACCATAAGGTTACTGACCAGATCCATTCCCTCTAACTGATCATAAAACCTAAATCTACGGAAAAATAGGGAGACGTTCTCCGTGGGAGAATATTGTTATATTTATGGACGGCAGAGATGACCGCCATCCTGGAACAAACAAACAAACAACAAACGATGGAAGGATAGGGTACTGACGGTTTTAGGAAGGATTACGTGGCATGGAAGATATAAAGGAAAAGCATAAAGGAAACCGCTACCGCTAGCGAGGGAGGGAGCCAAGGTGGAAAAGGAAAGGGAGGAAAAAATGAAAAAAAAAAATAATAACGCGAAAGTTGCGGGCAGGCGTTCCGGGAGAAAGCGCTTATAATATTTTATGGATGGATGGATGGATGGATGGATGGATATGGATGGATAACACCCCTTGAAAGGAGAGAGAGAACGAAAGAAAAAGAGTAACACACCCACTATTATTAACAAAAATAATTTTTTATTACTTATTGATATGACACTATGAAACTGTAAAAGCCTTACTTGTTCTTTTTTTTTATTTCTTCCCCTCTTCTGCGTGGAAAAACTGAAGCAGATATCCAGATTCTTTTTCGGCCTAGCAGACCAGGTTGGCCTGGTGCTGGCAAAGCAAACAAGTTGCTCAAAAGCATGACATGGATTGAGTTCATGTCAGGCCTATTGTCAGGAGATTCTTGACAGCACAAGAGCGCTATCTGAATGCACATCTCCACTTCATGGGTGTTGTACGAGTTGCCAAGGCTCGGGTCAACTAATTCCGACATCTTTCCCCCTTGATAGAGCGTCCATGCCTGTTTTTAACAAGTTACAGCTAAAACGAAAGGGTAGCTGATGGGTTAGATTGATGCGCTGCAGAATCAAGTGGAATGATTGCATGGAAGGACATGAACTAGAAAACTGCTCACACAGAGGGTCAAATAAAGCATGGTTTTCCAGATTTTTCCTGATTTGGATACAGAAGATATCGATTTTCAAATTCCTGACATCTTCAATCTACAACTCGAAACTCGGACTATAAATTTCAATGACTCTAGCAAAGCAGTAGATACAGCATTCTATAGAATCGACTTACTGAATGCAAGAGATCATATCGATCTGGACCGAAACTAAAATCAATAATCTTTCTCCCATTTATAATTTCTAGAAGGAGAACGCCATAACTGAAGACGTCGGTCTCTGGGGCCATGTAGCCACTGTAATCAACATAAAGTTTTATTTCAACCGATTAAGATAGGAAAAGCTAAGCAGCATTCAACCATCGAGTGAAATAAAAACGCTTTTTATCCATCATAGAGAACCAGGAGAAGCACTCACAGGGTACCAGATATGGTAGATGTGTTTACATGTGTGTCTTCCTCGGGAAACGAAACATCCACGCAAGGCCAAAATCCGTTATCTTTGGACTCAGCTTTTCATCCAGCAAGATATTGCTGGCTTTGATGTCTCGGTGAAGGATTCTCATGGGAGCTTCTTCATGGAGATAAAGAAGCCCCCTCGCCACCCCTGTCGCTATACGAAATCTTGTTTCCCAAATCAGGCAGGAAGACTGTTTTTTATCTAGGAAATTTCACCAGTCGTAATCATCAAGTGCTAATTTTATTTTGCACAACATGAAAGGCATCTAAGCAATAAATGAGCTTTTTACCAAAGAGGAAGCCGTCAAGGCTTTTGTTGGGCAGATACTCGTAGACAAGCATCCTCTCATGTCCTTTTGCACAGCAACCCAGCAATATAACTAAATTCATGTGCCGGATTTCAGACAGCAGTTCCACTTCATTAGTGAATTGTCTTACTCCCTGTGTTGAATATGATGAGAGCTTTTTCACCGCGATCTCTTGGCCATTAGGCAATACCCCCTGAAAACAGCTCAACATGGATGAATAAAGTAGTGCTTGGAGAAGTTTTGACAGTCAAAAGACGTTGCAGATTGTTTGAGAGAGACGAACGAACGTATCAAAAAAATTCTTGACGTCTCAAAAAACTCAGCGTACATTACATTCAAATCAAATATAAACCAGAATTTCGTCATGAACCAATTCACCAGTATTGCTCAAATTTGGCTGATTGAAGAAAACAAACACTATTCACTTTCTCTTGCCAACAAAAATTCATGGTTGCTAGAACCACAAACCCGAGAGTCAAACAGAAACTATTCACTTTCTCTTGCCAACAAAAAATCATGGTAGGCACCACAAACCCCAGATTCAACAAAAGAGGAACGCAACCACCGCTATCTTTCTGGCAAGTCAAGACGTTAACCGATTGTCAGTTGCCAACATAATTCAATTGAAATGTAATGCCGAAAATGGAGCAAGTTCGAAGCTTCAAGGATATCCAAGCCAACAAACCCAAACTAGCAACTGCGTAAACTGACTCACTCAACATAACCATGATCAGCAGTTAGCTGATTATACGATCGAGTTCCATGCAGTGGAGGGGAAGAAATAACAAAACCAGAGAGTCACACTATTGCGCACCTTGTAGACGGAACCAAAGCCTCCCTCGCCGATCTTATTCAACTTGGAGAAGGAATCGGTAGCCACTTGAAGCGTTCGGAGGCCAAAGACGAGAACGGAAGTTTCAAAAGCGATGCCGAAACTGACACCACCCTCGGCGCGAAGAGAATTCAATATTCCGCCCAGATATCGGCGGATGGTGCGAATTAGGCTCATGATTAGGACAGGCAGCGTTGAGGTTGAGGAGGCCGGAGGGGAAGGGCCTGAGAATTGCCTGGGGTCGGCGATCCGTCGCTCCCCATGGACATGGTTGTTGCGTCTCTTATGGGAGAAGTAAGTTGACTGGGCCTTAGTCTTCCGTTGGATTCTTATTGGGGGTTTTCGTGGAAATGAAAATGAGGAGGGAAAGAGACCAAATAGAGAGCGAGAGTCGTCAGAGCACAATGGCGTTTGACAATGATCACCAGAATCAGCACGCCGACAATGATGATTCAGCTTTCCACGGTACTGCCCCAAACCCAGACCAACCCGCCCGAACCCAATACCTTACAGCAACTCCCAGGGCTGCAGCTTCCATCTTCATCCAGTCCGGCACCACACCCTCCTCTAACTCCGAACCCTGGAGGGCTTCCTCTCTGCCGCCTCCACCTTCTTCTTCACCATCTCTTCATCTTCTTCTTCTTCTTCTTCTTCTTCTTCTTCAACCCCCCTCTCCCTCAGCACATTCGGGGGCAAAGACATCCGAATTTCCCTTCCACCATCACCATGGAGACTGAAACAACGGCTATCACTCATCGGCAGCATACAACACACCAAAGTCGACCGGCTCATCGGAGCTTCAATTTCGACAAGGAACCTTGCATCGTCAAACTCATGTGCGGTTCGTCAACAGGCCCACCCTCTCCGATTGACTATTCATAATGATAATAACAATAACAATCTCTATGCTTGTTCGTCTCGGCATGACAGTGGAGGATCGAAATCCCCCTGGGAGTGGCTCGCGGCCTGAACTACGTCCACCACATAACCAGATTGGACACCGTCCTCGTTCACAATCGTATCAAGAGCTCCAACGTGATCCTCACTTTCTGGAGTATACTACTTCCACCATTTCTCATTAGCCTGGCGCAGTCAGACCTGTGATCTGCAAATTTGGCCTCGCCCAGGCTGTCTGGGAGGCTACTGCTGGCGACGATGAAGACCACATTGGCGGCTGGTGAAAGACGACGACAAAGTTGATTGAAGAGAACCAAGAGGCCCAGTGCTTGGCTGACATGAAGGGGCATCAGGGACACAGAATCGGATGTGTACGCATTTGAGTGCTGCTGTAGGAGCTGCTTACTGGTATTCAATCTTGCCAGCATCGGCGAGGACGAGGATAGGGTGCAGAGTTGGATGGATAAGAGCCTGAACGGGCACTTCCCAGTGAAGTCCCAGAGAAGATGATGAGTGTGGCTCTGCATTGCATCGAAAGGATCCTGAATCACACCCTGACATAGGCTTTGTGGAAGGCATCATCTGCGACTGCTGTATCCAATCCAAGAAGCTCTTTTTTTAGTCTAGCTTACACAGCCAACACTTCTGCCTTGTGGGTAGCCAGTTTCATGTAACTCCGCTCTAAAACATCAAATAGAAAGCATCTTAATCAAGAATCAACAACATCCTCATATATACTCATGGTAGTTTATGCTAAGCAACAATCGAGGATTCATACATCATTGATTCTCAGGATACAGTGTACTTGATGGTAAGTGCTCATTCACTTTGCCTGGAAGGAATTCATTGCTTTGCTGAATAAGACTTGAATTACCTTATCTAATCACGATGACAATATGACAAGCCCTAGGTACATTGCTCCGGGTAACATGGGAGAAACTAGACCCCTGCAAAATCAGAGTCATATGATCAAGCCACTGAGAAACTAAAAATCTGTGGGTTTTAACAAAAACACAACAGATCAGGCCCCAACCGGCCCCATTACATGCACAACACACACTTGAAAGAATTTCTCAGCATCACTGAGTTAATTCTGCGGGATATCAGATCATTCTATATGTTTGTGGAAAAATAAAAATCACAAACAAATTAAAACATGTAATAATAGCACCACAGACCAGCAAATGCAAAATGATTAAGACCATTTCTTCCCCTTGCTATATACAGAAAGCAAACTGTTTTGTCCATTAACGAACTTGGTATTGAAGTTCATTCTAAGAGGAGTGAATCTTTTTCTTGATAAAGAAAAGAATTATAAAAGCAAAGTACACAAAGTTTGGTAGTTTGTTACATCACCCAAATCACCATAAGGAGCACAACTGATCCTGATGAGGCTCAGCACATTCTGATCTCATCAGGCTACCTACATTGTTTCCTAGTTGTAGCTTTTTCCAATATGGTAATAGACTATGGATAAGATCTATTGAGGTCGTTGAATGTGAAACTACGTACCAATACAGAGCCCTCGAAATGTCCACCGTGGAGATAACAGATAAAAAAAAAACTTTAATAAAAGCATCCACTTGACTCGCAATCCTAACAAAATACAGAGGGAAGCAACTAGTCAGAACTCAACACTCAAAATGGATACCAATTAATCAAAGATCACTAATGCATAATATGATAATATCAAACATTTGCAAGTCGATTCGGCTTTGTATATATAGTGACTGCTAATGAAGAACAATGGGGGAATGTTCAAAACCCACTTACAAGTTTAGGCCACCGGCGGTACAATGAGAAGAGCAACAATGAAACATCCCCCCACAGTTCTGAAGCAAGAGGACTCGAATCAGTACTATCAACCATGCCCCAGAAGGATGAACCCTGATCTAAAAAAGAACCAAGAACAGCCCGATCAACAAACAAATTGCACCCGTAAGAACATATCAGAATACAAATTACTGATTAGTTACCAATCCACAGAGATTGGAACTGTTGAATCGTGATCAATGACTATTACTGGGTAATCAGAAAACCCAATGCCCTAAACCATGAAGAAGGTCAGTAGAGACTAGAGCGCGAAACGAACTCGAAATCTTGCGAAACGGCAAAGCTGACGGCAAAATAAACAAAAGTCGACCAAGGGCGAAGAGCCGTTAACGCTTGACGGGGGGAAAACGGTGATATCTGCTACGGAAATGCGAAACTGCAGGTAGTAACCTGTAGCAGAAACGCAAAACCAGCTATGAAGCCCGAAACGTTTCGACTACTAAACAAACCAGAACTGATACTTTTTTGTGCCGGGGTAATTTGTCATATATTCACGTTGGCGAGAGATATTCAGCCTAACCGAAACTTGCAAAGAAGATTATGAAAATACAGTTAAATATCACCCTAAAGTATTTTAACATGCAATGATTAAAAAAAAAATTATAATGTAGGAAACGTAACAGACTAACAGTAGAACATCCTATGGCTTCACATAAACATGTAGAGGCTTTGATCCTATTTTATCTACCTCCATCAATGGAGGAGATAGAGATGGAGTTTCGGGAATAATCCTCAACAACATTGATACCGTTCCCTCCAGAACCTCTGCTACCACCGGATTCCATAGTGCTAGGGGGGCTAGTGTTGGTCAAAGCAGAAGTGGTGCCATTTGTAGATATCAACCTTCCTGTTCGGCCTTGCAGCCCAGGTTTACCCGGTGCTGGCAAAGTAAACGAGTCACTCGAAAGCATGAGGTGAACCGAGTTCATGTCAGGCCTATCGACAACAGTTTGTTGACAACACAGTAGCCCTATTTGAATGCACATCCCCACTTCATCTCTGTTATAACTGTCGCCGAGGCTAGGGTCGAGCAACTCCAGTGTCTCTCCTGCTTGATAGAGTTTCCATGCCTGTGTTTAAGTTACACCCAAGAAAGACAGCGAAGGGGTTAGATCAATGGTCTTCATAGAAAATTCAGGTGGAATGCTAGCTACTTTGAGTCTGGCATTGGATCCAAGCAAGAGCGTGACACGGAGAACAGGTATGAATTGGCCCTTTTAGATTGCGTAAGGCATAACTAAACCATGGTTTTCATCATTTCATGTATTTTCCTAAATTGGATACACAGGGTACCCATTTTCAATTCAACAATCAATAGACAACTGAAAACTGAAAACTACACATTCCTATCGCATGTAACGCAAGCAAAAGCAGTCAATGCAGTGCAGCAGACTGTAGAATCAACTTACAGAATTCAAGACATCAGCATTGTCTGGACCGAGTCTGGGATCAAGATTCTTCCTCCCACTTATGATTTCCAAGAGTAGAATACCATAACTGAAGACGTCGGTCTTCACAGAAAGATATCCATGCATTGCATACTCTGGGGCCATGTAACCACTGCAACCAGCATCAAGTTCATTGTCAGCAGCGTAACATACGGAAAGCAAAGCTGCAGGATCTGAACATTCAAGTGAAACGGAGAAAAGAACTCCTAATGATAGAGAACTGGAAGAAACACTCACTGAGTACCAGATATCCTAAATGTGTTTACATGTGTGTCTTCCTCCGGAAACAACCTGGCAAGGCCGAAATCCGATATCTTTGGACTCAGTTTCTCATCCAGCAATATATTACTGGCTTTGATGTCCCTGTGAAGGATTCTCATGGGGGCTTCTTCGTGGAGATAAAGAAGCCCCCTCGCCACCCCTGTAACTATATGGAATCTTGTTGTCCAATCCAGTGAAGAAGCTTTCTTTGTATCTACAAAATTTCATCAGGAAGAGAATCAATCAGGTGCTGATTTTCCTTTTTCCCCCAACATAAAAGACAGATGATCTCTGCAATACATGAGGTATTTACCAAAGAGGAAGTAATCGAGGCTCTTGTTCGGCAGATACTCATAAACAAGCATCTTCTCAGGGCCTTCCACACTGCAACCCAACAATGTAACCAGATTCTTGTGCTGGAGCTTCAACAGCAACTTCACTTCATTGGTGAATTCTCTTACTCCTTGTCTTGAAGTCAAGGATAGCTTCTTCACCGCGATTTCTTGGCCATTCGGAATCAGCCCCTGAAGAAAAAAAACAGCTCTACATGAATGGAATGACCCTTGGAGGTGATTTGAACACACAAAATTTTGCAGGTTGATTTCAAAGGGAGACTAATGAACAAATCCTTTTAACTTTCAGGACACCTAAACAAAAAAAAAAAGTCCAAAGGGTTCCCACAGGCGGAAAGTGGAGCCCAAATCAACAACACGAAACCCTGACTCCTTAAATTAAACCATGTAAAATGCTCTCAATTCAACGATGCCACAACCAGCTACTGAGTTTGAATGGATTGGGGAAGGGAAAAAAGCAACCAGAGAGCCACTGCTACGCACCTTGTAGACGGGACCAAAGCCGCCATGACCGAGCTGGTTCAAGTCGGAGAAGAAATTGGTGGCGACTTGAAGCGTATGGAGGGCGAAGAAGAGGTCGGAAGTTTCGGTAGCTTCACCATCCGCCTTAGCGCGACGAGAATTGAGCTTCCCGTCCAGGTAGCGGCAGATGGTGCAGATAAAGCCCATGATCCAGGGCATGGAACCCTCGAGGTTGAGGAATGGGGAGAATGAAAGCTCGGCAGGTCCCGGCGGTGAGTGCGATCCGTCGCCGGCGATGGTTGCTCGTGGTCGATGGAAGTTGACTGAAGGAGGAGAGGAGGGAAGTTTGAGTCTTTGGATGGGCTCATTCGCTCGTTTGGGGACCGTTCTCTGTGTAACATAAATAAATAAAAACAAATCTGCCTTGAAGAAGAAGAGTCACCAGTGTCGGCTTTTCAGCTGCTGTTAATGACGTGTGCCTGCCGAATGAATAACTAAAATGTCAAACTCCAAATTATGGGTTAATTGTATGGTTGGTCACTGAGATTACAAAAAACGTTCATGTTTGGTCACTGGAAATATTTAAATCCAATTTTGGTCACTCAAATTAATTAAATGGTTCAAGTTTGGTCACTCTTCGTCCATTTCCGTTAACTCTACCTTACGTGGCAGTCAACTTTCATAGTTGACCTTTAAATATGTGATGTGGCAATTAAAAAATTATTAAAAAATAAAAAATAAACTTTTATATTTTTCATCTCATTATTACATTCCTTAAAAAACAAAAAAAAAACTAATTTCTTTTCTACACACCCCCATACCCTACCCGACCCAACCTCACCACCAGAACACAACCTCCGGCGGCGACAATCCTTCTGTTCGCCCGCAACTAGCGATCCTCCTCTCCAGCGGTGGCATTCCTTCCGTTCCACCACTCCTGAAACTGTTGGAAATGTGTATGAATAGCTTTGAAAGCTATAGAGTCTCAAGTGGAAAAACTACCACATTGGTAGTTTTACTTGGAGAAATGAGTATAAAGATAGGAGCCTCTCTCCTAAGGGCATGCCCCTTGGGGTGACCCACTTTTGTGGGAGAGGGAGGACCTAACGGACCGCCACACACACGCGCGCGCCGTCCGTCCGATCGGTTGGATGGATGGATCACTTGAGACTATATACATATTTTTTGGAGAAATTCCAAACGAAATTAATTATTAATCGGTTATTCTGAGGAATATTCTAAGGGATAATCGATTGAAAAGGAATATTCGAGGGATAATCCCCGCAGGATTTATCCTAACCGACGGTTTTAATTAAGGAAGCAATTATCTTTCTTAATTAATCCGACTTATTCCCCAAGCAAGAGGGTATATTCCTAGGGGTTCGGCTCCTATAAATAGCCGCCTCCCCAGCCCCTCTAAAGACACCACAACGAGCATAAACACAATAGAGAGAGTGTTCAGAGAGCTCCGGTTTTCGCACAAAACCGCGAGTACACAGAGGAGCTGTTTTATCCTGGAAACGACCGGTTGATAGTCTGCCGTGCGCATCGAGGGCAGTGCCGCGAATGGATGGATCACTTGAGACTATATACATATTTTTTGGAGAAATTCCGAACGAAATTAATTATTTAATAATTAATTATTAATCGGTTATTCTGAGGAATATTCTAAGGGATAATCGATTGAAAAGGAATATTCGAGGGATAATCCCCGCAGGATTTATCCTAACCGATGGTTTTAATTAAGGAAGCAATTATCTTTCTTAATTAATCCGACTTATTCCCCAAGCAAGAGGGTATATTCCTAGGGGTTCGGCTCCTATAAATAGCCGCCTCCCCAGCCCCTCTAAAGACACCACAACGAGCATAAACACAATAGAGAGAGTGTTCAGAGAGCTCCGGTTTTCGCACAAAACCGCGAGTACACAGATGAGCTGTTTTATCCTGGAAACGACCGGTTGATAGTCTGCCATGCGCATCGAGGGCAGTGCCGTGAATGGATGGATCACTTGAGACTATATACATATTTTTTGGAGAAATTCCGAACGAAATTAATTATTTAATAATTAATTATTAATCGGTTATTCTGAGGAATATTCTAAGGGATAATCGATTGAAAAGGAATATTCGAGGGATAATCCCCGCAGGATTTATCCTAACCGACGGTTTTAATTAAGGAAGCAATTATCTTCCTTAATTAATCCGACTTATTCCCCAAGCAAGAGGGTATATTCCTAGGGGTTCGGCTCCTATAAATAGCCGCCTCCCCAGCCCCTCTAAAGACACCACAACGAGCATAAACACAATAGAGAGAGTGTTCAGAGAGCTCCGGTTTTCGCACAAAACCGCGAGTACACAGAGGAGCTGTTTTATCCTGGAGACGACCGGTTGATAGTCTGCCGTGCGCATCGAGGGCAGTGCCGCGAACGTCTTAAAGAGAGCGACCTAGTCCGCGACTCAGCTCCAGATTCGGTAACCTCGTTCTTGTTGTTGTTCCGTTCATAACAATTTTAAGACGTTCGGCTGCTGCTATGTCGACTGAACAGAACAACATGGCCGGATCTGGTGATGTCGATATTAATCGACCGTTTCGCTTCGTTGGAGTCAACTTTCGTCGCTGGAGACAAAAGATGGAGTTCTACCTGACGACCAAGAAGTTGGCACACTGCCTCACCAGCATGCCCGTCGAGCTGCCGGAAGAAGCAACCGATGAGGAGAGGGCTGCTTCTGCTAAGGAAAGGGAGCATGACTTCCTATGCAAGGGCTACATCCTCAACGGCCTGGCAGACGACCTCTAAGACTACTATGCGGACAGCAAGAACACCGCAATGATGATCTGGGATGCGCTCCAAACGAAGTACGACACGGAGGAGGCTGGAGCTAAGAAGTATGCTGTCAGCCGCTACCTGCGCTACCAGATGGTGGATGACAAGTCTGTCGAAGTTCAGTCCCACGAACTTCAGAAAATAGCTCATGAGATCGTCTCTGAAGGTATGCCTCTGGACGATCAATTTCAAGTTGCTTGCATTATTGATAAGCTGCCCCCTTCGTGGAAAGATTTTAAGAATATGCTTAGACATAAAACCAAAGAATTTTCACTGGAAAGTTTGATTACTCGCCTAAGGATTGAGGAAGAGTCCCGCAAGCAGGATATGAAAGAAGAGGTGATGGTCGTCACTGCTAAACGACCCACCCCTAGAGCTCTTAAACCTAACCAAAAAGGGTTTAAGGGTAAGAACCAGCAGGTCCGCCCCCACCAGAATGGTGCCTCTCGATGTAACCAAAGGGTCATGGCCCAAACCTCTAAGAATGACCCACCGTTTATCTGCTTTAACTGCGGAAAACCGGGTCATATGGCAAAAAAGTGCAGGAACAAGCAAAACCCCGCCTCTGCGGCCAGGGTTAACTTGACAGAAGAGGATTTGATAGCCATGATCACAGACATGATCGCTGAAGTTAACCTCATCGGTGACTCAGAAGGATGGTGGCTGGATACAGGTGCATCGAAGCATGTATGCAACAATCGTGCTATGTTTAAAACATACGAAGAAGCACCTGCTGACAAGAAAGTGTTGTTGGGGACTACTCACACCACTATGGTTGCTGGTTCTGGTGAAGTGGAGCTGAACTTCACCTCTGGGAAGAAGATGGTGCTCAAGGATGTGTTGCACACTCCAGAGATAAGGAAGAATCTTGTTTCGGGATATCTTCTTAATAAGGCTGGGTTTAATCAATCTATTGGGGCAGACTTGTATACTCTTACTAAGAATGAGAGTTTTGTGGGAAAGGGATATGCATGTAATGGGATGTTCAAGTTGAATGTCGAAATTAATAAGATGAATTCTTCAGTTTACATGGTGTGTGATTTGAATGTTTGGCATGCTCGTCTTTGTCATGTGAACACACGAATTGTGAAGAATTTAAGCAAGCTAGGACATATCCCTAAACTCTCAATGAATGAATTTGATAAATGTGATTTCTGTAGCCAAGCTAAAATAACGAAAACGCCCCATAAATCTGTGTGTAGAGAATCAGAACCCTTAGATCTGATTCATTCTGATATTTGTGAACTAGATGGGACGTTAACTAGGTCTGGCAAGAGATACTTTATCACTTTCATAGATGATTGCTCTGATTATTGCTTTGTTTATTTGATGAAAAACAAAAGTGAAGCCCTTGACATGTTCAAGGTATTTGTGGTTGAATTCGAAAATCAGTGCAATCGAAAGATAAAAAGACTTAGGAGCGATAGAGGATCAGAGTATGACTCTAATCCCTTCAAGGAATTCTATAGCTCACATGGTATCATTCATGAAACCACGACACCATATTCACCAGAAATGAATGGTAAAGCTGAGCGGAAAAATAGGACGTTTACAAAATTAGTTGTGGCTATTATGCTCAATTCTGGAGCTGCTTCTTCTTGGTGGGGTGATATTTTGTTGACGGTTTGCTATGTGCTAAATCGTCTTCCAAAAACAAATAGAAAAGAATCACCCTATGAGATCTTGAAGAATAAGCCACCTAATCTGTCCTATTTAAGAACGTGGGGCTGTTTGGCCTACGTAAGAATTCCGGATCCTAAGAGGGTTAAGTTGGCTAGTCGAGCATATGAATGTGTCTTCGTTGGCTATGCGGCCAATAGTAAGGCATATAGATTCTATGATTTGAATGCTCGTACTATAATAGAATCCATTGATGATGATTTCTTTGAGACACGATTTCCATTTAAAACGAGAAATAGTGGGGGTAATCTACTACCCGCTATTAGAGATAACGGAACTAGTGGGGGTGTTGGATCTGAGGATGAACTCAGAAGAAGTAAAAGAGCTAGAATCTCTAAAGATTTTGGTGATGACTTTACTACAGTATACACCCTCGAGGATCCAAAGAGTTTGCAGGAAGCATTAACTTCCATAGATGCAGACTTTTGGAATGAGGCCGTTATAGATGAAATAGAATCGTTAGAGGCTAATAAGACTTGGCATCTAACAGACTTACCTCCTGGCTGCAAAGTCTTAGGTAATAAATGGGTTCTAAAAACGAAACGGAAACCTGATGGTGCAATCGAAAGGTTCCGAGCTCGCCTAGTAGTCAAGGGCTACAGGCAGAGAGAGAATATAGATTTCTTTGACACCTATTCACCAGTATCGAGAACAACATCCATTCGTGTCATGATTGCTCTTGCTGCCTTGAACAATATCGTGGTACACCAAATGGATGTTAAGACTGCTTTTTTGAACGGTGATCTAGATGAAGAAATCTATATGGAACAACCAGAAGGGTTTGTTATCCCTGAACATGCCTCGAAAGTCTGTAAGTTGGACAAATCATTATATGGTTTGAAACAGGCTCCAAAACAGTGGCATGAGAAGGTTGACACTCTCGTTCTCTCACATGGCTTTAAGGTGAATGAAAGTGACAAGTGTATTTACTGCAAGTCAGAGAATAACACTTGCACTATCATATGTTTGTATGTAGATGACATGTTGATATTTGGTACAAATATTCACGTGGTCAATGAAGCGAAAGCCATGTTAAAAGAGAGCTTTGAGGTGAAAGATCTGGGAGAAGCAAAGTTTATGCTTGGAATCCAGATAACTAGAACAGCAAATGGTTATTCTCTAGATCAATCTAGCTACATAGAGAAGATCTTGAAGAAGTATAACTATTTCGACTGTAAACCTGCGTGTACTCCGTATGATGCTAGTGTAAAGCTATTTAAGAACACTGGAGACAGTGTAAGACAAACAGAATATGCTAGCATCATTGGCAGTCTCCGTTATGCTGCGGATTACACTCGACCAGACATTGCATATGTCGTGGGATTGCTTGGCAGGTTTAACAGCTGTCCTAGTAGAGAGCATTGGAATGCTATAGAGAGGGTCATGAGATACCTCAAGAGAACAGCAAACCTTGGTATACATTATCAAAGGTTTCCCGCTGTACTAGAAGGGTATAGTGATGCGGATTGGAATACCCTATCAGATGACTCCAAGGCAACCAGCGGATATGTTTTTAACATCGCTGGTGGAGCTGTGTCCTGGAAGTCAAAGAAACAAACAATCCTAGCTCAATCAACTATGGAATCAGAGATGATAGCACTAGCAACGGCTAGTGAAGAAGCAAGTTGGTTAAGAGGATTGTTGTCAGAGATTCCCCTATGGGAAAGGCCGGTCCCTCCGGTATTGATACATTGTGATAGTACCGCAGCTATCGCTAAAGTTGAGAACCGGTTCTATAACGGAAAGAAACGACAGATTCGTCATAAGCACAGTACTGTTAGAGAACTCCTAACGATAGGAGCAGTGAGGGTGGATCATATAAGATCCGAACAGAATCTAGCTGATCCTTTGACGAAAGGATTACCTAGAGAGAAAGTCCAGAATACCGCCAAGGGTATGAGACTTATGCCTACCGAACCACGGACTACAAGTGATGGTAACCCGACCCAATAGACTGGAGATCCCAAGAAATGGGTTCAATGGGTAATAACAAGTCATGAGTAGTATGCGAAAATTTCATGATGAAGCATGAATCCCAAAGCAATGGAGGTTGAGTTAATAACTCTTAATGAGATCTATACCCTATGTGGGGTGGAGTACTTTACTTTGGGGGTACTCCTGATAGACTCACCTATGTGAATGTGGGAGTGGGGCCGCTCCCTATGGAACTTTGGAGGCACAAAGTTGCTAGAGCGTTCACTAAACCAGGATAACGTGCACGACCATAAACGC
This sequence comes from Linum tenue, assembly GCA_946122785.1. Lineage (NCBI taxonomy): Eukaryota > Viridiplantae > Streptophyta > Magnoliopsida > Malpighiales > Linaceae > Linum > Linum tenue. Next base: position 19,626,900 of record CAMGYJ010000004.1, on the reverse strand, counting down.
ACAGGCTAAGAAGAGAACACAACTCAATGAAAAGATCCGGTGTGCTACACTGTCTGAGATAGGGTTCAAGACTACGAGTCACCCTTATGAAATCGGAAGTGTAACCACTACGCTAAGGTTCAAATCTTCGCGATACCTTAGCTTATGCCCGATCTTATGGAACTGTTGATGCTCAGAGATAGTTTCAAAACTATTCAAGTGGGGGATTGTTGGAAATGTGTATGAATAGCTTTGAAAGCTATAGAGTCTCAAGTGAAAAAACTACCACATTGGTAGTTTTACTTGGAGAAATGAGTATAAAGATAGGAGCCTCTCTCCTAAGGGCATGCCCCTTGGGGTGACCCACTTTTGTGGGAGAGGGAGGACCTAACGGACCACCACACACGCGAGCCGTCCGTCCGACCGACCGGTCGGTTGGTTGGTTGGATCACTTGAGACTATATACATATTTTTTGGAGAAATTCCGAACGAAATTAATTATTTAATAATTAATTATTAATCGGTTATTCTGAGGAATATTCTAAGGGATAATCGATTGAAAAGGAATATTCGAGGGATAATCCCCGCAGGATTTATCCTAATCGACGGTTTTAATTAAGGAAGCAATTATCTTCCTTAATTAATCTGACTTATTCCCCAAGCAAGAGGGTATATTCCTAGGGGTTCGGCTCCTATAAATAGCCGCCTCCCCAGCCCCTCTAAAGACACCACAACGAGCATAAACACAATAGAGAGAGTGTTCAGAGAGCTCCGGTTTTCGCACAAAACCTCGAGTACACAGAGGAGCTGTTTTATCCTGGAGACGACCGGTTGATAGTCTGCCGTGCGCATCGAGGGCAGTGCCGCGAACGTCTTAAAGAGAGCGACCTAGTCCGCGACTCAGCTCCAGATTCGGTAACCTCGTTCTTGTTGTTGTTCCGTTCATAACAAAAACCACTACCGTCGCCGGAGTGGAACTGCGCCTCATTGACGGTGATGTTACGGCCGTCGAGATTCTGGCCGTTCATCCCTTCGATCGCGTCATTCATCGCCTGCTGGTCCCTAAAGGTCACGAATCAGAATCCACAGGACCCCCCGTCTCCCGATCGTTGATGACCTGAACAGAATTACACACACAAACGAAAGGTTCACAGATCCGTCAAATCTAAACAGAACGCATAATTCATATGCGGAAAGAGAAACACAACCAAAATTCAGAATCGCACAGAATAAAAACGGAATTGAAGGATGGATGGTTTTGAGGAGAATTTACGGTGATTCTTTTTCTTAGGATTTTACGGCGAGCGCATTCTTCGCTGGGGGAATGGAGAAGAGGAGATCCCTGCGGTTCATCGATCTCAACCCCTTCTAAGCTTCTCTATCCCCTTCTTTTAATCTTCGCCTATATCTCTTTTTGAACGAAGAAGGTAAAAAAGAAAATTGGTGTTGACTGAATTGTATTCCTCAAAACAGGGTGGAGGCTCATTACTCGCAATTGTGCAGGTAACTTGAATTTCAAATTATCTTTCAATTTCTTTCCCCTAAATTTGTTCTCAGAAATCTCAATTTAGCTACTTCCTAATTCATATGGCTGTAATTCATTGTGGCTTCTCTGAATACGTTCCCGTTTCAGATCCGCCCCGGGTTTCTGTGGCTTTTTGTTGTTTCTCCAGTTCGTAAGAGGAGGCTGGAAGATGGAGTCGTGGAACGATGGCAAAGGAGGTTGCAGGTGGTAGAAATTCAGGAGGTTGAAATGGTAGCCGAACGCCGGAGAGGAGGATCGCTAGCTTCGGGGGAACAGAAGAAATGCCGCCGCAGGAGGTTGTGCTCTGGTGGTGGTGAGGTTGGGTAAGGTAGGGAATTGGGGTGTGTAGAAAAAAAATTAGGTTTTTTATTTTTTAATGAATGTAATAATGGATTGTAAGAGATGTTAACGATTTTTTCCCCCCAGCAATTCGAGTTATTGAAACTGATTGGTTTATAACATGGTATTAGAGCCTAGAATCGAAAGGTCATGGTTTTGAATCCTTATGACGACCCCCAATTTAAACAATGGTTTAGTAAGAGAAATGGTGTGTCCAACTTGTACATATAGGTGTCAATCGGGCGGGTTCGGGCTGTGTTCAATCGGGTTGCGGGTTAGTCGGGTTGCGGGTTCATCGGGTTGCGGGTTCGTGGGGTCGGGTTCAATCGGATTCGGGTTCAATCGGGTTGCGGGAAACTCGGGTTCGGGTTCATCAGATTTTGGGCCGGGCGGGTTGCGAGCGGATTGGATTGCGGGTTGTTCGGGTCAACGCATCGAGTTACTTACTCGTTATCAACTTACACATTTTATTACTCTATAACTGCAAGCTATCAGGAAAATTCATCAAGCAAAACCAACTTCTAATACCTGGAATAGCTTAGATATAGTCCGCTTGATAGAAGAAGAAACACATCTATAGTGCATGAATGTTTTGAGCATTATCCAGGGCTGCTACAAATCACGAGAACCCAAAAACAAGAGTCTCACAACTCACTGTCACCGGATCAAGCACATAATCCATCGGCCCTTTGAAGGCACGAGCAGAGTAACAATATATATCATGTTACATCGTTCAATATGACCGTGGAAATTTGTATTTACATAAGCCACAGTAGTGCCATATCACCATAATCTAACTTCCATAAGCAGAACATTACCTCTCATTCTCTGTAAAAGCTCTGGCAGAGCATGAGTAAGAAATGACCCTTCTTTCCCTCTCCAATCAACAACAATAGTATATGAACGAGACATGAATAAAAGAAAATCTAGAACCCTAAATCAAAGGAATCAAGAGACATACATTTCTTCATCCAATCAATCAATGCGAAGAACGAGACTGTATGTCTTAAAATTCCAGACTTAGCGTTCTTATAAAACCTATAAATAAACTAAAGGAAAAAATTAACAAAACAAACAAGTTCCACAAAATCCCCAAATTTAAATGAAGAACCCTAATTTCAATTTCGAAGATTAACAAGAAAGAAGCATGAATTACCCCTCACATATCAACCCAGAGATTCCAAGTTTTGCAATCAAAGATAGAGTCGACGAGAGGCGGCGACTAATGGGTCATCCTCAGATCGTGGAGACCCATAGGATGGTGACGGAGAGAGCAGGGCCTCCAGAGGCGCCGGAGGTAGCGTATGGCGCTTGAGAGGGAACGGAGAGGCGAAAGGAGAGTCGATGATGGCTTGGGTCACATTGTTGCAAATCTGTAATTGATGAGTCCGGAACAAAAAGGGAGTGGTCGTAGTGGTTTGGAAGAGGGCACGATGATGGAGGCAGAGAGACCCGAAGCGGCGGGACGGTAGAGGTCTAGAGGAGAACAAGGACGCAAAGGGGCAGTCCAGCGCTCTTTCGGAGCATTTCCTCTACACTTACGTTACGTGAGAAAAAGAGAAATTTTACTGGGAAACTTTTGAGAAAGGAAGAGTAGCGAAATTTAGGCGCTCTCTCTAAATTTTTTCGACGATACAATTTCAAGAAAAAAGAACCCGCTAAATTTTAGCCGCTCTCTTTCAATTCTTTTGATAGTACCAATGAGTTGTAAGCAAGCGGGAAAGTTTCCCTCGTGAATGAAATAATTCAGCCATATTTTATGTTTATGAATATAATTTTTGCAATTTTGGATGGTTTTGATGGTAAATATTTTGAATTCATTTTTATAATTGTAGGATAGCAATGATAACTTACTTAAGAAAAATATTTGAAATTTTTTAAACACATTATTCACACGAATTTCATCGTGTCAACCCATTAATCACGGGAAATAAAAACTCAAAAAAGAATTTATCAATTCCCATTACTAGAGTATTCAATTTATTACAGGAATACTTCCCGTGATTTTTTATGTTTTCTAAGTACGGGAAATATTACCGTGAAGAAGATACCGTGACTAGAAACCAGTTTTCCTATAGTGGCTTTACCCTCAATCGACAATATTAAGTTAGTATATGTTGTTGATTGTATACCCTAAACCATCACTACATTATACACTAACCACATACCCTATACCCTATACCCTATACTCTAACCATATGTCCTTACGAGTTGTGATTTACCTAGTATAGTTAATTTAAAACTAAAATTCATGCTTTGATTTTCAAAACATAGATAAAAAGTTATATTTGCTAATTGCTATACCCTAAACATATATTCTATACTCTACACCATATACCTTGTACCCTAACCACGTACGACAAACAAAAATTAAAAAGGGATCTCCTACCGTTAAAGACTTCAAATGACTTCAAGTGAATATATGTTAATAAAAAACTTAGAACCGTCAAAACCATCAATATCTTATACCCTAACCATATACACCCTAAACCATTGGTACCTTATACCCAATACCCTAACCATATACTTTATACCCTAAACAACGAACCGTCAAATTTCCCTCTTCCTTCCTTCCACAAAAAGTTGAAAACTCAAAATTTACCTCATTATTTCTCTTTCATAGTCAAAAGAACCAAACTTTCCCACTTCTTTCTCTTCCCACAAATCAAAACCACCAAAATTTCCACATGTTTCTTTTCTAAAAAAATTCAAAGAACCAAATTTCTCTCTTCTTCTCTTTCCGAAAAGTTGAATACACTAAAATTTCCCTCTTCTATTAAAAACATCAAATTACCAAATACATTACTTTACTTTACTTTACTTTATTTATATTTAATTGATAATTTTATTGAATAGTTAATTTAACCAAAATTTTAATTTATATATTATATTAATATTGTCGATTATCTCAATTATTAATTCTTCATTACTAATATTGACATTATATTTTATATTTACCTTTTTATTTTGTTAAAGAACTTAGTGTTCAATTGACCTTCATGTTTCAATTTTTGTAATTTTCTTAAAATACATAATATCAAATGAGTTTCATATTTTTTAAATTCCCTATACGAAATGAAAATATAATTTTACCTAAGTTTAGAATGAAAAACTTTATTTTGAAAAAATATGTATTGTATATTATAATAATGATTCAAGTGGACTAGGTGAAGTTCGGGTTGAGTCGGTCGGGTTACGGGTTAGTCGGGTTCGGGTCAATTGGGTTCAGGTTAATCGGGTTGTGGGTCAGTCGGGTTGCGGGTCAATCGGGTTCGGGTTAATCGGGTTGCGGGTCAGTCGGGTAGCGAGTTAGTCGGGTTGCGGGTCAATCGGGTTGCGGGTCGGGCGGGTTACGGGTTGTTGACTTTTAGTCAATTCGGGTTGCGGGTCGGGTTGATCGGGCGGGTTAATCGGGTTGGGTTATGTTTTGACACTTATACTTGTACAAACTGAAAGCCTAATGGCTTGGTTTCACAAGGAATGATACGTTCGACCTATACAAACCGTATAAGAAAACTCCGATAAAGATAGGCTTTCGTTTGAGGGACGTGTAAGAAATTAAAAGGCTTAACAAACTCTTTCCCTGTTAAGTGATGATCATGCTAGGCTACAGTTTATATGGGTTTATGTGGGAGATTATGTAGTTAATGATTGTATGGCCCATTAATTAGTGTTAAGCCCATACGTCATGTCCATGTAGGCCTATGCACTAGGTTAGACGTGAGAGGGTTGAGTTTAACCTAAAAGGACACTAGATGTATAAGAGGGAGTGTTGTTCTGCCGCCATCATTGATTCACTTTGTAACTTTCCAGTAAATCAGTAGCCTGAAGAGCGTTCAAAGCTCTTCCATGGATTAGTCCTGGATCTCTAAGGATACCACGTAAACTCCGGTGTCTGTGTCCGATTTTATTTACTGTTTATCTCTTATTTGTCTCTGTCTTCATCAACATGGTATCCGAGCTGACCGCAGCTGAATCAGAGAGGCCGACTGTACATCTCACTTCAACGAACTATGCGCTGTGCAAATTTCAGTTCCGGTTTTTGTGAAAGGAAGAGGCTTGCTAGGGATTTTGGATGGATCTGTTCCCCAACCAGCGGCGACTGCAACAGCTCAAGAAAAGGCGACGTGGAATCAGAGTGACGCAAGAATCTGGTCGTGGTTGCTGGGGTCGGTTGATCCATCAACATGTCTTAGTCTGCGTTTGTTCACCACCGCCAATCGGATGTGGCGGCACCTTGCTGGTCTCTACTCCACTGTCAATGCCGCTAGTCAATTTGAAGTACAAACAGCTTATGCTTGTTTGGAGCAAGGTGACAGGTCAGTTACGGAATATTTCAATGCAGCTCAGGAGTTATGGACAGAGCAAGATATGCTCCACGCCGCGCTGCGCCCCCAAACTGAATTGACAGCCGACATGATAGCTGAACGCCAACAAACCCGGGTATTGCAATTTCTTATGCGTTTGAGACCAGAATTTGAGCCTGTCAGATCTACTATTTTGAACCGAGAGCAGCTGAATTTTTATGGCATGATTAGTAGCATGGTGCGAGAAGAAACTCGCCTCAGAACTCACCTTCTCCTGGTCTTGCAAGCTTTAGCTGTCACTCGACCCCAGTTCACCAGTAGAGTTCCTAATGCTGAACTACTGTGCCACCACTGCCATGAGAAAGGGCACTTGGTGAAGCATTGTCGTCGAAAAAACTTTTGCGTCTACTGCAAACAGATGGGTCAGTCTTGGAGTGTCGCACTAGGGAAAGGAACGCTGAGCGCTGGACTGGACAGCCGCTAGCAAATGGAGTTGTGAATGTTGAGCGTTGGGCTGGGCCGCCGCCTACAAATGGTGCTGGACGTGGAGCACATTATAGAGGAAGTAGGACCTTGTATGCTGTTCGGGAGACGAGGACCGAGAACACCACTGCTGCTCTGCTGGAGCAGCTTGTTCAAGTCGTTGCTGCTTTACAAAGCTCTCTCCCAACTGCTTTCGGGTATGCTCTATCTGCTCTGCAAGGTAAAATCAAACATAAACCTTGGTTGATCGATTCCGGGTGCTATAATCATATGACTAATGATAGAAATTTGTTACATAATAATCGGTCAATTAATCATATGGGCTTGACAGTTGCAAATGGAGATAAGTTGGCAGTTCAAGGTATTGGCAATGTAGATACCTCAAAAATATCATTGCCTCATACTCTTCATGTTCCTGCACTAGTTCCTAATTTGGTTTCGGTTGGCCAACTTACCGAGCAAGGTTATTCGGTTGTATTTGCTCCTATTGGTTGTGTTATACAGGACACGAAGACGGGGAGACAGAACGGAAGGGGGAGTAAGCAGGGGAGGATTTTTCATTTAGAAGAACTCCAGGATAGTTCAATATCTTCGTCTAAAAATTCAAGTGTGTCTAGGTCTGTCAGTAGTCCTTCTTTGTCATCAAATTCTCGTTCCATTGCTGGTCATCTGTTTTCTAGTTTGTCCAATAAAGATTGGGATTTGTGGCATGCCCGCTTGGGGCATCCCCACTCCGCACGTTTGTCTGAAATGTTTAAACAGTCTCTTTTGGGAAAGGATCATAGTGGTTTTTCTGCGAAACATTCTTGTACTAGCTGTGTTGAAGCAAAAACGTCTAGCTCATCTTTGTCTTCTAGTACTACTGTTATTAGTGAACCTTTCCATCTTATTCACACTGATATTTGGGGATCTTTTCCCACCATATCTCGCCTTGGTTTTCACTATTTTGCCCTGTTTATAGATCATGCAACTCGATACACCTGGATCTACTTTCTTCGACTAAAGTCCGAGCTTCAATCTGTAGCCATAGAATTTCTTAATATGGTCCAAACTCAGTTCGGTCGCACCATCAAAATTATCCGTTCTGATCCAGGTGGAGAATTCAGTTACATTCCATTGCATGAGGTCTATCGCTCTCGTGGTATATTGAGTCAAATGTCTTGCCCAGGCGTTTGACATCAAAATGGTCTTGTTGAACGGAAAAATAGGCATGTTATGGAACTTACATGTGCTCTTCTTCTTGCCTATTTTGTTCCTAGTCATTTTTGGCCTGAAGCGGTCGTTACTGCTGTACGACTCAACAATTATCAAGTCACTCCCATTCTTCATCAAAAGAGTCCCTACTTTGTTCTTTTTGGTCATCATCCTGATTATGCCCGTCTCCGAGTCTTTGGGTGTCTCTGTTTTGTTCTTCTTCCTCAACGTGAACGAACCAAGTTGACTTCTAAAATCGTTCGGTGTGTCTTTTTAGGATATAGTAGTGTTCACAAAGGATATCTTTTCTTTGATCCTTCTGGGCAACGTATGCGCATTGCTACTTCTGTTGTCTTTTTTGAACACAATATGTTATATACCTCTAAGTCTACCTCTGATTCTGAGTTTTTTGGTTCTCATAATTCCCTTCCTATTTTTGATGACTTCGATGATGATGCGCCTCTCCTATCCTATGATCCCGCTGATCTTCCTTCCCCTCATGATCTATCTCCCCCCATGATGAGCACCTCCAGTCCCGCATCTTCATCACCTACCGCAGGCAGTAGCTCCACGTCATCTCCTGGCCATTCTTCTCTACAAGGGCAGCATTTCGGATCCATCTATAGAGGGCTCATCTTCTCTACCTGCCCCACCTCCTCCACGTCGGTCTGACCACTCCACAAAAGGAGTCCCCCCTCCTAGCTTCCAGGATTATGTAACATATGGGGTGGACACTCTTATTGTCCCAACAACCTTTAAGCAAGCACGCGAAATCCCATCGGGGATCGGGCCATGCAGGAGGAATTCACTACTTTAGAGGCTAATAGGAATTGGTCAGTGGTTGATCGACCTAACCCTTGTCCTCCTACTATTGGCATTCGTTGGATAATATGCGATTAAAGTGCGCCCGGATGGTTTAGTGGAGCGTAACAGGGCCACGCGAGTTGCTCTTGGCTACACACAGGAGCATGGGGTGGATTATAATGAGACCTTTGCTCATGTAGCTAAGATGTCCACAGTTCGAACTTTACTTGTTGTTGCTTTACAGAACTGGCCTCTTTATCAGCTGGATGTCAAGAATGCCTTTCTTCATGGGGATTTAGAGGAAGTGATTTATATGGAACGTCCTCCAGGTTATACAGTTTGTCGTGAGGATCAAGTTGCCTCTTGCATCGATCCCTCTATGGTCTTAAACAGGCACCTAGGACCTGGTTTGAGAAATTTTAGGCTATCATTGTTCAACTCGGCTTTAGTCAGAGCCTCAATGATCCCTATCTCTTCACGAAGGTCACTTTTGCTAGTATCGTGGTTTTGCTTCTTTATGTCGATGATATGGTCATTACAAGAACAGATTCGACAGGGATATCTCACCTCAAGGCAGGTTTGAAGCAAGCTTTTAGTATCAAGGATCTTGGTACTCTTTCTTACTTTCTTGGTCTCGAGGTCAGTCGTACTAATCAAGGAATTTTGCTCAGTCAGAAGTATATATTTGATCTCCTTAGTGATCACAATTTTAGTGATTGCAAGCCGAAAATCTCCCATGGAGGTTAATCTGAAATTGCAGAGAGATTCCGGTGCACGATTGCAGGATGGGTCTCAGTATCGTAGCATTGCCTGTAGTCTCATCTATCTCTCAGCTACTCGTCCCGATATCTCTTATGTCGTTCAAGAAGTAAGTCTGTTCATGTCTGCTCCCTATATTGATCATCTTTCTGCAGTCCATCGGATCTTGCGTTATCTTCAGGGCACTCGAGATATTGGCATTTTGTTTCCTTCTCAAGGCGTGCCTCACATCTCTGCTTATTCGGAATCTGATTATGTTGGTTGCATAGATACTCGACGTTCAACGTCTGGATGGTGTGTGCAGTTTGGTGGAGCCTATATATCATGGCGTTGTAAAAAGCAAGATAAGGTTTCTAAATCTTCTACAGAGGCTGAATATCGTGCAATGTCTGAAGTTGGATCGGAAATGGTTTGGCTACGTCGACTCTTGTCTAACTTTGGTGTCACCTGTCCTGTGCCAATGGAGTTACATGTTGATAACACTAGTGTTATCCGTATCGCAATTAATCCTGTGCTGCATGATCGCACGAAACACATTGAAATTCACGTTCATTATATTCAGGATCTGGTTCGTGATCGTACTATCCAGCTTCATCACATTCAGACAGAGGAGCAGGTCGCTGGTCTTTTTACGAAGGTTTTTCCTACCAGTCGGCATTGGTATCTCAGTAACAAATTGATGCTTCGAGATCAGCATAAATTTGGGGGAGGATGTTAAGTGATGATCATGATAGGCTACGGTTTATATGGGTTTATGAGAGAGATTATGTAGTTAATGATTGTATGGCCCATTAATTAGTGTTAAGCCCACACGTCATGTCCATGCAGGCCTATGCACTAGGTTAGACGTGAGAGGGTTGAGTTTAACCTAGAAGGACACTAGATGTATAAGAGGGAGTGTGGTTTTGCCGCCATCATTGATTCACTTTGTAACTTTCCAGTAAATTAGTAGCCTGAAGCGTTCAAAGCTCTTAAACTTCGATGTTTGTGTCCGATTTCATTTATTGTTTATCGCTTATCTGTCTCTGTCTTCATCAACATTCCCAACAACTCAAGTTATTGAGACTAAGTGATTAGTTCGTTAACATGGATGCTATGCAAAATTCATATGCTTTCCTCATAATGGTCGAGTAAAACTCGTCCGGTGCTCGACTCGTTACTCAATGAGTTGGCTTGTTAGTTGTTTTGTTTATCAATGAGTCTAGTTTGAATTAAATCTTATTATGCTCACTAAGTTTGTGCTAAACTAGATGACTCATTGAGCTAGATTATGATCCAACTCGATAATTTGGCTTACGAGCTAGCTTGATAATGTAACTCGTTAGCCAACTCAATTTGCATGTGGGCTAACATACTAATGACTCTCTTAGGATGGTTCATGTATATATGTTTCACCATTTGAGACTTTATTTTAACTAATGACTCTTCAATAATTTATTGCAGTGGAGGAGCTGTGGAGAGCTTTATGTATTGAATCAAGACTGGCCATTCGGTACGTCCTCCCCAGTTCCCAATTTGCTCTGCAGTCTTATTACAATAGAAATTGCAATTTTATCTCGGTTCAACGGAGAAGAACACGGCTACTACTGATGGCTCCAATTGCAGGCGGCGCTGGTTTTTGTTTTTTTTTTTTTTGTTTTTAATTAAAGCCCTCAATGTAGAGGAGGAGTTGAGGTCGAGATCTCATGTATTGAAATTGCAAGTCTGCCTCGGTTCAAGCCATGTCCTCTTTTTGTGAATGACCTTCTACATTTTCTACGGCCCCAACAGATTCTTGAAAGCTTGCACCATTTATAGTACAGTACAATATGGCCTTAGTCCTGTGGATATTGATGAGCTCAATGATGAATTCCTGCTTCAGGCTGCCTCAATCACATCTCCCAGTTAGTAATATTGTCACATGTACAAATTACTATAAGCGAATGTCAATATAAGTGTTTTGCCACCTCAGCCCGTGCTGCTTACCCCGCATACTTCGGATGGGTTAATTTGTCAATTCTCTTCTTCGCCTAAAACTGCAGCCGTTTTTATTACTGAACACGTCAGCCACACACTTAATTGAATTTTTTTTTCATACAATCCCACTAACCCACGTCACCTACTAAAATAAAAATCACTTTTTGGAGGCTGTTCAATCATTTGATGACCTCTTGACAATTGAATTAAATTCGTTATTTCCCTTTTATTAGTTTTCCTGTTGCATACTCTCTTTTTTCACTACCTTCTTATTCCAAATTAAGATTGTTCCGGAGTAAATAAAAAATCAACGTTAAAATAATTATATTTTTTTAGACAAAAAGTTTTGACTTACTATTGTGACTAGGAATGAGTTGGATAAAACGATCGACCACATTCACAAACTCATCGAGACAATGTGATTGTTTTGATCTCCATCAACTGATTTGAAAATCTAGGGATGAGATAGCATGCCTACCCAGGGGCGGAGCTAGGATTCAAGCTTCGGGGGGGGGGGGGGGGGGGGCGAATTTTTTTTTTGTTCGTATTATCGAAAAAGATAAACAAACTAAAAAAACAATTTATCAAAGTTAAGAAAACTAATTATTTTGATCATTATAATTTTCCTAGCTACATGCTTGAGACAATCATATTTACTTAAAATATTATTTAAGATAAAAAAATATATCATGTCATTCTGACTATGAACGAGTTAATTATCCACAAAATTAATAATGTATTTCAATGATAACATGTTTCATTATTTTTATTGCTGAAAATCAATGTGCACTATCTGCTACAAGAAAAAATTTACTCATAATATATTGAAAAGAGTCCTTAAACTTGCAAATACAAAGTTTGCACTGTTTTTCAGGGCTGAAAATGAATCCTTAGCTTAACTAACAGCAAAAGTAAACTATAATATGAAAACTAGATGATTATATGTGATTTTCATACCAAGTACAACTAAAACAAAAAATGAACAAAATATTTTTTATTGCTGAAAATCAATGTGCACTATCCGCTACAAGAAAAAATTTACTCATAATATATTGAAAAGAGTCATTAAACTTGCAAATACAAAGTTTGCACTGTTTTTCAGGGCTGAAAATGAATCCTTAGCTTAACTAACAGCAAAAGTAAACTATAATATGAAAACTAGATGATTATATGCGATTTTCATACCAAGTACAACTAAAATGAACAAAATATTCTTTATGGAGCATCGAACCAGACCACCCCTAAACACCTCTTAATGCACGTATGCCACTCCGCTAGACTATAACAACAATTGTGACATATTTTTCAACTTATGTCATATATAATATACTTTATTAATACGTAATTTCCCCAAATCGTGAACAACTTATACGTCATTTCCAAAATTCTCGGGGGCGCCGAGGCCCCCCCCCCCCCCCCCCCCCCGAGCCATAGTGTAGCTCCGCCCCTGTGCCTACCCCTAAAAGGGTTGGAAAAATGACACCCCTTATTAATTATAGGTTTTTAAGGTAATTAATTTGTGTTGCATTTAATAATTTGTATAAAAATATATATTAATTACTTTCTTTTTTTCACTGCACTGATAGTTGTATCCGTGCTATGATATTAGTGTACAGGTGCAATGGTAGTTCCAAAAAAGGAAAGTAATTAATATGAGTTCAGTAAACAGGTGCAATGGTAGTTGTATCGGTGCAATGATAGTTAAAAAAAGTAATGTAATTAAGATGAGTTTTTAATTTCCAAAAATTATTAAATGCAACACGAATTTAATACAAAAAATAACTATAATTAATAGGGGTGCCATTTTTCCAACCCTTAGAAGGGTTGGCATGCTAACCGATCCGGAAAGCCTAGGGTAATTGTTATTATATATCTTTATCTTTAAATTAAATATAAATATATTAAAGGGGTTTCATAACATGACCCCTCCACGTCAGCCTTGGAGAGCCGTCCGCAACTTTCGGGGTTTTCTGTTTTTATAATTTTTATATATTATATGATGGGTAATTACCATTTTTTTGGATCTTTCCCCTTCCGTGTAGTTTCTTTTGGTTATTAGTTTGTTTCATATTTTGAAAACTAATTATCTTTATAATAATTTTAATATCTCTGCTGTCGTAATTGGGGTTTGGTTAGATATAGTAATTTTTACTCTTCAACTAGAAACTATTTTTCCTTCTTTTTAATAATGTTTAAGAAATCATATTGTATTGTACCAGTTGGACCTAAAATACCAAATACTGAACCCAAATTGGTATGTGATTTTAATTATAGGAAATGTCTAAAATTCAATACGATTTTAATACAAAATATCATGCTACTAATTCTTTTGATATAGCCAATGATTCATTACCTTTTACTCCTAAACAAAAGCTCTTTATTATCATTTTGAAAACTACGTCAACTATCATCACGTGAGAAAATAAAAATATAAATCTTGCAAAATATTGTAATATAATCTTCCAAATACAACATAACCAATAGAATTGAAAATTAAAAAATTGAGAATATTTTCATATCCACTCATAAAAAGAAACTAAATTAGAAATCTCATGAATGTTGGAAAACACTAAGATCTTTATAAAAGTTCGAACGTTGCAGTCACAAAAATTAGCAAATGACATGCTAAAATATTTAAAATACTAAACTAAAATTGAGTAATGTTAATTAAAAGATAGAACTCGCCCGCACAAAGTGCGGGTACAAAGCTAGTGGTCTATTATAGAAATGCTCATAGGATAGTAAATCAAAGAATGGTTACAGAACTGTCATTTGTTTTTATGGTTTCGAGCAGAGGAATCTATTATTGCCATTCTAATTGGCTTCCCAATTTGCATGTTTGTAGTTATCCAGTTGGTTATCTATTTGTTATAAATGCGCTGCTACGGATCGGGAAATTGTCGGAATCGATAAAGCAGGAATACGAAAGCGAGAATCGAAAAACACAGACACACGATTTACGTGGTTCACTAACACGATGTGTGTTAGCTAGTCCACGGGCGAGAGAGAACCAGTTTCACTATATCGAGGAGATTACAAATTACAGAGGAGTATGAGAAGTATTTATAGTGCTTCTCCATGTGGGTCTAAACCTAATCCAATCTGGCAAAGGAAACGGTTACAGACCAGGCTACCAGTCAGAGCGGCTGATAGTCCGATTCAAGTCACATCAACAGTATTTCTCCTTATGCACCTCTGGGTTGATAGAATTAGATTTCATTAAGACACATTGCGCAGGTGTAGATGTTGTGTGCTCTTTGTATTTGTGGTAGTGATGTATAGACTTCCTTGCTTTAAGATATTTGTTTCCTATGGAAGGCACTAGATATTGGTTCATCTCAGATTTTCTCTTCTCAAAATCATTGTCTCCGAATCAGTTCCGATGGATTAGTATGTCTTCGTTGTGTTAGTCTAGAATCCTGATTCCTCTATGAGCTTTATAGGTGCGTGAATTAGGAAGTTTGGCTTGGTATTGCATATACTTGATTCTCCATTTGACGGGGTGACTGAGAGGTTAGGAGATTTGATAACTAACCAAATCTTCACCGAAAACTACACCAGAAATTGAAACCAGCAGCAGGAACACCCGAAAACTTGCTGTTTTTCTATTATGATGTTTGAGTTGCTTTAATTACTAAATCTGAAATGTTTATGCACTCTAGGAAATTTGGCTACTAGGGTGAGTTGGTTGCTTACTGATTGAAGAGTAATGTAGTGAGCTTTAATTTTCTCTTCTTCGTAGTCTTATTTGTTATAAACGCGCTGTTATGGATCGGGAAATCGTCGGAATCGATAAAGCAAGAATACGAAAGCGAGAATCGAAAAACACAGACACACGATTTACGTGGTTCACTAACACGATGTATGTTAGCTAGTCCACGGGCGAGAGAGAGCCAGTTTCACTATATCGAGGAGATTACATATTGCAGAGGTGTGTGAGAAGTATTTATAGTACTTCTCCATGTAGGTTTAAACCTAATCCAATCTGGCAAAGGAAACGGTTACAGACCAGGCCCAGAACCCGAACCCAAATAACATTGAGCCCATACACCGTGGGTCTAACGGCGTTGCCGCTGCACCCCCACCGGGGCGTTGCCCCTGAACCCCACTCGCTGACCGGGCAGCGAGACCCCCGACTACCAGTCGTAGCGGCTGATAGTTCGATTCAAGTCACATTAACATTATTCAACCAGATGATCATTTGTTTATTGAATTGGTTGTGACGTTGTGTGCTATAATGGTTTTGGATCAAACTTCATGGGATCCCTCCCTACCACCAACCAACTCCTCTGCCCAACAATTAATGCATATCGTAGCCGCGTTCATTTTTTTTTTATTCAATGGAGGCCGCAGCCAAAGAAAAAGAAAGATACAGGGGGAAGGGATTACATGAGGGAATTGGGAGCTGTAACAATAATGCTCCGATTGAAGCACACACCCATATTGTCTTCTTGGATAATTCTAACTAGTTCTGATGGCGGGTTAGTCAGTTCATACATACCGTAAGAATAAACGAGACTGTGCTTCGAGAGCCAGTCTGCGGCTCTATTTCCTTCACGATAAGTGTGAACTATCTTAACAAGCCAATCCTGAGAAATTCTTCGTCGAATAGCATTCAAGAGGGAGGAGTAGGGGTGAATAGGGTCCTTACGGTTCATAATAAGATCAATAGCCAATTGAGAGTCTGTTTCGATCATTAGATATGTGTAGTCTTGTTTCCAAGCAAGCTCCATTCCTTGATTGATGGCCCAAAGTTCAGCTTTTGCTGCCGTACACGATCCAATTTTGAAGACAAAACCACTTTGCCAACAACCTTGATCATCACGTAGTAAACCTCCAGCCCCCGCAGGTCCTGGATTGCCATTCGACGCTCCATCAACGTTTAGCTTCATCCAACCCCTTGGCGGGGCCTCCCATCCTATTGCCTTTGTCACTCGTTCTACTAAAGACTTGCTGCGGTTGATGCCGATAGGTGGAGACAACCATGCTTGAAACCACAGTTTTGCCTTGATATTTATAGCATGGAGAAGTGATGACGGAGATAGGGTCTTTGATGGGCCCTTGAAGCAGCCATCATTCCTATTTTTCCAAAGGAGCCAGAGGACAATGCTGAAATATGCAGGCCATGGTATATCTTCAGGACCATGGGAGTTGTCTTTGAGATTAGTTTGCAACTAGTCATCAAGGGGGGCCATGAAGAAAGTGTGAAGCTTGGAAGCTGGAACTATGCGTGACCAGAAGTACATGGCTGGCCCACAGTCTCGGAAAATGTGAAGAGCGATTTCTGGGTGACCGTAGCATTTGTAGCAGTTTGGGGAATTGGAGATGTGCCTTGTGAATCTACTGAAGTTGGTGTTGAGTTTGTTGAGGAGGACGAGCCACATGAAGCTACGAATGCGCTCGGGAACTGGCAGGGACCAGATAGTCTTCCATATTTGTTGTGGCGGTTGAGAGTTTGCTGAAGAAGTGAGTGACAAGTAGTAGGCTGATTTGGTGGAGAAGGTTCCATTTGCCGTGGGGGTCCAAAACAGGGTATCGTCCTCTGACGTTAGCTTGTCTACTGCAACGGCAGTGATCTTGGCTTGAACTTGAGGAGAAAGGAGATTGGCAAATTTGTGAAGTAACCAGCAACCATCATCATTGAGGTAATCCGCCACTCGATCATTACGAAGGTCGTCAGGCACTTGGTTGATTGCAATTTCAAGAAGGGGTACCTGCAATATCCACGGATCAGTCCAAAAATGAGTTCTCCTACCGTTATGAGTGTTCCAAGCACATCCCTTACGCAGTAGGGTAGCTGCTTTGGTAAAACTATTCCAGGTAAATGAACTTCCCTGTACTTTGTGGATGATTTCCAGATTTTCTCGAGTTCCTCCGTATTTAGTTCGCAGTACTTGAGACCATAGGGAATCCTTCTCATTGATTGTACGCCAACATCCCTTTGTGAGCATAGAGAGGTTAACATGGCGAAGAGATCTTAGCCCCACTCCGCCTTGTTCTTTAGGTTCCAACATCTTTTTCCAAGCAACCTGAAAAAGTTTTCTAGCAGGACTTACAAAATCCAACCTGCCGGATTCGAACCAGCGACCTAAGGATTAGTTGTGAGCTTTTTGCGGACTACAGTCCTCCGCTCTACCAACTGAGCTAAGGTCGTAGCCGCGTTCATGCGTTGTTTGAATTAACACATACAGTAGAATCATTAAATTTGTGTCTCATTATTCATCTTATTCTACTACTTTTGACAATTCTAAACAGGAAGAGAAATAATCTGCCACCACCAGGGATGAAAATGGGTCGGGTTGTGGCGGGTTTTGTGAAACCCAAACCCAAACCCATGGGTTTATCCGCCAAAAAAACCCGGGATAAAACCCGATGGGTTTGAAAAACTCAAACCCAACCCAACCCGCTGGGTATCCGCTAGTTCATGGGTACCCGTGGGTTTTTGTGGTAAAAATTTTACAATAACAAATGTCTTTCAAAATAAAAATTTAACATCAATTTTCTCATACAAATTATTCATACAAAAAACACCAATTTTGAACAAACAAGCAAACCGCAAACGATCAATACAAATTGTTCAAAATTAAAGATAAATATCAAGATTAATTGAAATCTTCTTCCTCGTCAAATAAGTTTCTTCACTCTCCACTCAATAATATCAACTTCATTCTATACAATTAGAAAGAACAAATTATACATGTCTCCACAAACATAAACAATATTAGTTGTTTAAAGAAAATATATTATTTAGAATATTAAATATACCGGGAAAGAAATTATATGTGTGAGCGGGTACCCATGGAGCGGGTTTACCTAAACTCAAACCCAATCCGGTGAATAGTGTAGCGGGTTTAAACCCGAACCCGGCCCAAAACCCGTCAACACGGATTTTACCCACGTTGACCGGGTTGAGTCGGGTGGGTACCCGTGGGTTCGGGTTTTGTTGCCATCCCTAGCCACCACAAGGTAACATAATGCCTATCAAATTCAAACTATACCAATTGGGAATAATTTGAAGTTTTCTCCTGCTGTGCTTCTAATTCTATTAAATTACTCCCAAACGAAGTGGATGGACCATTTGATTATTTGAAGATAAATACATGATCTCTTTCTCGACACAAAATCCCACTTATATTTGTGCCAACATCAATTAAGCTGATAGTATTTTGAGTTACTAAGGTTCTAACTGTTCTTTAACAGGTACATTAATGTTTATACGAGTAGCTAGAAGTCTGGAGGAGTACCTTTTCTTGCAGGTGTGAAGTTTCTAGGGTAATAACGGTAATGATCATTGGTAAGATGTAAGCTTTTCCTATATATATATTTGCAGTTCTGCATATGTTTATTTGACTAGATACTATCCGTTTAATCCATTAAAACACTTCATTCTTCTGTCTTCTTGACCCTGCAAGTTCTAGATGAATTCACACATGGCAAACAAGAGAAACTGAGCAAGATATGAGTTTAAAGAGGTTATGTCAAATATTTTGGTAGGCATGGCTGCGGGTTTGAAGAGAGAGCTTGTGTTGATGCTCTGCATCAATAGAGAAGTCCTGTTGCAGTTCAGCAAGGCAGGGACTAGGTAAGGTTATGAGCCATAGATGGTTTCTATCTTATCAAAGTTGGAATCACCTGATGCTTCTCCCCTCCATATTGAATAGTCAAAGCCTCAAAAACCTTATAGTCGATCAAAGGATGCCTCCATGCTCAGAGTTCATCAATCTTCATGTTTTGGTTTCACAGTATTTAGTTGTAGATGGCGTCCCCTTGACTGAGTTCATCAATGTCCATGTTATTAATATATATAAATGTGAAGTTTGGTTACTGTTATCTAATTATTTATATTTTGATATCTCAAATTTAATTAAATCACAATTTAGTCATTATAATGTACACTTTACATTTTGATACCCCAAATTTAAGTTTAATATCAAATCATTGAACAATTATGTTTGTGAAGTTTGGTTACTTCTACATAATTATTTTTATTTTGATACCCCAAATTTCATTAATTCACAATTTAGTCACTATAATGTACACTTTACATTTTGATACCCCAAATTTAAGTTTAATAAAAAAATCATTGAACAATTATGTTTTGGTATCTAAAATTTATGATATTTTTGTACCTATAATTTTATAAATTTACAAATCGGTCCAATGTTTAGATTTCACTTGAGTCCACGAATCCAATCCACCAATCCTTTTGAACCAATCCATGAATCCAATCCACCATAACATAAAAGTATAAATTTAGTTTGTACAATACAAGATGTTGTATCATTCAACTGTAGGAGAAGATTCGACTATTTTATATTTGCTCATTACGTGAATTATTAAATAAATGATAAAAGAGATACGACTCTAAAATATTAGAAGAGCGAATTTATAAACTTATTTAGTACATTTATGGGCGCTAAATAAACTTCTACCAACTACATGTAACAAAATATTCGACATTTATATAAGCAAGTGCAAATAAATTGCTTTGGTAAAAAGGGTTGATTGTTGTATTTGACGTTCAACTAAAAGAATTGGTCAAAACATTTCCATCATCTACTTCATTTTCGTTTCATTTTTCACTCGCGTTTCATAACCCTTTTTTTATTTCTTTCTTTGCATTCTTCGTCTAACCCTAATTAGTATACTATTTTTATGTATTCTAATCACAAGTATAAATATATATGGTTACTACTTATTTGATAGTCGTTATTTCCATTATGGGATTTGAGGACATAAAATTTTAAGCGAGTTCCAGTTTGTATTTCTTTTGCTTCTCTCTATCGTTTTTCTTTTTCACCTAGACTAGAATTTTCAACAATTATAATGGAATATTTGGCTAGGTATCTACACATATCAAATAAATAGTTTTCATTTTCTATAAAAAAAAGTAAATAGCTATCATCTTAAATACATCGCCATATAAGGAATTAAACCTCAACTATGCAATTTATAATTTTATACCTAAACTTAATAGATCTTTAGATTTATAACCTAAATTCATTTTTTTGGAATATAAGTCCTCAAAATGTTGATGGAACATTACATTTTAGTAACTATTTTTTTTTGTATTACATTTTGGCACCTAAACTTTTAAAGTTCTACAAATAGGTTTAATTTTTGTATGTGTAATTGAAACACTCTCGAATAAATGGGTATCTATACCCAACTCATACACATTTAGATTATGGATGTAAATATTCAAATCCTACTCAACCCATCTATAAACTTCCAAACCCATATATATGTCACCCATACCCTACCTATAATCAATGGGTCCACTCGGGTTTAGGTAAATATCATTTACTAGCCAAAATTTTCAAAATAATTTAAATTGGATGTTGACCGCCATATATCTCTTCTCGATCAATATCATATGGTCAAGTCAATATTACTAACAAAACTGCTAATAAAAAATTAATTTTAGACTAATAATATTAACAAAACACCATAACGGGCCACATAACACATAGGCCATCTCCACTCCGCGACAAGGCGCGCAATCACCACCTAGTTTAATTTGTTTTGTTGAGTTCACAACATATTGCCTTATACAGCCAGTTACAATTATTAACAGTAAGTTAATTTTACAATTACACAAACTGCCGAGTTAATAATTTCCATTATCCTAAATTATTTTAGCCCGACATATTAAATACAATGGACAATAGAGCTAGACCATTCAACCATCTACAAAAATACATAAAGGCAAAATATGAGTTGTAATTCTCCCATTTCAAATTTCGTGATCTGAGAGTGATTCTAGGAAGGTCACTTTTGTCATTGCAGTCAGTTCATGTTTATATATTAAAAATGTTATAATTGGAGTTCGAACCTTAGTCACTTAAATGACAAAACAACATTATAACCAACTAGGCTACATTTTATTTATTGTTCTTTCTTTGATTAAACTCTAGGAATATGTTTAGTGATGATGCTTCTATATTTATATTTTATATTAAGTTATTTATATTTCTACATAATACATAAAGGCAAAACATGTGTTGAATTTTCATGAATTTGAATTTCCGGGCATGTGAGGGTTTCACGAAAGGGTAATTTGGACCATTTACCTGTCATTTTAGGTCATTCGTTTTTTGCTATCAATCCGCAACGTGCCCTTTCAAATCATGCGCTATAACCTGTGGCGTGATCAACAAATATGATAAATATTGGAAAACATTTTCATTGATATGTTGGACTATCGCTATAAAATCATGTGTCGTGCCCTTTCAAATCATGCGCTGTAACCTGTATATCGCTATCAATTCCATATCTTTGCTATTTACACGCATTATAAGTAGTAACAACATATAAAAGATGCATAATAATCTTAACTATTTACACACATTATAAGTGGTTACAACACATACAACATACATAATAATCAAACTCCCCAGCCAACAGGTCGGGCATGGTACTAGGGATTCTCAGATTGGTGAGGATGAAGAGATAGGCTTAGAAGGAATCGTTGGAGAACCCGGGGAAGAAGTCGATCGATTGTTGGTGAAGGACAGATACAGGCTTCGGCTTTGGTTTCACTTCCCTGTCATTCAATCTGGTGGCCCAGTATTCGCTCATTCTTTTGTGGTTTGGAAATCAATCAAACTGTTGGATTGAAAGTCAATTATTTATTTCCTATTACTTTTTTTACGTTCATCTCATATAACATTTTCAACACATTTTTTTTACATTCATCTCATATAATATTATTATTATTATTTTTTGTAAAATTACAAATCAATTCTTTTAATTCATCTTCATAATAAACATTAAATTGCTCTATCGGCGTGGATAGTTTAATTTTAGCTTCTCACATAAACACTTCCTTACAACAATTTTTAGATAAAACTTTCATATATATTAATAACACATTTTTTGGGCTAAAATTTTGTACAAACACGATTTTATTACAAAAGTTATCAAAATAATGAACTATTATCAATTGGGTTTATATTTCAATTTTTATCAAATAATATGATTGTGTGTAGATTACCCGCCCAACGGGACAGGCCCTGTACTAGTTAAAGAAATAGAAAATCATGCTTTTTACATTTTTGTTTCTTTACCATTTACAGTTACGAAGTCACAACACTTTGTTACTTGATTTGCAGAAGCTTATTCTCATTTTCTTTATTGAAGTATGGGAGTCTGCTAAATTTCATACGTCATATATAGATAATTAAAAAGACAAACAAAATAAAAGACACCCAAAAAATACTGAGGACACAAAATTTAAAAAGAAAATGCAAACACTAACAAGTTGAAAGTCAAATAATCATCCGTCACGAAGTGCGGGCTAAAAATCTAGTATATTTTAACTTTCAAACTAGTAAAATTATAATTATGAACACTGTCAAAGATAAACATGTGAGATTTATATCTATCAAGATTCAAGATAAACATTTTGTTCCTATTCTTAATTATTTTCAACAATGTCATGCACCACTCCCTCTATAAGTTTTGTGTTTCCATTTTCAAGAAATGTGAAAATCATAACATTTTTTTTTCATTTGAAAGAGAATGAGTACATAAAAATTTATAAGAAGTCCTTAAAATTCAAATGCTCGATTTATGAATGTACGTGAATGTGTGAAAAGTGTAGGTAAAGCTATTCTCAAAATCCTGTATATCCAAAAATAATTCCTGTTTTGAAAATTACTTCCTAGTAAAAGTTGTAGTCCTTAGAAAATTATGCGAAATGAAAAAAAAAATTCATGACGTTCGGAATGTGAAGCATAAAATTATGGTCGTTCAAAGTTTAGCGAAATCGAAAAAACTCGTTCGGGGTAGCAAACGACATTTTTTCGGGACGAAGGCGGGACCAAACCGCTTGTGGCTTGCAAGATCTTGACCGCTCCCTCCCAATGCGGTTTGCATGGGAACAGTTGCTTCCCGGCGCGTTTTATCAGACCGCTCCCTCCCAATTCGGTTTTCATCAAAAACCGCACCCTCCCAAAGTGGTTTTCGGAAAAGGTGGTGTTTTTGGAATTTTTCGAGAATAGGTGGTATTTTTAGAATTTTTTTTCTTTTTAGTGTTATTTCTGGGAAAAATCCCTCACATTTTACCAATTATGGATTTCAAAAAGAAATGAGAGCAGAAAATGAAAAAAACAAGGTCAAAGTCAAAACCACTTGCCTCAACTAGTTGAACAACCACCACACCAACATCCAGGTTTCCCATAAAAAAAAACCACACCAACAGCTAAAAAAATATCTTTTTCCTCATTACTAGAAAAGACTAAAGATGTAACACCCTATCCCGGTCGAGCACTACTTTTACTCAAATGTCCTTGCTAAACCGTTAACATAAATAAGAATCGAAAGAACTTGGAAAAAAAACGGTGAACTTTTCTAGATATCTTTTATAAATACTTAGCATTAAATAATTCAAAGAGAAGCGGAAACGTAACATATTAAACAACACTTAGAACATGAACAAACTTGAAATACTTGTCTTAATAAATATCTTTCGTAAAATTTCATCAAGTCTCTCGTCCTACTAAAGTACTAAAGTTAACGTTTTCCTGTTAGAGTCCTCTGGAGCAATGGAATCTTGTCACAAATTGCTGAACTTCTAAGCATAATCTGGAGCTTTTACATTCCTAAATACAGGCGATGGGGTCAGTCCTAATCCTATTTTCGTTAGCATACACAAACAGACAGTCATGCACATGCAATGCTTTAGGTATATTGTTGTGTACATTATTAGGAATCCTTGAACTTATGATTCTTGTTTACTTTATAAGTGTCTTACATATTTTATCTTAAAATGGGGCCCCGTCCTCCAGTTAGCTAGCGCAACCGTCCGGTAAAACTTGTCATAACATATCATAACATAACTACCCTCACAATGGGGAGCATGAACTTGTAAATTGTGCCTATTTGAGGCAAAACACCCACACAATGGGGATACTGCGCCTATCTAAGGCGAAAACACCCACACAATGGAGATCCTGTATCGCGTGCATAGCTAGCTAAGCGAGGATTAAACGTGTTCTTACTTATTCGTACTAATTAACTTGGTTCTTACACTTGCTTATATTAATCTCTCACTCTTGGGGAGCTGAAATTAACTCATACTGGCTTGCATACTTGAAAAGTTTGGTGATCTCCCACACAATGGGAAGAGCCAACTTATTATCTTGCATGCGCCACATCTTCTTTCTTCCCCCTATTCTCTCTCCCAAACTATAGTATGATAAAGCTTACTACTTTTGGCGTGGTACACTGGTGCTAGGCGGCGGTCAATAAACTTGGAACAGATAAACACATCCATCCTCTCCGTCGCGGATTGGTGTTCCATCAAGGTTCAGATAAACACCAACGACTATGGTGGAGCTTCTTCCAGGTTCTTCTCTCTTTCTATAGTTCCCGTCTTTCTTTCAATTTCTGAAGTTTGATCGCCGTCGGAGATGAATTTATCGAGTTACAATTAAATTCCATCAATCCTGTAATATTTCTGGACAGAGTGGTTTGGGCAATCAGGTGATGATCGCCTACCTAATATATTTTTGTCTTTTAGTCAGAGCTACATGTCCTGTTATCTATTAAAATTTATTTAGATACAATGCTTGTCGTTGCTTTGAGCGTTTCCAATTCAAATTGAATTGGCCGAGGATCCCAGTTTTCGATCATCGATGCTCTACTTTCCATCTCCGATCAAGGTTCCGATGGAGACGCCTCTCTGACCGACATTTATGATGGGTTCCATGGTTACGGTAATTTTGAAATAATTTAACCTTTTGTCTGATTATTGGCATGACATTCAATTGCATTTCCGTTCCTCCACTATGAGTCAAATCTGAGGTGTTATTCCTCAATTACTCTCTCTAATCGATAGACACTGAAACCACTTACATGGCTCATTTTCCGTTTCATCTTTTGTTGCCCTTTTTAATTCGCTAATTGTGATTAGAATTTTAAGTAACCTCATTTTAATGACTTTTGTTTCCCTATTTTATGGGCTTATGGGTTCCTCATCTATCTTCTTCAATTCCGTTGATTTAGCTTATGACTTTGCTTTCATTGTCTACTTCCCATTGATTCCAATTATTCTAAAATTGCTCCTTTATTGCCTTGGTAGGTGGTAATTATGCTTAATGCATATTTTCCTATCTAGTTTTGCATAAATTTTTACCGAATTAGGAAAGTAATGGGGGACCCTTTCTAAATTATTTTCTTTGGTTCTCTTATTATTATTGTTAATAATGTTTGGCACTAGGTAGAAAGCATTGCACTGTCTCAGCTAGAGTTAGCCTTTTGACTTTATTGGGGGGTTTCACTACGATGTCTATAAGGGTTCCTGGGTAGTTTTATTTGTATAATTATTTTCTTCTCTTGATATCACTTGGAAATAAAAAAGGTAGAAAGCATTGCACATAATATCACATTTCAATTTGGTAAACCAATGACATTCGCGGCATAATAGCGAAGATGGTCTGTGTAAGTTCGTTCTGTACAGTATACACAGTTGCAGCTGCTCTAGTATCGGTTCAATGCTGATTTCCAGATTTTGCATTCACAAGCAATGACTACATGACCTTTCTTACGAGGAAAGAATGCAACTAAGAATTCCAATCATCATACAGTTACGATGCCAAAAGATCACCGTAGATCGATGACATCAAACTTAAGGGTAGGGTTCATATAAACATCTGTACATGCTTTGTAGATTGGTCCGCCGTCGGAAGGAGGATCGTGCGCATGAAATCCCCTTTGCTGACACTGCCTTATCACTGACATGCCTCCTGGTGTTGTCAGCCGAAAGATCCCATGTTTCCTGAAGAAAGAAACGACAAGACTAACAGTTAGTTTGGCATTCGATTGCAGAAAGCAACAGGGGGTGCCTCCACCTGAATTGAGGATATACTTGCCTAGAAGAATCTCGTGGTGCCATGACAATAGCTACAGATTCTGGCAACATGATCTGGCAACATGTACAAATATGAGTTAGAAAATCAGGCAATCTTCGTAATAAGGATTCTTATTTTCAGGCGTCAGAACTCAGAAGTATAAGGGGGGAACTTACCTGATATGAGTAATGAGTGTGAACATCAATGGATGACATGAAACAAGATTGTGTAGGATGTGTCTGGCATTCGAACATGAAAGAAGAACCAGTCAACATATGTGTTATGCAAGTACTAGACTAGGTACAATAATACACCTCGACAAGGACAAAATGGAGAACTCATTCGCATATGTAGCTTTGTTATAGTCTATAAGTTCTAGGATTAGTAGTAGCATGTTAGTCATTATTATAGTCACATTGGATGAACTTATTCACATATGTCTCTAACTAAAGGAATGAACCAAACACTGAGCATCAAGCAGGCAAACATAGCATAGAATGAGGTATTTGAACTGGCAAATAATTTGACAAATTAGAAATTAGAAATTAGAAATTACACTTTCTAGCAACCTGAAGACAAAAAACAGATTATTCAGACAAGCCACTCACATGAATCCACCCAAGGGGAAAAAGGGACCTCTTATCCTGCACTTCAAAAATTTCCTCTTCATTTGTAGCCTGACACTGGTAAAAGACACATGTATAAGGTATAAAAAAACAAGATAACCGAAATCAAACTCACCACCATGCAGAAAAGAATTTCCTTACAGAGTTTGTTGTTGATTCCTGCTTCGGAATAATGAGGGCGGTAATATAAAATTTCCTGTTTTTCTGGATAACAATTAACGAGGCCGTTAGAATTAAGATCTCAGAGGCAAAGATCAGAAACAACAATCTTGTTTTGAACAATACTTACAAGAGAGCCAGCAAGGATACCACAAGTTTCCAAATCCTTATCTGTATTAATCTTAGCCAACTTCATGAAACTTTCCATCATGTTGGTTGACTGCAAATGAAATAATTGCAGTTTGGGTTAGAACAAAACAATATCTTCGTTAACAAAAGCCCTGAAGTTTCAATAACATTCACAAATTCTACATGCTAACATAAATCATACCATGATGTGCTGAAACTTACAGAAAACCAAACTAAATTTCAAGATAAGTGGGAAAACATTCACAACATTAAGAATTGACTGGATAACAGAAGAACTAGCATTCTGCATCAGATGAAAGTCAAACATCGGAAATCTCAACGCTCAAATCCAAAAGTTCACAAAGAAGAATGATAAAAGACTCTTGCAAAGCTTACAATGTGCAGTTGAAGAGGAGACTCTGAACGAAGATCAGGTGCGGAAATGTCCATTTTACAATCTGGCTCCATAACTTGTGGAGACGTTACTGGAGTCAAATCTTGTACTTCTGCCAGTACAGATGGGGGAGAAGGTTGTCTAACAATATCTGTATGGGTGGGGATGTCTTGGGTATCGAATGAAATCATTGCAACAGGTTCCACTGTTTTACGGTTCCGACTTTCGTCACTCTGAATAACAGTCAATTCTGCACTTGAATTTAGAGGCTCTGAAGTCCTAGAATCTGATTTATGTGGTAATCCATTTCCTATAGATGGTTCCAAGCTGCCAAGTTGTGAAATGCTAGACTCCTTCTCCACAATAAGTGAACTTGCCACAGGATGCTGCAAGCTGTTCATACACAAATCTTGAAAAATGAGTCCAAGACGAGAGATTTTATGAGGGAAACAAGTACAAATCTGCAAAGACTGTGGAATCAGTCATTCCTATGAGTTAGGTTTACAAAAATGAACTTTTCCATCAATAAAGAAAAGCCATTAAATAATTCAGCAATTTCTCTCATTATTTATACCAATTTCTAAAATGAGTCTTACCGTGGAATTTCAACTGGCGTTAGGTCTATGTTGATTGGATACTGGACCTAAACTGACAGAATAAATAAGTTCCCACATTGTAGGCATAAATAAATTAATGGAATGAAAGAAAAAGGTTGGTGATATCATACTCTTTTATCACTTGAAGATGGCTTCCAGTTTCCATATAATCCGTTTGGACCGAATATAGAATGTCTTGAAAGAGTCTCCTCCTTTGGGCGTGGGAAGCTTAAGGATCTACAAGAAGATGTCCAACACATAAGCTTTCCAATGAAACTGAGATCAAGGCAATAACTAACACGTCGATTTCAGTGAAGTCCTAGCTCATATACTGAAGAGGCAACCATCTACCACAAATTACCCCAAATTTCAGTTATGTTCTCAAAGTTTCATGACAACCTAAGATAAATAACAAACACCATTCCTATATCAATCCACGTGAGCTAGCAGCCCCAAGCAGCTCATTGTTAGAATTCTGTATAGAGAACAGCATGCAAAATACACCTCTGTATGAGATATCAAATGCTTACAAGATACTTGACTAGTACATAACAAGCTGAACTGAGCGTTAGCTAAGTTTTACACATGGAAGAAAACAAATAGTTTGGCAAAACTTCACTAGTGAAAACTAGAAAACACCATTTAAGAAAAATAGAAGATAAGAATATATCAGACCACTCACATTCTACTGAATTGTTCTTCTACTGGCCTGGAAAGGGAAAGTTGCTGCGTTCTAGGACCTGCAAAACTAGATGCCTGAGCTATTGGTCTCACCGCCTGCCATATTCGAAACACAGAGAATAAAGACTCCTCAATGAAGCAAAAGCCAAACAGAAGTTTCACACTAACTGAATAAAAAAATGGTTATAAAAATAGCATGAACAAATAAAATCAAGAAACGAATTACCTTTGTCAAATCATAGCTAGGCATAGTTCCATTTTTAACAGGAGGCCACTGTGATGCATCACTTTGATGGTTATTGGACCAGCCATTTACTTGATATGTGTGGTGATGGTTCAATTCGTTGATCCTCTGTTGCACTGCTGGCTTCAATTTTTCAAGCTCTTCCACGGAAGCCAATAATTTCTGCAATAGTAACATGCAGACCAGAAGTTTTGAAGCTTGCAAACCACCATTCATGAAGATACATTTATGTGTCTGTGTGCAAGGTATTACCTTTTTCAAGTACACCTTTTTATTCTGAGGTGATGAACCATACTCTCGATGACGTGGTATCGTTTCTGAAACCAAGCTGATGAAGAAGAACTTATATGTTACCAATTACATTACACGGAGAAATCCAAACAAAAGGAATTCCTAAAACAAAGATTTTTCTATAAGCACACGCTAGACCAAGCCATTAACACTAAACCAAACTAGCACATAAATACTGAACAGTGGGATAGAAAAATGAAGAAAAGCAGGAAACATGTTCCAATTCCACAGAATCTGCTTGCCCTATTAATGAGCGCACCCATATTGCAGAATAATACGAGATGGAGGTGATCAACATCAGAAGCGTTGTTCTTACCTTGAGAACCTCAAAAGCATGATGTACAGATCTATTACATTCTTCTCGAGTCGAAATATGTCAGCCTAAAATGTCATTGACGAATCATATATCAAATCAGCATAAGGAAGTTTCCAATGAGGCGGGAATGAAAATCACAGAGAAATTCATTATCAAAAGAAAATAACAGAGAAATTAGTTGAAGAGACGACACAAGAAAACGATAAACAGTCAGATCCATGCCAAACACAAAATCTTCCAGCAATCCCATGGTTTAGAAGTGACTTTTGAGCATAACATCATTAAATCACTGGAAGTCTGACATCAGAACCTTCTACGAAAAAGTAGGAAATCAGGACGAGAAGAAAAGATCTGGCAGAAGAAAACCACGCACAAAACATAAGTCTGTGTACTGACCTTTTAAATTCTCTCGAAGAAGAAAAAGTAATCAAGGTGTCTTTAGAGCTTAAAAAATATGATAGGTAGGAGCACAAAAGAAGTAAATGTCCAGGTTCCCAAAGATTCTCGAAGACATCATAGCATGTCATCTGGTTATAACTTAATAAACCCATGCAATTTCACAAAGAGCATCCCGAAGGCCTAATTTTTCCATAAACAAGTCGATGCAGATACAAATTTCAAAGAGTTTGAGAGTAAAAACTACTGACTACCATAGCGAGATCGCATTTTGAGTAACTGACAGTAACTCTTCATTGCTTCACTTAAGGATGACCAAAGTGATGATCCTAGGTGGTATGCATTAATGTTATATTATAAACAACAAAGGATGAAATGACCACTGACGAGGTCATTACATTTGTTTCCCCTAATAGATTCAGAAAGAAGCCTTCTGTTAATTCAATGTCTCACGTGCATTAATTCAAGAGCCATCAGCACCCACCTAGAGACAAAAGATTAAGTTGCTAGACTATGCAAACGCTTGTGAGGCTGGACCAGAATCACTGACATTGAAGATGAGCTAACGATTCCTTGCAAAATTGTTACAAGGAAACCACATGATCCATCTTCTCAACACTTCATCTAGTTACTGAAATGCCTCCCTTAACTCAGAGACTACTGCTAGTTCTGCTGAAATTTCACACCACAAAGAGCTGAACTGAAACAAGCAAATTCATCCAGATCACATAATCCTTGCTAGCCGAGGATATCCTCTACACACTAAATTCAGTTTTCTACCAGACCCACCACATGAGATTACCGCCTGCAGCTAAGTGATCAAACACAGTAATCGATTCTGTTCTACACCATTTCCGCTTATCGGAAAAACCCGAATTACAACGAGAAAACACGAACCCCACACCAGAGACGACCCGGTCAGAAGTAGGGAAAAATGAACCTGGCGAAGAATATTGTCGGCGATTCGGTAATAGAATCTGAGGGAAATCCGATTGTCGACATCCAGTCTTCGAGCACTAGCAGCAATATTGATTCTATCTGAAGAAGAAGCAGGCCTCATTTCTAACTCGCGCGGCTGGAGGTTTTTTCCGGGAACCCAAACCTTGAAACCCGGCTCTATCGCGATCTTCGATCCGCGGCTGTGGCCCAGTGCCGCGGCTGGGATGCAGGTCGCCGATGGCTGCTGCTCCTGGTCGACGTGACGGGGTGGGAAGAGAGCAACGAGAAACGACGAAGGGGTAGTAATTTCGGGTCCCTCTAAGGGCAACTGTGTCAGTTTCGTTTTTATTTTAGGGTTAATACCCTAGTTTGGCCCCAAGTTTAGCGTGAGTTACCGTTCTGGCCCCATTTTTCAAATAAGACATTTGTGGTCTACTTTTGAAATTATTGGACAAATTTGGTCCGACGTTTGGATAAACCGTTAAAATTGATGGTCAAACATTTATTCACTCAATATTTAGGGGTCGTTTGGAAGTTGTGTTTGTTAAATTGTTGTATTGTTATGAATCACTGTGATATAAATGCATGCATTGATACAATAGATGCATTTTGAAATTACATTGTTTGGTTGTTGATATTATAATTTATGAATTGATTGTTATAAAGTTACTTTATAAGAAAATATCATATTTGTCCTCCACTTTTTAATATAAAACAAAAAGAACTATGTACATAATTGGAAAAAGTAAAGGTGCGCAATTATTAAACCAACAATCACAACAATCTCAACTTTTAGTTGAGATTGTACAATCCCTCATTTTTGTTGAGATTGTACAATCCCTCATTTTTTGTTGATTGTTGGTGGGACCCACACAAAACAATACATGCATTCTTTTGCAACTTGACACTTCCAAACGTTGTATTGTGGACAATGCATGTATTTAACAAATACAACACTAACAATCGCAACTTCCAAACGATCCCTTAATGTTGAAGTGGCAACGACGTGGAGTACACATCATTTTCACATAATTTATTTATATTAAAACTTCTAAATAAAACATGAAAATAAAAAATAAAACGATAAATGCAGAGAGATGAAATCCGTAATTCACCTCCATCCCTTCAATCTTGCCATCTCACTTTGCTCCATCCCTAACCAGAGACTCCTTAATTCACTCCTCCCCAGTGGCGGATACATGCATGGTTAGGGGTGTTCCGGGACACCCATAAAATTTGGAAACACGATTATTCAACCTACGATAGTAATTTGCGTATAAGAAAAAAAATATTTAAGTGGTAGTGGGACACCTTTAAAATTTGGAAAAATGATTATCTAATCTCCCGTAGTAGTTTGAGTATTGGTATAAATAATATTCAAGTAGTAGTTTATGTGATTTAAATTTGGGACACTGCCACTATTAGTTAATATATTTTCAATTACGCTACAACTCATTTGTTATTGTGTTTTAGATCCAAATATAATAGTAAAATATTATTCTTATCTCAAATTATTTTCAAAACCTAACGATTAAACTCAATTACGGGATATCCTAGTCTAGTAAGATATGTCGAGAGATATTTGTTGAGCAGTATAAACACCGAATGCATTTTATCATTTGATGAAACACGTCTGAACTTTTAATGAAACTTTATTAGTTAGATATTTTCATATTTAATAACTATTTAATTTAATTCTAATATTTAATATAATTTTTTATAGAGGACACCCCTACGTAGAATTCCTGGATCCGCCACTGCTCCTCCCCCTGCTTCCTTTTAATCCACTTCTTCCAATTAACTTCCCTTCTCCTCCTACCCATTTGAATCACCATTCTCCCATCAAGTGTCATATATGTAACTTCACTCTCCTCCCGCCGCTCCCCAATTAATCCCTAATCCACCTTCACTGTTGCGCTCCCCTATCTCCGTCCTCAGCCGACAGCAAGCACAAACAGGGAGCAATCTTCCTCCCCCGAATCTCCTCCAGCTGAACGGATGAAGTTTTGCTCTCTTGAATGAATCGCCCCCGAAAATCCCTAGATATATATATACTTTTTTTTTTTGCTCCTGATGAAACGTCTCCAGTTGGCCAGGAGAGGGCTTCGAGTCCCATTTTTCTTGAATCGGACTCGCCGACTAGCTGGCAAAAATCTGAAGCAGAGAGCGGGGAGTCTGGTGGGTTTTGTGGCGTCGTAGGGGATTCAAACGGGAAGAGTTCGCCGGCTGGGATGGGTCGCCCGCCATTCAAGATCCCGAGGATTTTCTCATGGAAATATAGCAAGATCCGATGCCAGGGGAAGAAGATCCAGGTCTTGTGGAGTGGACACGAACAGGGAGAGTTGCTACTGGAAAAACGAGCCAGTGCAACTGGGAGTGGAGAAGGCGACCTTCACTCTTCAAATTTTTGTTTTTATTTTGTATTTCATTTTAATTTTAATTTTTGTGAAAATGACGTGACAGCCATAGTCATTAACGGTGAGAATCTTTGACTGTCAGTTTTAAAGATCAACACAAATGTCGAGCCAAATTTGTCCAATAATTTCAAAAGTAGGCCATAAATGTTTTAATTGAAAAATGAGACCAAAACTGTCACTTATGCTAAACTTCGGGCAAAATTAGGGTATTAACCCTTTATTTTATGGCTCTTTAGTGCTTTTTTTCATGGTCCATGAAACCGTACCGTATCGGTGGTTCAACAACAAAATTCCAGTATCGGAGGCTAAACCGGTAGGCGGTATTTAACGGTATGAACGGTTGAATTACAGTTAAACCACTATTTTGTCATAAAATACCCTACCGCTGACTTTTCCGGTACTGTTTCATGAACCATGCCTTTTTTAATTCTTTTGTAACATCCCGAAATTTGGGTTTAGGTTTGACCCCATTAAATGAATCCATAATTTGATGGTTGCATACAAAAAAATCAAATCAACCAAACCAAGTTCAAGGATCAAGGTATAACAATCAATTGGGCCAAGTTGTAACTCATGAAAAGTGAAGGAATGGGCTAGTGAAAATCAAATCAACCAAACCAAGTTCAAGGATCAAGGTATAACCAATCAATTGGGCCAAGCTGTAACTCGTGAAAAGTGAAGGAATGGGCTAGTGAAGTAGAACTCACAGGTTAGTACGGATTGGAAGACATATTATATATATATATATATATATATATATATATATTATATATATATATATGGATACGACTCGTATGGTCCAGGCGCATAGCATGCTCCAGGTTCTCCGTACCGTTGATCTAATCTAACGACTGGTATTAATAGTATTAAATTTATTTATTTAATACGAATTATGATTACAAACTTCACCCTATAAATAATTATACATGCTATGAAGCGCCAACAATGTATATCATGCATTATGTTTTTATGTTCACTCGTATGATACCTTATTTCGTACACCTCTATTATTCAAGAGCCCAGATTTATATAATTGATCAAACTTGTCAACGTGAAAGCAGTGAATCGTTTGAGACTTCGATTCTGAAAGATTCAGATAAACCCGCGACCATCTTCCGGCTCAATGTTCCGGCATCGAGTTTTGAATTATGAGGGTTGGATCACGCGGAGGAGTTGGGGCGGCTGACCGTTATCAATGTCTGGGCCGGAGAGGGCTACTGGTAAATTTTGATGCAGCGACTGCGGCAACTGAGCTCCTCTGAGAGGCAGTTCAGTTGGTGAGGATTTACGAGCCTAGGGTGGATTTCATCGGGGGCTACGGTGGGGTTAAGAAGCTTGCCGGGAGGTGGAATTCGCTGCTGTTGCAGCGCTCGAGCTACGGCAGATAGGAAATCCTAAACGTCAGGATTACGAGGCTAGGATGGAATTCGATCCGGGGCGGCGACGGGGTTCAATGTGTTTGAATGGAGAGGGAAGATGATTGTTCCGCCAATTATTTAGACGCCATGAAACTTTGTCCCCCCCTGCTAATTTCATGCAGTGGATTATTGATGAATTCGATTGGCGGTGGAGCCAGTGCAGAGTCCATAGCCCCCATGGGAATTTCATGGCCATGAATTGTTGAAAATGAATTCAATCGGTGACGAAGACAGTGCAGATGCATTGGCCCCTTTGAGAATTTCATGGGCGGTCAAGTGTTGAGAAGATGAATTTGATCGGCGACGGAGGCGGTGCAGAGCCTGTGGCCCCTAGGATATTTGGAAAAATGGATAAGAAAACGTATTTTTTACAAATGATCAAACATGAAATTGGTCTACCGTGGTGGTGTAATCTCCAACTTATCATTGGTGTATACCCTTTTGATGGATGGTTTCGCATTCTTTCGAAGTTGCAGGAGCTCTTGGTTTGAGTAGCCTCACTTGTGTCTTAGTCAATTTGGAGAAGGATCTTTCTTTGATGATTTTAGTTGAGGTAGAGATGAAACAAAGTTGTAGAAATCATTATCAACAATATAAAGTTTGGGCGATTAAAAGAAATAAAGTACTTTAGTTTAAAACGTAAAAAAGTGTCGGGGGACTATAATGCATGTATATAATTTTAATGGGTGAAGTTTGTAATTATGATTGTTAATTAATAATTAATTTTTTATTTTAATTAATAATGTACGTTAGATTAGATCAACGGTGTAGAAAATCTGGAGCATAGTATGTGTCAGGAGCATACGAGTGTGACCCATATATATATATATATATATATATATGACAAAGACTAGCGTACACCTGGCGTACGTTATAGGCCTGTGTTCACACTTAAAAATTTATTTTTAATTAAATTAACTATTAATGATAATTAAATTTACAATTATAGCCAATAATTATTGGTTGTGTACGTTTCAGTACCCAAACAATTTTTACCACTAGTTATGCTTTAATCAATCATTTAAGTAATCATTATACAAATTACCGTACTCTTTTTCTTCAAATTGTACCTTTGACTTTGAGACATCCAGTTTTAAGCATGGTAAAGGAAACCGGATCGTACCGGTCGTTGAATCGGTAAAACCGGAAACCGGAGCCCTTCCGATACGGTATCGTATTTTATTGCAGAATATCATGTCGGCCGGTTTACACGGTTTAATCCAAAATACCGGCCGGTTTTGGTCTAACCGGGGGCAGGGTAATGGAAAGAAAACGTCGTCGTATTAGCAAAAAAAAAAAAAAGGGAGAGCATGAAACTCCGACCGATCTAAAAGAATCTGAAGCGGAGAAGGCCAACACCAAATCAAATATCAGAGAGCTCTAACACCCAACCAAAGAAAGAAAAGGGCAAAGAAGACCCAGAAAATATTCTCGCGCAGGAGCACGAGAGAAGCCGATACAGAGATGCTGGAATCCTGTCTCTTCTCCTTGTTCGTCGTCTAACCTTCTTCTCTCTTCCTTCCTGGAAGTCGGAGGGGAGAAAACGGCACGCCCAAAAAACATCCCTCGCCCACCAAAATGGAATCGAAAATTGCAAGGACCGCCCTGCCTCTGGCGACCGACGAGAAGGACGAGCTCGAGAACGCCATCGAGTCTCCCTCTCCTCTTCGAGCGCGGACCGCCCTTCGTCTTCTCCAAGACTCCAACTTATCCCTGCCTCTGGCGACCGGCGAAAAGGAAGAGCTCAAGAACGTTGATGATGGCGGTCCCATCTCAAATCAATTGCAGTCCGTTCTCCGCTGCCCGCCATTATTCCCTCCGATCTCCTTAACGTTGCCAAGATCTCTGCCCTCCCTCTCTGCCTTCCTAGTTCTTTGTTCGTAAATCGTAATGGAGGTTTTGTTTGAAGAGAGAAGCAGATTGAAATTCGTAAAATGGAGAGAGAGTGGAGAGAAAGTACTACTGGAAATTGGAAATTGGAATAGAGTAGACGAAGGGTTTTCCTTTTCTAGTTGGAAAATTATTGCATGATGCCTGAAATTATATTATATGTTTAGTCCCTGCAATATGAAGTTATTTCATTATATACCTATAACTTTTATGTTGATACTTTATTATTTTATATCCGGTATATTCGATATTATTCTGATTTTACTCCGGAACGGTACTCTGATTTTGCCGATACGGTTTTTTGACAAAAAATATATTTTATTATTACAAAAACGGTATTTACCGGTACAAAACGGTTGAACCACAGTCGTACCACAAAATACCATACCAGAAAGGAATCCGGTATGATGTCCGGTACGGTTTCCTTTACCATGGTTTTAAGTCCATAACGAAAAGTTAAATTGCTATTTCTAGCATTCCATCCAATTGTTTCCTTCTGTCCAACACAACGACCCAACTCCCTCCCTTGCAATCCAGTAGGCCCAATTCTAGAAGCCTGGTGTTCATCAATGGGATAACCATGCCAATCAATTTGAAGGAACAGATATTGGAACTCAGAATCAGCCTTCTCCTTTTTGTATCCACTGGGTGATAATATAAATTTGGATGAACAAATATGTGTCCATGTCGTATGCGAATAGATGCCATTTATGGATCAGCTTGTTCGCCCCTTCCTCCAGCGTCGTTGAATTAGCAAAGAGCGTTAAGTTATTGGGAACTATGACTAATTTCAGCCCCCACAACAACACAAACACACAATTCCAAAGCTTAATCGGTCTGTCACCTCTCTAATCGACTAGAAAACATCTTCCCCTATGGCCTTTCTCTTCAGAATCCTGTTGAGAGCATCCATCAATAGGCATCGATCACATTATCGGCGGTAAAGCCGTACTTTGTAACCAGAGTCCCGCACCCGGCGAAGTGGTCGCTGTCTCCCACAGTTGGGCAGTGCCCCGCCCGGAACACAAGGTGGGTGCTCTATTTCTCAATCGCACATTAAGACTTGCAATTCGTTGAGATTGAATAGATAGAAGACGGTGTAAGGTTTTTCAAAGAAGTACGAAATGTTGGCGTCATCGTGTCCACAACTCTGATATGAAGCCTTTGTTCCTTGTTGTCGAGTAGGGTGTATTAGATTTGGACCATTTGGGTCTCGATGGAAGGAGTCAAAGTGATGATTGGGTTGGAATTGGAGTTTCGACAGCGAAGAAACTAGGTCATGAAGGGGGGGGGGGGGCAATGGCGCTCTGAAACAAAGACTAAAAAGTTATGACCCAAGGAAACGAATGTCTTTCGTAATTCAATTGGATGTTTACATGATTGAATTAAGCATAACGATGGGAAATTTATTCGGGACTAAATCGTATAAGAAATTAAATTAATAGTTGTAGTAGTAATTATAATTTGTATCAATTATTTATTTAATTATAATAAATTAAAAATATTAATAGGTGTGAACACAGGCATACAACGTACGCCTGGTGTACGCTAGCCTGAACCATATATATATGGTGACTACTTCGGTGCACTCACAAAAATGAGTGTGTTCAATGCACCCAACTCAAAAACTAATCTTAAGGTGTCGGATTTTGAATTTTAATTTGTAGAATTAGTGTAATAGATGATATAGCATATGATAACAACTAATTAACGGATTACCATAAGCCCTAGACATCCAATTTTGAATTCTATTACTAAAACCCAAATTATAAACCCTAACCCTAACCCTAAATCTCTAAACTCTAAATCCTTCAAATTAAAGTAAATCTTGAATGATTTTTGTGCAAATTCATGTGCTTTATTGTTCATCACATCATAAGTGATGATTGAGATCATTTTGACATGAATCGCATGTTTAAAATGACGGTTATGAAGTGAGTGCACTGAATGCACCCAAAAAAGTGAGTGCGCTGAAGACGCCACCATATATATATATGTGTGTGTGTGTGTGTGGACGTATTCGGTGCACCCACTTTTTCGGGTGCACTTAGTGC
This sequence comes from Linum tenue, assembly GCA_946122785.1. Classification (NCBI taxonomy): domain Eukaryota; kingdom Viridiplantae; phylum Streptophyta; class Magnoliopsida; order Malpighiales; family Linaceae; genus Linum; species Linum tenue. Next base: position 19,588,149 of record CAMGYJ010000004.1, on the reverse strand, counting down.
ACCCGCCTCATAATTGTCATTCTGAGCATGCGATTCATGTCAAAACGGTATCAATTGTTGCTTATGATATTATGAACAAGAAGCACATGAATTTGAAAAAAATTCATTCAAAATTTACTTTAATTCCAAGGATTTAGAGTTAGGATTTAGGTTTACAATTTGGGATTTTTGGTTGGGATTCAAAATTGAAGGTTAAGGAGTTTGGATAATAGATTGATTTGTTATGATTCTATGTCATATCATCATATTAGATTGAGAGTACTAATTAAAGTTCAAAATTTGATGTATTATGGACACTTTTAGAGTTGGGTGTACTGATTATTAATATATAAAAGTCTAATCTTGGATTACTATTCATTAGTGGCTCCCAAACTCCTCCAATTGCAAGTGGGAAAGTTTCAAAATTTTCTTTTACCCCACTTTCTCATTCTATAACTTATGTGTTCATCTATTGTCCGTCGGGTCTACATCTATTAGTCATTAGGTTTCTCATCCATGGAATAACCATAACACAATCCATACATGACATATTTATTACCGAATATCCATTAATTAATATATAAAAGGCTAACATTGGAGTTACAATTCATTAGTGACTCCCAAACTCCTCCAATTGCAAGTGGGGAAGTTTCAAATCCTTCTTTTACTCTACTCTCTCATTCTATAACCTATATGTTCATCATCTATTATCCATCGGGTCTACATCTATTAGCCATTAAGTTTCTCATCCATGGAATAACCATAACACAATCCAGAGATAACATAGTTATTACCGAATATCCATTAATTAATATATAAAAGTCTAACATTGGAGTAACCATTCATTAGTGGCTCCCAAACTCCTACAATTGCAAGTGGGGAAGTTTTAAATCCTTCTTTTACCTCACTCTCTCATTATATAACCTATGTGTTCATCTATTATCCGTCGTGTCTACATCTATTAGCCATTAGGTTTCTCATCCATGAAATAACCATAACACAATCCATACATATTGAAAAAAGAAAACCCACTAACTAGCCATTTACTGTACAAGTAGAAACCTTTTTACTGTACATACGGACACAAATTACTGTTACAACTCGGATTGGGCTCGGGTGTAGGCGGGTGCAGGGGAGCACTAATTGGTTCCTGTTGGTATTGTGGTGTTTTCGTTGAGTCTGGATTGCTGGGTAGGGGTGATTTGATTGCTTGCGGGCCCACTCTTTATCCTCACCCGCATTGATCGCACATCAACCCATTTTACCCTGCACGATATTGGGAAGACCGCCTGCTGCTTTTATCGACAATGTTGTCCAGTTAGTGAGGAGCTGAGGTAGCTGGTGGGTGATTAGCAGATATTTTGCTTGGGTTACTTGCCGAGTCTATAAGCCACGTTCGTCTTTTAGTTTGATCCACTCATTTTACCTACTCATCACAATCCTCAATGTTTACTTTTCTCTCTCTCTCAAAACTGAAATAAGGCCGGCGAAGCAGAGAGACAACTCAGACAAGCCATCTTGCTTTCTCTCTCTCTCTCTCTCTCTCTCTCTCTATCACTCTCACTCTCACTATCTTCTGTCTGTTAGAAAAATAGTGACGAGGGTATTTGTACGAAAGCCCGAGACCGGGTGACTAAGATTGTGATAGAGTCGTGAACGAAGTTCACTTTCCGTAAAGCATATTTCCACCCTCCGAAAGCCTAGGGTTACAGGAAATTTCTTCGTAGGATAAAACTACCACCACTTTAGAATCTAGGCTTAAGAAACTAAAGCACACTTAGAAGCTTTTGATGGAAGAAGAATGAAAATTTTTGGTCTATCTTTTTCTGTTCCCTGCCGCCAACCGAGTCCCTCCATTTATAGGTAATGAAGCATTGTATTCCATCAAGCAAAACCATGCGTCGTTTCATAAACAGTGCATTATCCATATCAACCACCCTTTTATCAAGGGAAGCGTTGCTTAAGGAAGCAACCACCAATATTTAGAGGGACGCATTGCTTAATCAAACTTCTCTGTTCATTCAAACTTCCACAATTAATCACGTGAACCAATTCTGAAAGGTTGCACTAATTTAATTAATCATGTGGAGACAAATTGAATTCAAATTAAATGGAAGGTTGGCTTGGTTCATGAACAGACTCACCTGTTCAATTATTAACCAATTCTTTCCATGTAATTTTCCAACATTCCTCCCCCATTTTAGTGTATTCGAAGAATCCACTAAAATTAGAACAATCAAAATTCTTCCAATAAAACTAAAGCATAAATGAAAATGTCTTAACGATTGAATTTTCATCTTAGTACATTACACTTGACAAACATTCGAATACAAGGGGTGTCGGTAACGATTGAACCCGTTGACTCATATGAATATCTGAAGATAATATACACTTAAGTTTTACAAACTTCCAAGTGATCTTGACACTATTATCCGCCATGTGTCCAATCCTTCTCGTAAGCGCACACGAAACCAAAGTCCGGGTTTCTTGAAGCGGCTGCACTTCATGCTTACATAGGTTGAATCCTTTTGTTGTGTACCTGCATAATACACTTTGTCAAAGAATCAATTAAGAAGTTTTAAACTTCATCATCTTCTCTCATGCAGGATATCAAGCACATACCTCGGAATGATGCATTATGTGCTTCAATTTCTGATAATGAGCTTTCCTCATTGAATTCAGCCTCTAACGTTGTATTAGAGGGGAATTGGATTTCCCATGATCAGAAATTATATGGACTTTAAACCCATCCCTTTCACAGACTTGACTACCAAGTCTCTAGCTAACCCTTTCGTCAAATGATCAGCTAAATTCTCTTGAGTCCGGACATACTGTAAAGACACAACTCCGTGAGTGATCAATTCACGAATTTTACTATGTCTTACTCCCAAATGGCGAGACTTGCCATTATACATTTGACTATATGCCTTAGCCAAAGTAGCATTACTATCACAAAGGATAGAAATTGGTGAGATTGGTTTAGGCAATAACGGGATGTCATAAACCAAGTCTCTCAACCACTCTGCCTCTCCTCCGGTAGAAGCCAAGGCCACAAATTCTGACTCCATAGTGGAACTTGTGATGCAAGTTTGCTTTTTAGAAGCCCAAGAGATAGCACCTCCCCCTAGCAAAAAGACCCATCCTGAAGTTGAAGTATGATCTTGAACATCATAAATCCAACTAGCATCAGTATAGCCTTCCAAGATAGATGGAAATCCACTATAAGTCAAGGCATAATGTATTGTGCCTTTGAGATATCCTAGTACACGTCTCACTGCATGCCAATGATGAGCACTAGGATTACTCGTATACAGACTTAATTGTCCTACCGCATATGCGATATCTGGTCTTGTGCAAGTCATTGCATACATCAAGCACCCAATAATCTTGGAGTATTCCAATTGTGAAACAGGTTCCCCAGTATGAGGAAAAAGTTTCATACTTGGATCCATTGGGGTTTTTAATTCACGACAAACTTCACTATGAAATTTATCAAGTACCTTCTCAATGTAATGAGATTGAGTCAAAGCTACTTCCTTGCCGTTTTGCTTGATCTTGATACCTAGAATCACATCTGCCTCCCCCCATGTCCTTCATGGAGAACTTAGATGACAAAAACTCCTTAGTGAGGTCCACTTGTCTTTGATTGGTACCAAAGATAAGCATGTCATCTACATACAAACATATGATGACTCCATTACCAGAATCATCAAATTTTGTATATACACATTTGTCAGCTTGGTTTAACTTAAAACCACTAGACAAAACCACCTCATCAAACTTTTGATGCCACTGTTTTGGAGCTTGTTTAAGCCCATACAATGATTTGATCAATTTGCACACTTTATGCTCTTGACCGGGTACAACAAATCCTTCGGGTTGTTTCATGTAAATCTCTTCATCCAAATCTCCATTCAAGAAAGTTGTCTTGACATCCATTTGATGGATAATTAGATTGTGAATTGACGCAAGAGCAATCAACAATCTAATGGTGGACATTCGAGCAACAAGCGCGTAAGTATCAAAGTAATCAATCCCATGTTTTGTCTAAAACCTTGGATTACCAAACACGTCTTAAACTTGTCGATGGTCCCATCGACTCTTCTTTTCTTTTTGAAGATCCCTTTATTACCCAAAGGTTTGCATCCAGGTGGTAAATCTACCAACACCCATGTGTTGTTCGCCATGATGGAATCTTTTTCATCATTAATAGCTTCCTTCCAAAAAGCAGCGTCATGAGACTTCATAGCCTCATCAAAAGTTTTAGGATCATCCTCAATATTAAATGAATATAAATATTGAGAGTGTACTTCCTCTCTAGACCCTTCCACAAGATACATGTGAAAGTCTGGTTCGAAAGATTTTGCAATCTTTCTTCTTTTACTTTGACGAAGAATGGGTAAAGTCGATTGCGAAGCATCTTCCTCAATCCCCTCATTGACATGAGGAACTATGTCTTTTGGTCGTTGCATTGATGAAAATCGATTTTCATCAAATATGGCATCTCTTGACTCAATTATAGAATGAATTGAGTAAGCGTCGTTTTGTTCTATAACATAGAACCGGTATGCCTTAGAATTTTCAGCATATCCTACAAAGATACAATCAATGCCTCTTTCTCCTAATGTCTTCCTTTTAGGATCCGTTAGTCGCACGACTGCCCGACAACCCCAAACTCGAAGATACTCCAAGTTTGGCTTTCGTTTATACCATAGTTCATAGGGGGTAGTAACGTTCCTTTTATTGGGAACTCTATTTAATAAATAGCAAGTCGTTAGCATAGCTTCCCCCCAAAACCCATTACTCAAACCAGAGTAAGAGAGCATGGAATTGACCATTTCCTTTAGAGAGTGATTTTTCCTCTCCGCTATCCCATTTTGTTGTGGGGTAAACGGTGCAGAGGTCTCATGTATGATCCCCATACTTTGGAAGTAAGCCGGATCATAGTATTCACCACCTCGATCCGTGCGCAAAGTTTTGATCTTTGCTTCTTGTTGTAACTCCACTTCAGTTTTATATATACTAAAGCGACTAAGGGCTTCATCCTTAGTTTGCAACAAGTACACATAGCAAAACCTCGAATAGTCATCAATAAAGGTGATCACATATTTCTTCCCTCCTAAGGTAGGAGTGTCATGTAAATCACATAGATCACTATGTACAAGTCCAAGCACTTTGGACTCCCTTTGCACATTCTTAAACGGCTCTCTAGTGATTTTTGTCAACATACAAGTTTTACACTTATCATGTTGAGCATCAAAAGAAGGAAGAAGTCCTTCTTTAGACATAGTCATCATTCGATTATAATTCACATGCCTCAACCGTGCATGCCATAAAGACGAATCAATAAGGGTAGACATGTAAGCGGAAACAATATTATTAATTTTATTAATAATATTCAACATAAACATACCATTATTATAATAACCAAATCCGACAAACACTCCGGATTTAGATAATACATATCTATCAGAGTCATAAACTTGACGATATCCAAGTTTATTTAGTACACTTCCAGAAACCAAATTTTTCCTAATCTTAGGTACATGTAACACATCCCTAAGTACAAGAATCTTTCCGGAAGTAAATTCCAACTCTACGGTGCCACGTCCTTCGACTGGAGCAGTTGACTCATTGCCCATGTGGAGAACACAACCGTCTTCCACTGGTTTGTAAGTTTTGAACCATTTGCGATCCTTGCTTACGTGTATGTTAGCTCCAGAGTCCACCCACCAAGCAACATCATCATCCTGTACAAAATATGCTTCATTAATTAGTGAAACATAATTCATACCCGAATTTGGATCAAATTCAAAATCAAAAGTGGGAATACGACCTTGTGGGCCTTGATCGTTAGATCCTTGCCAACATGACGATTGCCATTATTTTTTGATTTTTCCATGGGACAATCACGTTTGAAATGCCCCGGTTTCCCGCATTTCCAACAAGAAGGTTTAGCCTTCTTGTTCTTGTCGGCCTTGGATGGATTGTTGCCCTTTTCACGAGAACGTTTCTTTCCTTTTTTCTGGAAAGAAGACTCTCCAATCTCCATCATATGAACCGATGAAGAATCTTTTGGCTTCACACCCTCTTGCACCCTAAGGTTCTCCTCTATGCGCAAGTGGGTACCTAGTTGGGTTAAATTCAAGTCTTCCTTCTTGTGCTTAAGCATGTGCTTGAAGTCCTTCCAAGAAGGTGGCAGTTTGTCGATTATACTCGACACAGCGATCGCCTCATCCATGTTCAGATTGTGTTGAGTAAACTGACCATAGATTCGAAGTAATTCGTTATATTGCTCCATCACTGGGCGAGAATCGCTCATCTTGTAAGTGTTGAAATTACTTACAAGAAACTTCTTGGTCGATGCATCATCGGCCAAATACTTTGCCTCTAATGCATCCCAAAGTTTCGAGGCATTAGCATACATTTCGTAAATGTCGAATAGGGAGTCCGACAAACCATTGAGTATGTGCCCTACGCAAAGGTAGTTGTCATTCTCCCACTTCTTCATTTTACGAAGTCGCTTCTTCAATTCCTCATTGTCGACCCCTTCCTCCTCCAAGTTACATTCTGGACATGGGGTACTAATCACATACCCCACCTTGAGAGTAGTAAGAAGAAAACGCATCTTCTTTTGCCATCGACGGAAATGTTCCCCATCGAATTTCTCAATTTTCCCATGGATAGAAGGTTCCTTGTAAGGAGAAGTACGAGCCATCGTACAAGGGAATTATTCTTTACGATTGTTAGAAAAATAGTGACGAAGGTATTTGTACGAAAGCCCGAGACCGGGTGACTAGGATTGTGATAGAGTCGTGAACGAAGTTCACTTTCTGTAAAGAATATTTCCACCCTCCGAAAGCCTAGGGTTACAGGAAATTTCTTCGTAGGATAAAACTACCACCACTTTAGAATCTAGGCTTAAGAAACTAAAGCACACTTAGAAGCTTTTGATGGAAGAAGAATGAAAATTTTTGGTCTATCTTTTTCTGTTCCCTGCCGCCAACCGAGTCCCTCCATTTATAGGTAACGAAGCATTGTATTCCATCAAGCAAAACCATGCGTCGTTTCATAAACAGTGCATTATCTATATCAACCACCCTTTTATCAAGGGAAGCGTTGTTTAAGGAAGCAACCACCAATATTTAGAGGGATGCATTGCTTAGGAAAAAAGGGAGGGGATGTGACTTCTCTGTTCATTTAAACTTCCACAATTAATCATGTGAACCAATTATGAAAGGTTGCACTAATTTAATTAATCATGCGGAGACAAATTGAATTCAAATTAAATGGAAGGTTGGCTTGGTTCATGAACAGACTCACCTGTTCAATTATTAACCAATTCTTTCCATGTAATTTTCCAACACTGTCTACTCTCTACTACACAGATTCTAAGAGTGATCTCAGAGCCACCGCCCGTCGGGAATTGATTATACGCCAATACGTTTCTCCAACCTAGAGAAACATTTGGCACTGAGCCAATGACGACCATCACCAAAATCCATCCGACCCTATCAAAATCAATCGGGTCCACCACCGTCATCTTATCAGAGTGTTCATCGGATCGGCGGCAACCACAATGGCCTCTATATCCATATCTCGAGAATCTTCTACCATTGAGATCAAGATTTTGAGTAAGTATTAGAGGGTTCGTTGATAGGTTCTGGATTCTGTCATTCGATTTTCCCCCTGTTTCTCTCCTTTCTCGCCTCTGCTCTCTTTGTTAGTTTGCCTTTCCACCGTAGCTCATGTCCTCATCTGGTGAAGACAATCTTAAACTATAGATCCGTCGTAGTTTGAGGAATTCGTTTGTCTCCAAGAAACGGAAAGGAAAGCAGTCAAGATTTGTTCTTCTTTGCTCTGTTTTAACTTTCAAGTATCTCACGTTTATCTTCTCTTTTCCTTAGATCTGCAAGGCCAGCGACAGGTCAATGGGGTTTCTAACTAAGCAGCTTTCACTGGAGCTGCTGGTCTTCGTGGCATGTGTTTAACGAATAACCCAAATCATCTAAATTTGTTTTTAAATTCAGGTTTAGATTGATGGTTTGTTTGTGATTTTTGTGTCGATAAGGACAAGGTGAAGCACTGTTTAGATTTAGTCGGCAGGGCAAGGAGGCTGAGTGATCAGCATATATGTTTTAGTTCATTATCTTCTTCCTATCCTCAGACTAATGAATCATGATAAAACTCTTCTCTTTTGCTGTGACGAATATTTTACAATATCGTAGTTATTTTTTATAGCACAGAGTGGTGGTTCCATGGATGTTTCGGAAAGAAGAGTGTTAATTAATTAATTAATATATATATATAAGTCAAGGTTGTAGGTTACTATTTATTAGTGGTTCTCAGACTCCTCCAAGTGCAAGTGTGGAAGTTCCAAGTCTTTCTTTTACCTTACTCTCCATTCTACAACCATTATGTTTAGTTATTGTTCACTAGATTTTCATCTATGACTTTTTCACAAATCATCGCCTTTGTCTTTAGTTATTGTTTGCTAGGTTTTCGTCTATGACTTCTTGCACAAATCCTTGTCTTTGCCCACTATTTTGCAGCTCATCTCGAAATATTGTCGGTGCAATCCTAAGTTGTTCCCCACCACCGTTTCCCAAGGCCGTTACCACGAGTTTTGTATCGGGACTGAGTTTCATCATCTTTAGTGTTTTTTCTTTCTCTTTTTCCTTTTTGTTAAGCATGATCACAATTGAACCCAAACACATGGGTATCCTAACTTGAACACAAATTATTGCCTTTGCCCACGATTTTGCAACCCATCTCGAATTACTGTCGGCGAAATCCTAAGTTGTTCCCCATCACCATTTTCCAAGGCCGTTACCACGAGTTTTGTATCGAGACCAAGTTTCATCCTCTTTAGTTTTTTTCTTTCTCTTTTTCCTTTTTGTTGAGCATGATCACAATTGAACCCAAACACATGGGTATCCTATCTTGAAAACAAATCATCGTCTTTGCCTAACATTTGAAGCCCATCACAAAATACTGTCGGCGGAATCCTAAGTTGTTCCCCACCATCGTTTCCCAAGGCCGCTACCATCAGTTTTGTACCAGGACCGAGTTTCATCCTCTTTAGTGTTTTTTCTTTCTCTTTTTCCTTTTTGTTGAGCATGATCAAAATTGAATCCAAACACATGGGTATCCTATCTTGAACCCAAACACATGGGTGTTCGTTAGTTTTACATCTATTGTCCATTGTATTTCCCGTAATAATTATTGCCTACTAGGTTTTCAGCTCTCTATTGGAGCACGTTTCGCACCATTTCACACCATTTCGCAACCCAACTCGAAACACTGTCGAGGGAATCCTGAGTTGACCTCTTCTACCGTTTGCCATGGCCGCGACCAAAGATCCATACTAGATATTCTCTATCCAATTCTCAACATCACTCACCAATTCACAACCTTCTCAAAACATTGTCAATAGAATCCTAAGTTGTCCCCTTCCACCACTTCCCAATGTCGCTACCGAAAATCCATACCATATCTACTCAATGTTGGCGGGTTTTGTATCGGAACCGAGTTTCGTCCGCTTTAGTATTTTTTTTCTTTCACTTTTTCCTTTTTGTTGAGCATGATGACAATTCAACCCAAATCTATAGGTATCCAACCTTATTCGACACGGTCAAAGCAACTTGAAATCGACTTTAGCATTTATAAATTTCTCTTTTTCTCTTCTTTTGGTTGGGAAGACAATTGAACTCGAATCTAAGGTATTGACGAGTGTTGTATTGTGAGCGAGCTTAATCCACTTTTGTACGTGGAAGCTTGGACCAAGTGTTAATTTGTTAAAAAATTGTTCAAAGTGAGTTGAAGACATTGTTGACCAGTTTTAGATCGATAGCAAGTTTTATACGCTTTAATATTTTTTATTTCTCATTTTCCTTTTCGTTAAGGATGACAATTGAACTCTGACCCATTGTTGACGCGTTTCGTATCGAGAGCGAGTTTTATCCTCTTTTGTAATTGACAGCTTGGGTAAATTGTGAATTTGTTAAAACTGGGTCAGCCTGGTCAAAGCGAGTTGAACTCGGTGTTGAGAGTTTGGGTTCATGAGCGAGTTTTATCCGCTTTAGTATTTTTTTTATCTTTTTCCTTTTGGTTGAGATGACAATGAGTCCAAACGCATGGGTATACAAACTAATTCGACCAGACCAAAGCGACTTAAACCGGATTTTACAGGTTTTTGGTGGGAGTGAGTTTTATCTGTTTTTGTAATTGGTGGGTTGTGTCAGGTGTGAATTTGTCCAAAACTTTGTTCAACCTGGTCAAAGCGAGTTGAACCTGGCGTTGACGAGTTTTGAGTCGGTAGCGAGTTTTAGCGTTAGTATTTTTCACTTCGCTTTTTCCTTTTGTTTGAGAAAGACAATTGAACCCAAATCCATGTGTATCCAACCTAATTTGACCGATCAATGCAAGTTGAACTTTCTCAAACCTGCAATAAGTCCAAAATTTTCATAAAGGAGAACCACGATTAGCTCAAACCAAAAAAAAAGCCAAAAGAGTACGACTATGTTTGGCCCGAATTTTAGAAGTTTTATGTTTTGAAAGTTGAAGCCAAAGTCAAACACCTCTAAAGTTACACTTTTAAAAAAATTAAAGTTTTCGTAACTTAAAAGCCGAAGCTCCAATTTGAAAGTATAAAATTGTACTTACCATATATTATTCTTTTTCTAGAGAATATATCTCTTTCGTTTATATCATTATCAATGCAGTTAAAAGCGCGATTCTACCTAAAAGCGGAAAAGGGGTAAAATCGAAAAGCGGCGAATCAAAGCGTAAAAGTGTAAGTTTTTGATGCATCATGTATAATAGTTAAAAATCTGTTAAGTACAACATGTATTATGTAAAATATGAGTGCGTGGAGCTTAGACAAGTGAATAAATACATGCAATTCATGTCCAAATTAAAGCAAATTCATAACATATTAACAATAAGTTCATAAACATAAATTGTAACCCACAAACGAGTTAATAACCAAATTCTCACAACATTAGCTTCACATTCTGCCCTTGGTTTCTCAAAGGTTCAATTAGAAACACCACATATACATTGTTTAGCAGTAGCATACGTAGGTAAACCAGTAGGTTATACGCCTATTGGAAATTATAAGTAGTTTCCTTCATTTTGCTGGGTTGGTTAAAATTATTGAGAATGTGTGAGTTGTAATTTAGCTAGAAATACCTGCTAGTTTATATGTTCAGGGTGGACTAAGAGTTGAGAAGGGGAAGCATTTACCCACCATTTAGGAGTCATAGGTGAAGTGGCGACGGGGTAGGACAAGATAGAGACAGAAACTAACATGGTGTGGCCCCAGCTAGTGGCGATAGGCGACGGGTGCTGCCGCGTTGGAGCTATCGAGTGCGACGGGCTAGAGCTTCGCTGGAAGGTGGCGACGACGGTTGCGGACTTGCAGCGGCGGCGAATACTTGACTGGAAGGCCGGGTGCGCGGCGGCGCAGAGTGTGCTGGAGTGCTGGAGATGGAGGATTAGGGATTGCGGAAGAGTGGTTTGGCAACCTCAGCCTAATATCCACCCCCTTTCCTCCCTTTTTCTTTGTCCGAAGTGATCAAAATGGCGTCGTTTTTGTTTGGCAGAGACAATGTTCTCCTTTGCTTGAAATCGGATAAAAACGGTATGAAAGCGCACTTTTATCCGATTTTAACAATTCTACTAACGCTTTTGACTGATTTTGAGTAAAATACGATTTTATTAGTGATTTGAAACGTTTTCCTACCCTAGAAACGTAACATCGTACGATTTTACACTTTAAAGCGCGATTTTGACTACACTGATCATTATAAAAAATTTGAAAAATGTTATCATTTAACGTGAAATAAATCTAACGTGATCCATTTTTAATAATTTTTATTTTTAGAATTTGTATTCATATTTTATGTTAGAAATCTGTTTTAGTAATTTTCTATTACTTCTTATATTAGAAAGTAATTATGATAGTTTTTTAAGCTAAACACTCAATAGTTTTTTTAAAATACTTCTTGAAAAGATTCCGAGGAGCTGCTTCATTCTGCAAAAGTTACAGCAGGATCAACTAATAGTCATACAAATTGAAACATTAGCGTCATTAAAGAAGTTTAAACATAAATAATCTATTCGACGACCCTTCTACCTTATGCAAGTTCATCGACCATATGTTATTGTAAATAACAAACCTATGAAAAGAATGATTAGGAATGAAATAAGAACACTTACTTTTGGGTCAACATAAAATTATTACTATTTAAAATATTTATTTTCTTATACGCGAAGGGATAGCGAGCGGGGTTTTGCTAGTTATAAGTAAAAGGGCACTGTATTTCGAGAAGATAAATGTCCACTGCTCGAAAAGGATAATCTGGAATCACTCTTTGGTGCTGTTGATGTACCTCCATCGTCTCCGTCCTCACGGTCACCGCCTCACCGGTTTGTATACTTTCTTCCTTTTCCTGTCAATCGATTGAGTATGAACTATGAAGGTTCACTTATTTGTCCTTCTTTCTTCCACCTGCCACTTGGAGAATAATTGAATTTCAGGTTGATCAATGGATTTGGGAGGTGCAGAGGTATGGACACGACCAGATCTGCTGGATTGTGCTTAAAAATTTTACCTTTTCTTCTGGGTTTTGAGATTTAGCGCCTTCGGATTGTAGACCTCATAAGTTCATCTGAATGATTATAATTTGTAATTGACGTACCCTGATTCGTCTTCACTATTTTGATTTATGCAGTTGAATTTTGGACTACAATAAAAATAGTTAATCTGGAAGATTTGCTTTTTGATTTGCCAACTTTGGTATTTCCTCTAGAGTGTACCCTCTTTCTGCAGAATGCGCAAAAACAGGCTGCTTGGGTTTTTTCCAAGACATATTAAGTGCTTGCTAAGATGTAAATATGCATTCTTTTATATGAACTGCCATTATGGTGAGTTGTCAGATCTATGTAAATATATATATATTTTTTTGCATGGAAGGAGGTGCACAGGCCAAAGAAAAGACGAGTTACAAAGGGGAGAGGTTACAGATCAAAGATAGGGGGTGAAGTAACTATGTCCCTGAGGTAATTCCTTGGTCATCCTCTCGGAGAAAAGGCATCAAGGCTCGCGATGGGTTTGACAACTCATGAATGCCGTAGGGATAGACGAGACTGTGCTTCGAGAGCTAGTTCGCGACTCTATTCCCTTCCCGGTATACATGAGATAGCCGAACTACCCAATCCTGAGCCAGCTTACGTCGAATGGCCGCCAACAATGTAGCATACGGATGTACGAGGTCCGTCCTGTTGTTCACAAGATCAATAGCCAATTTCGAGTGCGATTCAACAAGCAGAGTTCGGCACCCATGTCCCCACGCAAAATCCAAACCGTGGTATATACCCCACAACTCAGCCATCGCCGCCGAGCAGGAACCCAGACTAGCACAAAAGCCTTTAACCCATCGACCGTCGCTGATCCTTAGGACTCCACCTGCACCTGTCACTCCCGGATTCCCATTAGAGGCTCCGTCAACATTAAGTTTCAACCATCCCGGAGGGGGAAGCTTCCAACCGATCTCTGCCTGACGTTGGGGGAGAGCGTCTATCTATTCCGATTACTGGGACTTTCCACGCATTGTACCACAACCTAGCTTTAACTTTAATTGCTTGGGTGAGAGACGGACCAGACAACGTCTTATTTAGGCCCTGGAAGTCCCCGTCATTCCTGTTCTTCCACAACAGCCAGATGGCGATGCTATAGAAGGCGTTCCAAGGAATACCAGTTAGGGAGGAGTCCTCGTTGAGGATGTTCTGTCGAAGCCATACCTGAGTTGAAGTCGCGAAGAAGTCCGCCTGGTCTGGAGGTGCCACAACTCGGGTCCAAAAGTATGATGCAGGAGGGCATTCTCGAAAGATATGAGATATAGTCTCGGACTCTCGGCTCTCACCGAACACCTATAGCAATCAGCCACATTTGTTAGATGTCTCTGCCAGCGGTTCTCATTTGAGTCGATTTTCCCTAAAACCAGCAGCCACATAAAGCATCGGATGCGCTCTGGGACAGGGAGGCTCTAAAGATTTTTCCACAATTTTTGATCACCTCCTTGAGGGCTTGGCATAATCAATTTGTATGCACTCTTCGTGGAAAATTGCCCGTTAGAGGTTGGAGGCCAAAACAGGGAGTCATCATTCGTTGCCAGGGTATCCACCGCATAATTAGTGATCTACTGCTGGACTTCCAAGGGGAGGATTTCGCTGAACTTGTGAGTGAGCCATCTCCCTTCCTCGTCAACATAATCCGCCACTTTGAGCTCGAGGTCCTCCTCCGGGACAAGATGGGACGCCAGTTCAACGAGGGGATCCTGCGAAAGCCACACATTAGTTCAAAAACGAACCCGAGTACCTTTATGGATATTCCAAATTGCCCCTTTCTTAACAAGTTCAGGAGTTTTGGAAAAGCTAGCCCAAGCCAAGGAACTTCCCTGACGACGATGCAGTATGTCTAGATGCTCCTTCCTCTTGCCATACTTGTTGTGCATCATTTGACACCACAGATTGTCATGGTCGTTAATAATTCGCCAGCCTCCTTTAGCGTGCATGGACAGATTGACCGGTCTAGCGGGACGGATGCCCAATCCCCCGGAGATCTATGTAAATATATAATGTTTGAGTAATTCCCTAATTGATATGTTCTTAATCTCGACTTTCTGATACCTTTTCTATAATGACTCTCCAAGTGTTCTGAGCAATTGATTAACAACCAGAGTTACTTTTTTGTTCTCTTGGATTGTATGTAAAATTGTTAAGTCACCCAAAAAATTGATCAAAGAAATAAAGTCGCACTTATGTCTAAAGCGTTTTACTTGATGAAGCCATGGCCAATGTTTAGCAGGGTCATCAATGATCTATGTACCATTGTATTCATTTTGCGTTGTGACCAATCTAAACTTCTTCAGTTATCGAGTTCATCAATGATCGAAATACATGTGTATGTATTAATTTTGCATTGTGACCAATTGAAAATTCTTCAGTTATCGAGCTCATTTTATTAAGCCTGTCAAATAACCTCAGTGTAAAGCTTTAAAGTAATCATCGTGTTATTAAAGTGACCAAAATTTTATCTAAGATATACGTTAATATTTGATATGAACGTTGATAGCCAATACGCTACAAGCTTTTCTACTTAACAATATGTTTTGAAACTCAAATAGGTATGTCTTAATAATCTCACGTCCCAGCGTGGAGCACGGGCAATAAGAACTAGTTAATATATTAATTAATTATAATATATAAAATACTAACGTTTGAGTTACAATTCATTAGTGGCTCCAAAAGTCCTCCAATTGCAAGTGGGGAAGTTTCAAATCCTTCTTTTACCCCACTCTCTCATTCTATAACCTATGTGTTCATATATTATCCGTCGGGTCTGCATCTATTAGCCATTAGATTTCTCATTAATATATTAATATTAATATATTAATTAATATATAAAAGCCTAACATTGGAGTTACTTTTCATTAATGGCTCCCAAACTCCTCCAACTACAAGTGGGGAAGTTTCAAATCTTTCTTTTACCCCACTCTCTCATTCTATAACCTATGTGTTCATCTATTATCCGTCGGGTCTACATCTATTAGCCATTAGGTTTCTCATTAATATATTAATATTAATATATAAAGCCTAACATTGGAGTTACTATTCATTAGTGGCTCCCAAACTTCTCCAATTGCAAGTGAGGAAGTTTCAAATCCTTCTTTTACCCCACTCTCTCATTCTATAACATATGTGTTCATCTATTATCCGTAGGGTCTACATCTATTAGCCATTAGGTTTCTCATCCATGGAATAACCATAACACAATCCATACATAACATATTTATTACAAATATCCATAACATATTTGTTATGCACAATTCTCGCCTTCGCCCACTAATTCACAAACCTTTTCCAAACACTGTTGATGGAATCCTAAGTTGTACCCATCTACCGTGTCTCAAGACCACTAAAGAAAATCCATACTACATCTGCTATGTGTTGCCGAGTTTTGTATTGGGATCGAGTTTCATATTCTTTAGTGTTTCCTTATTTCTCTTTCTCCTTTTGGTTAAGCGTGCCAATGAACTCAAACTCATAGGTATCCAACCTAATTTTCCCAGGTCAAAGAGACTCGAACCCAACATTAGTATTTTAAATTACTATTTTTTCTTTTCGTTGAGAATGAAAATTGAAACCAAACCCATGGTATTGACGAGTTTAGTATCAAGAACGAGTTTGACACGCTAAAACATAACACCAAACTGCGAACAAGTGAAATCGCAGCCCGAAAATGCAGTAAAGTGGCAAGTTCTATTTATCAACCCGGCGTCTAGATCTACTGCCTACTCCGTGATGATTTATTATCTAGCAAACTAAGTTGATTGAATGTGGTTTTAAGCAAAAGCAGTAAGGAAACAGGAAATCGAAGTTCTTAAGCAGGGGAAGAGTCACTCGGGAATGAGTCCCCCTAGCCCCTTAGTTAGGTCAAAGTTGTAATTACCCTTGGTTGATTTACTGTTGATTAAACTGTGGAAGATCCGACAGTAGCTTGGAATCTCTTAAGCTGACCAAGCCCTCTCAGACAGCCTAACCGGCAGGCGACTAGCCTTCACCGGGAAAGACTGTTGAGGCAATAAACACAGAACTCCACTAATGGAATTGGATTCCAGTACAAAGCAGCAAATCAATTAACTCTCATATAACCAATCTACTACTACCGATTGATAAAGATCTAACAACCTAATCAGATTCTATCTATCTCAGATTGCAGCAGAAATCAAGAAAAGATGATCAGGCTTCAATTGACTCAATGAATCATGCATCAATCGATTATAATCAAGCATTATATCAATCCAAAGTCATTACAATCAAGATTCCTAACACATGGAACTAGGGTTTTTCATACCCAAGTGAGAGAGGGTTCTACTCCATAGAGAGAGAGAGGAAAACAGAAATCAGAGGTGTCATACTCATAAAGATGGGGATAATCTGCTATGGGATGTCGATCTTCACTCCTGGGATGCAATCTAGGCTTCAATGGTGAGAAATCCACTCCAAATAGCTCCTAGGGTTTGTTCTTCGCACTTTCTCTCTCTAAAACACTGTTTTTTGCTCAAAAAGTCGATTCCCTCTCCTTTGGGTCGAATCTGCCTAAAAAACCCGCTTTTGGGCAAAACACGGTTGAGGACACGACCATGTTTTGCTTCTGCCCGCCCATGTTTACCTCAAGTAAGGCAGACACGCCCGTGTATCTCCCAAAACACGGTCGTGCCCCATGAGTGACACAATCGTGTTTTTCCTCCATGTCGCTCGTGTTTTGGTCCTCCAGCAGCCCTTTCAGACACGCTCTCGGCAGTAAAAACACGGCATGAGGAACACGGTCGTGTTTCAGTTAGGGTTGCCCGTGTTTTGGCTCCAGCCTCACCAAACGACCTGAAACTTGCGCCTAGGCCTCCCTTCACTCGCTAGGACCTGAGATATGACAAAACAACACAACCTAGTGTAAAATAGGCCAAAGAACCACAAAGTCGAGTTAAAACGGTCAGGAGACAAGGGTGCAAACATGTGCAAATACGACGCTATCAAATTCCCCCACACTTAACCGTTTGCTTGTCCCCAAGAAAACTAAGTAAGATACAAGGTAAGCTCACAACATTTTAACTATGCAACCATTGGGGACAAATCATATTGGCACAAAGCACATGAATCATACTGGCTCTTGATATTTAACATATGGACAACTTCAACAGCAACATGGACAACCACCACAGAGGACATTCAAGTGCAGCAAAATCGGGTAAAGGAAAAATCTCCCTTTCTGTTCACCAATCAACATAGACTCGACTCAACCACTTATCCAAGACACTCATTGCATGCATCAAACTCAAGACATCAGAATTAAGATCGAGCCATCTAGGTTCTCACCTGGCTAAAGAGTGTAAAGAACAAGGAAATGAATCGCTCGCTCTCGACTAGTGGGGTCGGGACAATTTGATGCGAAAAATGTGCATGATTATTCTCTCAATCCCTAACGTCTCTTCACCATGACGAAAACCTCTAAATGTTAGAGTTCACATATTGGGTGTAATCACTAACTAATCCGGAGTTCTTAGACACAGGTTCAAATGACTGGCTAGGGTCTTGGACATGGGGAAAAAGCCGTTTAGGTGGTGGAAGTATTCATAACACAAGGTTCCACAGTTCCAAACCCAACACATTCATAGCCAATCAAACCACTTACTTACTTTCTGTCATTCTGCATTACTCAAATTATTTAGAGCACAAGAGCGAAGGAGGTCATAATAATGTTAGTATTTCTAAGCCAGACTGTTAAGAAACACTACTTAATGAGCATGATTCAGATTTTTGGTAGTGGCTCTCTTTAGCTTTCATTCATTTTTTTATTTTTCTTTTTCATTCATTGAGAGGACCACCACCTCTGCACATTTTTCAAACAAATGCTCAACTTTCAAGAACTATCTCCAACCCTCACATTATTTTTAGTAGAAATAGCAGAGAACATGCAACAACCACTCTATAGAACCTTCTAAGAGATGCAAAAGGGTGATTTTTCATTGTAGACCAAAAGAAAGGAAATGACACGGCTCAAAGGATCTGACTAGGGGGTATGACACACCAGGACAATCAATTTGGTCGTGGGCTATTCCTATGCCTCCATCATCTTAGCTAATGACAATGTGAATGGTACACATCATGGAAGAGGGATCTATCGCACAAGAAAGAAACGAGCAGGCTCAAATCTCACATGGCTACCTATATGCTCTATCTCTCATTTTGATTCCATGAACTAGATGCATAAACGACTGTCAAGAGCAAGTGATCACTCCAAGTCACAGCTGGTAAGCAAGCAGTTGAAAAAAATGAACTCCTACACAATTCTACTGCATGTCTCAGTCATCATTATAGGTTGTCCTAGTTAATATCCAGTTGTCATACATCAATTCTAACAGCCATTCGATTCACCAATTAAACCACAATGCCAATATGATCATGCATACATTAGTACTTGGAGCCCTCAAATCTTAAGATTTGGACAATGGAATAGGCCCCAAGCACACACAAATATGTTCCGATAAAGACAAAGCACCCCCCCCCCCACACACACACACACACTTAAATGCGACAGTGTCCTCAATGGAGCAGAGGGAAGGGGAACGATGTTACCAGGAAATGAAGATCAGGAACAGGGACTGTTAGGCAGACCAGTCAAGGGCAGGGGGACTGGAAGTGGACCAGTCCAAGGACACAAATCAAGAGGCAGGAACTGGCCCCTGTTTGGGCGGGTAAAGAGGTTGTTGCTGCTGGAATTGCCCTTGCCTGGGCTAATAAGGAGGCATCTGAAAGCCTGGCGGTCCCTGGGAGGCTGGTGGTCGAGGATTAGGTCCGTTCTAGGAGAAGTTGGGATGATGGCTCCACCCCTCGTTATATGTGTTGCTGTAGGGGTCGAAACGCCTGGCATTGCCGATGAAGTCCACCTGCTCCTAGGGAGTAGTCGACTCCCTCATCGCCTGACAGTCTTCAATAGTGTGATGGGAGCTTTCGTACCACTGGTAGTGCATCGCATGTTGCTATCCTGTACCTGAAACCATTCCAGAATGATCAATGTCTGAGACCAGTTTAGATACCACCTGCACTAACTCCGACGACGGAGTGGCCATAGCATGCACACACCGGCCTGGTGCTCGCCTCGATCTCCTAGCAGTTTCCCAATCATACCCCTGCTCCGCCATCTCTTCAAAGAGTCGATTCAGCTGCGTCGGGGTCTTGGTCAGCATGTTCCTGCCGCAGACCGAGTCGAACAACTATTTGTCTTTTAGGAAGAGGGCGTGGTAGAAAGTGCCCACTTTGAAGGCGTCATCGAACCCATGATTGGGACACTTCAGGAAAAGACTGGTGTATCTTTCCCAAGCGTCTCGAATGGTTTCATCTTCCTCCTGGGAAAAGTGGGTGATCTGCTTCTGCAGGTCCGCCGTCTTGGACGGAGGATGATAGGGGGTGAGGAACTTGTCCGCCAGGTTGGCGAACGTGGTGATCGATCCTGGAGGCCGAGTGTCCAGCCACTCCTTGGCTTGCCCCTCCAGAGTAAACGGGAAGTAGCTCAGCTGGATGGCATCTGTTGGGACCCCATTTATCTTGATCCCATCGACGAGCTCATGGAATCGCCGCAGATGCGATCTGGGGCACTCCCCCTCTTTTCCGCGGAATACAACTGAGCCGCGCAACATGGTGATGAAAGTGGTGCTCACCTCAAAGTTATTGGCTGGAACTTGAGGGTGCTGGATGGGCGACCTCATGTTTGCGGCTCTGGTGGTCCAGTAATACCCCATGGTGTCCTCATCGGGGACAATCACATCATTGTCTTGAGGCTCGCCCATGTCTTCCTCCTGGTTGATTTGCAGTTGAGCTAGAGCCTCCTTCGCAGCGAGTCGCGCCTTTAAAGTCCGCTTGAAGTTCCTACAAGTCCGTTCAAGCTCTTGGTCTAATGGCAGTAAGTCACCTGACTAGCTACAGGTCATGCACTACCTGCACACCAAACTGCGAACAAGTGTAATCTCAGCTCTGAAATGCAGTAAAGTGGCAAGTTCTATTTATCAACCCGGGGTCTAGATCTACTGCCTACTCCGTGATGATTTATTATCTAGCAAACTAAGTTGATTGAATGTGGTTTAAGCAAAAGCAGTAAGAAAGCAGGAAATGGTTCAAAGTTCTTAAGCAGGGGAAGAGTCACTCGGGAATGAGTCCCCCTAGATCCTTATTTAGGTCAATTATTGTTCATTAAACTGCGGAAGATCCGACAGTATCTTGGAATCTCTTAAGCTGACAAAGCCCTCTCAGACAGACTAACCGGCAGACAACTAGCCTTCACCGGGAAAGACTGCTGAGGCAATAAACACAGAACTCCACTAATGGAATTGGATTCCAGTACAAAGCAGTAAATCGATTAACTCTCGTATAACCAATTGACTACTATTGATTGATGAAGCTGTAACAACATAATCAGATTCTATCTATCTCAGGTTGCAGTAGAAATCAATAAAAGATGATCAGGCTTCAATTGACTCAATGAATCATGCATCAATCGATTATAATCAAGCAGTATATCAATCCAAAGTCATTACAATCAAGATTCCTAACACATGGAACTAGGGTTCTTCATACCCAAGTGAGAGAGGGTTCTACTCCATAGAGAGAGAGGAAAACAGAAATCAGAGCAGTCATACTCATAAAGATGGGGATAATCTGCTCTGGGATGTCGATCTTCACTCCTAGGGATGCAATCTGGGCTTCAATGGTGAGATATCCACACCAAATAGCTCCTAGGGTTTCTTCTTCGCACTTTCTCTCTTAAACTCTGTTTTTGCTCAAAAAGTCGATTCCCTCTCGTTTGGCTCGAATCTGCCTCAAAAACCCGCTTTTGGGCAAAACACGGTCGAGGACACGACCGTGTTTTGCTTCTTCCCGCCCGTGTTTTGCCTCAAGTAAGGCAGACACGCCCGTGTATCTCCCAAAACACGGTCGTGCCCCATGAGTAACACGGCCCTGTTTTTCCTCCATGTCTCCCGTGTTTTGGTCCTTCAGCAGCCCTTTCAGACACGCTCTCGGTAGTAAAAACTCGGCCTGAGGAACACGACCGTGTTTCAGTCAGGGCTGCCCGTGTTTTGGCTCCAGCCTCACCAAACGACCCGAAACTTGCGCCTATGCCTCCCTTTACTCGCTAGGACCTTAGATATGACAAAACAACACAACCTAGCGTAAAATAGGCCAAGGAACCATAAATTCGAGCTAAAACGGTCAGGAGACAAGGGTGAAAGCATGTGCAAATACGACGCTATCAGAGTTTTATCCGCTTTTGTAGTTGGCAAGTTCAGCCGTGAAACACCCTAACCCGGCCGGGTACTACTTTTACTAAAATGCCCTTGATAAATAAAATACTCAAATCTTAAATTTCAGCAGGAAAAATTTAACATAAATAAAAATACTGAAAACACACTTGAAGTTCGAAGCAAAGCCCTAACACGTGGGCAAATTAAACTCAAACTTTAAAATCTCAACTTGATCTCAAAATAATCTCCAGTCTGTACTCATAATCGTAAAACATAATAACTAACTAGTCTCAAGTGTTGCTGCTTGTATGAAAAGCTCTGACTAGACATCCTCTGTGACGCTCGTACCGTCCTCCTCTAGCTAGCTTCACTCGAACTCGCTGCTCCCTAACTCCTCTTAGTCCTCTTCAAACTGGTGAGTGAGATGGGGTCAGTCTACGCCCTTACGTTTTAATAATTCTAATACTTGAGTACTTTACTTAAACACCTAACTTGACTAGTGGAAGTTGTTTGTACTTCCGATCTTAAAATCTTAACTCTTAAACTTTGAGGGAGTTGAAGTTACTCCCCTCTCTTAAACTCAAATCTCGACTTAAATACTTGACTGACGCTGGGATCCCTCACTAGCTAGTCCGGTTGCCAACTCATACGTATGAGAAGCCATCCAGGCTTTCCTTAAACTTAAACTTAGTTAGGGAAGTCGTAACGATTCATCCCCCTAACATCTTAAACTTATCGTGGTGGCTCTTCACCACGATTCTCAAGGGCATAACTGCTGCCCATCTTAAAAATCTCAAGAGCATAACTGCTGCTCTATCTCAACTGTCTCAAACGGCAACGGACTGGCGCTAGTGACTAAAAACACTTAAAACGACTTCACATTCTTGAAGGTGAGTTACTTCTTAAAAAGGACTGGCTTCTTAACTTTAACGATAACTTATAAACTTAAAGCTTAAATTTAAATAGGAACTCATGCAAATTCACATCAAGCATAGCTCAACACAATCACATATCATCAATCATAAGCACAATCAAACAACGACATTCACTTCATCAAAATACCCAAAACTTGAAATTCTTGAAAGAACACGTAAGGCGTAGAATTTACCCCCTTTACACTCACCTCGAAAGGACGACTCTTCTTAACTGACGGTTGACCCACGTCATCCTCCGAAACCCCATGCTCCAACTCCTCGTGTTTCGCTTCCTCTTGCATTTCCGCCTAATAGATATTTAGGCAAAACTTAACTCACTTATCTCCAAACGTAACTAACCAAACGACCTTCAATTTGGTTAATTTCAATCCCAAGGCCATCAGAACAAGCGGACCGTCGCGGTGAAATGTAAGACGTGGATAGAGCGGTTATATGGAAACTACCGAGCGGGACGTTGATGGCGTATGAAACGATCAATGACAGGATATGGACCGTTCGTGGTGGCACGATCGGCCTCAACTGGCGAAAAGGATCGCGAGGGCACAAGGTATCGAGATTGATGACGAACGGGTTGCTCCTCAACTATATGTGCTACGTTGAGGACGAGAAAGAAAGATGAACGGAAGCCAAGCAGGATTGCCAACATCCTTTAATTTGCGGCGACCTGGGGACTAAGGATGGATCGTCATAACGCATTAAACATCGAGTAGTTTTAGTTATCAGTTTATTTATTTATGTTTATGTTATGCATTCCGGCCAGCTAACGTCTTATGTTTCAGTTATTTTTTATACGTTTCTAAGCTAAGTCATTTACATCCAGTCATTACATTAAGTGTGTATAGCATCACGAAACATCAGCAAACTAAGTTTCAAGGCATACAAGTCTAAGTTTACTTGTGCAAGATAATAAGTTTTTTTTTTAATCCAAGATAAGCCCCCAGGGCATGGTCGGACAACAAAACTAAAATACACAAATAGAAAGAACGGTAGTCCGTATGCAACCGGAGTCCCGATAAGAGAGCTTGTTGTGCCACGAGGTGGGCAACTCTTTGAAAGCTCCGAGGAGCAAAAAGACACGAAACTGACTAAGATAGAGAGAAGGTAGAGAACTTCCTTATGATTACCCCCTAACTGAGGGTGATTGCGTACAAACGCTAAAGCACGGAAGGACCCCTGCAAAATAGCACAAACAAAATTGCCCATACATGAAAGTACAAAACTCTATCACACGAGCTATCAACAAGCTTTAATGTATAATCAGAATAACCGAAGACAACAACAATGTATGTTCTACATGAAAGAATGCAAATGTGAGTAAATTCCGAAAGGTTAAAATCACAGTAATTCCAAGATAAGTCTATACTAAAATAGAGTCAATCAAATGTCGCATGAAAGAAATTAATTAAATAAAGACTGGAAGACAAAATTAAAAACCGAACAAAAAGGAGGATGGTAAAAATCAGGTACTGTTGTACAACAGTAGCTTCTGTAATAATCACTTACGGTTTTCGGTTCAACCGATGGCTCAATCCATATTCGATAGAATCTACATCTGGTCCCACCAAAACAGATTGAAATCATTTACATATCAGTTTAGCTTCTGGGTAGGGATTTAACCTTATCAGTTGTGGATCGATTTTGATCGGTTAAACTCGGTCTAGTTTCGATCGGATGCTTGCCTCCTAATTTGTTTTGGTAACGGCGAGAACAAACTATGGGGAAGCCAAACTGGTCCAAGCAGACAGGCGCCCATGTGACTGCATTGATAACTATGGCCTAAAATCAAACGTTGTTGGTGGGAAAGTGTGTAATGCTGCCATTGTTCGCTTTCCCCCAACCAAACCCTCCTCATGAACCCCGAAACTCGTACCTAAAATTTGGGTTATGGAGAGGGGTCCAATCCTTGCCTCTAGGGGTGGCAATACGGTCCGGTCCGGTTAAATTGGCCCAAATTGATCCGGTCCAGTCCGGTCTTTTTGAAGATATAAGGACCGAAGATTGGATTGGATACAGTCCGGTCTTGATCCGGTCCGGTTTTGATCCGGTCCGGTCCCAATTCGGTCTTGATTTTACATTGAGATTGTGGGATTTGAGTGGCCTAAGGCCTTAAAGGGTGAGTAGTTGGTTAAGTTTTGTACTAAGTGCAAAGGTTTGTGACCGTTTATGCAAATTACCCTTAAGTTTTGGGTGTTGAGCTCTCTTATCCGGTCTTTATCCGGTTTTTTACCTCAAATCTAAGCCCAAAGATTGGATTGGATTGTTTACTATCCGGTCCCGGTCCGGTCTCGGTCCGGGTTATACGGTCCGGTTTCCGGTTTTTAATCCGGTCCCGGTCCAAATAGCCACCCCTACTTGCCTCTAGGAAAATGATGCAAGTCGAGGTGGAAACCGTCCATCTCTCTCTTTCAAGTTTCAAACGAGACCTTCAAAATGTTAGAATGCCAGTTTGACTATTATGTTAGATGGTGAGTTCT
Source organism: Linum tenue (assembly GCA_946122785.1). Lineage (NCBI taxonomy): Eukaryota > Viridiplantae > Streptophyta > Magnoliopsida > Malpighiales > Linaceae > Linum > Linum tenue. Next base: position 19,562,901 of record CAMGYJ010000004.1, on the reverse strand, counting down.
TCGTCTAATGCGTGCTAACATTATTGGATCATTTTATGCATGCTCCTAACCGTTGAATTAATTATATGCAAGCAGAAGCGCAACCGTCCTTCCTTGTCTTTCAAATCTCGAATGGAACCTTCAAAACATTACTATATATTTCCAATTTGACCATTATGCTAGATGGCAGGGAATGCAACCAGCACATGCTAATACCGTTTGGACCACCTTATGCTCACTCCTGACCGTTGAACCAACAAGATGACACTATTTACACGACATCAATCCGTTCCTAATACAACGGTTGAGAGCATGCCATGAGAACCATCCAACAATGTGAACATGCATTGATTGCTACCATCGACGTAATCGGCAAATCCGATCGAAACTAAACCAATGGTGGTCATGATTATGCATCTGATGAGGTCTATCTTCCATCCAGTATTGTCTTCCTGACATGTCTGATTAGGTTTGTACCGTATGATGGGAAATGATGCCATTTGTCAGCAACCACACAAACGGGGACTTGGCTTAGGGTTCTGGCTTCTGCTGCTACCCACCAAAGTGTGCGGGGAAATGACCAGTCAGGCTAGGCCCTGAAACGCATGATCCACTGGCACTGCTACAAGACAAGAACGCCATGAATGATGACCACTGACCACATACGTAACAACAGCAATATTTATTGTCATCAACACTCAACAAGATGATGCCTCCATCTACACTATAGTACTGACATTAACACTCTGGGCAATGCTTGGACAAGGCTGCTGACACACAAAACTGTAGAGTACGGTTTTGGTTTTGATTCCCTCATTTGACTACTCGTGAAAACATTGCTCATATACTACTACGAGTACAGGTAGATGATTTTACAAGTTTTAGAGAGGAAGGAGATATTTTTGATGGAGTACGAGGACCATTATCGTAATTGTCATTAGTTAGGAGAGTAGGAGTGAGTAAGGACGGACTATGAAGTATAATAATCGATTGAGTTGATATTGGGTTGGTTGATTAGCGGTTACATCGAGAATTGACGGTTAACGATTAAATCGTTAGCCGATTATTAGTTAGTAGGCTGAAATGGATTCGAAATAACTGATAATCGAATAGCGGGACAGGTTATGGTGATTACTATAAAATATTAATCACCGTGGTTTCTAAGGGCAAATTGGGATGACCAGTGGGGAATGGAGGAGGGAAGGGAGGGGGAGAGTGTGATGAGGGTCGACGGTGGAATGGGCCGGCGAGTAGTGGCGGATTCGGGAATTCTACATAGGAGTGTCCTCTATAAAAAATTAAATTAAATTAAATATTAGAATTAAATTAAATAATTATTAAATATGAAAATATCTAACTAATTAAAGTTTCATTAAAAGATCAGACGTGTTTCATCAAATGATAAAATGCATTCGGTGTTTATACTGCTCAACAAATATCTCTCGACATATCTTACTAGACAAGGATATCCCGTAATTGAGTTTAATCGTTAGGTTTTGAAAATAATTTGAGATAAGAATAACATTTTACTATTATATTTGGATCTAAAACACAATAACAAATGAGTTGTAGCGTAATTGAAAATATATTAACTAATAGTGGCAGTGTCCCAAATTTAAATCACATAAACTACTACTTAAATATTATTTATACCAATACGCAAACTACTACGGGAGATTGGATAATCATTTTCCCAAATTTTAAAGGTGTCCCACTACAACTTAAACATTTTTTTCTCATTCGCAAATTACTACCGTAAATTGAATAATCGTGTTTCCAAATTTTAGGGGTGTCCAGGGACACCCCTAACCATGCATGTATCCGCCACTGCCGGCGAGAGAGGTGAGGGGAGCCGCAGTTTTTCACCGGAGAGAGATATGGATTCGTTTTAGAGTTTGGGGAGAGGAAGGAGATAGTAAATTTGTAAATAAATGTAATAATCTGCTGTATCAATATTTTTATTCCAAAATTATCTTTAAACAAATCTTGATCGTATTTTAAAAAAGGGAAAAATAGAGCTAATAAAGAGTTTAGATGAAGGTTGTCACGATGATTACTAAAAAATTAGTATCTACCCTAACCCATTCCATCGAATAGCCGGTTATCAGTTAACCAACACCTGATCAAACATGAATATATATATGTTGGGACCTCCTACAGTAACTTGGGTATAATTTCAAGTTAGGTGACTTGCATAGATATAACCTATTCAAATCTATCAAACTTATTTTAAACCATTGATTAAAGAAATAAAAAAAAATAAGTAAAAATCATTGGCGACAGGGGGTTGCCGGTCACCGCCCAAGCAAGTTACCTTTTTGGTTTTTTTTCCCTTTTCACATTTATTTGCTTTCCTTATTTTATCCTTTCCTTATTTTAATTCTTATTGAATTAGAAGCATTATGTAAGACTTCCGTAATAACTTAGCACTTTACGTAACATGAGGTTAATATTCATTACGTAAAGAGACATTCCATTACGTAAAGGTTACGGAACGATAGTTATTTCGTAACAGTGAAATCAGAAGCGTTACGTAAAGCTTCCATAATGACTTAGCTCTTTACGTAACACGCCATTAATACTCATTGCGTAAAGAGGCCTTCCATTACGTAAGGCTTCCATAATGACATTTTAAAACTGTTACGTAAAATACAGATTCATTACGTAAAGGTTACAGAACGATAGTTATTTCTTACGTTACAGTTAAATCGGAAGCGTTACGTAAGGCTTCCGTAATGACTTAACACTTCACGTAATTCGAGGTTAATACTCATTACGTAAAAAGACCTTTTCATTACGTAATAGTTTAATCAGTAGCGTTACGTAAGGCTTTCGTAATGACTTAACATTTTACGTAACGTGAGGATAATACTCATTACGTAAAGACACATTCTATTACGTAAGGCTTCCGTAATGATCTTTTATAACTGTTACGTAAAATTATCATATGTTACGTAACCATTACGTAATGCCTATTGTATCTTACGTAATGCGATCTGTGAAACCTGCTATCACAGATAAAAAAATTTAAGTTACCTTACTTCAAGTTACGGTAGAAAATCCCTATATATGTTTATCTCTCCCAACACGGTCATGTCTATCCAAAAAAATTCAATCTTCGAACAATCTTCTCTCTGCCCAACACTCTTCTTACATCAATTTTCTTTCAGAATAAACCTTAAAATTGAAAGAGACAAGGAGCACTATTGATATTAGTAAACCACCACACATGCAATGTGTAGTAATTTAAAATCTCAAACACCGACGTCCTTGGAACTCTCCTCAAAAGAAATCTTTTGTCGCTAGTGTATATAGTATGATTATAGTTATACTATGAATTAATTAATTAGTATAGTTCATACTCACTACTTACAAATGCTATTTTACACAAGTACGTACGACTGTACGAGCCTCTCAGTTTCATGAGATCTAGACCAAACTTGTATCCATTTCGATCACCTAACCTAACTAGGCTTTCAAGTTCCAACCTAACTCCATCTTCTTTCTTTCTTACATAATTAGAGATATCTTGTCCAGAACTCACAGTAGTTATTCCTCTGTTTTCATAATTGGATTGAAACACTAAGCCAAAATAGTTAACGAGTCATAATTAATGGTCAATTTGTACAATATACACATCAGGGTTGGATGAAGAAAATAAAAATGGGGCTAAAAATAAAGAGAAAGAGATTCTGAGATTCGAATCCCTTTAGTAGCACCTAATTATAAAAATAAAGCTATGTCACCCTTATAAAAAACGAAAAGAAGAGATGAGTCATCCACTATTATACTTGTTTGACCTGTTTGATTTACTGTTCTAGTCAAGTCCTTATATGTAACAAGGAAGCACATCATTTAGTGAGAAGTGTCGATTGTTAGACTATTTATGTCAAATCACATGTCATCATGATTGAACCGACGATGATGATCAGTAGCATATAAACAATCAAACTGCACCATAATGTTGTTGGGGGAAATTGGGTAGAGGAGTATTATTATGTATATGTACCATGTCCATGAGGAAATAAACTTCAAGTCTGGGATCAAATTTCTATTCTTGGTTCTAGTCACATTCTGTCTTTCTAGACATCGGAGTACTCCTTCACGGGAACATATAGGTACGCACTTACCATCTATAGGATAAAAGCAAGAGAAGAGAAGAGAAGAGAAGTCGTGCAAAATAAATTGGACCCTATTCCCAGCTTCTTTGCCTCTTTCTAGGAGTGTGAAGTGTAAAGGAAGCAAAGGCAATTATGAAGAGGAGTCTTCCTTTTAGAGGAAGTAGAGATGTGGAGTAGCTTTGCTTTCTTGCTTCTTCTTGATGGTATGATAACACAGAAGCATGAGGATGAGGGGGGGAATAAGGTAAAGGGTTGTTGATGATGGTTCACCTTCTTTCCATCACTACTTCCTCCTCACAGGGTGGGTTCCTTTTTCTGTCTTTTACATTTTCTCGAATCTCATATTACTAGTATTACGAATTCACCGTTCAAAAAGTAGAACCGTTCAAAAAGGAGAAGGGCTTTATGCGTCATTCTATGGAGAACGATAATCAGCATTACAGAAACAGTAAGGAAAGCAACAAGAACGCGAGCAGCCTCGAAGTAGAAAACCCAACGATTGGCATTGTTGAACCACAATCTGGGTTGTTGGCACCAGCAATAACAACAATTCAGAAAGCATCAAGGGTCACAAGCATCGATTTCTCGTATTTCTCGAGGTGCACGAGCACCGCCTTATCCAAACTAAGAACATATTCCAGATAATCTAGAAAAGATTTGCAATCGTACCTGTAGTGAACTCTAACTTTCAATAATATCGTGAACTCGTATGGATACAAGAAAAACCTAGCCAGTTCATGTCATATTGCCTAGTTGAGTGAGGATGAATGTAGTGAAACCAAAATGTGTATTGTCAATACTATATTAGCTTAACAAACACGTAACATAGGACCTCAGAGTTACAAAATGAACAAAAGATGAAAGGTATAGGGGTTTTTTGGATGCAGGTTTTTAATGAGAGATTTTAAAACAATTCCTCATTATGCCGGATTTTAAAACAATCATGCGTTTGGATATATGAGAGATTCTGGGCATTAGGAATTTCAAAATCTCTCAAATGCAAGTTTTTAAAATAGCTAATGGGTATCAGCTATTATGAAATCCCTCTTTTTTTTTTTTTTTTGCTTTGTTCCAAACTTGTTCCAAACTAACACTCTTCCTTCTTTCGAGTTCATCCTCATCTTCTCCATCGTCTTTCTCCGACGACCTCAAGCTCCGCCCAACTTCTTCCGGCATCCAAGCAAAAACTCCTATACCGACATTGTCGCCTTCCCATCCCAATTCAGTGAATCCTTTGCTGCAGAAATCAGCACAACAACAAAAGAGATAGAGCCGCCAGAAGCCGAGATGAAGGAACGGAGAAGAAGAAGAAGAGAGGGGTAATCGTGTAATTGGGATTAATTGGGCTAAAATCTTGATCCATTCCAAACGCAGAATTGCGCTAAATCCCACGTTTTAAATTCCTAGGGTTTTGGTTGAGAGATTTGGGTCTCAAATCCCTCATTTTAATTACCTAATCCAAACGGGGCCATAAGAAGTTTGAGAATAGTAACTTGTAACTTGTATTATCATGAAACCACAAAAGGGTTTATATAGATTACTAGCTTTATTCTCGGCCATTGGCCAGGTAACTGTTAATATTAATAATAATAACAAACTTTTTTTTTCAGTTCATAATATATTAAGTTGACACAATTGATTTGTAATTACAAATTTGTGTTGCTAGCATATTATTCAGCCTAAATTCATCTCATATTTACTCAATATCAACAACTGATTAAAAAGTATAAAACACATTCGAATAATATTAATCTTATTGTGAATTTGTGATAAATTCATAGATGATTTTGTATGCATAGGGATCTGTATAGATAAATGGAGTTTTTAATTAATTATAAATTATGATTTGGAACTTGTTGGTTGTGATTTTGAATCTTAGCAGTGATTTCTTACATGTTTATATATTTTTAACTGGATTTACATTTAATAATTAAAAATAATTGACATAGTAAACGTCAATGTCTTCGTATTTGAGATATTTTTTCTGCTAAACTTGAGAATTGAGATATTGAAATTATGATATAGCTTATGGTGAGAACTTACACATGGAAAATTTTCTCATATAATAAATTACCAAAAACAATTCTCACATATATATAGTTTTTAGTGAGAACCCAACCCAGGTAACATTGGATCAAATCCAAAAGTCTTTTGACATTTCTTAGATTTTGCGTGGCTAAAACAAATAGTAGTTATAAATAGTTACAAAAAAAACAATTTGTATTATTAATTGAATGTGTAATCAATTTTTTGGTGTAAATAGTAAACAATTATTCTTAATTAGATAAATAAATACTTCTTATGGATGATAAATAGTGCTAACTAATAATTTTCTACTCTCTCCATATCTCCACAATCTACAATCTCCCTCCTCTCTCAATGCCTAACGGAAAACTAAAAAATAGCGAAATCGCAAAAAAAAAAAAAAACCCACTAAATGCCGAGAAACGCGGGGAAGCCTGGAAGGCTTACGTGGAAGGGGTGGTTTTTCCAAACCCCTTTAATATATTGTAAGACAAGATTTGGACAATAAGTAAGAGAACAATAATAATTATAATACAAGGACACGATAATATTAAGAACTATATAAATTATTCCTAATATATCTCTAACACGCCCCCGCAAGATGATGGCGCCAAGAACAACATCAATTTTGACCAACATACACCAATCTTGAAGAACACACCCCCGCAATGTAATGGTGTAAATTGTGATGCAAACTCGTCAAGTTCTCTTGCTTGAAGAACGAGGCCAACTAACCATCGTTTTGGAAAAGAAGAAAGCATTAAACATGCAATTCATATGTTGACCGAAAACAAGATGAACATTAATCATTGGTTTTGATGATACCAATAATCTATCTCTAACAAAAGCTAATGAATTTGTGATACGATTGGAGTCTTTTGGAAAGGCCTAGAGTGAAGTATTTGTGATGAATAGTGGTTTTCAGGGTAACGGACTACTTACCTAATCCACCAAAACCTCCATTTCCAGTGACGACGGCTAACTATGTTAAATCATCTAAACAAAGGAAAACTTAGAAAAATAAGTCAATCAGTAATGAATACCAAGGGCACCCACGCCTATCTTCCTACCCAAGAAAAAGAAACCCAAAGCCACGGGAGAAAGTGTCAATCAATTAGGGGTGTCCCGAACATAGTAGCACCTTGAATACGTAATTGTCCTTTGCTTTGTGGATTTGAAATCCAAAAAAAAAGAAAAAGTTTTGGTATAATTTTGGTTTTGAAAATCATGAATATATGAGGGTTTTCGATTCATTATGGATTTAGAAAAGACCATTGTTTGTTTCATGGATATCATTATGGATTTTGTTAATTAAATTTGTATGTATAAAGTGAACTTTACCTTTATTGCGCTTAATGTTATAAGAAGATAAAGAAAATATGAGAGGTAGATTGTTAAAAAATGATGGACTTCAAAGTCCATGACCAATTCTCACCTAAAGAGGTGGGATTTTCAAGTCCGTGTGGCCCACAGATTTGGACCCTCAAAGTCCAGTGGCGTAGCCAGAATTTTGTTTAAGGTGGGTCCAGCTCGAAAAAAAATAAATATGATAAAATAATTTTTTTAATATAATCTTACTTTGAAAACTTTTGATAAATTAAAATGAATTAGCAGTCGAAAATATCAAGAATATCACTCTGTATATATACCAAACAATCATTGATTTAGTTAGCCGTAGTGTTTCAAATGGTGTTCTTTGTTAAGAACCGTTAGTATCAATACATCGAGTAGTTGATAGAGGTTTAATAATAAATCTTATACCAACCAATAATTCATTATTTACCTAGTCGTTCGCTTTCGAATGATGTTCTTTAAAAAAATATTTAGTATCAATTGATCGAGTTGTTGGAAGATTTCAATAATATATTATACCATTTACTACCATGCTCCCTTATAAGAAAGTCAACTTATACGAAATTGATGTTTGCACAAATCTATATACCTTATACTTAAGAAATGAGGTCGCCAAGATTCAAACACAAAACTTTTCAACCAACCATTCTCAATTAAACGCGACCTAATTTTCGATATCAATTAACTATCGTACCTAATTTAACCATTTTCCCCCGAACCAGGGTGGGTCCCGGGACCCACCCTGTTACCCTCTCCCTCCGCCACTGTCAAAGTCCATGGGTCCCACGAATTTGGTACCTATAAATACTTGAAGCAAACAATGGATTTTGGACAAAGTCCATCACAAACCCAAATCCATCAAGCAAAAGCCAACGATTAACTTTAAGGTTTTGTTGAATGTTAATATGAAAGCTTAAGATATGTTTGCGGTACATCAAGTCAAACTTTTGAACAGAATTTTCATTACTAACTGAACGTTCGTTCGAGACATTGGTTCAAATATTTTGTGCAAATCATCATGGTATCCATCTTCTCATGCCGAAAGGAAAGAAGACAAATGATACGTGAAATAAAGCTCATATATCTCATTCTTGGTCTGGTCCAAAGGGATTTGCTATTGTCCTCACAGACACCCTGTGAGAGTGTGCTCACAAAGCGTTTGTAGTCATTGGATCGGACTCGGGCAATTTGTGACCGTTGGATGGAATCTTATGAGCATGTGTCGAATACATACAACGGTCCCGGACACTTGTGAGCACGTTCTCACAAGGTGCCTATGAGTACGGGTGTGCAATGGTCCGATTTGTACTAAATCAAACTATGAGAACTGTGGTCTAATTGTAAAAGAAATCTTAGTACAAATGACCATACAATCATTGCATTCGATGCAATAAGAATTTGATCTAATCTAATTTTCTTATGTATTAAGGACTAGACCATATTATACGCAATCTAGTATGTTTCGATTTCTATATCGATCTGGTTCGGTATAGACAGTGTAAACCAAATTGTATGCATAATAGCCGAATTGTGTCCGAAGTTTTCTCCATTATGAACTGGAGAAAATTAAAAAGTTAAAGTTGAGCGAGGCCAGTCATCGTTCTTCTTCTTCTTTTACTGGAACAACAACAGTAGCAAAGACAGTCAGACGTGGTGAGAGGGAGGGGATTAAAAAAGAAAGAGCAACAGTAATGTGAGACGACTTCTGGGTACGATCTTTTCTCCCATTTCAGAGGGTAAGAAAACAGAGCAAAGCCAAACCCCCTTCTTCTTCTTCTTCTTCATCTTCCCTCCATTCCACCAAATTTCTCTAGCCGAAAGGGTTTTGTCACCCCCGCTTTTTGACTTTCTCTTTAACTTCCCATTTCCCCCCGTTAACTTCCCATTTCAACCCGAAAAAACAGAGAACCCAGCAGCCAAAGCATTTCCCATTTCCCGACCATGTGTTCAGAAACCGCGCCTCGGTTCTCCTTCTCCAGAGATCCCGCCGACGATAGTGAATCCCCAACGGCGGAGCAGCAACAGTGGAGGAGGGATGCCAACCTCCTCGATCATTATTCCAACCCCACCACCGCCACTCTTACTCCCACCGCCGATCAGCCGTTTGAGTTCAGCGTCTCCAGCAACTCCGGCGATCAATACTCATCCTCCTCCGCCGACGAGCTCTTCGCCGACGGCATCATCCTCCCCTTCCACCGCCGTCACCCCACCTCCTCCGCCACCACTTTCAACTGCTCTGCCGCCCACCGCCGGGCACAGAGCTTCGACCATCCGAAGCTTCCGCCTTTAGCTCCTTTGCCTCCTCCGTCAAAGAAACCGGCTGCTCCGGCTCCGGAATCTGAAGATCAATCGAGGGCGTCTTCCGATCACAATCAACATCAAAACCAGCTGCAACCTTCATCGTCGTCGAAATCGTTCTGGGGATTCAAGAGGAGCAGCAGCCTAAACTGCGACCTCAAGAAAACCCTAATTTGCTCCCTGCCCCCGCTTCTGGCCCGGAGCAATTCGACCGGTTCGGTCCCTCCAATTCCCAAAAAATCAATTCAGAAACCTGATTTCCATCCTACCCACAAGCCAATTATTTCCCACAAGCAACCGTCTTCATCAAATAGTAGTAGTGGGTATGTGTATTCATTCCCGCAGAAGCCTCCCCTGAAGAGGAACCCGTACGGATCATCATCTTCTTCTTCTTCTCACCATTATCCCAACGGTACAGCCCGAATAAGCCCTGTTCTCAACGTCCCGATCTCAAAAGGAACCGCTAATCTGTTCGGATTCGGCACCATGTTGATGGGCAAAGAGAAGAAGACCAGAAAGTGAATTGCTTTGCTTTTCGTGTGTAAAGAGTATTGTTGATTGATGGGGGATTCTATTAAGTTAAAAATGGTTTCTGAGATTTGTGAGTTTTGGGTTCTGTTTTTGCTTGTTTGATTATTATTTGTTAATCAGCTGGGAGGAGAGATCAGAAGAAGAAGATTATCCTCTAATCATCTTCTTTCTTGTCTTCTTTCTTGCTTAATTAATTGAGAAGTTTGTACAGAAGGGATGAGAACTTGAGAAGAGTTGTTGGAATGATGATGATGATGACGACGATGCTTCTGTTTGGATAATTAGTTGTCATTGGAGCAGCAGACAAATCTTCTTCTAATTCCGCCATGCTCTCTCTCCCTCTCGCTCTAATCCTGTGTTTTGTCTTCTTCTTTCTTTGTTTGATTTGTTTTCTTTGATAGAAAGAAGGGATTGGTCTTTGTTTTGTTTTCTTGCTTAGATTGTGCTTTTCTATCTTTTTCAGCCGGATTAGTTTAGAGAAAGGACATGGAGTTAAGTTATTTAATTTGGTCCCCTAAAAAAAGCATTTGGAAAATGGAGGCGTTGACCAATAAACTATAGCTTTATTGCATCTCTAATAGAATGGTAAATATGCAGTTTGTCCGAATCTATATGCAATGCTATTCTACTAACATACTCAATTATTGCTAGAGATCTTACAAGATGGTTGTTGTTGTCAAGTTAAATTTATACATAGCAAAAAATTCAGCTCATCCTAAATAATGAATTTGCTGAAGTTCCTTAGTCCGAAACCTACGATGTGCTCTTTCCTCGCTATCGTCGGTCGCAAGGTACTTGCAAGGAAGTCATGTTGGTGATATACCAACCGATGTATCCAAATCAGTAGCTAGTTAAAATATGGAGGGAATGACTGGACGAGTAGAGATATATTCAGGGTGGGAAGAAAGCCCAACCAAGTAGGGGCAGCGAAAGAAGCCCGTAAATAAGGCCCGAAGGAGGAGAAGGGCAGGCAACGAGAAAGAGGCCCAACCCAATGATGATTGAGGATAAGGTCGGCAAAGTGGGGAACGACCTCTAACACAAGGCGCATGGCGACAAAAGGGAGTAACGACTAAAAATGTACGAAGGGCGCAGGGGATGAGGTCAGGCCGGCCAAAAGCGTACGGAGGGCACGGTAAAGCAGGCTGGGCGCCTCGAATCTCTGAACTCTGTGTCAGACGGTCGAGGCGCATGAAAAATTGGAGGTATGATGCATCAATTGCGGTGATGATGTAGGGCGGATTTGGGGGCAACGGTCGGCCGGCGCCTCGCTAACCAAAGAAGACCTGATCCGTATCATTGAGGATTAAGATCAAGCACTGGAGATACTTAAGAAAGAAGTGGAGGCGTTAAAGAGGGGAACCTAAACCGCGCTCTGATGCGCATTAAAGACCTCGGCCACCTGACAAGGCACATAGCATCAGACTTTGACGAGCACAATGGGTGGGCGTCTAGGTGCTCGGGAAGGCCATGGGCATGAGGCAGCCTCTAGCACGGAGTATCCTGACCGAGCAAGCTAATTCAGTCATTCCTGCATTGCCAAGTTATGATGGGGCGACTGACCCGGAGGATCATGTGAACAATTATTATACCAAGATGCAATTGTACAACAGCTCCGACGCCACTTTGTGCCTTACCTTCCCCTCGACATTTAGGGGCGTGGTGCTTGACTGGTACCATCAGATCGAGGAAGGAAGGATTGATAGATTCGAGCAGTTTGCCGCAATGTTCCTCTCGAAATTTTCCAGCAGAAAGCATCGGAGCCTTACCATCAGCGTGTTGTTTAAGGTCCGGCAGCGGGAAGACAAGACGCTCCAATACTTCTACGAGCGGTGGATGTCCGTAGCCATGTCGGTAAGGGACGTTAGACCCCCGGTGTTGGGGTGTTGTCTGGACGAGTGTACCACGAGCGATGAACTGTGTAGGGTGTTGTCCAAGAGGGATGTCACCTCCATGAAAGATTTGGGTCGTAGGGTCCAGAAGGTCATAATGCTCGAGGAGACTTTAGCCGCGAGAAGAATGGACCGATGCAAGGCGCGACCCAAGGAGGGTGACGGGCGCGTAGCGCCTAAGGCATTACTTGGCCCGTTTAACTCCCCGAACTATTCCCCAGGCGCCCACCGATCAGAGGCGTCGCGACCCCCACCACGAAGTCGCGAAAATTTCATCGAGCTCAATGACTCTTTGAAGAATGTCATGCAGTACACGATAGACAAAGGTTACCATCTGCGGTGGCCGGGTCCGATGCGTGGGCGCCCTAATGAGCAGAACTTGGAAAGATATTGCGACTTTCACCAAGAAAGAGGGCACTACATGGGCGGATTGCTATAAGCTCAAATCGGAGGTACAAGGTTTAGTCGATCGGGGAATGCTGAGTGAGTTTGTGAAGAAGGACGACAAGACACAGGCGAACCTTCATGGCGCAAGAACGGGAGCTCGACCCGACGACCAGCGTGAAGGCAACGCCTCATCCTCAGGAAGAAGTCGAAGGGGCGCATCCCCCTTCGCCCTTCGAATGCAACTAGGAGACTAACCCTTGCCGCATCAGACTAACCATCGAAGCTATAACTGGGTCAATTGACTGAAGGCAGAAGTTAGAGGAGGGTAGGCGCTTTAAGTAAGCTATGACAAGCGCGTGGGCAGCCATTCAGATCGACTTCAATGAAGTGCCAGAGGAGGCGTGTCGCATCCCGTCTGTGGAAGCACTTGAGATAAGGGGGATAGTAGCCGGATGTGAAGTAAAGTGCATGTTGGTAGACACTGGAAGCTCGATGGATGTTTTGTTTCGCACCATCATAGACAGACGAATGTATAAACGATCGCACGCGGGGGTCTATATGAAATGCCTTACCAAATGGGAAAGTCGACAGGCCATCGAGGAAGTACACGAGGGCGCCTACGGCATGCACCCGGGGGCAAGGAGCTTGGAAAAAACCCTACTTCGACAAGGATACTACTGGCTCACCATCCGTGATGACGCAAAGGAGCATGTCACTAGCTGCCGCCAATGCCAAATTCATGCTCATGATGTTCATATCCCGGTAGCTCCCATGCAAGGAAACGTGGGCGCGTGGCCCTTCTCGCAGTGGGGCATGTAGGCGTTATATTGAAGGATATCCACCGGTTGGCGCAATCGTTTCACTTCTGTTCATGCTCCTACGCTCAACGTAGCTTTAACAGGGCCGCCCATTTTGTGGCAAAATAAGCCCTTTCATCGGAAGCTCGACTACTGGTCGACTTTCGCATGACGTTACTTTCTGTTCTCTGACTTTGTGACTTTGGATTTGTTCCTGTCTATGTTAAAAAAAATTTGAAATATTTTGTAGCGGCTATAGATTATTTCTCCAAGTGGGTGGAGGCTGAGCCATTGGCGACCATCACTCAGGCCCAGATCCGAAAGTTCACCAACCGTAACATCCTCACACGCTTCGGGTTGCCGCAGTAAATTGTGACCGACCATGGGAAACAGTTCGATTGCAAGGGTTTTATTGACTTTTGTGACGAAAAATGAGTGATCTTGCTTTTTTCGTCTGTGGCATATCCCCAGGCCAACGGTTAAGCAGAAGCGGCTAACAAGACCATCCTGCATGGCCTCCACACAAGGCTGGCGGGGGAAAAGGGCCGCTGGATGGAAGAGCTCTCGGGGGTCCTCTGGGTGCACTGCACAACGTACAAAACCTCGATGGGCGAGTTTCCTTTCACACTCACTTACGGAAGCGAAGCAATTATCCCGGTCGAGATGCGCCTCCCAACATATCGCGTTTCCAACCATGAGCCACAGTCGAACGACATCGAGTGGGTGCAAGACTTGGACATGCTGAAAGAAAGCCGGGATATCGCTGCTGTGCGCCTTGAGTCCATGAAGAGGCAAGTGGCAAAATACTATAACCGAAGGATGCACCCCCCCCCCCCCCCCCCCAAATCTACAAAGGACGCCTGGTGCTAAGGAGAAATTTTAGGCCAAGTGCAAGCGAGGGAAAGTTGGCACTAAAGTGAAAGGGACCCTACAGGATCTGTGAGGTCATTGGACTGGCAACGTTTAAGCTTGGAGAGCTTAGGGGGAAAGCCTCTCAAACGCCCATGGAATGCTCAGAACCTCAGAGTGTACCACGAGAGGGAGGCACATGTGCCCGAAGAGTAAGTGAGCGTGGACTCAATGGCGGGAGTGGGAAGCAAATTGGGGTGATGATAATTTCCCATGGAAAAAAATGCCAGTCATACTACTTGAACGCGCCCGGGTACCCACTTGTATTTTGTTGGTTTTGTTGGAGTAAGGAAGTGTATGTTATGCGTCTTAAAGTAATGCGCCTTTTGTGCTATTTCTGGAAAGTGATCGTTTGAGTTGTCTTATAGCGCCCATTAACTATTGCGCCTTAATATATATCACAGCCCGCAAAGCGCCCATTCACTATTGCACCTAAACCACGTAGTGCCTATACTCGTCGACTTGTTATTTTTGTAAATTTAAGTAGTATATTTGTAATGCGCCCTTTTGTGTTATTCCCGAAGCGAGTTGATCGAACGCTGGCAAAACGCTCGTCCGTTATCACACCTTCAGATATTTCATAATCCGTAAAGCGCCATGCGCATTGCGCCCTAGTAAGTAATTCTGTCGATACCATAAAGCGCCCAAGCAATATAAGCGCCCAAATTTCGTAAAGCGCCCACCATTCGCGCCCGTAACATTAACAGAGCAAAATCTTGTCAAGTAATAAAATTCATTGGAAGCGGGGTGCAACAGGCGCATGATAGATAAACACATGGCGGAGGAGCGCTTAGGCCAAAAGCAGGAAGTGCAAAAAAAAAAAAAAAATACAAGCGCCTTCACTCATCCTCGCCATCAACATCGACTTCTTCGTTATTGCCTTCCTCGCCTCCCTGTTCACCTTTCTCTCCCTGTTCACCTACTCCCTTGGACGGGGAGAGGGCGCCTTCTTTAGGAGGCACCTCCCCTGCAGCTCCAGGCTCGCCATCTAACTCGAGAATGGGTGCCACCTTCTCAGTCAATCGTTTGGAGTCCATGAACTTAAGGATGTAGTGGAGCAAGGTAAACGAGTCCCGCGGCACGTCGGGGCTCTCGGAATGGAATTTGTGCTGCAGAATCCTCACCGTGTTGATAACGGTGTCAGCTTGTAGGTTCTTCCTAGCATGAGAGTCCTGGTAGTTGGCCAAGTCATTGACCAACTGATCACAGGCGCCTCGCGTGTCCTTCAGTTCCTTCTTGAAATGAGCCTTGATCTTCTTCACCTTCTTATTTTCCTCTTGGAGGTCGAGGATGGTTCTCCAATGGATCCCTTTCTTCGTGGAGCGCCTTTTCCGCCCGCTCGCGGTCAGCTTTCTCCGCCTCTAGCTGAGCCGAATACTTGTCGTGGCACTCCTTCTCGAGCTTGGCGCGCTTCGCCTCTGTATCATCCTTGAGCCGAGTGGCCCACTCCTTCGCCTGACTTTGCGCCTCGTTGCACGCTTAAGTTAGGTCCATCTGCTTCTTGCGTGAGGCGTCGAGATTGGATGAAGGCGCTCAGCCAAGACAACCACTTCATTGTGCTCCGTCGCCCGGCGCTCGAAGGCTTGGTACGTGTCCTCGCACAGCAGCATCATCTGCATACCAAGAAATGACGGACAACATTGCATGTGAGGCGCCCACAAAGGGGACAAACAACACCATTCCAATGGAGGAAAACAATGAAGGTATACCTGGATGCAATGATTTTCCATGTTGCGCCATGGCTTGGACAAAGCCGGGTCGAAGGGGCGCTCGATCACGGTAGCATGACTCCTTACCATCTGTCTCGAGGCGCTTAGATCCTTTGCTGCCAACACGGGCACGTCGACAGGCACCTTGACCAAAGGGCGGCGAGGCCCTTGCAAATAGGGGGCATCACTTGACCGGTATGCTCCCCCACAGTGGGCAAGACCAAGCTGGGAGGTACCCCAGACTCTATAATGCTGATCACCTTTGCTTTCTTCCCCGGGGGCAAGAGCGCATATCCTTCTCTTTTCTTGTGCGCCTCTGAAGATGTGACATGCCGGTGGTAGGGAAGTGGCTGAGACATGAAGTTGGGACCCGGAGGCAGAAGAGGCGCCAGAACCAGCGTCGGCCATGCGAGGAGCCTGCTTCGTGGCAGACGATTTGATGCGAGTAATAAGTCTGGTCGATGCTTTGCCCTTGTTGGGAGCTGGCTTCAAGGCGGTGAGCGGGGCACGCTCCAAGACGTGACCTAATCAAGTCGGTCACGGAACAGAAGTTTGTGCCTAAAAAAAGACACAACAAGACGAGTGAGTGCCGACAATAAAAGGCGCTTATGGGGCAAAAACAAGTGGGGTACGCAAGGCGATGCATCGCAAGCATGCGTTAGAGGGTTAGGGTGTCAAACTACCGTCATTATAAAGTTCGGCTAAAATGCCCGCAAAGGTATCGGTCACACTTAGGTCGATGGGGTTGGCAGAGAGGGCGCGTGTCATGTCTTCCTCCACCTTGGTAATAGGCACAGGGTTGTTGAACTCGGCTTCCGAGTCGAGTGACCACTCAAGCATTGGAGTATTTTGAATCTCGAAGAAGGGCGTCTCCCGGGGCCTAACAAAAAAGAAGGAATCGAACCAAGTCCTTCCAAGCTTTTGGCCGTCGATGAGAAAGTGGAAGCCTCGATCTGTGTGCCTTTGCAAGCTCAGACAGTTCTTACTCAGCGCTATGGTAAAGAAGGACTGGAATAGTTTAAAGGATGGGTTGAATGGAGCGCAGATGACACTTGTATCGGAAGACGATGGTGTATAAGATGACGTTGGGTGAGAGGCGCCCGATCAGACATTGGAAGGTTCACATCACGCCTTCTAGCACTGGTTTAATGGGGAAGTGCAAACCAAAGCGAATGTATTCTTGGTATAACCCTACCCATCCGTCCCCGACGACCACGCACCGGGCGGAGGGAGGCGCATGAATGTACCGCCAAAGAGGGGGAATCTGGGCGGAGACTATCAGTTTCTCTAGGCGCGCCCTAACTAGCTTCGAAGAGTGCAAGGGGCCCCCTTCAGCCTCGGACATACCACCAAAGCCAACCGGCAAATACCTCAGTGGCTACGTGTTCTTCCACGTATTGAACCTATATTCCCGAGGCGCTGAGGGGCCTGTGTCAGAAGAAGACGAAGAGGTGAGCTCTAGATTCAAAAGTGAACCATTGACTCGTCAGAGCCGTTACGAGTTAAGCTCGCGACTAGCTCAGCCACCTCCGTCGCAGGCACATGGGACAAGTTTCAAGGCGCATACAGAGCGACTAACCAAGAACCTAACAAGGCTAGAGTAACCCTAGTCACGTACTCTTCACATCACTCACGGATTGGTGTAAATACAAAAAAAAAGCATATTACCTGCATTGGCGGGGGCGGCGCCAGGCGCATCAGAAGGAAGGGCATCTGCTCGCGTCGCTTTTGGAATAGGGTTTGAAGACTTTTGGGAGGCCATAGGGACGAGCGGCGCAGCGAGGAAGACAATGGGCAAAAGGGAAGGCTCTTGGGGCAAGAAAGGTAAGGAGAGCTCGTGTGGCGGATCTTAGAGAGAGAAAGTATAGAGATAGTTGATTTGGGAGAATGACTGAAAATGAGGACAGGCAACTTCGGATTATATAAGAAGAGAAGGAGAGAGATATGGGGAGGCAGAACGATGTTCGCTCTGGCTGGAATTTGAATTTCAAAATTTCAAAATTTCTACCAGAACGGGGGGCAGGAGGTAGAGAGGGTCCGGATATCGAGGCGGAAATCCAATAGTAAAAAAAATTGCATGTGAAGGTTGCGCTTTGAGCAATTGATGCACGAGGACAGCGAACCCAAGAAGGGGAGAAGGCGCCCAATGGCGGTGCATAAGCAGTTAGGCCCCTCACTGAAACCTTAGGCGCCTAACTGAGGGCAATTGTTGGGGGTGGGAAGAAAACCCAACAAGAAGGCCCAACCAAGTAGGGGCCGCGAAAGAAGCCCGTAAATAAGGCCCAAAGGAGGAGAAGGGCAGGCAAAAAGAAAGAGGCCCAACCCAATGATGGTTGAGGATAAGGCTGGCAAAGTGGGGACCGGCCTCTGACACAAGGCGCATGGCGACAAAAGAGAGTAACGGCTAAAAATGTACGGAGGGCGCAGGGGATGACGTCAGGCCGGCCAAAAGCGCACCGAGGGCGCGGTAAAGCAGGGTGGTCGCCTCAAATATCTGAAGTCTGTGTCAGACGGTCGAGGCGCATGATAAATTGGAGGTAACGGTCGGCCGACCTCGAGGTATAAATAGCCAAGTAGGTGAATCTCATTTACTCTGATTGGGCTCTCTCACTAGAACTTTGCTCTACTTCTCTCTCTCTAAAAGAAGGTGCTAACTTGATCTTCGGAGTGCTAACGAGCCTTGAAGGTCCGTTGTGCGCCTTTCGTGCAGGGTCCGCGCGTGGATCGTAGGGTTTGGCCTATGTGGGGAAGGCGCCTAAGGAGAGAGAGTTACTCGGCACGAACAAGTTCTTTCTTGGATTAAGGTTGTTGGAGAAGAAAAGTTATGTAAATCCTTATATTGATAGGGAGAACAAGGTCGAGAACCTCAACATGAGCTTACAACCAGATGACAATGATGAATGAACTTGGTGCTTATCAACGTCTCGTTAGCATAGCCTCATCCTCTAATAGAGTGTGACGAGTTGACTGCACTCTGGTAAGCTCATGACTACTAATTATCCTTAGAGAGTGGGGGTGTGGCTAAGAAAGCTCCTAATTTCCATATGGAAATGAAAGGAATCTCCTTACTCACCACCCCATTCTACCACACATGATATGCTAATTTGTTTAGTTCATTATAAGGTAGAAGGAGGAGAGTGAATGTGAAGGTTGCTTGTTTTTTTATCCAGAGGACTTAAGAATGATAACTTTATGAACTTAACTTAATGCCTCTTATACGTTCAAACCAAATGATGAATGAACCTGGGGAGGATGGCATGGTTAACAAGTCACCTAGAATGAAAAGTCTCATTAGTCCTCTTGGCTAGCCTAGCAAGTTAGGGGATTGTTTTCCAGACTATACACGTTTTTTTTATAAATTGCAAAATACACACATTTTATGAAAAAATTTCAATCTACACATGTTTGGGTATTACCACGGCCGTCAACCGCGGAGAATGCATCACCGCGGTTGACGGTAGCGGTGAAGGCTTCATCGCATTTGTCGGCCGCGGTGAAGGCCTCACGCCCTCACCTAAGGTTGAAACTTCAACCTAACGTAACTTTGAGCGCGGTTATCCGAACGTAGGGATTTCTTTTTGCTACTTTTCAAGATCTTTCAATCTGCATTTGTCCTTCATCCCCAAAAAATGTCGTTTGCTACCTCGACGAGCAATTTTTTTTATTTCAACAAACTTTGGAAGACCATAACTTTATGCTCAGCAATCCGAATGTTATGAAACTTTTTTTGATTTCCCATAACTTTTTAAGGACTACAACTTTGATCATAACCATAATTATGGAATGTATGTGTATTTTTTAAAAGTAATGACAAAGTTATTCCCAAAATCCCATATACCAAAAAATATTTCTTGTTTTGAAAATTATTTCCTAGTAAAATTTGTAGCTCTTAAAAAGTTATGCGCAATATAAAAAAACTTTATGAATTTCAGATTGAGGAGCACAAAGTTATGGTCTTCCAAAGTTTGGGAAAATAAAAATTTGCTCGTTCGGGGTAGCAAACGACAATTTATGGGATGAACAACAATTGCAGATTGAAAGATCTTGAAAAGTTATGTCGAATAAAAAAAATTCGCTAGAATCGAAATTGCCGAGCACAAAATTATGTTAGTTTGAAGTTTCGGTCTTAGGTTAGGCCTTCACCGTGGCCGACAAACGCGGTGATGCCCAAACATGTGTAGATTGGGAATTTTTCATAAAACGTGTGTATTTTAGAATTTTTTTTTAAAACATGTGTATTTTGAGATTTTCCCCCAAGTTAAATAGGGTGAGAACTTAATTTGCAAGAACTAGTTGAAAAATGAAAGTTAAGCAAGCAAGACAAACTAGAGTGTGGTAAATAGAAAGCCAAGAATGGCAACTTAACAAGCAAGAGAACTTAGCATACAAGTAAGAATAAGATGTGAAGGGAATAAATATTCAAGGCCAACGTAACCTATGTGACTGAATATTTACAACTTCAAGATCTAAAACAAACAAGTATATATAAATTCTCAAATATTAGCAACTTGGTTTGGAAAGTTGTCGTATGACTTTGGAGATGTTCTGGGACAACTTTCTAACCGGTTATTTTTCTCACTCGATTGTGATCTTTTTTTTTTTGATAAGGTGATGAACTTTATTGAAATAAATGAAAAGCCAGCAGCTCCACAAGGAGTGGAGAGCCCGCAAAGGAAATAACAAATGTAGCAGTAGCAGCGAGCAAAGGGAAAGGAGAGAACAACAGGTCACCAAGACCAAAGCAAAAAGGAAGACCAAACAACAATGATCGAACTGATCTCTCCAGCCACCCTCCATACTCCGATCACGAGTTCAGCAGACCCAGCCCCAAACATCAGCAATGGCGCGGCAACGCAGTGAATAACTCCACATCTAGGTACCGCCGTCAACAATAGGAGCAAGAGCCACACTCCTGTCCGAACACCATCTTCTGAACCACTCAACACACCTATGCTTGTCAACTTTGCCGGTAGCCCCGATCCACTCAAGCGAGGCCTTGATGATTTTCCCAGCGACCACTAGCGCCGGGCAGACCTCCTGATTGAAGATCCTCTGATTCCTTTCTTTCCAAACTGACCAGCAGACAGCGTGAAGGACACTTTGAGAGAAGGCTCCGCCGATGCACTCTATCGATCCCACTGGCCAGTTGTTGATGACGTCGACGATGTCCCCCACCGGGGTCCTGAGACTGGTTTCCGTGAGCAGCACAAGCCTCCAAACTTCCTTGACGAAGCTACAACCCGTAAACAAATGGGTTATACTCTCCTCGCTGCAACAACAGAGGGCACACATGCTGGCCAGCGCGACCCCACGTCTCTGCAGATTGTCATGAGTGAGGATTCTCTTATGCCAGACGAGCCAAAGAAATCCGCAAACTTTTGAGGGAATGAAGCCTCTCCAAACAACACTGCAAGGAAAGTTCGCCACCCCCGGGAACCTGTTTTCCACCTGGAACCTGTAAAGCGTTTTCACAGAAAAGGAAAGATTCGGGTCCGGAGACCACACCACCCTACAAGGACTACACATGATTCTATGCAAGTTAGCCAACACAGTTTCAATAAGATTCACCCTTTCCCTCTCAGCCCCCCCGCGAAGATTAACGTTTAAAGGAATATCACACAAAACATTCTCACCATTAGAAGTCACAAAATCGGAGATCTTAGCCAACGGGGAGCCCGCAGCCGCAGCGATCCTAGGAAAAGAGTCGGCAAGGCGTTCACCGGGAATCCAAACATCCTGCCAAAACGAAACATGAGCCCCCGAGCCCGGTTCAATGCAGGCCCCTTTCCAGAAGACCTCACCTGCACGAGAGATGTTCGCCCACACCGAGCTACCAAACCCACAACTCAATTTCCGCGTTTTCCATTCCGAACTCTCGTCAGAATACTTAACTGCAATTAGCTGCCTCCACCAGCTTTCCCTCTCTACCGCGAACCTCCAAATCCATTTGCCAAGGAGCGCATTATTGAAACTCTCCAGATCAAAAGCTCCAATGCCACCCTTATCCTTGTCTGCCTTACACAAATCCCATCTCACAAGATGAAATTTATTCTTCTCATCCGAGCCACACCACAAGAACCTCCTCTGGATCCTTTCAAGTCTCTCAATCGCCGATTTTGGAGCCTTCAGCAAAGAAAATTGATACACCGGCATGCTGTTCAAGGTAGAGGAGTTTAGGACTAATCTTGCACCTAGAGAGAGATGCTTGTTTTTCCAACCTTGTAGCCGATCTTGGTATTTCTTGATGACAGGGTTCCATAATGAAACCCCATTCGGTCTGTCCCCCAGAGGCAGCCCCAAGTATTTAGTTGGGTCACTACTCCACTTACATCCAAATATACCAGCAAGATATCCGGGCTCGTGAACATCTCCAACGGTGAACATTACTGACTTATCTAAGTTAATCTTCAGCCCCGTAACAGCCTGGAAACACACAAGTACAGCGAGGATAGTGATAACCTGGTCAACAGAGGCTTCGCAGAAGATGAGAGAGTCGTCAGCAAAAAGAAGGTGAGTGACCTCGCCTCTACCCTGGTGCTCATCCATGGAGAAACCAGTAATACCCCCTGACTCCTTAACCTTCCCGATCATGAAAGACAGAATATCCATAACCAAGACAAAGAGGCCCGGGGATAAAGGGTCTCCTTGCCTGACCCCCTTCTCGGGTTTAAAAAAACCGTGGGACTCACCATTCACAATCACAGAGGCCATATGAGAACACATGGTGGCCTTGATCCACTGCTGCCACTGTCTCGGAAAACCCAACCTAGACAGCACATTAAACAAGCAACACCAGCTCACATTGTCAAACGCCTTTTCGATATCAAGTTTGAACATCAGCCCCGGTTTCCTGCTCTTCCGCCTGCTGTCCACAAGTTCATTGGCAATAAGAGTAGCCTCAGATATATGCCAACCCCTTACCGAAGCATGCTGGTTGCGAGAGACAATACCTGGTAGAGCATTCCTCATCCTGTTCATCAAAACTTTGCTAATAATTTTATTGAAGCTGCTCATGAGACAGATTGGTCGCAGGTCCTTTATGCTCTCCACGGCATCCACTTTCGGAGTAAGACAAATAAATGAATGAGTGATGGACTTCGGCAAATACCCTGACTCGTGGAAGTCGTTAAACGCGTCCTGTATCTCCTTCTTAATGAACATCCAGCACCTTTTATAGAATTCGAGTGTGAAACCATCCGGGCCCGGGGCCTTAGTCCCATCACTCGAGCTGATCGCTTGCCAGATCTCCTTCTCGGTGAAAGGTTGGACTAGATCTCTCCCCAATGCCTCGTCAATCCTCCAAGCAAAGTAGTCTTCTGGGAAAGGTCTACTAGAAGTGTGCTCTTTGAAAGCAGCTTCATAATAGGAGGCAATAGCATTCCCAAGATTCTCCCGGCCTTCCACTGCCTCCCCATTAATGAGAATCCGATCGATGAGATTAAGTTTGCGGCGGTAGTTCGCCATCCGGTGAAAATAGCCAGTATTCTTCTCCCCCACCTTCAACCATAGCTCTCTGGACTTCTGCCTCCACGAGATTTCCTGCATATATAAAACATTGCTGAGATCGAGTCTCAAACTGATACGATCAGCCTTCTCTTCAGCCGAAAGATCCCTGGTTTCCTCCTCATCATCCCACCTTTTGATACTGCTGAGCAGACTGTCAATGCGTGTGTTAATGTTCCCGAACACATTACGGTTCCAATCAATAATATTTCCTTTCAAAACCGCTAGCCTCCGAGACCAACGAAACACATTTCCTCTGCCATGAACCGTAATTCTGCACCAGTCCTCCACCCCTTGGTAAAATCTAACATCTTCAGTCCACATGTTTTCGAACTTCCACGGTCTACGAATCCGACTATTATCACCCCATTTGATCAGCAAGGGATTGTGATCGGATTCTACCCGTTCCAGGGCAGCTAGGGTGCAATCTGGAAACAAGCTGTCAAAACTGGCCGATACAAACGCTCTGTCAATGCGGGATAATGAGGCGTTGATCCATCCATTACTCCACGTGAAACGGCTACCACCGAGAGGGAGTTCGAGGATAGCGAGCTCATCGATGAAGTCATTGAACTCCTGCATAAGGTCTGAGTTTCTCGCAGCCCCAGAATAGTCTTCATGCCCTCTAACCAGATTAAAATCACCTGCGATGCAAAACGGGGCCGCCAGCTCATGGCAGAACGCCATTAGATCATCAAGAAAAATGATTTTGTCTGCACGATTCTGGGGGCCATATACCACGATCAGATTCCATATATTACCCGAGGACACCTCCTGAAAACCCACCGAAAGAAAGTAAGAACCCACAAAAGTAGAGATAGCTGAGACATGAAGATTATCCCAATAAATCACGATTCCCCCCGAATTATCCACGGCATCTTTAGCAACCCAGCCACATCCAGAATGACCACTGATACTTCTAACCAAAGAGTCGTTACAAGAATTCCATTTAGTTTCAACAAGACCAACGATCTTCGGTTTTCTTCTGCCAATGATTCCTTTGATCCGACTTCTTTTGTGGACATCACACACCCCCCTAACATTCCAGATTAGCGAACTAGTACCCATTCGACCCAGACCCTGTACCTCCGCAACCATTCCCCCTCAGTTTGCTCCTCCTCGGACCTTCTAGAACTACTGGGCTAGGGCCGAGCCGATGCGCTTCCATTTCCTGCTTTGTTCTATGAACTCTAATTTTCCTTTCATGCGTACTCTTGGCAGTTTCCTTTATCAACAATTCAAATTGTCTACCATCGCTATTTTGCTCCAATCGAAACAGCCTGCTCAGCTCCAAGCTCCTGTCTTCCAAAGTGGCAAGATCGAAGGGGAAAGCAGATAAGTCCCAAACCCTGTCAAGAGAAGCTGGAACACACGACGGCGAAGGAAGATCCGAATCCAAGGTATCACTATCAGGGCAAGACTCCAGGTTGGAAGGGGAGGGGATCGCTACATCTGCGATTGAGCATCTGGTGGGAGAAAGAGAGGGGGAATCGGGGACAAATTCTGGGCTAGTGGTGCAAGGTGAGACGGGCGGTAAAGATGAAGGGGCCGAGGTTGTTTCTAAGGCAAATAAGATGGAGCGGTCACAACTGGTTGGGGCAAGGTTGAGAGAGTGGACAAAGGTTGGGATAGGGTTTGCGGGTGTTTCATGGATCGGGATGGGTGAATAGACACGGTTGGAAGGTTTGAGGGAAAGAAGGGGGTTACAGGAGGGGAGAAAATGGCAGTTTATCACCAGGGCATCAGCAGATCGGTGGGTTCTCGAGATATCCAAGGAGACCAGCATACTGAAGGCTGAGTAAGCGGGCCAAACAGAGAAGAGGGGATTAAGGAGGGCGCCCAAATCCAGCAACCGACTAGGCTTAGGATGGGTAATGGATCTTGAAAAGGACGGACAGGCCGAAAGGCCCACGGAGACGGATGGGAGGGGCCCCTCTTTACGAACCCACTTACTAATTACCCGCTTCGACGTGCTTGCCCTAGAGCCCAGCATGGACGAGGGAACGACCGCGTGGGAGTAACCAGCTGTCCCCAACGAATCCCTAGAGCAATCCGGTCCCTCGGGGTTGTTACCGGCTGCTGAGGCAACGAAGGGACGACTCTTCCCCTTCCACCACTTCAAACGGAGATCACCGGAAGACTTGACCGCCGGGATACTCGCCGGCGGCACCTCAATTCTTACCGGGTAAACCTTGTCTTCATAGCAAACTGGAACTTCCGAAGGAATCGGTCCGAGAATCTGGGTTCTAATTCTGATCACCGACGAGCACCAGGAAGACCAATCGATATCAATAAACTTGCCACAGAAGTCTCCTATAGATTTGAAAAGGTTCATACTCTTGAGATGAAGAGGGATGCCGAATACAAGCAACCAAGTCTCTTTCCCCGGGTGCCCAGCATCTCTACCAATGTTCGGGTTCCACATGGAGATCTTGAACCTGAAACTCCGAAACTGCGAATGTTGAAGCTTCCGGATCCTCAGGGCTTCCGCCACACTAGGGCAGATAAGCAGCCAGCACCCGTCTTCCAATTCTTCGATACCAAAGTTGTCATCAATGGCCCAGACCCGACGTGCCCACCTATTGAAATCACTCAGAAGACACTTCGAGAAAACCTCCGAGATGGAAATAGGTCTGATAACTAGACATCTCCCCAGGAAATTGAGCCTTTCATCAACACCCTCTCTACTAACCTCGACAAACTTGTCCTGACCTTGCTTCATTATGGTACATCGTCCCCCTCCGTAAAAACCGCCATACTTAACCGCATCCGAGAAGGAAACTCCAGGCTGAACGAGCTTTGGCGTAGGAATGTCCTCCCCACCGTCAACAACGGAGCTTCTCCGTTCCGCTGCGTAGAGATCCTGGAGAAGGCAGGTGATGCGACCCCAACCGATCATGCCATCAGCCTGTGGGATGATAATTTTGAAGACCCTTCCGTGATCAGACAGCTCAGAAATATGCAAGTAACTTCCCCTCCGATTCGTCGCTTTGCCCACATGAATTGTACGCCTGCCCCTCCTCAAGACGCAACGCGGAGGAAAGGTCCACCCACTCATGGCGGCCGTTTGCAAAGTTCCCTGAAGCCACGAAATCTGTTCAGTGCACAGCATGATACTCCATCTTCTTTCCCCCTCTTCAACCTGCATTTTATACACCGACTCCCTCTTCAGCCTAACCTTCCAAATTGACACAATCTTGGATCCCATACGAACGCAACACCAACTCTTAACCGAAGAGGATCGACTGCTCAGATTCTCCGAATCCTGTGACCTGCAAAACAAAGAAGAAGACCTCTCCCCCGGAAAACCTCTCGCATAAGAAACGTGACTGTTCCTCTCCCTCCCGACTCTCCCTCGAGTGGAGAGAATCATTGATGTACTAGTTCAGATGGTTCTAAATTGTGATCTTAACCAATTTGATCATTGTACCAACTTTTTCTTCTAAAAGAACATGACCTAATGAAATCGGAAGGATTATAAACTTAGTTTGGGGAAAATAGTGTAACATCGGAGATGACGTTTTAATCGGATTGTCATCCTAATCAAGTTGACAATCTAAAAACCTTGACAATCAAGCAATCAAAAGTGAATAACTTAAAGAAAAGGATAAATCAATATCATCTTCTCCCCATTAATGAACTTTTACAACCTTCTCAAAATGGTAAAGAAAGACAACCTTGGGAAATTATGAACGTGTTTAAAATGTATATGTTTGAACCTAACTGAGTATAGGAGTGAGGTTCGGGGAAGAATGTGGGTCAAGAAGAACACAAGAGAGGAAAATCGTTCAGAAAGATGAGAACCAAAGAGTTGGAGTTTTAGAGAGAGAAGTTGACGTTATAGAGATAGAATCACTAAAATGCGATCCCCTCACCCACCGGAGTAAATGCCATATTTATAGGCTACATGGTGGGTGAGTGGGTGGATTACATGATGGTACAATGACATGACCACTGACATGTCAGGGATTTAGGCCATCCCTCTACCTAGGACATGTCAGGGGCTTACCTATGACTGTATCTAGGACCTTGATGTGACCTTCCCTCGGGAAGTGTGATGACACTCTCTGCGGCTCTTTGGTCCGGTCAGCGCCTGGCCACTTCTCTTGCGCGCGTAGCTTTATCATTGTCGCGCTCGAGGTCTTCGCACCATCGATGGTGTCGCGCTCGGCCGTGTCCCTTGCGGCGCGCGGTCCGATATGTTCCTTTGGCGCGGGGATGGTCCGAGTCATATGCCCAACAATTGCCCCCCAACAGGGGGTGTTTCTCGAACACCTCCTGTTGAGATTTTCGCTCGGTAGAATCGGACCCATGTGTTTCGCGGGGAGTGTTTTTCCGAGCTTGTTACGCGCGGTAGACTAGGACTCACGCACTTTGAAGTCGTTACGGTCGCGCGACTTTCATGGGATTCTTCTGTTCGTTACGCGCTCTACTCCGGGTTGAAGATTGATCGTCGTGAGGCGCGGTCGTTTGATCTCTGCGCGAGCGCGATCCCTGCGGGATTCTCTTTGAGGATTTTTGGGGGTGGGATTTTCTCCTTTGCGGGTATGCCATGCCCCCCAGGCGTTGCGCGTCACTCGTGACGTCAACGGCTAGTGCCTAAGACTGTTATGATTGCCTGGGACCGGGGTCTGCCACGTGTCACTGTATGATTGCTCGGTTTTGGCGGCCGTTTTGAATTTCGAAATTCCCTGACGGTTGCGACTCTCGATGACACTTTAACCCCTCGACTTCCCATCAGCAACTATAAATACATGGCTGCTCTCGGGGGTTTCCCCTCATCTGTCATTCCTCACATTTTGCTCTCAAGCTTTTCTATTTCTCTGTTCTCCGAGATTCTTTTTCTTCTTCTACAACCTCAAGACTGCCATTTGCTGTTGCTAATCGGAGTATTGCCATGGATAGCACCAACATCAATGAGACCGAGGTCGTGCAGGGCGAAGAAGGTAATCTTTCTTCTTTCTCACCTACTTTTACCAGACCTTCGTCGAACCCGGCCGATTCCGGCAACGGGGACGACGGTGGTGTTAAAGACGACGGCGGGGCTAGTGACGACGAGGGGGTTTCGGCGTCGTCGTCGTTCGACATCGATTCTGGGAGGGGCTTTCAAGAGTCTTCTAATGCCGATATGGTTGCGTCGGGGAGTGGGCAAGCAGGCTCCCGAGGAGTCCCGATAATCAGGCGTTCTCATGACAGGAGATCTGGAGGGACGACTTCCGAGGCGCGCGAGTGGTCGGACACGCAATCAGAGCCCGTTTATCATATTCGCGTGTCAGAGGCGATGAGCCGCCTAGGGTTGCAGGGCGTAGGCGCGGTCTACACTGTTTTGGACTGGGCGGAAATGTGGGGCGACCAGCCAGCCCCGCATGACAACCTTCTCCGCGGGCCCGACCACGCCTCCATCTACGGGCGCGAAGACGTAGAAGAGATTGTGCGCGGGTTAGGGTTGCCCCCCAGCTGGTAGTACGCCGTACCCTCTGTGCGCAGCATGGTTGGGAACTGCCCCCCGGGCTGGTTCGGCGTCTACACGGAGTACTGGATGATGGGATTCAAATTTCCCATCGACCCATTGTTGTGCGTGTTGTATAGGCAGCTCAAGTGCTCAATCGGGCGGCTCTCTCCTTCCATCATTATGCACGCGAGCTGTCTCCGAGTTGCGTGCAAGAGGCTCAAGATCGAGCCCACTTATGGGCTGTTCAGGAAGTTCTACAAGATCAAGGAGACCACCAAGACAAGTGACTGCCTTTCGATCAAGCGCCGTGACAACAGGCCTGACGGCTTTGTGTACGGCTCGCCTAAGCTGAAGAAGACCTGGTTCGAGCGCTTCTTTTACGTGAAGCCCACTCCCGGGGAATGGGCGAGTGAATTTGTTGAAGAGCCGACTGTTTGGAAGAAGGGCGGCACGCATGCATACGAGTCGGAGCTGGGCTGGTACGCCGGGCTCGATCAGGAGTATGAGGCGTGCATGCCGCAGAAGTTCAACCTATACGCGGCTGGGGTCCACGAGGCCTGTTTGGCCGAACTATTTGCCGATGGTTAGTTGTACTTCTTCCGTTTTGTATTCTTTCTTATTAACCGCCCTCTTACTATTTATTGGCGCAGGTGTTGATTTTTCCAGCTTGGCCAGCATGATGTCAGTCGATGATGTCGTGAAGGCTCCTCGCATTGGGAGGAAGAAGACGAGGGAAGGTGAGCAGGCCGCTGGGAAGAGGAGTGGGAAAAGGAAGGGGGCGGAGCAGCCGCTAACTTCTGGGAGGGCGCCGAAGGCGGTGCGCATTGCTGAACCAGTTGCGGAGACGGCGCAGGCGATACCGCGTGCAACCCTGATGATTGCGGAACCTACGCCGCGAGTGGCTAGCACTGCTCGTCCCGAGAGGGGCGCTTCCGGCAGTTCGTCTGGGGCCGGGGTCCAGCAACAGCTGCCGCAGATGGCCGGGGGAGCCATCGACTATTTCCGCGACGTGCGGTTTCATACGGGCGCCGCGTGTAACGTTGCGTCCGTGAATGTTGCCCTGCGAGCGCTGGGACCTATTTTGGGTATCCCGACTCGCATGGAAAAGTCTGATCCGCTCATGGACCTGGCTCAAATCCATTTCGCGGTAAGGCTTTTTGTAAAGTATGCATTGCTATTTTTCTGTTGATAGCGACTTTTTGATGGCAGTATTTCCTAAGTGTTAGTGCGTTGTGTATGTAGGGCTTGCTGACAACTTTCCGCGCTCAACAGGAGCGGGGCCGTGAGCGCGCAAAGTTGAGGTCCGAGGAGTCTCGGATTGAGCAACTGGAGGGGAAGCTTGCTGGCGCTGAGGTACGCACAGAGTTGGCCACATCCAAAGCCAATGACGCGTTAGTGGAGCTCGGCGTTCTGCAGAGCAAGCTAGCGGATCAGATGGATACCGTGAGGGAGCGCGTCCGGGAGGAGTTGCGGGCAGAGTTCGAAGCAGAGCGGAAGCGTCTGTTGGACGAAAAGGAGCGGGAGAAGAAGCAGCTGGCGTCTGACTCTGCAGACAAGCTGAAGCGGGCTCGGGAGGAGTTCGAGAAGGAGAAGATGGTATTTTGCTACCATATAACTCTTATAATTAAAGAAGTTACTAAAGTTTCATGTAAAAGATGGTATTTTAGGTAATGTGTATGAAAAATTCTTACATAAGCCATTACGAAAATCTCATGAAAGAGGGATGACAATTTTGACATAACCCATATTATCGGATCTATTTTACATGTGTTTAAGTGGGCAATACATACCCCTTATTGGGGGGGGGGTATAGGTACTCTTCTCGACCTCATCCATCATGACATCCTCCATGCTCGATCTTTTTTGTCTAAATTATATATAACTTTACTCAGATTGCTTAGGATTGTATTTTTATTGCTTTATAATTTAGGAATAATAAAGTTGTAAATAGTTTCTCAACATCATTCCTCCACCATCAAAAAGGTCCTTGTCATTCTTCTCATTTCATCGCTACAACTTTGAAAGCAAAACTTATACAAATATGAAACATCATTATCATGCAAAATAAATTTACCTCATCCAAGTCGTTTGCAATAATTGTTGGAGATGTGTTCTTTCCCATCTTTGATTATCTTTCAAACTATGAATTCACTTATGAGATTTGTAATTTTCACTGTCATTTATGTGATTTTCACTAACCTCAATTTTTAGAAAAAGAGAAGGAGGATGTCCTCTTCTACCACTAATTTGGAATAGTTTCTCAACATCATGCAACTCCAAAAAAAAATCTTAGTCTTTTGCACTTCAAAATTACTTAAGTCTGGTTCCACTTTTTTCTTCATAACGTGTTGTTAGATTGATATTCACTATTCAGTTCAATTGTATAATTACATATGCTCAAAACTCTCCGCCCTTGCAACATTACTTGCCCTCGACTTTGTAATTGTAACACATCTTTTTGTACTCCCATGTATAAATAACCTCATTATTTTGCTACCATATAACCCCTATAATTATGACTAAAAAAAATATAACCCCTATAATTGAAGAAGTTGCATAAGTTTCATGTAAAAGATGGTATTTTAGGTAATATGTATGAAAAATTCTTGAGATAGCGATGAAATTTTTGACACAACCCATATTATCTGATCTATATTGACTTGTTTTAAAGTGGGCAATACCTAACCCTTATGGAGCGGGCGTGTATGAGTACTCTTCTCGACCTCACACATCCTGACATCCTTCATCCTTGACTTAGTTTTGTCTAAATCAAATATAATGTTACTCAGATTACTAAGGATTTTATTGTTATTGCATTATAATTTAGCAATAATAAAATTATAAATAAGTGAGAATCTAGTTTAACTACATTTTACCATGTTATACCTTGTTTTTTTATTTTTTTAGTAAAAAAACAAATATTTTTAATATTTTTTTTTAAATTACATACTCATATGGATAGACCTATCTCGATACGAACTGTGTATGATATCCGAACTGCCATTCCAATGCGAGAGGGATTGATGCAAGGATATGTAGCTAAAATGAAAGAGTGGAGCTTGAATAAAAAAAATAATGAAATAGTGGAGCTTGAATAAAAGAAATAATGTCGAATTTTATTAAGCTATTTATTTGCACCTCAAGTTTATTTCTCTATTAAGCCATCATTTAGTAGCGAAATAACCACCCAAGGTAAGATAGTTTAACGATAAAGCTGCCGCAACAATGAAGGTTTGGGAGTTGCAGATCTCAGATTCGAATCCAACCGAGGTCCGTTAGTGTTCCCGAAGATATAAAGATTGTTGGGGGCGAAGCCTCGAGTAAAATGAGTCCATTCAACGCTACATTCACGCACACTCATTACGGATTGATTGTAGATATTTGACGTTATGTATGATTGTTTTGTTGGATGGTTTCTCGTGGACCATGTTAATTGAGAGACCAATTTGTAGCAAATTACCTTATCTTTTTGGTACAATCTCTTCGTAAAATTTTCTTGTTGAATAACAATTTTATTCAAATCGGGTTGTTGAGCTACATAGTTTTGACTTGAGATACAATATTGAGATCACAATCCAATTGGGACTATAGGAATTAAGTCGAGCGTTGTGTGCAAACCAATCAGTTCTGTCTTCTTGTTTGTGAATATAATTTCGAGCCTAGCTTTTTAGCTTTAGCCCGATTGGAGGTTAATTGTATTTTGACTAATTTAGGATGGAAACACTTGTAGATTAAATGCAATGTAGGCAATGATGTGTATACCTGTTCTTCTAGCATCATTGTTTTCTTGGACGTGTTCTTTAGTGGTTGAGAAATTATCAAATTAGGGATTATTGCAACTTGCAAGACAAGACAGAGACTAAATGTTAATCAAAGTGGGGAGTGGGAATAGATTTGCAACCAAATCTAGAAATAGAAAATGATGTTTCAAAGACTATGCAGCTTCTGTGTGGATTGTTCTTGTGCATTGGATTCAGCTGTGGGTCTAGTCAAAATCATACTTGGCCAAGGCCAAGCATAGAAAATAGTGGTTTATTCTTTGGTTCTCAAAGTGTTGGTTTTTTAGGTTGAAGCAAGATCTGGTGTAAAAGGGTCGATTTAGACGCTGTCAAATGGGTGGCTTCGAGAATTAGTGAACTGAAATCGAATCCAGAGCGAGTGAACCGAGTTTCAGATCCATTCAATTTGAATTCAGATGGATGGAATGTGAAAGTAAATTCATTTGGTTCGGGTTTGCAAGCATCAAATTTGGGTTCAATGCGAATGACGATTATGTACAATGATGTACAAAATTGTGTACAGGAAGTTTTTTGTATAGAGAAATTTAGTGTAATAAAACAATTTATACAATGAAAAAATTATGTACAATGAAAATTCTGTATAATGGGAATTTTGTATAAAAAAATCTATAAAATCTATAAAGGCAAAACCTGAGTTGGAATTCTCCTATTTCAAATTTCGTGGTTTGAGAGTGATTCTAGAAAGGTCATTTTTGTCATTGCACCTAGTTCATGTTTATATATTAAAAATATTATCATCGGAGTTCGAACGTTGGTCACTTAAATAAGAAAGAGCATTGTAATCAACTAGGCTACATTTTATTTATCGTTATTTCTTTGATTAAACTCTAGGAATATGTTTGGTGATGATGCTTCTATATTTACTTTTTATCTTAAGTTATTTATATTTTATGGAAAGATATTAGTTCTGAAATCGGAACTCAAGTAGTATTAATTCAAACATCAATATTAAATTGTATGTGTTTTTTAGTTTAGACAAAATACAGAAGTGTAACCAAAACATGGACCTTTGTGACGAGTATAATTATTTTTTTGTGACAAATCTACACATAATATAATGATAAAATTGGAAAATAAGAGTCTCATTTCAAATTTCGTGGCCTAGGAGTGATTCTAGGGAGCTCTTTTTCGTTATTGTGCCCACTTTATCTTTATATTATGAGTAGATTTGTCACAAAAAAAAATTGTCACAAAGATCCATGTTTTGGCTACACATATGTATTTTGTCAAAACTGAACCACACATATAATTTATTATTTAATGTTTGAATCAATGTTACTTGAGTTCTGATTTCACAATTAATCACTTTCTATAAGATATAATAATTTCAGGTAAAATACATTTGCTAATCGGGCATGAATACGAAACAATAATATTTTGTACAAAATATAAGTGATTGGTTTTCTAAAATTTTAGCCTGGTTAACTACTAAACGTTAAACTCTTGCTATTCGGGCATGAATTGACCCGACAATAATGAGACGATATCGAGTTTAATATGATGTTCATTTTGTCAGTTTTGGATCGGATGTGTTGATCAATTTATAGGGCATTAAAATTTAAATGAATTATTAAAAACCTCATTATACAATTTTTACTCTTTATAATAATTAATTTAATCTTAATATTTGTGATGTTTGAAATATTTTATGTATGATTTAGAAGTATAATTATTATTTGTGACACCAGTTGTAGTTTATTCAAATGTAGTATTTCATCAGGTAGTCAAAATCAAATATTGGGTGCATTTATGACGGTTTTTATCTTGGTGTTGTGAATAGGTAAAAACTTAATTATTATAATGCATGCATATAACTATACCTAGGCACATGGTTGAGCTAGCACGACATAGTTAGAGCATACATCGAAGACAATGTATATGGATCGACTATGTACAAGCATGAATGCTCCATGGGTCGTACCAGACTTAAACTTCAAGAGCTCGCGCACAAGTGCGAGCACCACACAGTCTACATTGGTGAACTCATGTTTTATGGAGAAATGAGTCATTTGATAAAAATAAAATAAAATAAAATAATCTAAAAATAACATATAAATTTTGAATTAATGAGTAGTTTCTCTCATCAACGTGTGACGGCTCATATTTTAAAAGGTTTATAAAATACATTCATTGTTTATTTTGAGACTCAAATCTTTTTCAATGTATACAACTAAAAATTCATTTATAAAATCATTCTTGATTAACTTCATATTTGAAAAGTCTTTTTTACATCTTGCAGTAATAACAAACAACGTCAACAATAACTTTAGAAGCAAGTAAAGTAAAGAAGAAATTGTGATTTAGTATTTTTTTTTTGCAAATGTGTGTGAGGGGGGAGATTTTTTTGTCTAAAATATTTGAGAGGGTTAAAACTCATATATCATTTGTTTGAATATTGCATATTGAATTGGAGTTTTTTTTTTTTTTGACAAAAGATAGCTTGTATTACCAAGAACAAATAGATCACAAACGATTACAACTCCATTCGGAGCCAAGCGCAAAAATCAAACCCTCCAATAAGAGCAGGAAACAAAGAAAGGGCCTTCCTAGCCACCCTATGGGCTACCCTATTGTTATCCTTGCCTACAAATCGGAGAACCTCCCCAGCTACACTAAACAGCAGCTCATGAACCTCCTGTAGCACCGCGCCCCCTTGACAATCCCAAAGGCACCTGGCTAAAACCTTATCTATGACGACCTTCGCATCCCCTTGATAGCAAACCCCTGTCAGCCCCATCGATCTACACCACCAAATCGCTTCCCGAAGCGCCACCAGCATCGGGTCAGTAAGCCCTCAAACCCCCTCCCAGCAGCCCCAAGCACCACCCCATCCGGCCCCTGTAGGACAAACCCCACCGCTGAATGTGACACCCCACGTACCGCACCATCAAAGGAGCATACCCAAGACACACCCTGCGGCACCGGAACCAGTGACACCGGCACAGCCTGACGCCCAACCAGTTGCTGGTCCACCACTGGACCCCTCACATCCCGCCATTCCGCAACCTGGGTCAACCACTGGTTCCGCAGAACCTCCTTGGTGAATTGACAACCATCAAACACAACCCAATTGCGGGACTTCCACGCCCTCCACAAAACGGAGATGAAACACATCAGAACCCACCCCCCATCTGCTACCTTCTCCACCAAACGGCGAACAAAAAGGCCAACGTTCTCCTGTGGCAGCCCTTCCCTTACCATTTCCAATCCCGCCACTGCCCACAAATCCTTCACCACCGGGCACTCAAAAAATATATGCTCCAGAGACTCAATATCATACCAACAAACCGGACACCGCTCCAGAACTGGGATATCACGAGCCAGGAAAGCCTCCGTAGTGGGCAAAATCCTGCTCATCACTTGCCAAAGGAATAACTTAAGTTTCGGCGGGATACTAAGGCTCCACAGCTTTTTCCACAACCCCGGATCCATCCAGGAAGCCTCACACTTTGCTAGCCACCTGCTCCTATTCATCCTCACCGCCAAGTAATAACCAGACTTCACCGTATACTTACCAGATCGATCCTCATGCCAGACCAGTTTGTCGCGGATTGGCATTCTCGGTAAAACAATTGCTTTTATTTTCCTCGCCACCTCAGGGGAAAAACAGTTCGCCAAACAATCATCACACCACGTCCCCGGCTCTTCACCCAGCAACCCCGCCACCGTCGCGCCCTCCCAAAGGTTGGCCGACTCCTTCACCACAGGAGGGTTAGGATGACACCCCGGCACCCAGTTATCAGTCGCAATCTCCACCTCCTCCCCCGAACCAACCTGCCAACGCAACCCTGCTTTCAGCAGCTTGACACCATACAAGACACTCTGCCACCCCCAAGACGGCCTGGACCGAGCTGTGGCTACCAGCAAGCTGCCATTGGGGAAATACTTCCCTTTATAAATTCGCGCCAGCAACGAATCAGGGTTATGCAAGATACGCCATCCAACCTTCACAAGAAGAGCTTGGTTGAACTGCTCAAATCGTCGAAATCCCAAACCCCCCTCGTGCTTACTACGGCAGAGTTTCCGCCACGACATCCAGTGGATCCTATCCATCGAATCCCCCCACCAAAAACGGGCCATATACTTATCAAGGCGACGGCAGAACGCAACAGGGAGCTTGAAACAAGCCATGACATAAACCGGCAAAGCCGCCGCCACTGATTTTAGCAAGGTCTCCTTGGCAGCCCAAGACAAGTGCTTCTGTTTCCATCCTTGGAGCTTTTGTAACAGACGCTCCTCCAGAAACCGAAAAGTATCAGATTTCGACCGAGCAATTAGGGTGGGAATCCCAAGATACTTATCTTGGACCCCTACCGCGCCAACCCCTAATCATGACGCCATGGTCGTACAATCCTCCTCTAGGATATTGCGACTAAAGCAAACCGCAGATTTGTTCAAGTTAACCCGCTGGCCACTTAGTTCCTCATATTCCCCCAAAACCTGAAGCAAGTGCTCACACTGCTGCACCGATGCTTTCACAAACATATATGAGTCATCCGCAAACAATAAGTGAGACACTATCGGCGCACGCGGGCTAACACGAACCCCAGTTAACCTTCCTTCCGCCTCCGCCTTCTTAATCAACGCAGTCAGACCCTCCGTACACAGCGCAAACAACAAGGGAGACAAAGGGTCGCCCTGTCGAAGCCCTCGGGACAGCCGGAAATACCCAGCTGGCATCCCATTCATCATGACAGAGAAAGAAGAGGATGAAATACACTCCTGGATCCAACGGATCCATTGCTCACCAAAACCAAGCTTCTTCAAGAGCGAAAGCAAAAAAGGCCACTCGACCCTATCATAGGCCTTCTCCATATCAACCTTTAGGGCCATGTAACCAGTTTTTCCTTTCGTCTTAATCTTAAGATGGTGCATGATCTCATTCCCAATCAACACATTATCAACAATTTGTCTCTCCTTGATAAAAGCGTTTTGCTCAGGAGAGACAACCGTTGGTAATACCACTGCCAGTCTATTTGCTAAAATCTTATCAATTATCTTATAGACAACTTAGCATAAGCTGATAGGCCTCAATTGGCGCATAGTCTCCACTTCCTCCACTTTTGGGATTAGCGTAAGCCACGTGTGATTAAAACTACGGAGGAGTTTTCCATTAACGAAAAAAGTTCCCACCGCCTCCACCACTAATGGCCCCACAATGTCCCAAAAAGTCCGGAAGAATTTTGTCGTGAACCCATCAGATCCCAGTGCCTGCGTAGGACCAATTGAGAACACCGTCCGGCGAATCTCATCCGACGAAACTGCAGCAACCAGAGCTTGGTACATCTCGGCCGTAACCATACGCTCAAGAGGTAGCGCATTCACTCTACCATCCATATTCTCCACCTGGTTTTCTGAGGTAAAAAGATGCTCGAAAAAATCCACTGCCAGTTTAGACTTATCTGCCTCGTCCTCCACCCAGTCACCATCCTAGTTTCGCAACTTTGCAATAAAATTCCTCTTACGCCTAGCACGTGTAACCATGTGAAAGTAAGAGGAATTTCTATCGCCCTCCTTTAGCCATCGAACTCGGGATTTTTGTTTCCAAAAGACCTCCTCCGCACTCTATTTCCGACCCAATTCCAGCTCCAACTCCTTGATCCTATCCCAATCCACCGGATTTGCGCTCCGCACCGCCTTAACCTCCTCTTGCAACGCTCGAATATTCCGAGCCGAATTAGAATCACCTGCACGCGCCCAATCATAAATCATATGGCGGACCTTTTTGAGTTTCGTCCACAGCCGAAACATTGAGGAGCCAGTCTCCTCCTCATCCCACATATACTTGACCATTAAGCGAACCTTGGGGTTATCCACCCAGCGGGCATCGAATCGGAACAAGCGTCGGGCCGTTCTCTTAAATGGTTTATCCGCCAGGATAAGAGCACGATGGTCTGAACCCATATCCGTACAATGAAGGACAATCGTGTCAGGGAACGACTCTGTCCAGGAAGCAGACCCTAGTACGCGGTCAAGACGTTTTTGAATACAGGCAGTCCCCATCCTCTTATTTTTCAAGTGAAGAGAGGGCCCTGAAAGCCAAGGTCTATCAACGCCAGCGAATCAACAAAACCCCGGAAATCCTGAGATTGGACAGGGGCCCACGGCACCCCACCTTCTTTTTCATTTGACGAAAGGATCGAGTTAAAATCACCCATAACGACAAAAGGTTCCGAAATCCCCTGGCAGAACGCACGCAGGACCTCTAGCTGGCCCCTTTGCACCGCCTCGAGACAACTCACGTACACACACACCACCACATAAGGAATCTCAAAATTATTAATCCGAACAGCGATAAAAAAAGACGAACTACAAATAACCGAGGCACAAGTGCTCGAGGACCAACCTATCGCTAAGCCACCAGACATATCGATGGCATCAACAAGAAAACGACAATCAGACTCCAAACCTAACCCCCGCATACGACGGGAAACAACCTTTCTACGAGATCTAGTTTCCGACAAGAAGACCAGATCCGGATTATTCATTCTAACCAACCCTAACAGCGATTGGAACGTGAGGGACGGCCCAATCCCTCTCACGTTCCATGACAAAAGTCTCATTTATCAAATTGGGGCCATTTCGGGCTGGCTACCTCCACCATGTCTTTAGGCTTCTCGCCTGAATCTTTAGCACACATCTTCTTTGTCGACGTCGGATCCTGCGCAAGATCCTCCACCATATCCCCCCGTTCGCTTACGAACTTCAAGTTCCTCCTCCTCGACTGCCATTTTGAACACCTCCGAAAGCCTAGGCAAGTTGGACTCATACTCGTCAGCCACCGCCACGGGCACATCCTTTGTCTCGGCCACCGCCACGGACCCCTCCTTTGTCTCGGCCCCCACTTCCATCATCTTCTCCCCCACCGTGATCTTCCCTTCAACTCCAACAATCTCGACACCCCCCGCCTCCAGAGACTGTCCATCCTTCTTGTTCACCATTTCGGTGGCGCTCTTCACCTCAGCATTCGGCCGTTCCATCCCCTTCTCAAGCTCCACTTGAGCATTCCTAGGCTGCTTTCCAGCCCCTTCTCCAGCCTCCAAAGCATGCCCCCACCAGCGCCCCATCCTCCCTCCTAGTCTTCCCTTTCCCAGCACTCCGTGTACCATCCCCCTTCTCAACCATCACTACATCTCCACGTCCCCCCTCAGCAGGCCCCTGCTTACCACGAGGGCCAGCGGCCACCATCTTCACCGACCTTCTGCCCTTCGCCTGGCTCCCGCCAACCTCCCCTTTGCGGCCACCCTTCGGCGTGGCTCCTAGCCTTGCTTGCCTTCAGTCTCCCGCCACCAGAACCCTGAGAACCTTGAGACCCTTTCTGGAAGCGGCCACCAGGCGCGGGGACAGCCAAAACTGTCTCACGGGACAGCCCCATCTCATCAGGCTTCACCTTCACACCACGGGAAGAGGGTGTCGCAGTTGCCTGTCCTTTGATTTTGGGGTTTACCCAGACCGATTGCGGCAAGGGAGGCGGCAAAAACTGGGCGGCTTTCAGCGTCTCCTCATTGAGGCGAAATCGACTTCTGTTGTTGCCATTTCCTGGCCGTATCGCTCATCGCCAATTGGGTCAGGATATACACAATTTCGCTCCATGTGCCCCAACCGCCCGCAATGGAAGCAGAACAAAGGGAGGAACTCATAAGAAAACGAAACCCAGAATTTCCCAGCAACATCATTGCTCGCCCAGATTTGAGATCGCAGCGGCTCCAAGACATTAATCTTAACACGAGCTTTAACAAACTGGTCCGCCTCACCTTTGATCCCGAATAGCCCAACATCAAGAATCTCCCCAAGCTTTGTTTCCGCAACTCTTCTTCCAAACGCAATCGTGCGGCAATGGGATGGGATTCCCCACATTTGAACCCAGAACGAAGCAAAAGCTAAGGAAGTAAACACCTCCTCCGTGACTGGTGCCCACGGCTGCAGCTGCAAAACCCTGTCTTTGACCGCCAAGGTGTGCGTTTCAGCACCCAATCCATGTCGTCGGAATCATCAAACAGGAATTGAAGGAGGCCCATCTCCGCCTCTAGCACCTTCTTGCGGCATTCCCTAGCTTTTGTCACGATTTTTTGTGCGAGATTAACAATTCGACATATAATAAAAGTACAATATATGATACAATCATATGGAGGATGACTGATAAGCTTGGCCGGTTCTCGATGAAGAGTCGTCCCAACAAGCTCATCTTAGCCCTTTGCATGCTAACAGCGACATCATCAGTGGAGAACTCCACAATCTGGTCCATGCAAA
Organism: Linum tenue; assembly: GCA_946122785.1. NCBI lineage: Eukaryota > Viridiplantae > Streptophyta > Magnoliopsida > Malpighiales > Linaceae > Linum > Linum tenue. Next base: position 19,521,895 of record CAMGYJ010000004.1, on the reverse strand, counting down.
TATTCGATCCCGCCATTGATACTTGCTCCAACTCATCGTTACTTTGTTTCAACGACCAAGCACTACCACCGGGTAATTCTAACCGAGAAAAGGCATGGTAATCCTTTATTCTTTGTAAACAAGAAACCAACCAGCTCTTAAACTGTTTTTGGATGAGTAGGGTAGTGCAGAACTCGATTAGGTTTAAATAACCACCAAGAGTCGTATCCCACGCGGGAGATGTCGGTTGATCTTGGAGAATAACCCCAGGGTTTATCCCAAAAACAGAAGGATCTTGAGATCGAATCTGATCTCCATCCCAACCACCCGTATATTTACGGTTCAAATATATCTCTTTCCTTATTTTAAAATTGATATTATCAATAATATTAATATCACTCTCCAAACGGTTGCTGCGTATTTTCCCCCAACCACTCCACGTCAGCTCCAGGGGGTGAGCCACACCATCGATCGACGGCGGTTCCAGCTTATCGATCCGGCTCCATACCCCATCTTGGTGTATGGTCGAATGCCGACCTTCACCTGAACTCCTTTCCTTAGCAATCGATTCCATCCCATGAGGGGTCCAATCACTCCTCCAATCTTCTTCGTTCTGTTTTGTACCGCAGAACACAACCATGGGCATCACACCACCTCGCGCGTCTTCCAGCCAACGTTTCTTCGCCGCCGTGCGCGTCATAGGGCTCGCACCAAACCAACTCCCAGACCACGCATTGATCATCCCTTCTCGAACACATCTCAGCCAATGCACCAGCATTGCTAGACTTTCCATGGGCATCACACCACCCCGCGCGTCTTCCAGCCAACGTTTCTTCGCCGCCGTGCGCGTCATAGGGCTCGCCACAAACCAAATCCCAGACCACGCCTTAATAATCCCTTCTCGAACACATCTCAGCCAATACACCAGCATTGCTAGAATTTCCATGTCTTCATCCTTCGAGAGCCAAATGGAGAAGAAGAGGAAGCAAGCTCCGGCCATCTCACGGTTTTTCGTAGGAGAGAGGACAGAGTGCGGCATTTTTTTTTTGTGCTTATATTGAATTGGAGTATTGATCATTTTGGAAGTGAAATATAATTCTTAAATTAGTATTAATTTTCAGCCCGGTTAACTAGTAGCCTTAGATCTTTTGCTAATCTGACATGGATCCAATAATCATAAGATAATATTTAGTTTGATATGGCGTCGGTTCAAAATCATTTTATTTATGTGTAATGAATTTGTACGACAAATACATGTAAAGTAAAGATGAACCTGATTATGTATTTTGATTCTTTGGATAAATACAATAGTTTAAGGCTTTAAGCGATAAACTAACTATACACTCACTCGATTGGTTTAACGAGTTATGCTTTTTATCACTTTTAATAATTAATTTATTCATAAGTTATCAAGTTACTTTTCTCCGTTGGTGAATAAGCGACCAATCTATTCGTTAGGTTTCAGGTGCTCTGATTCACATTATTGACTGTGAATGGAGAAGAAGCATTTCGAATGCAAAATTGGAGAAGTAATTGAGATGTTTTTAGATTTCTCTCGATTTCAGTCAGTGGGAAGAAAGAGGAAGGGAAAAGGGGGAGAGTGGTGAGATAAAAAGTTAAGAGAGAGAGATGGAAGAACAAATGAAAAAATAAAGAGGAAGACAAAGAGAGAGTGAGATGACACATTTAAAAGAGGAGGAAAATGATGTAGTGTAAAATAATTTCCTTTATGCTTTGATTAATGGATATTCTTGGTCAATTCTGTTAAGTTTTGATTTATTTTAGGAGATGAGATATATATATTTGATATATTTTTATATTTTAATTTAAAATCCTAAATCAATATTATCATTTGGAAGATTAATTCCTAAATACGATTATTGTAATTTCTGAGATTTAAGGGGTATTTGATAATGACAATATTTTAGTGGTTTTTTTCTTTAAAGTTTGTATCGAAAGATCGTACGTACGGCGGTTAGACCATAAAACTTCACATCATAGGCTAGATCGATAGGTGATATTTAGCAATATGAAACGGTTGATCCACAGTTAAATTATGACTTCAGTATATAATAATCTACTACCAACTTTTTCAATACGATTTTACAATCCTTTGGTACAAACAATTCTTTTACACTTGTGGAAACAAAAGTTTTAAGGCACATTTTGAACTATCTATTGCAAAAAAGCATAAGTCAGTTTGCGATAATGAGAATATGCAATCTAATACAACCCAAAAGACACTTTGCAACTTCTATCTTTTTAAAATAAATGTATGCTACTCATACAGAGTAACATATATTTCGATGTAATATTATTTTCATACGTTTTTATTTATTGAACTATTTCATGGAAAAAAGTATTTGCTACATGAAAATTACTACATTGTGCTAGACATGTCTGCGATCTTAGAATAATTTGGGAAGTCCGTACAAAACACATTGTCCAACTAACTATTAGCGACAACTTAGCATCATGTCCTATATTTTTCAAATCAAGCAACTTCGGATTAATTACCAACAGTGTGGTAAAAAACAATGCTCTCTATTGGGAAAAACTTAAAGAAAATACTAAACTCTATGAAGACATTTTCTTTATGTATGTATTATGAGAAGCAATTCTAATATTCAACTATATGATTTGATTAAGTAATGAATGACAATTAGTTATATTTATTTTTTTATCGTTCAATAATTATATGTAATGCTTATATTATATTTTTCTCTTTTCATGAAGGTCTAAACACATTATGCATAGTTGGATCACTTTAAAATATGTTATGCGCATAACTAAGGTAGAAAAAATTATTTTATTCATTTCAAATCATCTATTATATCCATTATTATATACCATATTTCTCGAAAAAATTCTTTCGGTCAACGGACCGGGCTTGTACTAGTTATGTATAATGAGAACTTTGTACCAAATTATATTTAATTGACTCTATAATTAATTTTCGTTTCGTTTCAATATTTGCCTACAACTTTTAACTTGGACTAGGCTACTTGAGCGGTTGATCTCAACTATGGGCCTCAGCCCATAAAATCTTTGGATCGGCAGCTTTTGCTTTGCCAGCATGCTTCCGGCGACTTCATTATGGCGAAGGCCACCATTTATGAGGGCTGTTTCGACCCTGGAGATTTTTTCAGAAATAGTACTGTTTAACAAAAAAATTCAAAAATAGCACCCAACTCCGACAAATTCCAAAAATAGCACCCTTTTTGCAAAACCGCCACCCGTAACAGTGGTTTAGGCGAAAACCGTCATCCGGGGCGCGTTTTTCGATGAAAACCGCACTTGTAGGGGCGGTTTTGCAAACCGCACCCCTACGATGCGGTTTGTTTGCAGACCGCACCCTCACGATGCGTTCTGCTTTTTTTTTTTTTTTTAAAATCCTAACCTAGGTCGAAACTTCAAACGAACGTATCTTTATGTTCGGGTATCCGATCGTCGCGAATTTTTTTTGATTTCGCATAACTTTTTGAGATCTTGCAAGCCGAAGACTGCCAAAGGTGCTTTGGTCTCGCCTTTGTCCCAAAAAATGTCGTTTGCTACCCCGAACGAGCTTTTTTCCGATTTCGTCAAACTTTGGACAACCGTAACTTTGTGCTCCAAAATCCAAACGGCATTAATTTTTTTTTTATTCGCATAACTTTTTAAGGACTACAATTTTTACTAGGAATGAATTTTCAAAACAGGAATTATTTTTGGATATACAGGATTTTGGGAATAGCTTATCTTCCCTTCTCAGCAATCCACGTACATTTTGAAATTATGTCTATGATAAAAGTTGTATTCCTTAAAAATTTATGCGAAATAAAAAAAAATTCATGCCGTTTGGATTTTGGAGCACAAAGTTATGGTTGTCCAAAGTTTGACGAAATCGGAAAAAAGTTCGTTCGGGGTAGCAAACGACATTTTTTGGGATGAAGGCAGGACCAAACCACCTTTGGTAATCTTCGGCTTGGAAGATCTCAAAAAGTTATGCAGAATAAAAAAAAATCGCGACGATCGGATACCCGAACATAAAGATACGTTCGTTTGAAGTTTCCACCTAGGTTAGGATTTTTCAAAAAAAAAAAAAAAAAACAGACCGCATCGTGGGGGTGCGGTCTGTAAACAAACCGCATCGTGGGGGTGCGGTCAGCAAAACCGCCCCCTACTAGTGCGATATTCATCGAAAAACGCGCCCCCGGGTGGCGGTTTTCATCGAAAAACGCACCTCCGGGTGGCGGTTTTACAAAAATGGTGCTATTTTTGGAATTTTTTTTTTAAACAGTGCTATTTTTGGAAAAATCTCCTTAATGTGCTTGAAGCGATGGTGCTTGGGGATTGCCTGGTTCATTGCAAGCATCTCGAGATGTCAAATGTGTGTATTCAGGGGATGAAAAAATTATAATTGACAAATGTCGTGTCAGTGCTCTTGATGATTCGGAGATTGGGATCTTGCTGCGTGAGATTGCCTTACTGCTTCAAGAATTTCTGTGTGCGTCTGTCACTTTTATCGGTAGATCAAACAACAGAGTTGCTCATTCGGTAGCACGTTAAGCTCTGGTTTTGTCGCCCCGTCTCTTGGCGAGGTTGGACTTTGTAACCTGGTTGCGTAGTAGATAGGTGTTGTTCGACTGTGATCTTTGTTGTACCTCTTTTGTGGAGGAATCTAATGGCGGGACAAAAAAAAAAACTGATGGCTAGCTAAGACTATGCCGATGGAAGATAACCCAATAAGGCCCAATTTACAAGACAAATCCCAGAAAACGTCTGAACTCGGCCCGAAAGTCCCACACGCTTCACCTTCATTGGCTCTGATGACATGTTTGACCTTATTCTGTTCATGATTGATCATTACTCATTACTCATAAGCTAAATGCCTACAAACGTTGAATACTCAAATCAAACTCATAAGTGTTGTTCTGAATCAGGTTTGCAGATGTGAAGGACGACAGTAGCGAAATCAAACCAAACCTCCTCATTGTCTGCTAGTGACTGAGTTCTCATGAATCCAAAGAAGGAAAAGTTCTGTTATGGAAATGTCATAGCAAGATTGACCAGATCATTGAGGGGAACTGTACAGCAGATGCATGTTTTTGAAGTTTATAACACAAACGGCCAGCTGGTTCAAGAACCTTAGATGATCAATCAAGTGAAATTTGCAGCATAGGCTTCTGCTAAGTTGCTAACAAGAAGAGCCAAGATTACTGTTTCATGTTAAATGTCAAAAGTAAAGGCAGTTCCAGAATAGTATGGACTGTGGAGGGCAATAGCAGAAGAGTAATCTTCAACGGAATGGTGGCAACAAACAAATGGATAGATTCAGATTGAGGAATGTGCACAAGATGTCTAACGACAATTAGCACATTAATAACAGTGGCAACAATGCAGAAAATGCAGATTAGGATGGATTAACACAGTTTATCCTCCAAGTTTGCAGCTAAAGTTTGATGTTGCCCCTCTACCTACTGCGAATAGCCAAATGTGTTTGTGTTCCCTCTTACGACCCTGGTATGTTAAGAACTGTGGCAAACAAACATCAACATCAAACGCTAGCCTCCCAGGATTAGGTTCATATCAGAAGAAGGCAATGAAACGAGCCATCCAATTGGTATCATCTGATCAAAGCAATCCTAAGTTTTCCAGATTGCAGCAAGTTTAATTAGAATCTAAAACAGAAAGGGCAACAACACAAATTCGATTAGACTAATTATTGCAGCGATAATCGGAACATTTACAAGGTAGTTTGATACTGCATCGCCTTTTCTTTTTACTGGCATTGAGTTGACAAATGCAGCAATCAGCATGGTCAGCAAGCACATGTCATGATGAAATCATTTTTCCTCTAGAGACCCAAAAAATTTTATTGACCCTGCAACCCCAATTGATTCAACAACAGTAGAGAAGCCGCCATGAGCACCAAAATCGAATTGTAATTGCAGTCAAAATACATTTAAGAACCAATCAATCAATGAATCAAATGCTGGCCTCATGATTCAGGTACTTCAGGAACTTTGTATAGATCGGCAGTTACTTCTGTTAGCCACAGTCCCGGAAAAAGCACCTGCAGCAGAACAGCAAACCAGATTCCAATCAGGAAACATTCATAATGGGATTCAAAATGCCAGAAATGACTTAAGAAGAAGCAAACTTTGAACACCATTGAAGAAGATCAGAATAAGAGGGGAAGAAAAAATCGTGTGGCTTACATCCAAATACTTCTGAACGATTCTGGGCCGCTTCTTGGGTCTCCTGGGAGGTCTAATCCTGGCAATCTCCATGAAATCCTCCTCAATCTCTTCCTTGGACAACGGCACACGCAACTTACTGGGTTTTCCCCTGATCGAGGGCGGCAGCGGCGGAGGGTCCAAACACTGCCGCTTCGCCGGTGGCGAGGAAGAAGAGTCAATCTCGAAAGCTCTCTTGGGCGATTTCTGATTACTAATTTTGATGTCTTCCGGTCTCGTTAGTGGGGCCTTACAAGCTGCTCTTCTGGTCCGCAGATTCCACGGCCGGGAGGAGCTGGGGGGATCATCGGCCCCGCCGTTGATTCTAAGATCAGGGGAAGAAGTGGCGTTGTTGTGCTGAACTGGATTGCCGATTGCGGGTCTGGCTTGGATTGACCCTTTGAGGACGGCGGAGGAGGATGACGGGCGGTGGTGCGGTGGCGGTGGCGGAGGCGGCGGCGGAGGAGGAGAAGGAAGCAGAAAAAGATGATGATCGTCGGGAGGTGGGTCCTTGACGCACTTTAGGTGTCGCTGGCTTCCCCATTTCAAACAGGGGAGAGAGAAGTTGTGAAGTGTTTTGGATCTCTCCTGCGGCGGCATCGCCATTGAAGACGACGAGCGAGCCCCGAAATCAAACAATCACTGCCCAATTCTCCTTCTGTGGGATACAGAAATTTGAGTTTCTGGAGAAAGTATATGGGTGTGATCAGAAAGGGAAGGAAGATAGAGCTGTGAGGTGTGGGGTATTGTTAATGGCGATTCTGTTCTTCGGTTTTGGCTATGGAGAAATCTGTGGGGTGGGAGGAATTTTCAGAGAGACAACGAAACAGGGGAGGCAGAAGGAGTATTACTTTAATGGAATTAAAAAGAAAAATTGCTTCTTTTCTTTGTGTTGTGGGATGATAATTATTGGGAATTGCCGGGAATTTATGAATTTATATACAAGGAAGGAAAGAAAAGGTTTGAGAGGGACAAAGGGGGAGACCGGTTTTAGCGTTCCAGTTTCCACTAGTTAATTGAGAGAATATTTCCCCGTTATCTCTACAGTAGCTGGTATTTTATGACATTTATTTATTAGGTTGAGTATTTCTGTTTATATATTTATTTTAATTTTTTTGGTGAGAGGTTGAGTATGTTTAATTGTTTATGAATTATGATACATTATTAATTTTTTGGTAAAAATGAAATATGTTTAAACGGCGTGCCTACCTTTATCAGTTAACTCATATTTAATTTTCAATTTCAGTCTAATTGAAGACAACTAGTAACCTAAGGATTATGGAGTAACAAGGATCGACAAAGATATGCTTTTTAATGAGCAAAGAATGATCTAACATGTAACGATGCTAAATATTCGACTACAAAGCTCACCTCTTCAAATACATGCTTGAAACGAACCTGCCAAGAGCGAGCTATTACCCTCATAATCTCGACTACTATTGTATAATGAAGATGAGTCGATGTGGCCATCTCAATATGGTACTTGGTTGTTCACGAATCATTTTGTTGTACAACCTTCCCAACTCCCGCTTCCCAAGCAATCTTGAGACCATAAACAACTCCACGTAGCTCTGCAACTAGTTATGGAACTCTCTTACATGTTCACTAGAAAAGCTCAAAGAAAGTTTTTGTTGTCTCCCCTCACAACACTTTTAGCTTGAGGAGGGCATCAGATGAGCCTGGTAGGTTTCAGTCTTAAAATTTACCCCCACCCCACCCACCCACCCCGACAAATTTTCACCCACCAACCACCCACATTCAATCTCGGGTTATATCAAATTCAACACAAACTCTAGTAACCTTGCGCCCCTTGAACTAGGATTACAACAGTTTAAGTTGTATGTAGGATAGCCTCCAGACCTCGAGGTTGCATCCAAACAAAGGTTGACTTAATTTCACAAGTACAAGGATTAAATCCCTTCTTCAATTGGTGGATAGTGAAATAATGGTCTCTTATCATCTCGAGGCCTCCCGTCGGCATCTTCACATTATATGCTTTGCATGTGAATCACACTCGATGATACATGCGTGTGAGGTTTGTGGTTTCTAGAGTACTTGTTCATGCCCACGCCATGGTAAAAAGAAATTACATATAATGATGCCTCGCCATTTTTACAGGAAAAGGCACTGAGTATTGTATACTACCTGCTGGACAGAGACAGGACTGAGTCGAGCCTCTTTCATACCCTTGTTCACAGTATGGTCTTTTCACTGAAGTCCAGGGCTTCTGAGATTCTCCTCCGAAATGCATGATCAAATCAAATAAAAGGATGACAATTACATTAATTACGAGAAGAGGTCTTGCAGCAGCGGTTGCATATGTAGGAGGTTTGGAAGAAAGTATGAACGGGCCCCCCTATTGGGGACTCTTCTAATCCCGATTCTGCCTTTGGAGCTATAGCTATCTGAAAATGTCATTTTAAAGTTTCGTTTTCTTCTTCGCTTGACGATCTGTTAAGAGATGATCAATCTCTTACCAAGGAATCAGCACTAGAAGACTCCACTTGTCTATTGCTACATGTTTACCCTAGAAATTAATTTTGTACAACACTGATTAATTTTAAGGAATTTAGTGAATTTATAAGGTCAAGTTATCATGAAACATTAAATGACTTAGCTAGGTTTTATTGAGTTTAGTTTTATTGGTCGGCATATGTGGTTGTCACCATCCTCATGGCCTAGGTGACCTACTAGTCTCAACAGGACGGATAATAAGTCAGTGGGTATGAAATTTAGCTTATAAAAACTAAGTATGAAATCCTGATGGTGGCAAGATGATGAGGCTCCAAAACCCAAGTATGGAGATCTAGCCGACAAGATGGGCTTGGTGGCCACATGACAGGATACCAAATCGGTAGGGCGCAATATACCAACTTGGTAAGACTCCAAAAACAAAGTATGGGTATCAAGCCAACAAGACAAGTTAGGTGACCACTTGACAAAGTACCAAACCGACAAGACAATGTACCAACTAGGGAGTAGGGATCATCCAAAAACTAAGTCTGCAAACCAAGTCGACAAGACATGTTTGGTAGCAAGGCAACATGTACCTAGTCGCGCAAGGCAACGGGGTATCAAGTTACCAAACCTCTCAAAAACTGAGTATGGAATGAAACAGAGTACCAACCCGACAGGACAACAGGGCTTGGCAATATGGCATGCATAAAGTTGGAAGGTATCAAGGGCTGGAATCGAGGGCTTAATGGGAAGGAGGCATGGTATGAAGCCGACAAGGCTACAAAGTACGAACTATGGAATCATCCAAAAACTAAGTATGGAGACCATGTCGGTAGGACATACTTGGTGTCAAGCTGAAAGGGTACCGAGCCAAAACGATTAACTTGTTGACAATCTAACAAGCCAGCCGGACATTACAGACTTGATGACAAGCTGGTAAAAGGTGGTATGATATCAAGCCAAGGAGACATGCTTGGTACCGAGATGATAGGTTGGCACCATGACTAGCTCTCTAAGACTAAGTATGGAGCATTGGTGGATAACAAGGCCTAACTAATTCATCGAGGTGGCTAGCAAGAAAGGGGTATCAAACCGATGAGGCACTAGGTAACAAGATGATACCAATTGGACAATAGAGGAGCTAAGTGTGGAGTAAGTGGGGTTGTCAAGGGTATGATCAAGACTTCCTCATGAAGGCAAGGCAAAGAACTTCAACCCCATCTAATCATGACAAGGCAACAAGACACACCACCAACCCCGTCTCGCGTAGAGTTCACCAAGATGGAGCGAGGGGTTCCAAGGCGATGTGAGTGAACACCAAGACGATGATTACTAATTAGTCATCAAGACGACAATGAGGACCCCAAAGCGGTTGGAGCAACCGGTCAACTAGTGGTTGCAAGGGCAGTTACACCTTATGACTATGAATAGGATAAAAGAAGATTGAAAAGAGGTTCCCAAAACCAACATTGACACCACATGTCAAACTTTATCATTTTTCAGCAATGTAGTCGTAGTTGTAGCTTTTACTTTCTGAAGCTCTCATTGAGCCTCCACATGAATAGAATAATGGAACTTAGTTTTCTCGGCAATCTACACCATCAAACACCCTTGTTCAAACATTGTTTGGAAAACACTGTGTTACTAATCGTTGTTCTAGAAGTCAAAAGTACGATCAATTAATATCAATACAAAAGTTTCATCGTCGGAAAACACTACAACTGGTTAGGGACATAGGGTAACAATAAACCAAGTGCCTTAAGTCCTTAACCACTAGGGTAGAGCGCCTTACTCTCTAATAAATCTTTTTTCTCTCTCAAAAGCATTGAAGGACAGGACAAGCTCTGAGGATCTTGATTTTTTAGTGCATATATTATTTTATTTAAAATAACATTCTGTGGAGAATTTGAAATTTCAATCACACATCTTTGTTTACTATGAGGGTATAGTTTAGAACTACCAATCCATATTGTTATTCATAAACTTATTCATATAGTTGTCATTGGATGAAGTCATGAAGTTTAACCAAGTAATTTGAGCAATCGTAAATGATTTTGGTATACATTCACAATTTTGCTATTTCATTATTATACTACTGAAGATTAAGATTGTTTTTAGATTAATCGAATGATCAAAATAACATTATATACATTAGGATTACACAAACCTTGCATTTTGGATGGAGAAATGCAGAACAAACGAATTGGAGCCGCTCTATGCTCATCCGTGTTCTTTATGATCCTTTGCTTGTGTTCGATGCCCATACCAGGTTGATCTGACATTACAAAAGCTCAAGTGTTTATGCTAATTATGTCGGTTTTGGGTCTACACTTACACGGTTTTGCTTTTATAGTGCATCATGGTGTTTACCCATTAAAAAATCAGCTTGTACCACATTGATTAACTACAAGAAATTCAATGGATTTATAAGGCCAGCTCAACATTAATAATTAAAAGAGCTAGCTAGGCCTTATTGGGTTGGGTTTTTGGGCCTAAGTGGCCAAACCTCTTCATCTCTATACGATGGCCAACCCGTCTCCGTGGCCACCATAGTCGGACGATGCCTCCACCCCTTGGTATGAAATTTGGCTCCCAAAAACTAAGTCTGAAAACAAGGCAACACAACGGGGTGCCAAATGACCAGGTACCAAGCCCAGTACCAAATAGGAGTTCATCCAAAAACTAAGTATGGAAACAAGGTGGCACAACGGGGTGCCAAGCCAAGGGGTACCAAGCCGGCAAGACAGAGTTCGTACCCAAGTATGGAAATTGACTAAGTATGGAATCCAATGGCCAGGGGGGCATAATGGGTGGTGCCGTCAAGGCAGTGCTTGATATCAAGACATGAAAACCATGAATTTGGCTAAGTATGGAGCTAAAGGGGTACCAGGCCAGCAAGGTAGCCTCGGTACCAAAAATCCTAGATGGTATCAAGCCGGCAAGGCAGAACTAGTACCCAAACATGGAAATTGGCTAAGTATGGAGCCAATAAGGTACCAGACCACCCATAGCAACAAGGGGCCAAACAAGACGAAGACATGGAATTTGGCTAAGTATAGAAACAATAGGAGCTTGGTAGCCAAGCAAGCGGGTACCAAGTAGGCAAGATAAGCTTAGTACCAAGCACCAAGGGGGTATCAAGCCGGGTACCAACTAAGAGAGTCATACATAAACTAAGTCTGGATATCAAGCCGACAAGACTGGCTTGATAGCTAGGCATCATGGTACCAAGCCAATAAGACAAGAAATTTGACGAAGGCAAGGTGGCTAGCTGAGGTGGCCACCCGACTAGGGTATCAAGCAGCCATGGATGGATCGGCCAGGATGCTGAGCTAAGGGTATCAATATGATGAGGACTCGGTGTAGAGCCCCTTAGGGGACCATATGGAGACTAAGCCCCAAGATGGGCTTGGTGGCCCCTTAATGGGGTACCAAGCCGGCAGGGCGGCAATGTACCAACTTGATAAGATTCTAAAAACTAAGTATGAAGACCAAGAATACGGTGCAGGCTTGGTGGCAGGGGCCGACATGACTGGCCTGGTAGTAGAGGGTATCAATACGGAGAGACAACAAGGTACCAAGTTGTTGAGACGGACTTGCTAGCATGTTGATAAGAGTGGCTTACCGACAGGGCAAAGCAGAGGGTATCAAGTGGTATCACGTTGACAAGATTGGCTTGATACAAAGATGACAAGTTGGTGGCATGACAAGTTCTCTAAGACTAAGTGTGGAGACTTGGTGGGTAAATGGGCCAAGTTCTCATCTTGCCTAGATAGGTAATATGGCCTAGCTATCAAGACGGTTCATCGAGGTGGCTAGCAAGATGAGGGTGGTGCCGGGTTGACATGGAGGGGGTTCTCTCTCATGTAATCAATGTGATAACGGTCTCAAGACAACAAGAGCGTGGAGTCGTCAAGGCTTTCAATGATCTGATCAAGGATGTGATCAAGACTTCATCATGGAGGTTAAGGCAAGAGCTTCAATTCCACCCCGTCAGGATAAGGCAACAAGACTCAACACCAACCCACCTCACCCACGAGGCCATCAAGTACCAACTAGCACCAAGACGGGATAAGAGGTCCCCCAAGGCGATGGGAGTGAACACCAAGGCACGGTTACCATTTGGCCCACCAAGGCGACGGTTACACACAATGTCAAACTTTTATCCTTTCTCTGCAAATTAGCCATAGCCTTAGTTTTCGGAGCTCTCGTTGAACCTCCATAGGAGTAGGAGTAACGTAACTTATTTATCAGCCATCAAAATCATCAAACACCCTCGTTCGAACATTGTTCGGAGAGGTGTGAACCGTTTTATTAATCGTTGTTCAAGAAGTCAAGGTGCATCGATTGAATTCAAACACCAGAATTTTCCTGGCCGCTCGATGTACAGGACAATCATTGAGGATAAGTTTGCTGGGGTGCCTAACTTCCCCTCCAAGTCGGTCTGGAGAAAGGTGGTTCCGGGGAAGATCTGTATGTTCGTTTGGATTGCTACACTTAAAAGAACTCTAACTCTTGATACCTTAAAGAAGCGGGGCGTGCAGCTGGCTAATCGATGGGAGCTATGCTGTAAGGAAGAGGAATCAATTGAGCATATTCTGACTAGATGCATCTTTACCAGCCAGGTGTGGAAAGAGTTTGAGAAGGGTTGCAGCTTTACAAATCTACCGGTGGGTGATAATATCGCAGCGAGTGTTGAGAATTGGCCTGTGTCTATTCCTAGCAGCTTTGAAGGATGGGTTAAATATTGTGCATTTCATGGTGTTTCTTGGTTCATTTGGCTAGAGCGAAACCAGAGAGTCTTTCATAATATTTCATCCAGTCCAGATCGGATTGCCACGAGATCAATCAATAACATCTCTAGGTGGATCACAGCCAAAGGAAAAGCGGATCGCATCTCTGTCGCTGCCTGGCTTCAGGTGTTTCGACACCGTATTCTCTAAGGATGGCGTCTGTCTGCGCCCCGCGGTTGGCCGGGTCTTCGTGATTTCCCTGGCCGCTCGTTTTTCTGGGTAGAGAGACTTGCTGCTGGGTATTCGTGAAGTGTTCTTGGATTCGAGCGATCGCCGTTTGTGCGGTGGCTTCGTTGATCCCCTTGCTTGATCTCCTGTTTGCGGTTTGGATCAAGGGTTTTCGGGCTTCCCTTATCCTTTGGACTTTCTTTTGCTGGTTTCCCCTGTGTTTTTCCGTTCCTTTTGTCGTTCGTTCTTTCTTCCTTCCTTTTCTTCTGTGTCTCTTTCTTAAGGTTGCACTCCTGGTGCCCAATTGTATCAGACTCTCCTCATTTCAATGCAACTTTCACCTTCATAAAAAAAAAATACCAGAATTTTCCTCGCCGGAAAATACATGGTAATTTCAGAAAGTCGCTTATCTTTGCACTACTTCACACTGAGCACGTTTAACTTCATAATTCTGACAAGAACTCATCTATATAACCGCAAAGCGTGTCTTATTATTAAGATTTGTCAATATAAAATTTGCTTAAAGTATTACCTTTTCTTTAGGATTTTGAATTATGTTTGGCGGAAGAAGGAAAAAAGCCCAAATAATGCCCGGCCTCCATATTCTCACTGAATTCAGATATTTTCCCGCAAACTTTACAGACACTGACTGTTTCCCGCATTCCTCCAAAGAACCATCAAAATGACAGTTCCAGTCGAAAGAAAATCAACCATAGCTTGACGATGAGATTTTTCTGCAGCTTCAATTTAGTGGCTAACCAAACAAAAATCAACTGAAAGCGAAACATCCACAACTGCATATAATATTATCCCAGAAATTTGAGCTCTGCACCGACGATCGAAATCTCACAGAAACACAACATCATGTAGCACATTGTTCAGCCTCCCCATTTTATTATATGATTCTCCAAGTCACTATTGTGTTTGTGGGTGCTGCTGCCATCGCAGCAGCAGCAGCAAATGCCAACCAAAAGAAGAAGCCAATAGATCCTCCGAGGGAGCCAGAGGAGGAAGATGACAAAGATGAGAGCTTTGTCGACGCAATTAGTAGTGCTTGGTCGGAAGCAGAGGAAAAGATCATGGCCGAAGACATCGAGTATCGTAAGGAGGCTTTCGAGACCAAATTACTTGCTCTGTACCTTCACAAGGAGAAGGAATCTTGCCTTCTTACATTGCGAAGGGACGTGGAAGATAAGATCGACGAGATCGGGAAGCTAGACGTCAAGCTGAAATCTTTAGAGGCAGAGATCGAGGATCTCGTTTTTAAGCAGGGGAAGTTGCAGCTGGAACAAAGTAGGGAGCTAGAGCTGGCTAACAAGACTGTGCAGCAACTGCACAAGAGATTAACGCTGGAAGCCGATTCGAACAGTATGGTTTTGGAGAAAATGAAGATGATTCAAGAACGAGTTTCTGAACTTCAAGATGGAGAATTGTGTCAGAGTAAGAGAGACGCGCGGGTTGATGAGAAATTGAGGGGTTTTGAGTTGGGAATCTTGAGAATAAAGAGGAAGAACAAAGAGTTGGAGATGGAGAAGAGAGCAATTTCCCTCAAATTGGTTGCAGCTAGAGAAAGCAGAGCATTCCCCATTTTGAACGAGGTGAGAAAATTACTATTTGATGATCAAGTTTACTTCTTCTTCTCATTATTCATTTGGTGCTCTGTTTTGTCGTGGATGCAGAGGGAGGTTCCTCCAGAATTGGATGAGGAATTAAGAATTGTGAAGCAGGAAAATGATGAGCTACTAAAGCAAGTTGAGGCGTTGCAGAAGAGCAGATTTAGCATGGTGGAAGAGCTAGTTTACCAGCAGTGGATCCACGCTTGCCTGAAATTCGACTACTCCGGCAAACCGTGGAGACCACACTCTGAAACTGATACCAACAGCAGTTCGGATAGAAGCTCTCCTTCCATCATCAAGAGAAGAACCAGCATGGAGAGATCGACTAGCTTAATTCGCCAGATCAAGAATTGGGGGAAAACCCAGAGCAATTTTCGGGCTCGGAGATTCTCTACTTCGATGATACCCTCGAGGCCACTGTCAATGTTGAGCGGGGATTCCAGAGAGGCAGAGGAACTGAAAAACAGGGGAATTGCAAACACTCTGAACCCCAGAAAACGGAGAGTGTCCTTCAATGATCACGTCAGCATCTTCGAACTGACGCCTGAAATGTGTGCAGAAGAAGTACGGGCTACAGAGCCAGCAGAATCTGTATCTGATACGGAATACCCTACAGTGACACCGCCGGATTCTGAAATCGCCATTGACAGAGTTAGCAGATCGAGTGCTGAAACTGATTTCGAGATCGATGAACAAGAAGAAGAAGAAGAAGTAACGAAATTGGATGAAGATATGGTTAATGAAACAGAATCTGAAGAGGATTTCAATTTGAGGGTTGCGATTGTTCGTCTTCCTGATCAAAATGCTGTTGGGGTAGGTCTAAGCCATGCTCTGTCTTTGTTCCTCTGTTTTTGCTTTGTTGTTGCCATAGTAGTGAGTTTAGCTAGGCGTCTCTTGGCCGGGAAATAATAGGATTGCACAAACTTTATAGGATTTCCATGTGAATATGATTATATTGTAATCGATGGTAAGGAAAAAATAGTAAGACTTGATCTCCTAGAGAACAATGCGACTATAGTCTTTAGTGACAAGAATGATCAACTTCCCTATAATTTCTTAGAATGATGTGAGATTGTACGATGATTAATGTCGAAAATGGGGAATGAACGATCAATTTTTTCATATTTTTAGGGACAAGTGATACTTGAAAAGTGACTAAGATCGAGAAAAGTTAAAAATTTCACGTTGCAATATTTAGGATCGAAGCAATGGTGATGCCAGTCTCGACGTCCAATTCGAGAAAAATTCGTTTGAAACTCGACTTGTTTTTAATTGACTCACAAATCACAATCAAGTTCGTCTGTAAACGCGCCAAAGATAGAGCCATGACATTTTCAGCTCGATAGGCTCGCGAACAAGCTCAAAAGACTTCAAACTTTTGTTGTTGGTATCTTGTGAGTTGTGTTCGAGCTCAAACTTGAGCTACAATCGATATATAATGAGTTGAACTTCATTTTTGCTCGTTAAGCTCGAGTCAAGTTCAACCTTTTATTTTTGTAAACGAACAGATATATGAGCTATGATAAAACGTCTCGAATCATATCTATTATTTTTATTAAACATTAACTATCAGCAAATAATGAACATTTTAAAATATTTTTCAACAATCTAAAAAATTACAATCTTTCCTAAACCAGTAAACCGTAGTGAATGGAAAAAGGAAAACAGAATCTGTCCCCAATTGGATCAATCAATCAATCAAATCTTCATATGGAAGAATCGTCTACGGTAACGTCATCTGCGCAATAACTCTACTCCCTTGTCCCCGGAAACCCAAAACCCTAAAATTTTCGTCCAATCAAACTTGAATCTTTGAAATTCCAGCCCTTTTTTAGTCGTCAATGGCTTCTCCGTCACTAGTTCCAAACTTCCACCGCGTAATTTAGCCGCCGCAGTACAATACTTCCACCCCTTTATTCTTCTCCTTCCACATAGTCCCTTCTGCCATGGACGCCCGTCGAGGCTCCCTCCCAGTTCCTAGAGTTCGCCAGGTCGGATTCTTCACTCCAAACGCCCAGCCCGCCCCGACCCGATCACAGTCCGGCCCGCCCGATTCCAGCTCCCCGCCGCTCTCCGATTCCCCGGCCAGCAACTCCCTGTCCCCCGTCATGATTCCTCCGCCGCGTCACCACTCCGACAACCTCGCTGCCGCCCCTCGTCCGACCTCCCCTCTCCCCGTTCCCGAACCCTCCCCCTTCCGCCGCCGCGGCGCCGACAACAACAACGCTCTCCTGGTCGGTAGCTACAATCCGGCTGAGACTCTGCTGGCGATGTCCCCGTCCAGTAGTCATGTCGGCGACGGCGAGTCGGAGGAGACGATGTCCGGTGGCTGGTTTCGGCGGAGCAATTCGGGCAAGCTGGCTTCCAGTCTGCCTAGCGGGACTTTTGACTTCAGTCCGGTCCAGTCAACTGCTGAGGCTTTGAAACCCAACAAGGTCCAGAACCCCGTCGGCATTTCTGGTAAGTGTACATTATTCATCGGAATGTTGGGGGTGATTAAGTGCATTGCGTGGGGAAGTTCGAATTGAATTGAATTTGTTCTTGATAGATTGCTCATGGCTAAAGATATCTGGAAGAAGGTTGCCCAAAAAAGAATTTTGCTTTTTGGGATTTCTTAACTCGCGAAAGGAGGTGCCTTTACGTTAGTGGAGAATCTTAGCTCATAGCTGCTTACGTGAGAGAGAATGCAGTTTTAGAACTTTGGTTTGATAGTTATTTCCCGAACGTTTTGCTGAATAATACTATTCTTGCAGAAGTAAGTGCAAGGCCAGCTCCAAAGGAACAGCAACCTGAGGCTCCATCAAGCTCGAAGCAACCAAAACCAAAGCTAACGAAAGCTGAAAGACGTGCATTGCAGGAGTCTCAGCGTGCCGCCAAAGCTGCTGCAAAAGGTGCAATATTACTATCTTACTTTACTGAATTGTTCCTTGTAATTGGTATTTGTTTCTTAGTTTTCCATGACGACCTTTAGTGAATTGTTCCTTGTAATTGGTATTTTTCCCCAAAACCATCTATGGTGGAAACTTTTTGTTGTACCATTGAGTGTAACATCTTATTTTATACATTCTGTTTTTTCTCCCTAGGAAGTTCACATATTCTATTTTGAATGATGGTTTCCCAATCTCACTTTGTAAAAGGCTACTGAAAGCCGAGTTTGCTTGTGTCTACTGAAGCATTCCATTGAACTATTGGGTTTTGCTTGTGTTTACTGGAATTCTAGTTTTCTTGTTCAAAGTGCCATTGAGTGTCATTTAAAATAATCACTTTGACAGTTGACACATTCACTTCTTTGTTTCTCTTGTTAGCCATTGAGCCTTGACCTATATCAGACAAATGTTCAGTTTCTCACTGAAAGAACTTTTAGATTTACCAAAATGTTTTTTTGGAGGAACTGAATCATTCCTATAGTGAATTAACGATTGGGATGTTATCCAAACCAAAATGAAGAAAATTATGTTAGAAAGTTGGAGTAGTTCGAGAAGTTATGGGATCCAAATTTTCATTTAATGGTATCAACATATATATGAAACTGATACTGATTGTTTTCCTTACGAAGTCGGGGAAAAAAAAACTTGCTGAACTGCCATTTTAAATTTCAGAAATCGACTTGTCTTCTTTTCATTTTAGCCCCTGGCGGTGGTAAATCTGTCGCTGCGCCTGAGGAGGTGGCTACTATTAAATCTGTGAAACAGCATCAAACACAAAAGAAAGATGCTCCTCAGGTTGCAGTATCAGTTGCAGCTTCTGAACGGAAGGGAGGTGATAAGTCTCAAGAGAAAGAGCGGCGAAAAGATGCCCCTGCACCACGAATGCAATTTGATGATAAGAGTCGTGTTGAAAAGGCTAAAAGGCGTTCAGTGGTTGATCAAACCGAAGCAAAAAAAAGGGTTGAATTGTTTCGTCACTTGCCTCAGTATGAACATGGCACTCAGCTTGCTGATCTGGAGTCCAAATTTCTGCAACTTGATCCAATGCACCCTGCAATTTACAAGGTAATTTGGGATTTTTAAAGTTTATCATATCCATAGTAAGCGGCTCCAATCGGTTTGCCGGGCATTCATGCACCAAGGCCCCCTATCGTAAAAAAAAATCTCTCCTATCCTCATTGTTTTGTTCTGCTTCTCCAATACCTAGAAAAACGTTAATTTGAAAGCCCTGTCTGTATGACTGTATCTGTCTGGTATTTTCCAAGACGGTTAATTCGAGCAAGCATTTTGATAGTGTGAAGAATGTTGGCCTGATATCATGGTCCTTCAGCTTTCTTACTTCTATTCTTTGGTGATTTCGGGTGTCTAACTTAGGTGGCATGTGTTAGTCAAAGCAGATCAGACATTCATTTCATTTATAACGTATCATATTTCCAGTTATATTAGTCTTGCTCTTTTTAACTTTCCTCTTGTGCAAAACTTTTGGCAGGTTGGTTTGCAGTATCTGGCAGGAGATATTTCAGGGGGAAACGCTCGTTGCATAGCAATGCTCCAGGCATTTCAACAAGTCGTCAAAGACTACTCTACTCCGCCTGAAAAAACTCTCCCGAGAGATTTAACCGCAAAAATCAGTAGTTACGTCTCATTCTTCACACAATGCCGACCACTTTCCATGAGCATGGGCAACGCCATTAGGTTTCTCAAAAACCGGATTGCCAAGTTGTCCCCATCTCTGTCTGAATCAGAATCAAAATCCTCCATATGCACCGACATTGATCGTTTCATAAATGAGAAAATAGTACTGGCTGACAGAGTCATAGTTCAGCATGCTTCCAGCAAAGTGAAGGATGGTGACGTGCTTCTCGTGTACGGATCGTCGTGTGTGGTTGAGATGGTTCTCTTGCACTCTCATGAGCTGGGGAAACAATTCCGTGTCATTGTAGTCGACTCTCGGCCCAAACTTGAAGGCAAAGCTTTGCTTCGTAGGCTGGTGGCAAAGGGTGTGCATTGTACTTACACTCACATAAATGCCGTTTCGTATGTCATGCATGAGGTGACAAAAGTTTTCCTCGGTGCTTCTTCAGTGCTGTCTAACGGGACAGTATATTCGAGGGTTGGGACTGCCTGTGTGGCTATGGTTGCCCATGCGTTTCGAGTTCCTGTCATAATTTGTTGCGAAGCTTATAAGTTTCATGAGAGGGTGCAACTGGACTCGATCTGTTCAAATGAGCTCGGTAATTAAGGTTTTTCTTGTTTGGAGCTGGGATGTGAATTAAGACACCGGGAATGTACTCATGACCTGGTGAATTGCGAATTGGTTGCAGGTGATCCTGATGCCATTGGAAAGGTGCCCGGGAGAATGGATGTGAACTACCTCAATGATGTGTCAAATTCTGGCAATCTTCAACTCCTAAATTTGATGTAAGCGATCCAGTGTGCCAGGTTTCCCCCCCATTTATGCCTTATTAATGTATCTAACCTTCCAATTCTGGGTTGTGTCGTGGCAGGTATGATGCTACTCCTGCAGATTATGTATCTATGATTGTTACTGATTATGGCATGGTAAGTCCTGAAAGCTCCTGGACCTGGTATATGTTCATAGCAGTTTTTCAGCTCGTTCTGGTGTGTTATTTTTACTTGTGTTCTGCAAAATCCTTTTACTGATGATTGCAGATCCCACCAACAAGTGTTCCTGTGATCGTGCGGGAGTACCGAAGGGATCACCTCTTAATATAAGGCGCCAGTGCTGGGAAAATCGTGGACTGTGTTTTGACTGAATAGGATAGGAAACTCCTGATTGTTTACTAAGTTATTATTGATGTTACTGTGCCACGCTTCCTCTGTAAGTCTGAGTTCAGTTTTTTGGTGGTTATAATCTTTTGGCCTGTGTTCGTGTGTTGGAATGGAGTTGGGATTTCTGGTAACCCAAGCTACGGTTCTAGATGGCTTTTAAACCTTGTAACTGGATTCTCAAATTGTTACGAAGGTTCAATCTGATTTCCAAATAATTTTTAAATAAATTTCCCTTAAATGGGGCTAACATTTTATTGTTAGAAACAACTGTATTTGCACATGTACAAGCATTACATACTACAACTATAGACAAACTTGGTTGTCTACAAGTTACAACAAGTCTACAACATGAGGGAAGCTAATCACGTCTGTAGCTTCAATTCTTTGATGTCCTACCTATATCAGTTTTCTTTCTTGTCCGAACTGCTAACGTTGTTACTTGCCGCTGCTGCAGCCACGGCCATCTCCATCAACCTCTCGTAGTCAATCTCAGTTGATCTGTACTTAAACTTGATCCCCTTCTGAATCCATGACCTAACACAAAGCACGGTTTGTGTGCTATCATGTGGCATACAGAACCGCTGCTTATCAACCTCCTCACCTTTCCCACAGAACACTTCCTCGGGAGCAACTGAGGTAGGCTGCACTGCCAGGAAATCTCGGGCCATCACTGAGAGTCGAGGGTAGCGTGTGCTGTTCACCTTCCACCACTCCAGAACATCAGTCGGTATTGGTGCTGGGGCCTCCGTAAGGTACTGAGTAAGTTCGTCAGTCACATTGCTCATACTAGCTCTTCGTCTCTTTCGCACGATCTCCTCGGCAAAAGAAACATTCGCATGTCCTCCGTCTTCAATCTCCTGCGACTGCAAGCCATACCCACCCGCCATCGATGGGCCAAAATGGGTTGTGGAGTAGTTTCTTACGAAGTGTGCTCTTGCTTCTTCTAAGTAACCTCCCGAGCTGAGGCTCCCGGGGATGAGCTCAGTTTTTATACGCGGGTCAAGGATTGCAGTCATGTAGGTGAATAAGTTGCAGACTTGGGTGCTGTAACTTCTGGCCTTCTTGGCCATATCTTCTGCCACAGTTTTGAACCATTCTGGAGAGTGGCGAGATTCTCTGCACATGCTGATCGTCTCAGAAATGTGGTCCATGAAGAAGAGAACTAAACCAACTGTGAGGAACTTGTTTGTGCATATGTCGTTTGTTGTCTTGTGGAAGGGCTCCAGAAATCCGTGAACAACACTGATTGCATTCTTCTCTGTAGAACCTAATGTCATCCTGTTGCCTAAAACTTCTTCGTACTTCCTCATGACACCGTCCACAGATTTACCAGCCTGCATTATAATATACAGAGGTACGATTACGAGTTAGTGTATTTGAGTCAACTCCTAAAAAGGTTACACTTCTACGAATTTACACAACAGAGTATAGTCTGATTCTACGCTAATACCTTCCGCACAAGATCAAGCATCTGGTAATTCCCGCTCCATCTTGTTGAAGTTTCAAGAGGAAACTTCCAACTGCTGCCTTCCTGGTACGCGGAGTTCAACTGAACAAAATCATCCAACATCTCAACCGATGAATTCATCTCCAGCACAAGCTCCCGTACCCTAGAGATCAATGGTTTTGTCGTCCTCAACCCATCATCAATAATCATATTCAAACTGCGAGCAGCACAAGGAATATAGCAAAACGGCCCTGCTTTAAGGCCATCCAAGTCATCCTTCAGCACATGACACGCATGAACGGCTGTCTCGCTATTATCATGAGTACAAGATAACACCCTGTCCTCCAGTCCATACATCTTGAGAACCTTGGTCAGGCACTGGTACATCTCAGAACCTCCAAAAGGGTAAGGTACGCGGCATATATCGAGTAGAACCTTATGAAAGCACCAATGCTCATCGATCCAATGGCACGTTACGCTCATGTAGAAGAAAATAATAAAAATGAAACCTAACTATCCAATCTAGCTTTCCTTTCATTAATTTATTTATGTGCTACTTTGGCCCTATGAACAATGTGACATTTGCAAGTCAAGTACTCATTTTTCTAGGTTCATTTAGATGATTCTCTAGTGAGTTATTTTGACCCAGTTGGAATAGAATAACTTGTTTGGCAATCAAGTGCACTGATAGGTTTTTTTTAATCCGTATTATTTCCAAATAGCTGAAAAAAATGAGTTATTCTAAATAGCTAATATCCCTCTTATTTAGAAAATAACTCATTCCTTCCTCCACTTTCACGGTTTCACCTCATTATGTTACAACATACCTCATTAAAAATAATTCATTGTTTTAATTCGTCCTAACAAGATAAATTCACCGTCACACTTTTTTCCAAATAACACACAAATACCATATATAGGAGCGGATTGAAGATAAAATAACTGATTAGTTAATGTAAGGGTAGCAATTAACAAGAGGAATTCATCGATCTCTATGTCAGGGAGACAAATCATATTCGGGAACCCATTCACAAAGCAGAGCACATAAATTTATTCGATTTTTTAAGCGGGGGATCTTTCTATGCAAAATTCATGACGTTTTGTGTTATTGATAATCCCGCAACATATGAGATCATCAACTTTAAACAACTGGCTGAGGGGAGAAAAAGTATGAAGCAAAAACCGTCCACTGCCTCTGCATTTTGTATGCATGGCGTCATCTCTGCAGATTACAAAATTGGCAATTCAAACCTAATCAAACCGAACCCAATCAGCTGAGCTCCACCTGTCCGATTCACGCCTTCTATTCTATGGATAAACAGACAGCATACGGATAAACAAAACAGATAAAGACCAAGTGCCCTGAAACCGGAAAAACAAAATAACAAAGTACATACACAGCCAATAAAAGGAAAAATAAATTATAATTACGCAGACCGGGTCACTAAAATTTATGGACACTGATAGATTGGTTACAAGTTTTGAGTTTTAGACGATTTTGTCCTCAACGGTTTTGGAATCACTCGTACAAACAAACAGTTAGTGTGATATTTTTTGTGCGAATAGTTCATATCATCGTATTGTATGTCAATATTAATAACAAAGAAGATACAACGTAAACCTTGTAGAGGGTCGGTTTGGTCCTTCTTTGGAATGCTATGTTATGGATTTGGTTAAAATGATTACAAGTGACACAAATTAAGAAGTTTGGGAAAACCAACTGGATTCGGCATGTGTGTTAGTGTGTAAGTTACTGAAGAATGTGTTTGTTTAGGTGCGACTTAACTGAAACATTTCTAGTGTTTTACCAATTTTGTTTGTTCGTAGGTCTGATGTTCTAACAAACTGCGAATTACAAGACAATCTTTTTTGTTTTGTTTGGTAAATGTTATTGGATATATACTCAATGTGTTGTGATCATGAGAAATCTCAACGAAACATCACTGCGGTTGGAGCTGACATCCATCTTGTAGCTATGGGTAAAACTGATACGATAAGGGTTTTAGGGGTCCAATTCCATGCATAATATTTTCAACTGCCGTTGAAAAATGTTGCATATTGCCTTTGAGGCACTAAAATTCAACGAATTCATCAGATTCTTTTTTTTTTTTTTACAAATCAATTCAATACGAGTGGCAAGGGAGTCATTAGGTTAGCTCACCTGGGTGGGAACATAATCAGGTTATAAGTTTGGGTTAAATTGAATATGAGTTAAAATGAGCAATTGAATATCTTCTTTTCATATGAGTTTGAAGGGTTTATTGAATTAAAAAAAAAGGACTTGCAATATGTGAGCCAACTTCCATGATACATGATTATAGCCGCATGTTCTTACATTATAACCGATTAACCATTAATTTTTGTAAATTGACACACTAATTTTGACAAAGTAGACCATAAGTCGGAAAAAATCCCAAAGTATACACGTTCTTAAAAAAATTTATCTAAATACATACGTTTTATGAAATATTTCAAATCTACACATGTTTGGGTTTCACTGTGGCCGTCAGACGCGGTGAACAGTATCACCGCAGTCGTCAAACGCGGTGAACGCTTCACCGCAATGATCAAACACGGTGAATGTAAACTGGCCATTCACCGCTGGTGTCCCATGCGGTGATGGCCTAATTACTTGATAAAATACACAATAAATACGCAGACCCATGATTGGTAGTAACAGCCAAAAACTTGTTTGATTTGCGCCATTAATCCTCCTCCCGTCAACCTAACGAGATGGTCCGAGAAGAGAGATAGAGAAAGGAATACCAATCTGACCCTCCAACCCATCCATCCATCTAGAGGTTCCCATTCCTTTCCCAAATAGCGGCACTTGAATCAACAACAGGGCGTGGGGGTGGTGGTAAGAAGAAGAAGCCGGGCAGCGCCTCCGCAACACTTGCATCGCGGAGTGTCTCGTCGGCGACGACGACAACGACAACGCAAAATCGGCCAGGGATCTGATACCAACCCATGGATTTTCCCCCCAAATCATCCGAGCTTGAATTTCATTTCTCCGGTCGTCGCATACACTATTTATTCTTTGGCGGCTTTTCTCAAGCTTTCGTCTCTCATTATTTCGCCTCCAATTAAGTAGCCCAGCTAATTAACTAATCAGGCCATCACCGCATCGGACACCAGCGGTGAATGGCCAGTTTATATTCACCGCGTTCGATCATTGGGTTGAAGCGTTTACCGCATTTGACGGCTGCGGTGATACTGTTCATCGCATCTGACGGCTGCAGTGAAGCCCAAACATGTGTAGATTAGGAATATTTCATAAAACGTGTGCATTTGGAGAATTTTTTTTAAGAACATGTGTACTTTGGTATTTTTTCCCCATACGTCAAACAAAGATAAATATGGTGATTGTAATGTTTAGTTAGTTCAAACTTTAGGTACAAAATTGTTAAACATGAATGTCTAGTGACTGATTTGCTATTGAGCCAAAGTTCATTTTGTAATTGACAAAATAAAAACTATACAAGAAATTACTAAAATAAACGAGAGAGCGCACAAAAATTCAATAACAACCCGAACCGCACAAAAGCCAGCAAGCAAACAAAGTTCATTACGCCCAACCCAACACAAACTGCGCCCGCACTCTCTCCCCTTCCTCCGCCGAAGAAAAGAAACAGAGAAAACAGGGGAGAAGAAATGACCCTCCGCAGCTGAAAATTTGGGCGGGAGGGCGGGGTTAGGCGCGGCAGTGGATGGATGTGCGGAGAATCGTGGTGGTGGTGGAAGATGTTGATGCAGCAAGAACCGCTCTCCGGTGGGCGCTCCACAATTTCATCCGCCATGGCGACATCTTGACTCTGCTCCACGTTTTCAGCCCCCGGCCGATGGGCGGCTCCAGGAGCTCGAGGAAGAAGAAGATGCGGTTTCTCCGCCTCGAAGGATTCCAGCTGGCCCTCTCTTTCAAGGACATCTGCAACTCCAACTTCTTCAATGTAAGAAGAAAAAAAAAAATGTTCCCCACTTTCTGCACTTATCCTGTTCGAATTAATGTCTGTGAGAGTAGGGGAATGTAAAAAAAAAATCATTTCAGGAAATTGGGTGTGAGGAATATTTTTCTCTCATGGTGTTTGATGATCTTGCAGACGAATGTGGAGATGATTGTGACTGAAGGGGACGATGAAGCTGGAAAGATCGGTGATGTCATTAGAGAGATTGGTGCCTCTATTCTTGTTGTTGGCCTCCATGATCGCAGCTTTCTTTACAGGTAAGATCTCCAGATTAATTCCCCGGCTTCCTGGCTCTCTAATTTTTGAAACCCAGATGGGAAAATCTTAATAATTTAGGCTGTGGTGGTCTCTTAGTTCTAATCTGGGGTTTGGTCAACGTGGCAGATGAGGTTTAGGTACTGTTTGAGGAAGTGGGTACGAAGTTTCCTGCTTCTTAATTCGTGGCTGATTCTTAATTAACATAGCTGGATGATTTTCGGCCATTTAATTGTAGATTTCGATGAAATTTTTAACAGACGGATTAGAAGCAGAGAAACAACATTGTAATGACTATTGGATCGTTTCAATAGTTCGGATTCGAAACAATGGGAATTCAAAGGTGGCGGCTTGTTGATGCAATTCTCAATTGGTCGTTCACGTGTGACCCATGCGAGGTGAAATTGCGTAGTCCTTGCTTTAATGCGAGACAGAGAGTGGCAGTGACCCGCAGTACAGCCATGGCTGCCGCCGCTTTCATTCCATGTGTAGTTAGTTAGTTGCTGTATTGGTATTCATGATACCATTTCAGTTTCCAAATTAATTATACATCAACAGTTAATTACAGATTAATGATTGAGGTGATGTGGAAACAAGTGTAGATACCATCAACAGTTAATTCGCAGCATAGGCACGCTATTGACTGTGACTGACACGAGGACTTGTTTGTCCCTCTCATGTTCTCTTGGTTTTGCTTCCCCTTGCTTATTCCAGTTTTCGTTGGTTTGTGGTGAATTAGGTTGGCCATGACCCACACCGATCTAGCCAACCACTTCAATTGCAGGGTACTCGCCATTAAAGCCCCAACTGTTCCTCCACTGCTAGCAACAAAGAAACCCAGGTCCGTTGGCAGCCGGGCCAGTAGTTCAGCCACGCCATCTCCATTGTCATCATCAGATGCTTCAGCTTACCACCATAGCCTCGACTTCTCCCAGATCGAGATCGGCAGGCTAGAGTACGTGATTAATCGGATTTCGTTACTATATAATTTTATGAAATGGTGGTTACTGTGTTGTAAATGTATCCGTTTTGTGGCGGAATGCAGGGTTCCTGAAACTCCAACGCCGAAAGTTCCTTATCAAATCTGCCCCGACCCGTACTCAATACTGTGGAGATGGAGGAGGAGGAAATCCAGGAGGAAAAACTACTAGTTTGTGATCTGATCATTCATTCGGTCGATCTTTGCTTCACCATGATGTCTTTATTGTCTTTAACTTTTGATTTATACATATAGATGGGCAGATAGGGCATTTCTTTTGCTGAGTCTGATAGAAAGCTTAAGCGACACGTAATTGTAGAGAAAGTTCTCCTGATTTGTCAAACTGTTGTGGATGGTTCACTGAAATCTCTGGAATCCTGATGTCAGAAGGATATTCAGAGACGTGGTTTGTGATAATTAAGACCTGCGGGCTGGTTTTAGTGGGAGCAGATCCGATGAGTAATCATGAGTAATTCGTCCACATCAGCATGACATCAGCATCCTTTTCTTTTAAAAATCTTTTTATTTTTTCTCCTTTAATCTTTAACGGACGATTTCTCTTTCGTTTTAAGTTGAAATTTAAATTTGTTTGCACAGATAAATAAAATTAAATGTGCTCTTCAAAATGATATCCACTTTGATATATTTTTTGAACAAAAAAATTGAACCTTTTTACCGGTATATACCATATGGTATTGACTGGTATTGAAATAAGACAATACATATGGTTTGAAAAGCGTACCATGGTGATATGAGCAAACAAAAACTGTAGGATGGTCAAGGGCGGAGCTAAGATTTGTAACTCGGGGGGGGGGGGGGATTTTTTTTAACGTATTGTCAATAAAAATATTAAATGTATAAATGAAGAAAAAATTATTTATTTGTCATAATCACACAAAAATATTTAGAAAAATTAAAAGATCTAAACATATGCTATAAACTAATTTTTTTATCCATGACATGTTCAAAATAAATAGTAAATGACAAGCAAAAATGTATTTATTCTTTTCAATTTGCACCATGTTATTCGTTGTTATTATCATTGAATAATTAATGTATATGCATATTAGCATTTTCAAAAAGAAAAATGGTTATATATTCATAGTTATTCTTAACAATGTGAATTCATAACTTATAAGCAATTAGGTTAGAGGATCTAAAAAGATGAAGTATGG
This sequence comes from Linum tenue, assembly GCA_946122785.1. Lineage (NCBI taxonomy): Eukaryota > Viridiplantae > Streptophyta > Magnoliopsida > Malpighiales > Linaceae > Linum > Linum tenue. The sequence goes on along the minus strand of CAMGYJ010000004.1, from coordinate 19,493,123 downwards.
AAATTAAGTAATTAGCTTTGTCAAATTTTTACCAAAAAATATACTTAAAATGTGAATTTATTAACTTAAAAATTTAATTTATCTAGTTTGAACTTTGAAATTAGGTTGTAAAATACAATTAAACTAAAGTGAGAAAAAGCAACTGAAATGTTGCTGGTGGGAATCGAACCAAAGTACCACAATACAACAGCAAAAATACACAACTCAAACACAACAATCCACTAGGCCACAGAGGCAAGGCAACCGTGGTAATTTATTGCACGACCTTTTTTATATGTAGTTTTAAGTTTTACATAATTTTTGAATAATCCGATACGATTTACATGTGATCGTCAAATTCTCGAGGGGGCCGCACCCCCCCAGCCTTAAGCTAGCTCCGCCCTTGAGGATGGTTGCATACATGATAGTAGAAATATATTAACTGTCATTTACGACTTTTAACATTGTGTACCACAAGATACCACCCCGTACCAGGGTGGTATTGTGTGGTATTTTTTGGTCCTGTAATTTGTTCACCCAGAAATTTGTAGATCCACTAGATCATGATGAACTCGTTCCTTCTGTGCAAACGTTTTCAAAAACGAAGAAGATACCATATGGTATGCAATTGGTACCAAGAGGCAATAAAAAAAATTTCTCAAAAAAATTGATTAGGGATCTCGTTTTGTAGAGAGCACAACGAACTCGTTCCATCTGTGCAAAAAAATTTGAAATCCGAGTTAAAACGAAGAAAATATGAGTCGATTAAGAAAACTAGAGAAAATAAAAATGATATTTAATTCTCAATCCTTAGATATGGTTTTCTAAATGAAGGGTCCAGATTTCGTTATGCACCCTATCTTGTGCCGGTTTTAGTTGAGGCCTTGAGGGCATGAAGAGTCTTCTTGTAGACCAAACCAATGCCCTCTACTTATACTTGAGCATTGTGCTGTGTTCAGCTACTACATGGCCTAGGTTCGTGGAAGACCTGTCATTCTCTTGTTGTGTCATGTCAACTCATCTACTATGTTCACACGATTTATAGGAGGCTAACCACATTTTGGAATGAATGTCGTGGCAATACAAAGTTTACAAACAATAATGTTCTTATGACGATAATTCTTTATCATAAAAAGGAACATAAAATGACTGATATTGGTCGTGTTAATTCATTTAATATTATGTAAAATACAGATTGGATTTTTGCTACAATACATACAAAAAATTTCATATGACGAGTCTGTCATAAACCAGTTGATCCCAATAACTTGAGTGGGACCAACTGGTTTATAACATGGTATTATAGCAAATCTGATCCCTTAAACCTAATATCTTTCTTCTCTTTCCCTTCTGTTTGCCGTCTGTTCATATTCTCTCTGAGTTCCTTCTTTCTTTCCTCAAACATGTCTACTGACGACTAGTCCAACTCCGGCATAGCCGTTCGCTCTGTTGCTACCTCCGAGAACCAGATGATCTCTCTCAATCCTATCTCTCAACTTCCTACAAAACTCACCGAGTCCAACTTCCCAATTTGGAGAACGCAGCTTCTGTCACTGCTAATTGGTCTTGATCTGCTGCGATTCATGGACGGCTCCTTCCCAGCTCCACCTTGCAATATCACCAAAACTGATGGTACAACTCAGCTCAACCCCGCATATCGGTACTGGTATAGGCAAGACAAGCTCCTTCTTCATGCCCTTCTTGCCTCTGTCTTCGATGTTGTCTCTCCCTATATCTCTGATGTTGCCACATCTTTTGAAGCATGGTCGATTCTAAATCGTCTTTGTGCTAACAATTCTCGGTCTAGAATGATGAGTCTCAAGGACAATCTCACTAAGGAACGCAAAGGAGATCGTTCTGTTTCTACCTAGTTGTAGGTCATGCGCATCATTGCAGTTGAACTTGCTCTTGTTCAAACACCTGTACCCAACAAAGACCTCATCATTCATGTTCTTCGTGGCTTAGGTCTTGAGTACCATGAGTTTGTTGCAACAATTCGGGCTCGGGACTCCATTATTTCTATTGAAGATCTTCATGACAAACTGGTTGAATTTGAAGCGGACGTGGCTACTGTTCATGCTCAATTAGAGGTTGCAGTCACCACTACCTTTGTGTCACAGCTCGGTTCTCGTCCGTATGCTCATGGAACTTCATCCCCCCCGTTCTCGTGGTTCATTTCCAGCCACGTCTTCTTGTCAATTAGGAGTTCTAGGTGCTCCACCCTTCCTGCCGCCAGTTCATTAGCAGCAGTCTTCTCCCCGACACACGTGTATTGTGTGTCAGTTCTGTGAAAAGGTCAGTCACAGTGCAAAGGACTGCTACCGCATCAAAGGATGTCCCCAGGCACACCATTCCTCTCGATTTTCTGCTTCTTCCTCAGGCTAGCTTATGGATTCCGCTGCAACAAACCACATGACTCCCGATCTGGGCAATCTATCTATCTACTCCGATTACACTGGCCCGGACGAGGTGCTTGTTGGTGATGGCATAGGTCTCAAAATTTCACACATTGGCTCATCTTGTCTTTCTAGTTCTGATGCTTCTTTATCCTTACACGAAATCTTATGTGTGGCATCCATCAAACAACGACTTATCTCTTTGGCTAAGCTATGTCGGTCTAACCTGGTTTCTGTTGAATTCTTTTCTGATTGTTTTGTCGTGAAGGATCTAAGCACGGGGGCGCTGCTGCAAGGCCAGAATAAGAGCGATGTCTACGAGCTACCGAGGACAGATATGCCACTTCGATTAGCCCTCTTCTCCACCAAAACATCTTCCACAACTTGGAATTCCTGCCTTGGCCATCCGCACTCCAAACTGCTTTCTTGTGTGCTCCGCACCAATGCTCTTCCCGTAACATATGTTTCCTCCATTTCCTCATGCGAGTCATGTTTAGTCAATAAGAGCCACAAACTGCCATTTTCAACCTCTAGTTTGAGTAGTTGTCGTCCCTTTGATATTGTGTTTTTTTATGTTTGGGGTCCCTCCCCAGTGTCTTCATATGATGGATTCTCATATTATTTAATTCTAGTTGATCATTTCACTCGCTATTCATGGCTTTATCCTCTTCGTCGAAAGTCTGATGTTCTCTATGTTTTTCTTGACTTTCGTCGCATGGTTGAGAATTACTTTAACACTACCATACGCTGCATTTACATGGATGGTGGTGGTGAATTTGCAAACTCTGTTCCTCTCTCCGTGCTCATGGTATCTCCCACTTGATCACCCCTCCTCATACACCTGAACACAACGGCTTGGCTGAGCGCAAACATCGCCACGTCGTTGAGACTCATGCCTTACTTCATTCTGCCTCTCTACCATTATCATTCTGGAGTTATTCTTTCAACACTGCTACATATCTAATCAACCATCTACCTTCCTCATCGTTAGGAGGCCAAATCTCTTTCTTTTCTCTCTTTAACACAAACCCCAACTATCTCAAACTTCGCACTTTTGGTTTCGCTTGCTTTCCCTAGTTGCGTCCTTACAGTCCTCACAAGTTAGCTGTCTGGTCACGCAAGTGTATAGTCCTTGGATACTCCACTCAACAAAGAGCGTATAAATGCTTTAATCCCGCCACCTCCCGTATCTTCATCTCTCGCCATGTCATGTTTGACAAAACTCAATTCTCTGGCCTTCCTTCCACACCTACTTCGTCCGCTTCCTCCACCTTTGCTTGGATCGTTGCCACCTCTCCATTACAAATAATTCCTATTCCATCCATCCCCTCCTCACCCACAGACCCTCCCTCGGCCCATTCCACCTTCCCCTTGTCCCAACAGTCCTCCTCATCAAACCCAGCCCCAATCATTACACCCACAACCCCCAATATTAACAGTTGTTTAACTGTTGATTAAAGCACAAGGTATGGTGGGCCTGTGCAAACTTCAAGCCAGTGTGTTGACTTTCGTTTGAGGGGGCATGTTAGAGAATGGTATAAGATCCAGCAACCTTCTCCCAACAACTCGAGTTATTTGGACCAACTGGTTTATGACAGAGTCGATAATGCCCAAATCCATATCACGGCCTGCAAATGATCGATATCAAGGAAGCCAATTAATACAGAGAGAGACACACACAGAGAGAGGAGGGCAGCAAATGATAGACTTTTTCTAGTTTACGGAAAATTGGTTTTATCTATGTGGACTGAAGTAGATATTTAGCGAATGACTATTTGCCGCCAACCAAATTGCTATTTGCCGGCAAGCCAGAATTCTATATAAACATCATAACCAAACTTCTAACCGCACTCTTGACAAAAAAAAAAAAATCGTCGCCGAGCCTAGTGCCTCCGTTGCCGGCATAGTCCCTCCATCACCGACCACCGTCTCGTTGTCGCTGACCAACAAAGACAGGTAACTTTTTTCCGACGACTTTACCTAGTTTCCGACGAATTACAGCGGCAGCCAAAGGAAAATTTCGGCTTGGGCGTGGGCGGGCCGAGATATTTTCTCAGCCCGCCCACGCCCCAACCAAAATTTTCCTTCGGCCTGCCCACGTCCTCGCCGGAGTTTTCCTTCAGCCCATCACCGACACCATCGTCCAATCTTTTTCGACCACCATTTTCCGTCAGCCCGGCCCGGTTTCGGCCACCGGATTCTTTCGGTCCGCCAACTTCCGGCCGCCCGAACTTTTGGCCCGCAGTCTGTCCGCTGGAAATCATCGGCAAATTGTTCGAAACTCCAAAAAATCGACGCACCTTCTTAGTGAAGATTCCTGGATGCGTGTCGTAATTTACGTCGAGGTTTGACTTTTTCGATGATTTTTCGGCGAGCTTTTGGCGAGCGTCAATTTTTTCTGATTTAATACATTTTCTGAGATTTGGATATGTTGTAGGTAGTGAAACTCCTTTACCGAAGACGTATATATAAGCTATTTTGAAATACTTTTTTTTTTGGTTGGCGGCAAATAGCATGCCCCATACTTTATCCTCACTTTTGTTGCATAAGAACACTATAAGTCTATAACTACCTGTAAAATGCAACGTAGCAACGGCCAACTACCAAGATTTAACGTGGTATCCCTGAGTATTAGGACTAATCCACAGGAGAGGTTGTGCTCTCCAAAAGGGTTTTACTATAATCAAGATGGATTCGTCACAGAAGAATAGCCGAGTTTGGCTATATATATGAGGTTAACACTAACCTAATACCACTCAACTAATATGGCTATTTACATAATGGTACCTAAATAATATAAATCAACACCCTCACTCAAATTGATGTGCGATTCGTAACATAAATTTGGAAGACAAAGTACCAATGTCTACTCGAAGCAACCGCCTTCGTGAGTAAATCTGTAGTCTAGTCTTCAGTAGAAAGACAGCCAATCTGTATTACTCCTTCAGCCACTAGTTGTCTGATATAATGAACATGCACCTCTATGTTCTTTGTTCTATCGTGCAACACAGGATTGACTGCAATCTGGATTGTACTAGTGTTATCTCCATATATCTTCATTGGGACTCGACAAGCAACACCCAATTCTCCAAGTTACCGATGAATCCATACCATCTACGAGCTCACCTCTGACATAGATCTATATTCCGCCTCTATTGACTACTTCGAGACTCGATCCTGCTTCTTACATCGCCACGACACAAGGGACTGCCCAACTCGAAAAAACCAGCATGAAGTCGATTGCTGGGTATCCACACAACCAGCATAATCAGCGTAGGCAAACGCCTCCACCACAAGTTTGCCAGGCGTAGGAAAGAACAACCGACATCTTGCGTTTGCTTTAAGTACCTCAGGAGACGATGAACCGCAACTAGATGCAGGTTAGTTGCTATACTCATAAACTTAATCACAACCTGAACTGCATATGAGATATTCGGTCGTGTATGAGTTAAATAAATCAAACTGCTAACCAGACTACAGTACAATGACTGATCTTCGAGCACCTCTCCCCCATCCCGACTCATTTTAAGATTCTGCTCCATAGGATTAGAGCAAGAAACACAATCTAAGAACTAAGTCAACTCCAAAAGATTCAAAATATACTTACGCTGACTCACGAACAGACCATGAGAAGACCGAATGACCTCCAGAACCAGAAAATATGAAACCTCCCCCATTTCCTTCACATCCTGAGTCCCACCCTTATCACTGCTATGATAAACATGTCATCAACATAGATCAACAGAACCACAATCCTATCAACAGTCCGCGAGTGAAAAAAGAGGGATCATTCTACTTTGTGAAAAACCAGCCTGGCTAATTGTACCATGAAACTTATCAAACCATGCACGAGGTGCATGTTTCAACTCATACAGTGATCGAATCAACTTACAGACCATCTTCGAATCACCCTTCTCATACCCAGGTGGACATTCATATAGATCGTCTCCTTCAAGTCACCATGAAGAAAAGCATTCTTCACATCAAGTTGATGGAGAGACTAGCCACGCATCGCCGCAACTGCAAACACACAAGGAACAGTCTGCAGTTCCATTACGGGAGAAAACGTCTCGTCATAGTCGATGTCGTACTCATGCTTAAACCCCTTGGCTACTACTCGATTTGAACCATTCGAAAGTCCCATCTGGATTTATTTTCACTGTATACACCCACCTACTGCCAATAACAGACATCCAATCTTCTTGTGGCACAAGTTCCCATGTTCCATTTTCTTCCAAGGCATTCATTTCAACTTTCATAGAAGCATTCCACCGGGGATCTTTGGCGGCCTCGGAATAGCGAGTAGGAATAATCACAGGTGGAACTATGAACCCAACGAAATCCTGCATTCGAGGCCGGGGGCTTCCCTAACGTCGCCCTCAAAGATCGACACAAGGGAACCATAGCTTGAACGGGCGGATCAACATCACCAACCGCCGACGATCCCGCAGAGTCGCTCCCCGAAGACGAGTTGGACGAGGAAGACGCGCTACCCAAAGACATGACCAGCTAGAGGAGCTTCCACTAGAGGAACTGGTCGCCGAGGAATCCCCTGGTATGGAAGGACTGTTGTGCGAATCGGACCCAAGAGAAGTGGCCACGGCTTGCTGCTGAGGAGAGAGTGAAAGCGGCTCAAAATTTGGAAAAGTGGTGAGGAAGTCGAGAGATGCAGCAGTACTGGCTTCAGCATGGCCAATCCGAGTTGTATGATCAATAAACTGAGCAAAACATATGTATCCAAGTTGAGAAAGAACTGGAGAAGGCCCCCAAAGATTCGTGTGAATCAAATCAAACGGATATTCATACACTGTTTCACTCGACAAGAAAGCGGCATGTGAGGCTCCTCTATACAACTCATACAATCAGACATCCCATCAAACTTCAACAAATTGAACTTATCAGGTTACAAATTTTTTTTAAACATAACCTTCAACCTCTCAGAATGAGTATGACCATCCCACATAGGGGTGGAAAACGGGACGGGATTGGGTACTCGTCCCGTTTGAAACGGGAACCCAATCTCATTTAGAGATCAAAGTTCATCCCATATCCCAAACCTGAACGGGTAACAGGTACCCGTGAACCCGGACGGGACGGATAATGGGTACCGAACTACCCATTTATACCCGTTCAATGAGAACAATTACAAAATCACATGGCACAAAATATTAAAATTAAACTTCAAATAAACTATCCCATAGCGTCCCATTCCCATTAGTTCCAACAATCAATTTGATGTCCCCTACTCCCCTTAAGAACCCACTGCCAACATAAAAAGAAAGCTACTGCCCCTTAAGAACCCATTATATCAACATGATTACATCAAAATGCAATTGTCACATTCATTCCAAGTTTCCAACCCACTGTCGCCTCCCAAATTCGTTCCAAGTTTCCAATCCACTTTCTAGAGTTGGGACTATCGACTGCGCATGGGTTGGGTTTCATATTAGGGCTAAATGCCTAAATGAAATTTAATAATTCTTATAATGGGTAATACGGGTACCCAAACGGGTATTAGTGGGTAACCCGCGGGTATCCGAAGTTGAGATTCTTAATCCCAAATTCCATCGCGCAACAAATATAACGGGTATTTGGGTACCCGTAACCCTAAGAAAACGGGGCGGGTTTGGGTATACCCAAATACCCGTTTCCCGTTGTCCACCCCTAATCCCACAACAAATTTCCAACAAAAATATCCGAATTGAATGCAGAAAATTGTTAACGCCCTTACACAAATTCATAGAACACAAATCCCCATCCCCAATCCGTGCAAGAGAACCCAGCAAAGCGGTACCCATACTACCGGCCGACGCAGGAGTGGAAGTCACCCATGCACCCTTCACGTCCCGACCACACAAGTCATCAAACAAAAACGTCGACCATGTTTACTGCCTCTCCCGATTACCTTCCCCGACATCTGCTCCTGCACAACACAACTAGTAGAGTCAAACTTGACACTACATCCTTCATCTGTTAATTGCCCGACCGAAATAAGATTGGGGGTGCAACTTAGGAACATATAACGTGTCGGGAAGAGTGATCGAGGTAGTATGAGCAGTGTCTGACCCACAAACAGATATATGCTCACCATTTTCAACTTGCAGACTCATAGAAGATACAGGATGCAAAGCTTTAAAAACTATACGATCAGGGGTCATGTGATTAAAAGCAGCTGAGTCTAAAAGCTAATGTAAGGACTTACCAGATGCAGGACTCGTGGCAAAGGCAGAAGAGAGAGCAGCCTGCAACGCCTCTTGAACCACGCGTTGTATCTGATACGCATAGAGGGAAGCCGCAGCCCCTGACCCAGCATTAGCAGCCGCGTTAGGCGATCTAATGGTGACATGATAGGCAGCACCGCGTGGGAAGGAGTTGCGTCCAGGAGCTGACGTAGGTGGCCCTTCTTGTCCAACGTCGGGCAAGCTAGAACAATGTGCCCCGTACGCTTACAGTAGTTACAAAATTCCTCTTCTTGCAGTGAATCTTGACGTGGCATGGCTCCCGACAAAAGTGACAAATGATCTCACCCGAGCTAGGAGGAACGAATTGAGGACGAGACGCGGCTACGGGTCAACCAACAGCAAAAGCCGATTCAGTAAGGGAGTTCGGATGATCGATCTAAGTCTGACTCTTAAGCCGTGTCTCCTCATGCATGAGCTCAGAAAAAACATCATTAATATTAGTAACATCCCGATGAATCAACGAGGCACGAATGGGCTCGAATTCAAACCGAAGTTTAGCCAAAAACTGAAGGATGCGTGTACGAGCACGCTCCGCAATGACAGCCTCGGAAGCGACAACGGGAACCAAAGAAGCAGTCAATAGATCATATTCAGTCCAGAGATGAAGACAGGCTTGATAATAACGTCGAACATTCCTATCTCCCTGCGCCAAACGAGTGATAGTCGTCTCCAATTCAAACTGCCGAGAAACACTATTATGAGCATAAGTACGACATATATGTTGCCACATATCATGAACCTTGGTGAACCGGCGTAAACTGAGGGCAGTGGGGATATCAACCGAACCCACCAGCCATGTGATGAGTTGAGCATTGACTGCCATCCAATCATCAATATCCTTCGCTGCCGCATCGAAAGCAGGCTCCTTGAGTTCAACTATCAAAAATTGAAGAAGACGCTTCCCATGCACAAAATTCTGAATATGAAATTCCCATATGGCAAAGTTGCTGCCATCAAACTTGATCGAGACGAAATCAGTGCGTGAGAGATCCATCTACACAAACACAATCAACCTAAAACCAACGCAAGATGGGATACCACCAGAAGCAACCACACACCAGGAAAACGAAGAGAACCCAGCAAGCAAAACGAGCGCCACCGACCGAAGAGAAGCCACGCTGCACAAAATAAATAATCCCAATGCTGCAAGAAATTCAAAAAACCAACACGGCCAAAGAATAACCAAACCCGCAAGAATCCAAAGCCAATGCAGCCAAAAAACCAATCCCAAAAGCAATTCTAACGCAGCTGAAGCCATAGGCGGACCTAATCTATATTGTCCTTGTCCCAGGATAGGGGTAATATTTGGTTGCTAAAAAATACCCCACATATATGTGTACCCAATACCACAAGTAATATAAGGATATTTTGCCACTACATCATAGCTCATTACTTGTTTAATAATTGATAAAAAAAATAATTAATTTATTAGTTTCATTCATAATAATTATTCAATAATAGCTTGTTGGGTATTATCATGATGTTATGAGACTTCATTAATTGAAAGAAATTGATGAATTATCTCGAATAATGATGGAGACAAAAGTACATAAGTCATATTCGTCAGTTTATTTACTTATGAAACTAGTTTGGTTCTACCCGTTGCAACTGTAAGGGTAGAAATAACATTTTTAGCTTGAACTATACTAATATCAAGTTTCGAAGTCAAATTGACGATCAGTTTGCTAGTGATTGTTTAATATGATACATTGAAAGAGGCTTACTTAAAAGTATAGACAACGAATGTATTTTGCATTGCTTTGAGAATATGAAAATTCGTCATAGTTGTTATGCAAACATCAATTATATTAGTCGGTTATTTCTTTATTTCCAACGCAGCCCAAGACAAATCTATTGCTGCCGAAAAAACAACTTGCCGAGCAGAAAAATCAACCCGGAGAACAACTCACCTTTAGAGCAGAGACTCTGATACCATGTCAATTAGTACGAACTTATAACAAACGAACACCAAGATTTAACGTGGTATCCCTGAGTATCAGAACTAATCCACGGGAGAGGTTGTGCTCTCCAAAAGGGTTTCACTATAATCAAGATAGATTCGTTACAAAAGAATAGCCGAGTTCGACTATATATATGGGGTTAACACTAACCTAATTACCAGACAACTAATATGGCTATTTACATAATGATACCTAAACAATATAAATCATTGTGTTGTACCTCAAAGTGAAGAGTGATGTAAGGTATAAGATCTGAAACTTTTTGATTTTGGAATTCACCAATTGTATCGAATGTGTAGGTGATTAAGCTGAAGGTTCCAAAGAATAAAAAAGTCGGGTAACTAATATATGTATTAAAATATACATGTATATAAGAAAATTGATGTGTTGTAGTTTACATCGTTTGGTTTTTATGATAGTTATTGTAGTATTTCAATAAATTATATTTTTTTAGTGAAATGTCACTTTTATCCTTCGTTTTCAATGTAAAAAAGCAACACAAATAAAAGGGTAGGGACATAGTTGGAAAAAGAAAAAACCATAATAATCCCAATCAAACAATCTCAACAATCTCACAAAATATTTAGATTTAACTATCACTCATTTTGAGTGATAGTTTGTGTGAAATCAAGCAAAAAATGCATGTATTGTTTGTGCAAAAAATTCAAAAAAACAATAAATTATGAACAATGCATGTATTGTAACTATTCCAAGTAAACAATCACCGAAACCAAACTACCCTAAAATATTGAACGTTGTATTTGAATTGGTTCAAAGAGCTGAGTTGATGGGAGATTGGAAGGCTGAGTAAAGAGTTTTTGTTTTGAAGAATGATCTGAGGTTTCCCTTCCTTGGGGCTTGGGCTCCGGACTCCGGAGCCACTCCATTTCCAGTCTCAAGCCTGCATATCATCAATACAAAGTAAAAGAAAAAAGGTTTAATTCACCTGCGTAGCCATAACTTTCACGATTTTGACAAATATAGCCACTTTTTGAATAATACACAGAGGTAGCCACACTTTTCAAACATTGTGGACTAATCTAGCCATTTCCCTTCAAACATTTGACGGTGTTAACGTCTCCGTCAGTTAAGTGGACGTTTTGCTGATATGTCCGCCAAATGGATGACACGTCATCGCCAACCGGATGGAGTTAGCCACATGGACGCCACATCGGGAAAAAAAACTATTTTCCTAAAAAAAAAGAATATTTTTTTTATTTAACTCTCTCTCTCCTTCATCGTCGTCGTTTTTATCCCTTTCCTCTCTTATTTTCTAGGGTTCATAGATCAGAGACTCATTTTCAATCCCTTCTTCCTTCCATCTTCAATCCAGATTCTCACACCCCCAATTCTACCCATTCCATCCTCGTACGATGGGAGAAGAAGGGGTCGATTGGGCAATGTCGACCGCTATTGTCGATTGCGGAATTGACTTTTGTAACCCTAGACTTCTCCGCCACCTCTGTCGTTGCCGATGTTGCTACCACGACTACCACCATTTATCACACCATTACTGATAGGGGAACAACATGAGGAGATGCGAGGGGTCCTACAAAAGATTTTTTTTTCTCTCGGGGGTGAGTGATGGTTCCGAATTAGTGTGGAAGAGGTTGCAACAGCAACTGGGTTATCAGGTTCAGCGACTGGGTTTTCAGATTAGTCCGTCGCCGCTTATTGGCTTACCTCTGTTTCTTCTCGTCTCCCCGGCATTGCCCCTGTTTTGTAGGTTGGGTCATCAACTCTCATCTCCGCAGCACGCCGCTTGAGGTTAAAGAAGTGCTAGTAGCCTACTAGTGGTGGTGTCGCAGCAGATGGCGGGTGGGAGCTTTAGATCTGGGATGGGGTATTGGGTTTTTGCGGTTTTGCGATGGGGGATTGAGTCTCAATCAAATTGGGAGGAAGAATGGGAGCTCGTAGGTGGACGGTGATTAGGCTTCATCGGTGGTAGATGAAGATGGGTTGAGGAGAAATCACTCGCTGGGAAGTGTAACGTGGCCGGGAGAGATGATGGCGATGGAGGAAGATGAAGAGATTGGCGGAGTGGAGTGTCCAGATGGTTCCATGGAGAAGAGCTCTCGGTGGAATGGGGGAGAAAGGAATAAAAATAAAATAATTTTTTTTTTGCTAAAAACTAATCTTTTAATATGAAGTGTCATCCATGTGGAAGGCATGTTGACTTGTCGTTTGACTTTTTTTTTTTAAATAAATTGTTTTCCATGTGGCAAAGATGCAAAAGAAAACACGCCACATCAGCCACGACCGTTAGTCCAGTCAGCGAGTTAAGTGACTGTCAAAGAATTGGACGAAAATGGCTACATCTGTGTATATTCAAAAAGTGGCTATATTTGTCAAAACCGTGAAAATTATGGCTACGCGGGTGAATTAAACCAAGAAAAAATGATAATGTTTCCAGAAACAGCGAAGTTGAGCTGGCCGGCTCCCTCTTCCCTGGGGTGGGCCCCTCTGCCCAGCCGAGCCTAATATCACCGTTCAGTCATCCACCTTCTCCGTCACAGTAACTGCAGTTCAAACGACGTCAACTGACGCCGTCAAGCCACGTTCTTCCTTCCTTCTCCATACAAACGGACGTGAACTGAGTGAAGTCGGGCCAGTTTTGTTTATAGCGGCTCTGCAGATCTGATTTGAAGCTGATCTTACTTAAACACCCTCCATTTCTTCTCCCCTTTCCTCTCGCTCGCTTTCATCCCGCTGGCTGGCTGGCTCAGTGAGTCGCTTATCTAAGTTCTCGTTCGTTTTCTCTGTTCCAATTTTTTTAGGTCTCATTAAGGCTTAAGCGCTTGTCTGGATCGGCGGCTCAGATCCGGCTAACTCGGATCCAGAGCTCATCTCTCTTTCTCATCAGCTCCCTTTTTCTTCGCCTTCCCAAAATTTTCCCTCCCTCTCTGTTTTCCCTCTCTTTCTCTGCTTCTTCTTCACTTGTCTGTAAATGCTGAAGGAGCTTGAAGAAAGCAGAGACAGTCCCCCGACTCGAAGATCATTTTTATTGTATCCCCACTAGATTTTCGATTCTGGGCTTGTACAAATTTGGGTTCTTTTCGAGTCTGGCTTCTCAGAACTCTGTGGGGGTAAGACTCAGGATCGAAGGGGGACGATTGGGAGTGTACTTTTAACTTTTAAGCCTTCATTTCTCTTGAACTTCTGGAGGTAAGAGCTTAACCAAAGCCTCGGTCTTTGAAGGGTTTGAATATATGTTGTTAATTTGGGTTGTAATGGCTGATTGGTGGGTGTAATGTCTTAGACAGGAAATGCTGTGACTGAGAAAGGCTGCTTTTGCTTGCTTGCTGCTAACCTCACATGGACTGGAATGCTAGTAACGCTTTCAAAACTTACAAAGGTAACCACCTGATTTCCCTCCCTATCAAGTTTCTTTCTCTTACTGTAACCATATTCGATTGAATGAAGAACGGCGTGAAATGGGGTTCTTAGTTTTGTTGTTCGTCTGTCGTAGCAGAAATGGAACCAAAATCCGTGATGGATATGTCACTCATTCAACAAGTTGATCCAGCCGACATTGCCCTAGGCTCTTCGGAAAGGGGAAACAACTCTATAGTCCACACAAAGCGAAAGAAGACAATGACATCAGTTTTCCTCAAGTACTTCGAAACTGCTTTAGATGGCAAGAGTAGAAAGTGCAAGTTCTGTGGACAAAGCTATTCCATTGCCACCGCCACAGGCAATTTGGGAAGGCACCTCAGCAACCGCCACCCGGGCTACGACAAACCCGCCGCTGTAGTAGACTCGGTCTATGCCGCATCAGCGCCACCACATCAGCAACCACAACCCATCACTGTAATCAAGAAGGCACAACCTGAAACCAAAGCACAAATCGACATTGACCATCTCAATTGGCTGCTCATCAAATGGGTAGTCGTGGCTTCACTTCCACCTTCAACCATGGATGAAAAATGGCTGACTAACTCATTCAAATTTCTTAACCCATCGGTGGAACTCTGGAACGCAGAGAAGCACAAGGCAGTGCTCCAAGATGTCTTCAGAAGCATGCAGGAAGATGTGAGGGCCTCTCTGGACCAGGTTTCTTCTAAGTTCTCGGTAAGCCTCGACTTTTGGAATTCGTACGAACAAATAATTTCATCAATAATGTATTTCTTGTGTTGTAGACACTTTTTCCGGTTGAATGACGCAGGCATTTTTAGCGACACTTTTTTAGCTATAAAGATTGCAACATCATGTTATTTATTTATTTTTCTGACCAAGATATTGTTTGGGTCCAAACTCATACGGATTTTAGTTTGGAGTGAATATTAATGTGACTTTCTTAAATGTCACTCATCTTTACATTGCTCTCCAGTGAGCACGTTTAATTTCGAGGCTTCTTACAAGAACTTTTCATTTCATCCCAAAATTCATCTTATTAGTTGAGATCGTTTTCATACTTGTGAATCATGGATCTCTCCTTCTTCTATCGATATGAAATTTGCCTAAAGTTGTACAATCTAGAGAAACCATTTTCTTTAGTTTGAAGTGAAATTTTTGTTATTAACTACCACACCCCTCAGTGACGGCAGTGAGCATACCTGCCCCCCTACTTTGCCTCAAATGGCTGGCTGATCCACGTAAAATTGGGTCCCTCCCTCGTAGTCGCTCACTCACATGAGTTGACATACGACCCTAGGCGTCTCGGTTGATCTGTTTTCTTTGTCCACCAAAATATATAGGAAGGAAGCTAGGCTGGGAGACCATTATTGGATCTTGAATCTTGCCCCAAAACGAACAATGGCGGGAGATTGAGCAGGAAAAAGATACTCTCCCGCCAAAAAAAACTGTTTAACAATAATACCGATGAGAAGAGATGGGACGTGCGAGAGCGTGAAGGTGCGCGGTCAACTGCTGGGTTCTGTTCACTGATCATGGCTACGTTGGATAACTGCCTGCCACGTATCTATCTAGTCCTAGTTCCCACTCCCAGCCTGAAGCTGAAACAAGCATTTCCGAGACAATAATAAAAGAGAGAGAGAGAGAGAGAGACGAATCGACGGCAGCTGGTCCTGCCAAAGACTGACTCTGCATGCTTTTCTGTGTTCTGCCGCTGACGCCAGAGATAACGAATCCTCGCGGGACGGTTTCCTTATTCATACTCTTCCCTTTCCAACTGCTCTCCAATGGCAGGCTGCTCATTTGACCGAGTCGCCTGTTTTTCAATGAAGTAGATGAAAGTAACACAAGGAAACAGACAGTCACCGGCAAAGTATTACTTCATGTTGCATCTTTCAACTGCCCAAGAAAATGGCAGAATGCAATTACAGAATTACTGTACTGGCCAGATTTACTCACTGCTGCAGCTTTTACTACATCAAACCAATATAGAGTATCCGATCGTCTGAGGCCGACTCTCGGGGCAACAATGGCCGGTCACTTCCTACCATACTCCTAGTAGTACCCAACACCTTTCAGCTCTGGCGGGCTAGCTTTGCGGGCGTCATCTCTTCCTCCCAACGACACGATTCTCCCTGGAGAAAGAAACATACCCAGATTGATAGTTAGCTAATCCATGGCTTCCGCAGTCTTGATTGGATGTTACTTGTTAGTTACGATTACCAGAATCTGGAGACAAAAAGAATAAGATCGTACTCGACTACTTGTACATCCCACCCTAATTAAGTTCAATAAGGTCTAAGATCTTCACATCAGTTGATAAAACAGGCCAACAATTTATCTCTGACTAGCCTGTTTCATTAAAACAGCAGTTCAACTCTGCTCCTTTAAGAGGGAACAATTGTTGAGAAACACTTTTTTATTTTTATTTTTTGTGGTTGAATATTGCGGCGCAAGGTTTGAAAGTTGAAATAGGATGGACATGGACCTAGCGGCTAGGACGATTCTTTTGATAATATCACAAACAAGCTGTTGGTTATTAATCTGCAAATCAAAGATAAAAACCTTGCTTCCCAGGGGAAAGATGGTACCAGCATCAATCACAACTGTAGGGAATGCTTATTATAACTGTTCGAACTTCATATAGAGACGAGAAGAACAGACATACCATTTCGACGAATAGCAATCTCTCTTACACGGCGCACGATACCGGTTATCGGATCCGTAAATATCTTGGTCTCCAGATTTCCTTCCAGATACACAATTGAACTGAAGAAAACAGTTGATAGGGAGAAGAAATCAAAAGATTAATATAAACGTTAGCTAGAGGGCTTGAAGTTTAACTCAGAGGTCATGACTTCACATCATTAGCTGTACAAGGAGCAGCAAATTGAATGATCACTTGCTAAACAACAACACTTCCAAGGGTAACTGGCAAATGGCAATTCCTTCAGCCAAACATGGGTATTCAATCGTTTCCAATTTCGTTGACCATAACAACAGAAATCCTACTATCTAGCTAGAAAACCCAAGGTCTAATAGCATCTAGTGAGAGAAAGATAAGCCTAAACCAAACTATCACTTGCATTCCTAATCAGTCTGAGAGTTTCAGAAAGCAAGAACAGCTTTTAGCACATCAGCTCGTTTTGATCATATACAGAGTTTTGATTCTTCTCTCTCCTTGATCTAAATATTCTTTATGGATAGCGGACATATACCACAGCTTTAAACAGCACGGTAGCCAAAAGGGTGGATATTCTAGGCCACAAGAGAAAATAGATGTGTGCAGGGGAAAAAGAAGCCAAGTCAGAACTCAGAACCACTAGTTGGCATTAAGACATCAATCCAGCTATCATGAGAAGGACTGAGGTTGAAGTTTAGTCATACATAAATTTCAGTGCGGTATAGGCAGCTAAGAGATGGTAAACCTTCGTATTCTCTATTCTTAACCACATCATGAACTCTACAATCCTATAGTAATCTCGATGCAGCATCACTCCCTAACGCTATACAACTAATATCCCATTCAGTTCTTCACTATAGCAATTGTATGCAATCTTCTCGCCATAGACACGGTTAGGAAATGATATCGTCATTCGATTTAACTAGCACTAGGAACGAAACTAATGAGTATTCTACTACCAGTGCAGTTCAAGGCTACAGAAAAAAGCAAGAATGGAGCATTGAGCAGTAAGAAACTCACCCGGGCACAATATTCTTCATGACAATATCCCCCAATCTCTCAGGGTAAACCGAGACACGATGCCACTGAACAGCACATCGATTCTCATAATCTCTGGGCACCTCATTCTCCAGAGGCCTACGGTTATTTCGAATCCCTCCGGTTCCCAGGGAGAGCAGAGTCACCGTTCTCCCGCCCTTCAATTTCTTCTGAAATGGACTCTGCCCAACTTTCCCCACCAATATCGCCTGCACGGGGAAAACCCCACAAACAATAAACGAAAAACCTTCCAAAAGCAAAAGAGAAAAGTTTTGACATTTCGATTCACATCGTTACCTTGTAAACTCCGGTATCGAGGCCACCCTCAAGCGGGCGATCAAACACCACTCGTTCGCCGGCGGGGGGCGACGATGAAGAAGAATCAGCGGCGGAGTTGGGAACTGCCTCGGTGTCCGAGTTGAGAGTCTCGGTCTCTGCTTCTGAGTGCTCGAAAGAGGAGACGGTTGTTGTGCAGAAAGGCATGGACATTTGAGACGACTTGGAGTTCGAGAGAAGGGAGCGGTAGAGTCTGCGTGAGACAGCAGCCATCGAACTTGCCATTTTTCCCCCTCCTGGGAAGCTTGTGCTCGGGGAGCAGAGAGAACTTGCAGAAAGCTTTTAAACCCTAGAGATCTTAAACCTTTTTTCTGAACCCCGAGTGGAATGAATGAGACGGTGAGAGTTGCAGAAAGCTTTTAAACCCTAGAGATCTTAAACCTTTTTTCTGAACCCCGAGTGGAATGAACGAGACGGTGAGAGTTTCGACGCAACGGTTCCGGTCGACGCAACGGTTCCGGTCGACCCAACCCGACTTTCTTAGCGTATGAAACTATCAATGACCTATCCGATTTTCACTTCAAGAAATTATCCAAAAGAGCCCTAGAGAAAGCCACGAACAACAAGATCTTGGATATGACTTGAGCTAAGATTTGATGATTGAAGTTTGGAGTTTGCCCCTCGGAGGCATATTGATATCCCAGAGCTTATTCACACATTCTCATTAGTATGACCACTTCGGTTGTGTTTTGTCCTTTCTACATGGAGAAAACCTCTCTCTTCTACTTGAGTACGAAGAACTGTAATTCTTTGTGTTAGGAACAGATTGTATGAACCTATATTCATAACTATTGGATGTTATAGATTCAATTGAGGAATTATTCAAAAATTTATGAGTCTTGATCAAACTTGTATTTTTCTTGCTTTGACCTAGACCGATATCCTCTGAATAGGTCAATAGAGCAACCTGAATTGGAAGTAGTGAATCGATCGTTCGAGAGTCAATCGATCCATTGCCCTGTAATGGGTCAAAATCCAGTAGAGGGAGTCTGTTTGCATTGCCTTGGTGGTATATTTTGGTGGAGGATAACATCCCGCCAGGTATTCTATTCAAGAGATCTAGAGCACTTTAACCAAGACTCCAGATTGTCTAAGGGCTTTCCGCAGTATAAACTTCAACTGAATTGAATTGGATGAGTTACAACTTTATCTAACTGCAGACCAGGGGGACTTTCCACTTATTGATACTAGCATTACACAAAAATAAGAAGTGGGCAAGATAGGCAGAGCATGTAAGATTTGCAGTATAACGAACAAGATATGGTGGCTTCGCTTTAATGAGAACCTCTAGTGACACATGAATGATCAATAATGCACATTGTAGTAAGGTGTAGGCGTGTAGCTTTACTTGAGAAAGCATAGCGCTTCAAATGGCTCGATAGCTTTTTGCAAATGTAGTGAATCTTTCCAACCCACACTGAGCAAGTTCCCAAGAAAAGTTGCAGTGCCTGGAAAAAGAGCAAGCATCAATAAGGTCTACAAACTGGATTACAAATTTGGATACTTAATATCAACTCGTTATCTGCCCGCGCTCCGCGTTGAGAGGCGTAAAATTTAAGACAGTAGTCGAAATCTTCTATTCTAATTGTTTACTTAAGTAAAATTTAAGATAGTATTCGAAATCTTCTATTCTAAATGTTGTATTTTAAGTACACATGTACTAAAAATATAAGTAGATAATGCAAGTATTAAGAATGTAAGATGAATTCTTATTATACAGAAAATGATGTATACTCTTATCATACACTCTACTAAATCAAAATATATAATACACATAGAACAAAAAAAAAGTGTCTGCATACTGCAGCAAAGCAGTAGATACAGACAGACTTGTACATTCCAATTCAACTTAGAAAGAATACTACCCTGCTTGTCTTCGAAAACAATAAAAGAGGTGCAAACACTGTATTCCTATCTTAATTTGTAGACTCGATATCAGAACTCCATACAACATCTAAAGAACCAATTATCAACCCTCATTACATTCAATTTTATAAATCTCTTATACGTAGTGGATATAAAAAAGGGATCATGCTTTCCACAACCTTCTGTTTCCTTCCAGTCTTCCTTTGATTTCCAGTGACCATTAGAACATCATCCTGATTTCTAATAGTTTGTTTGCGAGTTTTATCCAGTTGTGACATCCAAGCCTTCTGATGCTCTAACAAAGCTCTTCTGCAATTTGACAGTCTTGATCCATTTTCTCACATTCCCCTCACTTCTAAATTAACAAAAAAAAAACATAGTAGATCTTCAGAAGAAATCAGCCAAACACATGGTAAAAAAATGCATAAAAAGTCAAGGTCATAAGTTCTCTAGAATGAGCAATGTTACATGAGAAACATTAAAAGTCAAGCAATTCGTATCACTGATTGTACAAAAGAATCACTTAAATAAGAAAATAGCACAACCAATAGCGTGAATCATTGTAATAGCAAAAGACCTTTTTCTAGTGGATGTTGTTTAAGGGAACTCAACTCCTGCAAGACTCTTTCTTAGTCATCGTATGCCCCACTGAGATCACTATCTAGCTTCAATAGCGAGCCCATGAGCACCTTTTCAGCGATATACCTGATGAATTTGCTCTCTTTTCAACCCTTAACTTTAACTTACTCTCGCTACCCACATGATCAACAAATCAAATAAGAAATAACAGACAACACATCACTTAAATTTGAGGGCACTGTTTTATCTTTTTAGTTATCCTGCAGATCTACCTAAACTCCCTGTTTCTGCATATGCATCTCTCCATCGAGTCAACTACATTGAAATGGATAAACTTCATCAAAAAGTTTAAGAAGATTTGAAAGGATAGCCAAATAAAACTCAACCATTCCTGAATAAAATATTGAGATTCGCCATAATGAGCTTCCCATCACCACATTAGTCTAATCATGGGAACCATAGAATTAAGTTTCCTGGTCATCTTTCTAATCTATATGCCTACGTCAAAGCAAACTCGGCAGTGGCCAAACAAAATTTGAGGAAATGAAATACTGATATGGGAATCCGAGGCAAGAAACAATAAAATCCTATTTGAGGAAGCAAGCGCTCATGTGTGACATGTCAAGTGAACAACCAAGATTGAGGAAGACTTACCCTCATGTTGAAGAAAGTCCCTTCCTCGTCATCAAGGGGTGGACATGCTACAACTCGCGCAAGAACCTGCTTAAAAACGATAGCATTCTATAAGTGCAGGGGTAGAAATTGAAAGTGCCAATAAGGTCATTGATCACACTTTTCATGTCCTGTTATAGCTTGTAATTTGACAAAGGCCCGATCTTTTGTTGCTTAACATTGTTCGAAGGATGAGTCACGAACAAAAAATGTTGTAACAGAACAATAAAAAAGAATTTATGAACTGAAAAATACAGAAACTAAACAATTAAATGGAGATTGAGGTACAAAGTAAAAATGTTTTGGTGATCTAGAAGCGTAAAATCGCAAGTTTTTAAGCTTTAAAGCGCGTTTTAACTATATTAGCTATAAAAATAGAGATTTTGCATAAAAGCATAAGTTTCAAAAGCGCGTTTTAACTATATTAACAAAATTTGGTGACTTAGAACATAAAAGCATAAGTTTTTAGTTTTAAAGCGCGATTTTGACTACATTGTTAACCGTCAATTATGATGGTCAAACTATCTCTCGGGCCAAATTTGTCCAATAGTTTCAAAAGTATACCATAAATGTCTTGCTTGAAAAATTGGACCACAACTTTCACCTACGGCAAACTAGAGTAGGGGTGGTAAACGGTCGGTAACCGGTTAAATCGGTTACCAACTTACCGGTTTCCGGTATACTGGGAAGCATAGCAGTCCCACCGTTGGCCGACACCGAATTTACTTCAGTACACCGGTTACCGAATTGCTGCGGTACGGGTATGCATCCGGTATCCCGATTACCGAATGTTTGATGAAGGGACATTATGGAATTACTTCCCAACTAATGACGAATGGATGGTGGGGAGGGACTGGGGAGTGGGGACTGGCCCACTTTGCTTCAACAATGAAATTCCCTTCTGCTCGACTGTACTTTTGTATACTTTTATTGTATTGCTTCGGCTGCAAAAATGAAAAAACAGTTAATCAATTATACACAATACCACAAACTGACAAACTCCCTTCAATTCACTGCTTCCCTGCTCGGCTGCCTACTACGAGGCTATGAAAAGTGAAAAGTGGAAATATTACAATATATATGTCAATATCACAAACTCCCTTCGGCCTTCGCTGCTTCTCTGTTTGGCTACGCCTACGACTAACAAGGGTACACATTAATACATTATACACAATAACACAAACTCGGAAATACCTATGATTAATTAATTATGAAACTGAATGAATGAAACTCGGCTACACAAGTTACCTCTCAAAAGTCAAATCGACGGAGAGCTGTAGAAGACGAGCTGTTGGGCTGTACGGTCGAGCGATTAAACTCCGACGGGCTACGGCGACGGGGTTCGACGAAAATAGAGCAACGACGAAGGGGCTTGAAGGAAATAGAGCCTGGCAGAGAGGATGGCTGGATGAGGGCTGCTGCCTGCTGGGTAGTGTCTCTTGCCCTTTGGAGTCGATGAACGGAGTAGGGATCGGCGGACGGCAGTGTGTAGCAGGCAGCCAGGCAGGGGAAACTAAGAAAGAGCAATGCAAGCAAATAGAATAATAGACAGGGAAAAGACAGTCTAATTACTTAGGTTGGGTGGCCGACGTTTGGTTAGAAATCCTAGTCGTTTACGGCTAAATGGCCATTTCCCATTCGGTGTCGGAATACCGAGCGACCGGCGGTATTTGATAGTTCCGATCACGGTACACCGCTAGCAACAATTCCTCCTCCGATTACCGTTTGCTTCGGTTAACGGTTTAACCGGTAACTGCATTTATCGGTACGGTTACCGGTTAAACCGTTAACCGCATTACCATTTAGCACCCCTAAACTAGAGTATTAACCCTATATTTTAACCATTAAACAAATACAAAATACATGAGAATGCTTAAGAACTAAGTACATGAAAAAACTTCCATTGGAGACAACAATATTCAATATAGTAAACAAAAGGTGTTTCAAGAACTATGAAAAACACAATTAGGAGAGGTAGCTAACATCTCAAACTATAGTTACTCCACATCTAGAATGCTATGTGGTCTCTAATTTGTTATGTCATCGTAGCATATGCATCTCCATTATTATATCCAGGGACGGAGCCAGGATTTCAAATTAGAGGGTCAATTCCCCCCCCCCCCCCCGTTGAATCAGTTGCTTTCATTGCTCGAATAAAAAGGTAACCGATACAACGAAGTGGAACCCTAAAAGGGCTATAAGCTATTCCCTCTCACTCACTGTAAAAGAAACAAAACTGCTACTTACAAACTAGTAACAAAGGCTATAAGTATCTCAAGCGTGCAAGTGCATCTCGGATCACCCTGTTTCCACAAGATAAAAACGAAAGGTCTGCCCTGCTAAGACCAGCAAGAGCTTCAGGGTCACGGAGGGGTGATCCATGAACAACTTTGCATCTTTCTTTCCAGATAAAAGATACGGCAAGACACCATACAAGAGCATGCCACTGGCCTGCCTGAGAGTCTCTTCGAGTTGCAGCGACTATTTTCTGTGTCATGGCCTCCCAACTTGGAGAATGTAGGAAAGATAAATGCATCAGCATAGACAGCCTTTGAGTGTAGGTGCATCTCAGAAACAAGTGCTCTCTACTTTCCACAGTAATACCACAGAGTGGACAGGCTGCATCTATGATCTTTCCCCACTGTAGCAATTTATCCCTGGTTGTAATGGCATTGCGCATTATCAGCCATGAGATCATGCTATATCTCGGGGAACGGTATCTATTCAAAATAATCTAATGCCATGTGACCTCGAGAGCTCTCCCATGCAAAGTTTCCCACACTCTTCGAACAGAATAAACCTGCATTCATGAGAATCCCAGTAAAAGGTGCCCGGTTGCTGGTGGATCCATGGGAGAATGATGCTTCTCAGTTTAAGCAGTCTTCTCCAGGTCCATGAACTACAAAACTGTACTTTAAAAGACCAGAGATCCCCCTGCCTGCATCTGTATTCATACATCCATGCAACCCACAGAGCTCCAGCTTTCATAAGGAACAACCAGAGCAAGCGGGTGGAGCAAGCTTGATTCCATGCCAACAGATCTTTAATCCCAAGTCCACCCTCCCTTCTAGGTAAAGCTATAGAATCCCATGCTACCTTTGCTCTGCCTACATCATTCATGCCAGAGAAAATGAGAACATACCTGCTGGATTCTCTTCAATGCTTTCTTTGGGAGCACGAAAAGTTGCATCCAGTATTGGACCACTCCAAGTATAACTGAATTAATAAGCTGAAGTCTTCCTGCATAGGTTAGCTTTTTGGCCCTCCAGGATTTAACCCTCTTAGTAATCTTGTCAACCAGAATGTCAACTTCAGTAGAAGATAGTTTACTAGACATTAGGGGCAGCCCCAGATATCTGACAGGTAGCTCACCCTCCCTGAATCCAGAAAGAAGCAGTGCATTACTCTTATATTTTATGGCCTCTCCTCCAAAATAGATTTCACATTTAGAAGGGTTACTTTTAAGCCCAGATAGAAGATAAAATTTATGCAGGACCTCTTTGACTTGAAGAATTGTTTGGGTCGATCCAGTAGTGAAAACCAGGATATCATCAGCAAAGCACATGTGGTTTAGAGAAATTCTTTGACACTGAGGGTGAAAAGGAATCAAACCAGACTGACTAGCAGCTCTCAGCATGGTCGATAGACCTTCCATGGCAATAGTAAAAAGGTATGGCGATAGTGGATCGCCTTGCCTGACTCCTTTCCTAGATCTAAAGAAACCACATAGACTTCCATTGATATTAAAACTGTAATGAGCAGTCTGAAGGCAAGCCTTTATCCAGGTCATAAATCTCTCTGAAAATCCCATAGCATGCATCATACGAAACAAGTATTGGCAACTAACAAAGTTAAATGCCTTCATGATATTTATTTTAATTGCACAACGAGAAGACAAATGAGTTATGTTATAACCACTCACTAATTCCTGGGCTTATAAGATATTATCCATTATGCTCCTGCCCTTGATAAATGTTGACTGAGTATTACTAATGATCAAAGGCATAACATCACTAATGAGCTTAGCAAGAATCTTAGCTACTATTTTGAATAGAAGGTTCACACATGAAATAGGCCTAAAGTTCTTCAATGAATCAGCATTAGACACTTTGGGAATTAAAGAGACAGTAGTGGCATTTATCCCACTAGGGAGAGTACATGTCTGAAAGAAGAATAAGATCCCTCTGATTATATCATCTCCTATAATAGACCAAGTCTTTTTATAGAAGCCAGAAGAAAACCCATCTGGCCTAGGTGCTTTCTGGGAGATCATGCTGAAAACCACACTCCTTATTTCTTCAGCTGTGACTTCCTTAACAAGGAGGTCACACTCAGGGTCAGGTAAGTGATGACACACCAGCTTCTCCACCTCCTCTCTGCTAGGATTAATATCTAAATTAGCCGTTCCCAAAAGTTTCTTATAGAATCCAAGGACCTCATTAATAATCTGGGAAGATTGGAATATTTCCTCCCTTTATCTGTAACATATTTCCTTATAGCCCTCTTAGAGTTTCAAATTTTGACAGCCTGGTGAAAGAAATTTGATCTTTGATCCCCACCTGTTAACCAGAACACCCTGGATTTCTACCAGCAGAAACTTTTAAACGCTGAAGATATAAGATCATATTGGTCCCTTGCTTGAGTAACAGATTCAAAGTGCTCAGTAGTAGGATCAGAGAATGCCTTGGTTTGGGCTCTTAACACCTCATCCTCAGCCTCTTTCACCTGATCCTGTAGGTTACCATAGACCTCTTTATTAAACTTCTTCAGAGCCTGCTTTACCCTACACAGTTTACTTTGAATGACTTGCCAAGGGTTTCCTGAAACCACAAGACTCCAAGCTTCTTTAACAATGTCCATAAAGAGTGGATGCTCTGCCCAAAACTCAAAGTATTTAAACGGTTTGGGCAGAGACTTAATGGGAGCCGTTGTACAAACTTGTATCCCACAGTGATCTGAGAACAGTGCAGGGAGAGCCTTCATATATAGCACAGTCTTTGAATTGCTCAATCCATTCCACATTAACCAGACGCATGTCTAGTCGCCTAGCATTTGGACGATGAGCCTGCCTGTTGGTCCATGTGAAGTGAGGTCATGTTGTTCTATAATCAACCAACTCCATCTCACCAATCCATTGATTAAAGCTCTCTATATTTGAAGTAACAGATCGCTGATTAGATGTCTCCTGAGGGGATCTTACTGTGTTGAAGTCACCTCTCACGATCCAAGGATGACCAATCACCTTCAACTGAGCAATCTCGTTGTAGGTATGAACCCTCTCCTCTTCATCATTAGATGCATATACTGCAGTTAGAAAGAAGGTATCCTTGTTTATATCTTCAACCAAACAATGAACAAAATTTTTCCTTGGATGAATCACATGAAGTTTAATGGAAGGGTCCCAAAATAGCCAGACCCGCCCAGCTTTGAATCAAAACAATTGAGACATCTCTCCCATCCCACAAATACCTCCTCTACTCCTCCTCAGCTTTATTGGCCTGAACTCTAGTTTCTAGAACTGCAACTACATTAACCTTATTCCTATGCAGGACTTGCATCAAGTCCCTCTGCTTGGAGGTTTTATTAAACCCCCTTACATTCCAAAACAAAACAATCATCTAAAAGTTTGGGGTTTCCCCCCACCCTTCTTCACATCCTTTTTTACCTCCTTATTCTTTGGAGCATCTTGCATCTTACCTGCTTCCCTATCACCCAACTTCCCCAATACACTGAAGGATGAATTAGATACTTGAATGCCCTTAGCACTGTCTGGAGATAGCCAGACACGAGGTCTAGCTTCATTGACCACCCTTTGAAATTCATCTTCAGAGGGTAATTTGGGTGAAGAGGAAGTAGCCACCTCCTAGAAAGATTTATCCAAGTTATGTGGAGCCACTTTGCCCCCTTCCATTGAAATTGGAGTAGTAAAGATGGCCTGCAGTTGAGGGTCATCATCATATATCACCACCTCCTTGCCTTTACCACTTGTCACCTATTGATCCAAATTCACCTTCTGAGTCACAAAATCATTCTCATTCTCTTGCCCCTGAATTGTAATCCCCTTCTCACTGTGTATTGGCTTAGCCACCCATTGCTTCCCTTGATGTTCAGCACATGTACCTGTAATCCCAAACAGCTGGCATACAGGACATATGGGGGCAAGTTACAATAGGTGATCCCAATACGAATGGACGAGTCTTCATCAAGCCACAGAAGAACGTGATCTGGATATTCACTCTCAACTGTAAGCTCTACCAGGACCTTAGCAAACCCATGTCTATCCCCCATCCTTGTAGTATGGTCCATACCCAACGGAACCCCAACCCAACTTGCAATTATGCTCAGCCCCTGGAAATCACTATACTCTAGGGGAACATTCGATAGGCTTACCAAAATCGGTAAAGCTTTTCTTCCCAAATCCTCAAAACTAATACCAGGAACCCAAGGACGAAGATACAGTAAGTTATTAAACCAAAAACATGGACCATTTTCCAGAATCCACTCACACACCCTCTGATTTGGCAGCTGAATTAACAGCATCTTATCGTACAACAGAGAAACCCTAACCAATCCGTCGCGTCCCCAAAGCTTGTTGACCCATCGACGCAAAATACAGCGGAGGCGGATCTTGAAGGAATTGTCCCACTAGGCTGTGCTTCCAACAAGCCGCACCAGCTTCACGAACATCTTTAGGCATCCTCAACCCTCCATTCACGACCTCAGGTGGAATATAGGTAAGGCGGTTGGCTTCAGAGATGCCAAACAACGACACCCAGGGTTTCGAAGGAATCCCCCGAGAATCACCATTCAACGTCTCTGAAGCCGAAGGAGGAACCGTCGCACTAGCCTCACTCATAAGAAAACAGGAAAGAGGGGGAAATAGAGCTGCTCCGGCGCAGATGCCGGAGCCGGCGACGAGAAAGCACGGAAAAACCTCAGTCACCACGATTCGCACTCTCTTAAGGTAAAATATGTCAATAAATTATTGACAAACACTACAAAACTAACCAATTTGACCGAATTTTATTGAATGATTTATTTGAATAAATATTTAAACTATAAAAAGCATGTAATTTTTTAAACTCTTAAAGAACAAACCACTAATATATTTATATAACGAAGAAATGAAATCAATTTTTCACAAAAGTAATAATATTTTGGATGTACCAATACTTATATATGTTAAACAAAAAGTTAATCAAACTAAGAAGGAAAGACTAAATATTAGCAATAATATATTTTATAACGAAGAAATGAAATCAAATTTTCACAAAAGTAATAATATTTTGGATGTACCAATTGTCAAACAAAAAGTTAATCAAACTAGGAAGGAAAAACTAAATATTAGCAAACCATTCATTAAAAAGTGGTAACTGTGTGGGTCAAACTACTTTCCTCTAGTCTAGGCTCAACCGATAGAGCAAGAGATCTGTAGAAAGCTTATACACATAGTAAAGATATTAGCAGAAGATCTTCAATAAAAATTATACAAGGTTGTGAGTTGAAGTTCTGACCTACCACAAACAATGAAATCTAAGCTAGCAGACTAACCACTTAGACAATCTTCTCGTGTTTGTACATGCAATTTACATAAGTTTTAAAATGGCCTCCCTTGCCAACAAGTTGTCTCTGTCCCTGATCATATCCACTCTCTTATTCTTCGACACTATTTTCCATCAATTCTTTATCAACCTCACGAAGAATATCTTTATCACGATCATACATCAAAAGAAAGTTATGCAAAATACAACAAGCAAGCACGATTTCAGAACGTGTGGGTTGACATCATGATGAGCTTCTAAACCAATATCGATAATGGGAAATCTCATTTTCAATACACCGAAAGCCCTCTCAATTGCATTACATAATGGTGCATGTCGAAGATTGAACAACTCTTTTGAGTTCACCATAAGACAACGAGGATACACTTTTAAATGGTATCTTGTGTTTTAGTATGGTGCGATAAATCCATATTTATGAGCATAACCATCATCAACCAAGTAAAATTTACCTATATTTCAAACAGGAGAAATATTTTTTTATGGAGTATTAGCTCATTAACAAAATGACCAAGCACATTTTTTTAATCTCTCACTACCACCTACATGAAGGAACTTTTAGTTTGTCATCCTTTATTAAAGTATTGTCCAATATTCTTGAATTAGAAACTGACCCTTCCCATCTGGTCAAGATATAGGTGAACTTTAGGTCAAATGTGCATGCTATTGATATGTTCATTGTGGAGATTCATTTCCTACCCCTATATCTTGATGCTTCTTCTAGTAAAACTTTAGCACAAAAGTGAGTTCCGTCAATAGCACTAACACAATCATATACTAACTTATTATGTTAGTACACAAAAATTCTGCATTTTTACAACAATTTAATATCACTAATATATATACCTTAAAGCAAGGATAAAATCGACCTTCACTATCTGATATCTCTAGAGGGACTATAAAATCATATGGTTGAACCAAAAATTCTACTTCTAATAATAATATTGCCATGAAAATGATGACTGATTGTTTCTCCTTTCAGTAAAAGAAGAAAACTACACGATTTCTTAAATTATTTAATAATGTATATAATTTCTTAGATTATTTGTTAATGTATATAAAAATATCACAACTTGCTCCTATAGAGATTCAAACCTACAACTTCAAATTGTTATTATTAATATTCAAAAAAAATTGTTATTATTTAAAATATTTAACCAACAGAGTAAATTTGGTTGTACCATTTTTATTTATTTTTGGTGACAAAAGGAAATCTGCTTGGTGCCATAAAACCAGCGATAAAATCAGCGAGAGTGATGCGAATGCAAATTGGAGACCAACTTCGAAAAAGAAATTGCGACGGGATTCCCAGATTTGTGACTTCCCAACTTCACCACCACCACCACAAGATCTCCCGCCAGCCCTAACTTCCCAATGAACGCCCATCTACTCTTTTGCTTACTACCGTAGATGTAGATCCCATTCCTCCAGTTCTCAAAACCCTAGTTCCGGCATTATTGGTCTTCTAAGCTCCCTACTCAAAGGTACCTCCTTCCACCCCTTTTCTGGTTTTGAGCTTCTTGCTTTTCGCTTTGATGTAATTCGTTATCTTTTCGTCTGATACGGCTCGAGATAGCAAAGGGGGAGCTGTAGTTCTGCCGTTCTGGCGTTTGAGCTTTCTGTATGTCCCTAGGAACACTAGAATCGAAGACTTAGGACTGAGTAACTTATTTATTTACTTGTTTGGTCAGTGCAGCAGGACATTGGTTTCACCTTTCTAGTAAGAAATTCTTAGTTACTGAGCTGCAAGCTTCTGGGTTTGATGACAGGTTAAGCAGCGAAGAACCCTCCAAGGGAACCGAGATAAGGCGCACTGATTGAGTTCTCTTCATCGTAATGAGAACCAAGCGGAGGGCTGGACGCCCAAAGAAGAATGTACAGAAGGGAGCTTCTTCTGCTGCTGCTCCTCCAACTGCCACCTCACCCGAGCATCATACTGCCACACAACCTTTTGCTGCTGCTGCTGCTGCTGCTGCTGCACAGCAACTCTATCTGCTGCTTCAGCCCCTTTGACTGCAGCTGCAGCACTTAATGCCAATAAGCAGGCATTCTTGAACCTTGTCGGCCAGATTGCCCAAGAAAACCTTGGGCTGGACAAATCTAAGGATCTCGGGCTCCGTGGAATGGGCTCTGGCCCTGGCTTTTATTCGTCTTCTTCTTCATCAAGTGGAGGTGACTCATTCAATGTTGAAGATAATATTAGTGGCTTCGACGTTCCAGGAACTGACTGGTGGGGTGGTGATAAATCAGGGCGCAAACGTGGTCGGCCTAGAGAAGGGGATGCCACAAAGAGTGTTAGCAATTTGCAGGCTACCTCATTGAGTGGGTTGCATCCTTGGAGCAGTAGAAAAAGATCAAAGAAGTCGTGCCAGGATCCCCGATACAACGAGACGGAACTAAAAACTTCATTTGCAGTATGTTTATGACTAGTTTCTCTCCCCATGTTTTCTAATCTTAGTTGTATGATTAGTTGATTACATTATATGTTTACTCGACTTGCTGATAATCCTTTTTTTCTTTTATGTGGTTCTAAGATCATTAAGAAGATAATGGATATGGATGAAGCTGCATCATTCAGCGCTCCTGTCGATCCTGTTCCTGTAAGTATGAACAGTTCTCTTTTTGCATTGTAAGGGCAAAGTGAAACTAGATAATCCATCACGAATGCTTACGTGCACTTACTGTATTGCGTATATTCAAGATCTCGATGCCTTGAATGGGGTAGCTGGTATACGAGCTACTGACTGACTACGACAGTATATTTTAAACTACTTAGCAGAGTCTATAGAAAGTTGGTACTGTTGTCATTGACCAGCAAACATAATCTTTAAAATCTTTCAAAGGGGGATGAGTAGATGAGCCAAAATAAACAACAATATTGTAAGCTGATTTGGAGCCAATGCACAATACTAAGATCATTGTTTCTTCATAATGTTCGTTCGTGTTTTGGACAAGAAGAGTATATGTCAGGTTTGTTTTAAGCAGGTGCATGCGATAGTTGTTGCTATTACATGACTTGGCATTCAGAAATTAATACAAATTTTCAAGATCGAATCTTTCTTTCTATCTCAACCAAGTGAATGCTCTTTAATATGACTTTCAACTGATGTTACTGCAGCATGATGCTATTGTTCTTAATTAATGATGTAAATCTATTTTCTACTTCTCTTACATCCATATAGTGGTTTTAGATGGAGTTTTTTTTTGTGTTCATGTGCAGAATCGTATTGATGCAAGAGATGCACCAATGGATTTTGGAACAATATGCAGCAATCTTCAGAATGGTTTCAAGTACCTAAATGCTGATGACGTATACAAGGACGTGGAGTGCATTTGGGCGCATTGTTTGAAGTATAACAAGAAAGGTGATTATATTGTATACCTTATGAAGAGAGTGAGGAAGAAGTTTCTGAAATACTGGACAGCAGCTGGCTTGCGTACTGAAATGCAAGAGACTACAGGTATATTTTCGCTATGTTGAAGTTTTTCTTAGGTCTTTGGTTGCTCTGATAATCAGTTTATGCTGGCAGTCTTTTGAATTCCTGTCATGTTCATGGAAATGGTCTTGGCCGCAGAATGACCAACCATTCTTCTGTCTTTGGTGTTATATATTTCATGATTTGTCACTCATGCATTTGGAGTGCATTAAAATCTATGATGCCCTTGCTGTTTTTAATTGTATCATTGCATTACCTTGGTGCTAATGTTGAAAGTATTGCTTATATTCAATTAAATTGTGAAGGACAACCTGAGTTTGCACCTAGTACCAATCACAGGACGGGACGCACCAGTTGTGAGGCTAGTTGTGCAGCGAATCTTGTTGATAACCCGACTCAAAAGCAACCAGCTCGGGTCACCCAATCAAGCTACAGTCACCAGGCTCCGGTGCCTCCATCAAGCTATAGTCACAAGGCCCAGGTTCCTCCACTGCAGCCAACCACCAATGATTTGTCACAGCTGCAGTCCAGAATCAATGCAAATGATGCAGGTATCTAGTTCTACAAGTTATTGAATTACTTAGTTGTTAATTATGCTATCTTTGCGCGTCGATGATCTGTGAAGGTTGAGAACAACCAGTTACAAATTGCTCTCCCATATTATCGAACTGCAAAAGAGTGAGAAGATAACCGTTTCAAGTCGAAACCTGCGGACTTAAGTGGAGTCTTTTCATAGTTTGGTTCATCTACTCATCTCCAAGTGGGAGTTTTTTTTAAATAATATTGTTCCTCTTGGCAGCTTGTGCTTAAGAGCACTGAGCACCCGCATTGGCAATTTCAATTTGATTGCAACGTTCACATGGCAATTAATTGGCAATTGCATGAGTGGTCTCTATTGCAAAGCGGCGATGTACTTTGTAATGCCACATATAATTTTGATTTCTTTTTTCTAATTTGATTTATACAAACTGTATGGATGTAGTTGTACGATGGATTTGTATTGAGAAAACATGTAGGGACTGTATGGATGAGATTTAAAAGTGATGGAATGTACGAAATCCATGGATTTGGGGAGTGATGGATTTTAACACTTTTCAAACTTTTGGGTGTTGGACTTCTTGGGGTGCATTGTTGTTACTGGATTGTGATTTTAAAGGTAAAGTGAGCTTGATACCCCTAACCAATATTTATCAATTCCCTTTTGCTGTGGGTAGAGTAATTTTTTATTAATAAAACATGATGAGGAAAAATATACATAGGAGGGATAGATTTAAAAAACCAAACTTCCGAACGATTCCGAAGGTCCACCAATTGTAATTGGAAATGAATTGTATTGATGTGAATTGGTATGAAAATTTAGGAAGTAATGTGATTACTAAAGTTGTTGAGGCAAGAATAGGGGTCACATCTGAAATTGTAAATGAATTGCATTGATATGAATGATCTAAGCGGTCTTCTACATGATGGTCATTTTTTTTGCAGGACGTTCGTATGCACCCTCACCAAACTCTGCTAGGAAACAAACAAAAGATGCACAGACTCCCAGGATGACTAAGTCCAGCCATTCCAAGCATCAGCCAAATTCAAGCATATATTACCTGCGACGTCGTGGGCAGAGTGTTAGTCAACAGCAACCAGCTCGGTCTCTTGTTCCAGAGAATGATGGGGCAAGTATGTGAATATAAACTCTCCAGGTTCTTATAATGCTGGAGCTGTAATGCTGATGTTGCATTATGCACTTACAAGGAATTCTGTTTCCTTTGTTACGTAGGATCTCCAGATGGGCCGTTCACTAAGAGTAATTTGGGGCAAAATGGCTTTCTGTCTACAGATGCAGTTAACCCCACAGTTATCAGCCAGAATCAAGTTCAACCACAACCACCTCCAGCAAGTCAAAGCCAGCGACATGTATCCCAGATACATGAGGGAAGCATTGCACAGCCACAACACTCTGAGCAGTTTGCTACAGCTTCACATGCTGGAGGTATGCTTCTCTTTTGTCCCTATCTTGCCTATCGTTCTTCTGTATCTTTGTCTTCTGTAGTGTACTTCAGGTACACCTTTTGCAGACAACTTATATGGGCATTTGTTAGGCTGTATGTAGTTTATCTCGACTGGATAGTCTAAAGAGTAACAGCTGTGCCATGTGATGAGATTTCTAACTATCTTGTGTGCTTGTCCTTCAGTCTAACAAGCCTTTTTCACTTATTTAAGTTATCAACTCATGCTTGTCAGGTGAGAATGGCTTGAGGGGCGAGAGACAAGTTGAATGGGATGGTTATCAGATGGGAACTGTGACCCCCTCCTTTCATAATCCAGCCCAGCATGAGTATTCTGGGAATTCCAGCAGCCCAGACAGTCCATTAGCAGCCATTCGTAGCTCAAAGAGGCGAGTACGAGGCCCGTCCCGGTGTCGTTTTGTGTGGGACATGCCTGATGGTAGCAAAATGGTTGTTCACCTTAATGATTTGGGACAACCAATTGGCTCTGAAGGAAGAAAGCTGGCTTCATTTCTGGGCACCCTGGCACGGGATGGTACCTTGGCTCCCCTTAACTATGTGAAATGGGCTGCATTGCCAAAAGCAAACAAGGAAAACATGTGGCAGTTGGTTCAGGTAACTGGTTTGAAGCCAGATTATTTATTGCCGAAATATGGAGAGGAGCATATCTGAAGGCGTACAATTTCTGCGACCTTTGATTCATTGTCTTTAAATTTATCCTTTTCTTCGTCTTTTGAAGGCAAAGTTCGAGATTGATCCCATGGCAAAATCTTGGGTCATGAAGTCTCTTTTTTCAAAATGGAAGAGCTGGAAATCAAGGTTGAAAACATATTATTTCTCATGCAAGACTGACGAGGAACGCATGAGGAATCTCGACAAAAGAGTCATTCCAGACCAGTGGCCGAGCCTCGTATCCTATTGGAACAAGGAAGAGGTGAAGGTATGTCATGTGGGTAGGGGGAAAATGAGGTCCAACATAATTATGTATTTTTATGAAGTCAGAAGCTGAAATGATGTTTCTTTTTATAGTTGCTTTGTGCTAGGAATAGGGCAAATCGTGCTCATGTAAAGCATTCACACACCTCCGGCTCAAAGAGTTACGCAACCATACGAGAGGAAGAGGTCCGTCGCTGAAATTAAATTGCACACTCATGTAGTTACTATTTGTTCAAATGCTAATGTTTGTGGTATTTTCTTTTTTGTGTGCATTTTGAGCAGCGTGCAAAAAGGGCGGATGGGAAGACTCCTACTAGGGCAGAGTTGTTTGTGCTGACCCATACACGAAAGGATGGAAATCCTGTAAATGAGGATGCTGCAGAAGTATTTGTATGTTCTGAATGTCACTCAGTTAATAAATCAGTGGTTATAATTATGAGTTACAACATGAAGACTTGGTATTTTTCCCTTTTGTCTCAGGAAAAATTGCAAGAAAAAACTAGTCGGAGGCAGCAAAATTCTGAAGTCAGTGATAGTTCTCATGACACTTTCTTCAAAGTTACAGACGAAGGAAATAAAAAGCATGTGAGCATGTATGGTCTAGGAGGACCTAGCCCTGCTACTCTTTGGGGAAGAAAGTGTGGCCATATCCAGTTTGCAAAAATGGCCATGGAAACCAAAAGGCAAGCTGATGAGGAGGCAAACAAGATTTTTAATAAAGTTGAGGCAGTTTGCAGTAAAGTCGAGGTAATGGAGCAAAAGTATACCTCAATGGAAGCGCAGATTGATAGGATGAACTCAAACATGGAGCTTATGCTTCAGAAGATGGGGGTTCCTGTGCAATCAAGATACAATCACTTCAACCAGGTAAATTCAACTTGGTTTTGTTTCACCAATACTCTTTTGTGGAACATTACTCTCAACATGGCGTGTCATTGTTTTATTGGTAGGGTGATCAGGCAGAAGAACCATCGTCATCATCGTCAAGTCATGGAGTTCGAGCTGATCAGGTCATAACATCTTGCTCAGTTTCTACGTTCACTTACTCTTCTGCATAGTTTATCTTGTGAATCTTACAAGTTGAACTGAATGGATGTGTCTGCTCTCTGTGAAGCATCATAACATTTTCATAGCATGCAAGCCACATGTATGAGAATTATCTCCTGCTGCTATCTTTATTGTGCCGTGCTTCCTCCTTAGTTTGGAAATGGTTTTGCAATGCAGGTGGTTCACAGCCGGGCAAATTCTAGAAGGAGCCAGTACTGAGTGCCGGTTTCTGTGTAATGCTGCTGCGGTCTCCACTATCTGTTTGACTGACTATGTTTTGTATTGTTGCTAGGCTCAGTGGAACCTCCCCATGGTTTGGGACATGTAAACAGGGGGTGGGAACACCAGTCTAGTCGTCGTGCACTCGTCTCCCTTAATCCGTGCAGTAACTTTTAGTTACCAGCATAGACTTGGTTCTTGTAGTTTGCTTAAGTACGTGTTTCGCTTGTTGCTGCTTACCAGTCAAGTATGTGATCATTTATGTGGTGTCTAAAAAGAAATTGGCCAATCTCTGAGCACGTTCAGCGTCGATAAATTCTGCATCTTTGTCGGAAGGGTGCCTCGGAAGGGTTAGGCACTTAAAGCATCTCCAT
Source organism: Linum tenue (assembly GCA_946122785.1). Classification (NCBI taxonomy): domain Eukaryota; kingdom Viridiplantae; phylum Streptophyta; class Magnoliopsida; order Malpighiales; family Linaceae; genus Linum; species Linum tenue. The sequence goes on along the minus strand of CAMGYJ010000004.1, from coordinate 19,456,445 downwards.
CAATGCAATTGTAAAAGAAATTGTCTTTTTGTTTTTATTAGTCAACCTAAATTTTTTGCAATCCATATCACATTCATTTCATTCACCTACATCAATGCAATTAACTTGCAATTGCAAATATAATTAAATGTTATATTTAAATTATATAAAATTAAGTAAAAGATAAAAGAAAATAATATAAAATATAAAATCCCCATTTTTTAAGGCTTTTTTGACTTGCATATTGAATTACATTTGTTGCAAGCTTTGCAAATATGCAATTGATAGTCATATCAATGCAATTAGTTTTGCAATTGCAAACGTCTATGCCATGTCATTTTGCAGTTGAAAATACAATATCAATGTGGATGCTCTTAGGCTCCAGGTACATGGCCGTACTTAGCGCCGGTCGCGAAACTCTTTCTAAATTTTCGTCCCAAAATACCAAGGAACAGTCTCTTTTTGTTGTAGACGACTAGCTTTACTGACGGTTAAGAAGCAGTAGCGAAACAAACAATCGCAAAAGGTATGCTGGACCAAAGGAAATGGATGATGATCACGTCTCGTCCGAAGAAATCCTATGGCCCGGCCAGGTTCCGGAGGCGAGAATTCTTCAGCTCGACAACGTGCCGACCGAATAAAATGAAATTGGGAGGCCGGTGAGAGACGACCATATTTAGGGACGCGTATTTCATCGTTGCCAAAAAGAGTCGTACCACTTTTTTGTGATTGTTTGGTGTATTTACGTTTTATTGCAATTATTAATTGTGCAATTTGTAAATAAATTATATGTGGAGTTTACATTTACAAATAATGTGGATTCTACGGTACCCGGGTGAAAACCGAGATATCGCATACCTTGAGTATGAAAACGCTATTTAGACCTCGAATTAGTAGGATTTTTGAGCATGATACTATACCATAACCCTCAATGAGTTAACCCTAGATCCTAATTATCTAAATCATAAATTATAAACCCTAAGATGGTGCATTTATTTTCTTTCCTATATTTGGATGAATCATAACCGTCGATTTTTGTTTCTAATTAAATTGATCTTGGGGTACAAGATTTAGAGAATAAGACCTATATTTTGATCTTTAGATTTTGACCTAGATTTTGATATTTAGAGTATAGTATCATGTCCGAAAGATCATTTAATTCAAGGTATTAATAACGTTTTCATATTCATGATATGCGATACCCCGAATTTCACCTTGGGTACCATAGAACTCACCAAATAAATAAATTATATTTAATTATCATAATTAGTTCATTGCACATATTAATGATATAATACTTGCATGAGCTTAACTATTGTAAAAGAGAAACAATTCTATTTAATGTTAAATTCATTGATAAATTATATTATTAATTAAATTTATAAATAAATTATGTTAGTATTTAAATTTATAATAAAATACATTTAATTATTATAATTACTTCATTGTGGTTTTAAATTATATAATTAAGAAATAAATTATGTTTGAAAATAACTTATGTTTAATGACCATAATTAGTGTGCTTATTAATTGCAAAATGATCTTTTAGTGATATCTCAAACTACCGACATGTTCTAATTACTTGTATAATTTTGAAATAATTTATGTTTGAAAAACAATTTAATTACGATAATTAGTGCGATGTTTGAGTATAAAATGGTCTTTTGGCGATATCTTGAGCTACCAGTAAGGAAGACAAAATTTTCATCGGTCCGCTGAAATGTGGCCCTAAATGCCCTAGAATTGACATTTCTCGATTTGAGGTCCCGGGTGAAGAAAGCATGAATAGTGCAAAAGCTCTCATCGATGTTTCAGGAAGCCCTAGGGGTTGAAATAGGAATTTTCTAAGAACTAGCATGATTATTTTGATGAGGTGAACAATTATTGTTACTAGAGATTTGAATGATTTGACTTCTAAGATGCTTCGTACGAGAATTGGATGGATCAATGTAGAAGATTGGTGTTTGTGGAAAAGAAGGGTTTAGGTTTTTTTTTGGGGGTGGGGTTAGATGCTTGTTCGTCTTTTTTTGTTGTAATTGGTAGTTGAGTTGGTTCTTCTTCCTGTTGAATCGTCTTGTTGCACTTTTTCGAGTAAACCTAATTTATTTCTAAATTTAAACAATAAACATAATTAATTCTAAATTTAAATGCTACACATATTTTATTTCTAAATTTAAATGATAAAATTTTTCTATTTCCAAATGAAAAAAAATAATAAGCACAATGAAATAATTAATGTTTTTAAGCATGATTTATTTGTCCATTTAAACACTAAATATAATTTATTTCCAAATTTAAACCCCAAACAAAATTCATTTCTAAGTTTAAACACTAAAAAAATTAATTTCTTAGGTTAGAAATTAAAAAAAATTCATTTATAAGTTTAGACACTAAACATAATTCATTTATAAGTTTAAACCTAAACACAATTCTTTGCGAAACTAACTTTAAATAAAAATAAAATTTTAAAAGTTGGTGACAAATAGTGTAAAACTAGGCATCAAACATGTGTAATTGGAGTCAGTGGAGACTAGGGCTAGTATACGGTTATCCTCTTAGTGGGGTAACTGATAACTGAACTAGAGATTAACGGTTATACAAGTATCCAATTAATCAGTGAACGATCCGTTCTCGTTAGTATAATTTAGCTAATTTCAAACTGAGGGTTAAACGGTTAAACAATTAAACAACTAACCGATTACGACCATTCTCATAGTTTGAGCCGGAAATAATTGGTCTTGATGAGCCGCATGCATAGGCTGTGAGATGTTTTAAGGCATACAAGAACTCTTGTTTACCCTATTTGTAATAGTGATTTAGGTTCAAATGAGAATAACTGTAAGGAATGGCTTTAGAAGTAGCACATAAAAAAGTTGGACTTTCGCACAGTTGCTCAATAGTAATCGATAACATTTAAGTTTCTGTGTAATTTGGTGGGGTTTATAAGTTGAGTAATTGTTGTTATGTCTCTTTCTGTTTCTTTAATCAAATTTATGGTAGAATGGTGTTATTGTAAACTTGTGTTGGATTGAGTTGATTATGCATTATATATACGTTAAATTATTTGTTATTCAATCATAACAACTTAAGAAAAGAACGTGTGTATGTAGGAAAAAATATCGGTATTGATTAAAATATAGGGTACGACATACCCTAAGTAAAAAAACGCTATCTAGACCTCGAATTAACTGGATTTCTGGACATGATACTATACCCTAACCCTAGATGAGTGAACCATAGGTGTTACTCATCTAAATCATAGAGCCGTAGAGGCTAACCCCGATTGTGCATGTAATTTGTTGTATATATTTCAACGAATAATAACAGTCGATTTATGTTTCTAATTTCCCCCGGTAATTGGATCTCTATTTTTATTTAAGCGCGGCTTTGATCAAGTTGATCAAGCTCTCGAAAAACAGAACCTGTCCACACTTACATGGAAACTAAGAATACTACCTACCTCCAGTACATCCCACTAGCAGGTAAAAGTAAACCAAACTGCAAATTACCTAAGGTATACAAATGTATTTCATTACGTATAACTTGTATAAGGGCTTGACTAGACCTCTGTTGATTCCCACCCACTCGCAGATTCCTTTCCTTCCATAGCATCCCAACAATCTAGCACCATACAGAACCATAGAGAAGTCCCATCTCCCCCCGCTGCTACACCATCGCACAAGCTTGTTGCAGACAGCCCTGCCACGATGTTAGCTAGCTAATGTTTGGGAAAAACTGCAGAAGAACAACAGACGAGTATGGACAACAGAAGAAAAGGTGATCCCTTGTCTCTCTAGAGTCTCCACAAAGAACACAAACATCATTATCAACAATACCCCACTCCAATAGCTTATCTTTAGTCTTTATTCGATCTAGCACTACTAACCACGTAAGCAATTGATACATTGTAACACAAAAGTTTCCCCACAACACCTTATACCAATCAACAATTGGCTGCTTAATGCGGATTGAGCGCCAGATTTGCTTACCAGAAAATTTGACCATCTGCTTGCCCTCCCAACATACATGGCCTGGCCCCAAAACAGTAAAACGAAATTGGAACCAGGGCCTAATCTTAAGCAGTCGTCTCCAAACCCAGGAGCCAGCTGAGTTGGGCTTGATATCCCAAACTGACATGCCCTTTAAGTGATATTTAGTTATCCAAGCAACCCAAAGGCTACCCTGCATTAAAATCAACCACAATAATCGAGCCACACATGCTACATTCCATGTCTCTAAGTCTTTGAGACCCAGACCACCCTCCTTTTTTGGCAACGCAATGAATTTCCATGCAACCTTAGCTTTTCCAGTTTCATCACCATGCCATAGAAAGTCAGAGCAAACTTTCTGGATTCTGACGATAATCTGCTTGGGAAGTAAAAATATAGCCATCCAGAATTGCATTAAGCTGTAAACAACTGATGCTACCAACTGAACCCTACCAGCATAAGTCAGCTTAGATGCTTTCCATGGTCGAAGCCAAGCTGGATGCCAAATTCGATGCACTTGAACGGAGAGTGGCCAACCTCTCTCTCGTTTCCGCTGACCAAACTATTTCTTGTGAGTTGTGTGAAGGTGCTCATCATCGAGAACAATGCCCCATAGGAGCTGCCCAATTGGAGGAAGTTCAATTTATCAATAATCAAAGAAACCAAGGCGGTGCCTACTCCAACACCTACAACCCGGGATGGCGCAAACATCCAAACTTTTCATGGTCAAATAACAACACCACTGGAATTCGTCCCAACAACCCACCACCTGGGTTTCAACCTCAACAACCTCGAGAGGAGAAGAAGTCAAATCTTGAAGAATTGATTCTTGCCCACATGCAGAAAACGGACAACAATATGAAGGGGTTAGATCAATTTGTGACACATACAAGCACCCACATTCAACACCAATTGGCCCTCAACAATAATGTGCAATCATCCATTTTGGCAATGGAGCGACAAATGGGTCAAATGGCTCAAACATTGGCGGACATTCAAGGTCGCATCCCGGGTACTCTCCCCGCAAACACGGAAAGGAATCCAAGGGATGCCAAGGTGGTAGCCGTCACCTTAAGAAGCGGGAAGGAGTTAGAAGATCCAAAGGAAAAGAAGCAACCACGCATGGGGGAAGATGCAGAAAATTCTGATGAAGAAAATGCAAAAGCAGATGTGCAGGGTCAAAATGCAAGCACTTTGCCACTGCACATGCATTCGTCAACTGCACCTCCAAAAAATGAAAAATTAAAAGATGAGGTGGTTTAAACTTATGAGCCACCTGCACCCTTCCCTCAAAGGTTGATGAAGCCCTTGGAAGACCCAAACTTCAAAAAGTTCCTAAATCTCTTCAAACAACTCCACATCAACATACCTTTGGCGGAAGCATTGGAACAAATGCCTACCTATGCTAAATTCTTGAAGGAGTTACTTACAAAGAAGCGCAAGTGGTCCGATATTGAGAAGGTAACCCTCACCTCTGAGTGTAGTGCAGTGATTCAAAATAAAATACCGGAGAAAAGAGACGATCTGGGGAGCTTCACCATTCCTTGCACCATTGGAGATAAGGATTTCATTAAATCCCTTTGTGATCTTGGAGCGGGGATCAACTTGATGCCTTACTCGGTTTACAACAAATTGGGGTTGAGAGATGTGATTAAACCAACACGGATCACCCTCCAATTGGCGGACAGATCAGTGAAGATTCCAAAGGGTGTGGTGGAGAATGTCCTAGTCAAAGTGGGAAGGTTCATCTTCCCGACAGATTTTGTGATCTTGGAGATGGATGAGGACCGGGAGGTGCCTCTCATTCTTGGAAGATCATTCCTCGCCACAGGTGGTGCACTTATAGATGTCCAAAAGGGAGAACTTACATTCAGAGTATGTGGAGAAGAGGTAAGATTTAATGTTTACCGATCAAGTAAGTATCCCGACTCTTATGATGATGTATGTGTGGTGGATGTGATAGAATCATGCACCGAAAAGGTTCTCAACAATGATTATGATTCTGATTTTGATGCTTTTGATGATGATGTTGAACATGAAAACCTAACCGTTTCAAAAAGGGCACAATTGCTTGAGGCTTTACCCATGCAGATTGAGAATGAAGGAGAAACTCAAACTCGCCAAACGCTAGTTCCATCAAGAATTCAACCACCAAAGCTAGAGCAAAAGCCACTACCTAGTCACCTCAAATATGCATATATTTGGGTAAGAATTCCACATTGCCTGTCATAATTTCGGCTTCACTAACCCTTTCTCAGGAACAAGAGCTTTTGAGAATCTTGCAACAACATATCAAAGCCATAGGATGGACTATTGCCGACATTACGGGTATAAGTCCAACTTTTTGTATGCATAAGATACTCATGGAAGAGGGTTACAAACCCTCAATCCAAGCCCAAAGGAGGCTCAATCCACATATGAAGGAAGTTGTGAGAAATGAGGTAATGAAACTATTAGATGCAGGAATTATTTACCCTATTTCTGACAGCAAGTGGGTGAGTCCTATGCAGGTTGTCCCAAAGAAAGGTGGAATTACCGTGGTGAGAAATAACAAGGATGAACTCATACCAACTCGAACTGTCACCGGATGGCGTGTTTGTATCGATTATAGGAAGTTAAATGAGTCAACCCGAAAGGATCACTTTCCACTTCCTTTCATCGATCAAATGCTCGAACGGTTGGCTGGTCATTCTCACTATTGCTTTTTAGATGGCTACTCCGGCTACTTTCAAATTCCAATTGCACCGGAGGACCAAGAGAAGACAGCTTTTACATGTCCTCAAGGAGTTTTTGCATACCGAAGAATGCCATTTGGGTTGTGCAACGCACCGGCTACCTTCCAACGGTGCATGACAGCCATCTTCTCCGACATGATAGAAACAAGTCTTGAAGTTTTTATGGATGACTTCTCAACTTTTGGTACCAATTTTGAACATTGTCTAGCTAACTTGTCTAAGGTTTTGCAGCGATGTGAAGAGGCCAATTTAGTCCTTAACTGGGAGAAGTGTCACTTTATGGTGACGGAAGGTATAGTACTTGGACATCGCATTTCAGCTAGGGGGATTGAGGTTGACAAAGCTAAAATTGAAGTTATAGAACGACTTCCCCCACCTAGCAACGTGAAAGGAATTAGAAGTTTCTTAGGACATGCCGGTTTTTACCGGAGGTTAATTAAAGATTTTTCTAAGATCACTAAACCCTTATGTGAATTGTTAGCAAAAGACAATACTTTCAACTTTTCTGATGAGTGTTTGCAGGCTTTCAACAAGCTAAAGAAGGAGCTCACATCCGCACCCATTATCACAGCACCCGATTGGAATCTTCCATTTGAATTAATGTGTGATGCTAGTGATTATGCAGTAGGGGCTGTTTTGGGGCAGCGGAAAAAAGGGAAGTTACATGCCATTTACTATGCAAGTAAACTCCTTAATGATGCACAAATGAATTATGCGACAACTGAGAAAGAATTACTTGCGGTAGTTTATGCATTTGAGAAGTTTCGATCATATTTAATGGGTTCAAAAACCATTGTGTACACTGATCATGCAGCCATCAAACACCTTCTTTCTAAGAAGGAATCCAAACCTAGGCTACTTCGTTGGGTTCTTCTTTTGCAGGAATTTGACATAGAAATCCGTGACAAGAAAGGCTCGGCGAACTTGGTAGCCGACCATCTCTCAAGGTTGGAAGCAAAATCACTTCCAATTGACAATTTGGATATCGATGACTCATTCCCCGATGAGCAACTCTTTGCCATAATAATGAAGGGAGCCCCTTGGTATGCTGATATTGCAAACTACCTCGCAACAGGTAAGCTTCCTGAAGCTTCTTACCAACAACGCAAGAAATTGATCACTATTTCAAAGAATTATATATGGGATGATCCATTCTTGTATAAGCATTGTGTCGATCTTATGATAAGGCGTTGCATTCCTGAGAATGAAGTCTATAGTGTACTCAACTTTTGTCATAGCTTAGCTGCAGGAGGTCACTTCGGACCTCAAAGGATAGCAGCAAAAGTCTTACAATCGGGTTTATATTGGCCTTCTTTATTTCATGATGCCCGTAACTTTGTTGCTGCATGTGATAGATGCCAAAGAACAGGTAATATCTCATCTAGGATGGAGATGCCACAAACACCAATCTTGGAGGTGGAGATGTTTGATGTATGGGGTATAGACTTCATGGGTCCTTTCCCATCATCCTACAACAACAAATACATTCTCGTCGCTGTCGATTATGTATCAAAGTGGGTGGAGGCAGCCGCATTACCAACCAATGAATCAAAGACGGTGGTGAACTTCATGAGAAAGAACTTGTTCACCCGTTTTGGAGTGCCACGAGTTGTCATAAGTGATGAATGAACTCATTTCACAAGTCGCGAGCTGAATACACTTTTGGCCAAATATGGGGTCAAACACCGCATTGCGACACCATACCATCCACAAACCAGCGGGCAATTTGAAGTATCCAACCGCGAGTTGAAGCACATCTTAGAGACCACCGTTAACTCCTCTCGGAAGGATTGGTCGAGGAAGTTGGATGATGCATTATGGGCCTATAGGACTGCCTATAAAACCCCATTAGGCATGTCTCCATATCGGCTAGTGTTTGGCAAAGCATGTCACTTACTGGTGGAGCTCGAACACAAGGCGTATTGGGCCATCAAGAAGTTGAATTATGATATGAAACAAGCCGGAGAAAAGAGACTCCTTCAATTGAATGAGCTAGATGAGATCCACCTCAACGCCTATGAGAATGCCCGAATCTATAAGGAGAAGACGAAGAGGTGGCATGATCAACACATTGTAAGGCGAGAATTCAATGTAGGCGACAAGGTATTACTCTTCAACTCTCGTCTCCGTCTCTTCCCGGGCAAGTTGAAATCGAGGTGGTTCGGACCATTCACAGTGACCAAAGTCTTCCCTCATGGCGCAATCGAGATTCTTGGTGACAATGGAGTGTTCAAGGTGAATGGCCAGAGACTCAAACAATACATAGAAGGAGCATCCCTGCTGGAGATCTCCTCTTATCGCCTAAACTAAGCCATTCCAACGTCGAGCTAATGACGTTAAACAAGCGCTTCTTGGGGCAACCCGAGGTTTGTGTTTCTTTCAATTTTTTTTTTATAATTTCACTTTTTAGAACGTTTGAAGCATCTCCATAAAGCTTGAGCTCAAAATTCGTTGAGGAAGGTATTTTTCCAATTTGATAGGTGCATTGGCAGAATGCTTTGACGGAAATGTGCAGTGGAGAAATGTCTTTTGCAATGGAGAAATGCAGTGTGGGGTGGAAGGCGATACTGAAGGACTTGAAGAGCTAAAACGCAATCGAAAAAAAAAGAGGGACAATGAAGCACTTTTCTTTTGTTTTTTCTATAAAAAAAATCCAAAAATTACAACAAAAAAAAATGAAAAAAATAGAAAAGAAAATCCAAAAAAAAGAAGAAGAAGAGAATGGGCGGGTGTTCTCCCGCAGAAAAAAGGGAAGGAAAAAAAAATTCCCGAAAAAAAAGAAAGAAAGATAAAGACAGTCTCCCGCAGAGAATAGAAAGAGAAACAAAAGGGAGATAACAAAAAAAAAACGTGAAAAAAGGAGATAACGGGAGGGAAAAAAAAGTGGAGCGAAGAAAAAAAAATAATAATCAGAAGACAAACTCGGCTTTCTCTCTCCAATTCCACTTTTTCTCCTTCTCCCACCTCTTCGTTCTTCTTCTTCCTCTTCGTTTTTCTTCTCCGTTCCTCTTCTTCCTTCTTCTCCTGTTCTTCCATAAATCCCACCAAAGTTTCCAAATTAATCCCAAACTTCAGTCCATCCACCAATTTCGTTACCCACCCTCTCTATTAATCCAACCAATTCTCCTCATTCCTCCTTCTCCATCACTTTTGCCCAATTTCTAGGGTTTTCTAAAACCCAAATTCTGCTCATCAAATTGACAGAAATCCTTCTCCATCAACTCGAAATAACTCTAGTGCTCATGGGTTCGTCAAGAATTGATTAGAATGGAGCATATTGCTTGTTGCAAGCTATGGTGAAGTACAAAGTTTGAGCAAAGAAGAAGACAGCTTGGTTCTGCTCTATATTTGGAGGAAATAGCTTTGGGAAGCAGCCATGGTGAGGAAGAAAAGGGCTGGAGTCTGCCATTTTCAAGTGGTTGATCGGAGCATTGACGGAAAGACAGAATTCATAAAATGGAATATGGTTTACTCCTTAGATCTTCTCTCTGAAACCAGTCCAGTTCCATAGCCTAGACCAAAAGTCGCCGGAGTTAAAGTTCTCCCCACATTTCATAGGGTTGTCAGAGGCAGCATTAGGAAGAAGAGAGTGGAAAGAGTTATTGTTATGCCTCTACCGGAAGGATCAAAACTTCAGATGATGGGAGACTATGTTCAAGCCACAATGGACGCCTTTGACGATCCAATGGAGCTGCCATCTGAGCACCAAAATTGCAGCAATCATGTAACTCCACCACAAGCCAAGTGCCAAAACCAAGCCGGGAGAGCCACCATTAAAGCGAACACGTTCCAGCAACAATGCACCTCAACCGGAAAGAAAACAGAAGGCTAAAGACAACAACAAGAAGTCACCATCAAAGAGGCAAGCTCCCTCACAACCTACAGCCCAACCGAGAAGCAAAAAGGTCAAAACTACTACAAAATCAAAATCGGCAGCAACAAAAAGTGGAGTAGATGTCTCAGAAACCTTCGGTAAACCTCTCATTCCTCCTGAACATATGGAGAAATACAAGACTCTTCTTGTTCGGCCGGTAATTCCCTCTCAATTTATGGATATGGTTGTGCTGAAAATTACTAGAATAGAGGAGAATGTGCTGAATTACTTCAAGAATATGGGATGGCCTAGATTCCAAGAGATGAGATTTCCTACTTATGAAAAATTGACAAGGGCGTTTCTAGCTACATTTGTCTTTCATAAAGATGGAATCAACAGCAGGTTTCAGTTTTCTTTGGGAGGCAAACAATTTGAGTTGTCCTTGAGCCAAGTACACAAGGCTTTGCTATTTGATGGGGCAGCAACAACAGAACCTGAGCTTCCTTATGATGAAAAGGCTTTTTGGAGAACAATTGCAGATGATGATAAAGAGTTCTACTCACAGAAGACAAGAAGAAAAACCATTCGAGATCTTGCTTTGGTGCTGGTACATGAATACCTGTGTCGGACAACTTTGGGTCGTGGTTCCGACAACCCTGGTGTACACAATACCGACCTCCGCTTCCTCTACAGTTGTGTCACGAAGAAGCCACTCAACTTGGGCTATTGGTTGGGAGTTCTCCTTGGAGAGCAAGCTTCAAAAGGATCAAAGGGAAACATCAGATTTGGAGGAATCATTACTGCTATAGCCCAAACTTGTTGCAGATTTCCAAAGAATCCGAACGGCATCGACAAATGCGAGGGAACCATAGTAATCGAAGAAAGAACTCTATCCAATATGAACTACATAAGAAGAATCAGATCAAGAGGTAGGTATGTATCGATACCTGAGTTCAACAAAATCAAGGAAGAGAAAGCAAAAGCCAAGACGGAGAAAACCACGACCAAGGAGGCAACAGAAGAAGATGATTTGGCTGCTTCCCGTGCAATAGAAATCCTAGCAGCCGCTGCCAGCAACTCAGGAGCATCTTCAAGGACTCCCCAAGCTGATCCAAATCACTCCACAAGCACCCCGCCACAAGGCACTCACCCGGGGGACAATGTTCCATCCTAAGTGTGGGGTGGAGAGTTTTAGTTTTGTTTAGAGTATGTATTGTACATGATGTTTGGTGAATGTGAGTCGTTCCCACTGTGTTTGATGTGTTGTGTCTTGAACTTGATAGGGTAGAATGTCGTTGCTTGGAATGATTGTGTGAATGGTTTGTGAACTTATTATGCTTCGGTGTATGAATCTGCCTCTCGGTTATCCCAAGTTAACCTTGAAATGCATAACTTGTGTTTGCATGTAGGATTGCCTGTTTCACATGGTGTACCCTCATATTAAAATTCACTCACTATAATTGAATTGTGCCTGAACTTAGGTAAAATTGAGTATAATTTGTATAGAGTAGGGTATGACATCTAGTAGCCGTGAGTTTGAACCTTCAATGTCAATTTCATATTGTGTGAAGTTTTTCATTACTTTGTGTTTCGGTAATCTTGATCAAAACCACGAATGGATTGTGTTGTATGTATGCAAGCATAAACTATAGAGACAATTAGTACAACTCGAGCCAAAAAGCCTACCCTATCATTGACAACTAGGATCAACCTCTTTGAGACATGGCCTTGTTTTTCGGTTCGATCACACCTCTCACCTTTACCCTTTTCTTGTATCCCCGTTGAACCCTTCTCATGAGGAATGAGGTCTTTTGTGTGAATATAGTGACCCATTTTCATTTTCATTGTCTTGTAAATAAAGTTGATGTTCTAAGGTAGTAGTTGAAGCAATAGCTGAGAGATGCATTTTGCCACTGCAGTATGCAGTTTGACACTGCATAGGCATTCTGCCACTGCACCTTCTTTTGCATCATTTTGTCTTCTACTACTTAGAAAAGAGGTATTGACCATCAATGTAGTGTCTTTTAGTCTCATCCCCCTAAAAATAAAAAGAAAAAATCAGTAAAAAGAAAAAAAAATCAAATCTCAATAGAAAGAAAAAAAGAGTAAAAGAGAAAGAAAAAAAAAGGGGAAAATAAATAAGGATCGATGAATCATCTTTGGGAATCAATATTCTTCCCTTGTTGTATAGTCCTAGTTTTGCTTATGTTATGCATTGTTTTTATTTGTTCAAGGCCTCGATATTAGATAGTTCTTGCTTTGGGTCCACCTTTGTAACTCATTCCTCGTGAGCGTCACCATTTCCCTCTTCTAAAACCTCACCTTATACATATTACCCAAACGTTGTCATCTTGATATGCTTGTGTTTGTACTGATCGGTCCAATTGTGGTCGAAGAACAAGGTTCAGGTAAGCACTAGTAAGGAAAAACTTGAGTGTAAACACCAACCCTTAAACACTTGTGTGATTGAGCGAAATACACATTCCTAGTGAGGAAATCTAGATGCCATGCTTTTACTCTTAACTTACCTTACTCTTTGTTTGAATGAGTTTTGGCACAATCCACTATTAGTGTGTTTATTCTACATGTAGGGTACATCATGTGATGGAGTGTAATCTAACTTGCAAGCCTAGGTATGCATGGAAAGGTTGAATTTGACGATAGTGTATATACGTAGATATCTACACCAAAGCATAGTAGGTCCACAGCTAGTCACACCGTCACTCAAGCAACAATGGTGTTAGTCGAGTCTTAGGAGTAGTGTGTCTTTTATATGAGTCCTAGGAGTCTTAGTTGTATGTTTATTTGCTTCTCTTTCAATTATTTCTCTCTTTTGCTTTGGGACAAGCAAATGCTAAGTGTGGGGTTGTGATAAGCTTCATAAACATCTATGTATTTTGTGCATAAATGATTGATCTTTATGTATGTATGTGTTTAAATTGCTCTAAATTAGTTCATATTGACCATGGAATGGCCCTAGTGTCATTACCAAGACATGTAGCAATTTAACACAGATTGAAGCTAAGATTGTGAACAAAACAAAGTGCAGTGGACAAATGCAGGTGCAGTGTCAAAATGCAGATGTGCAGAGGCAAACGTCCAGTAGGAGGCCAAATCGATGAAGACCCAAATCGAATTATTGTGGTTGGAATCTTCACTCAACTATCAGCAGCCCTCAGAAATTATTGGGATTTGATCATATTTCTTGAAGTGAGCAAATGGACTTGGTGGCTCACCAATAGAGAAAATGATGCAAGAATTTATTGCAAAGAGAGAGAGAGTTAAGCTGGCAGCAGCCTTCTCTTGGAAATGGGGTCTGCAATCTCCTTGTTTTGAGGGATAAAAATATGCAGAGATGAAATTAAAAGGAGCATCAACTAAGAGAGAAAGGAAGACACTTTTGGAGACTAGTTTTAGATAGAAAAATCAAAAGGAGAGAGCTCACTTTGGCACACTTTGGAGTTGAGCATTTTGAAGAAAGGAAGACTCTTGTAAGTTGGGGATTAACTCCAACACTTAGTACTTTCTCTTCTCCTTTGTTTAGGTAATTAGTTGTGATGTTGAACATTATCATGTTTATGTTCTTTCTTTTCAACATGAACTAATCCCCCAATTTCTGGGGGAAACTCATGGATTTCATTATCTAGCCTCGATGTTTTAATCATGACTTGTTTTTCTTCCATTTTCTATCGTGTGAAATTGTTTAACGCTTTGTGTTGATTGGCCACCTTCACAATGATTTGTAGTTTTCTAGATTAATAACGATAGTGAAAACTTAGTAACCGAACACATTTCACACGACATAATTGCCTATCGAAGCGATAGTGGATTAAATAGGGAATTATGCAGTCATTTCAGGGATATCGTTCTTAAGGCTAATTAATTAATTCAGTTAAGTACGATAGTAGAAATTGTCTTAATTAGTTAGTACGTGGTAATTCTCGATAGAGATAGCTATCAAATTATAGGTATCCCGATTATAGAAATATGGATTAAATCGATTGACAAGGGTAATTAAATTTACTGAGGTAAAATAGTAAAATCTTGTGTTTCCCCTGGAACTCTCCAATATCAATTTCTCCAAAATAGTTGATTTATCGAGTTACTTAATTTGTGCAATCTTTGCAAATCATCACTTGATTACAACCTTTGCAATTCCTATAGTTTCTTGAACTAAATTTGTTAATTATTGAGTTTCACCAATCCCCTAGAGAATGATAATTTTACTTACACTTTATTACTTGTACGACACTGTGCACTTGCAGTTTTGTCGCCACCAATAAGTAAGTCATCCGCAAAGCAAAGGTGCGTTAAACCTACTGATTTACACTCAGGGTGATAGGGCATACATCCTTTTCTCGCAGTGTTATCAAGCATAGCAGAAAGAATTTCCATTACAATGGTAAACAGATATGGGGATAGAAGATCCCTTGTCGTACCCCTTGTCTTGCCCGAAAGTTACCAAACAGACTCCCATGAATTGATATACTAAACGTGGCAGAACCAAAACAAACCTTTATCCAACTAATGAATCGCTCTGGAAAATTCATTAACTTCATAACCAGAAAAAGGAAGTCCCAGTTCACAGAATCAAAAGCATTCCGCAAATCTACTTTGATCGCACTTCTAGATGCAATACCCTTTTTATTGAAATTCTGTACTACTTCCTGTGCCATCAGAATATTTTTCAATATGCTTCTTCCTTTAATAAATGCCGATTGATTGAGACTCACTACACTAGGCAACACTTCCTTAATTCGATTTGAAATAACTTTAGACACAATCTTGTAGAGCACGTTTATGCAAGCAATAGGCCTATAATAGTTCAAGCTCATAGCATTGGGACACTAAAGACAAAGGGTAATTGAAGTTGCATTCATACCTTTAGGCAGTTGACCAATAGAAAAGAATTCATGCACCCCTGCCACCACTGACTTGCCAATGAATAGCGAGCTTTTCTGGTAGAAACTTACAGTCCAGCCATCAGGGCCTGGATTTTTTGTAGGATCCATCTCAAATAGAGCCACCCTAATCTCCTCGGCTGTCAGAGGATGACATAAAAAATTGCATTCCTCCTCAGTCAATTTTCTTCTTATCTGCTCAGCAAGAAAGACTGGGTCTGGGCATACGGCTGGATTTACTGTACCAAACATTCTTTGATAATAGTCTATCGCAGCTTGTGCAATCTCCTCAACCTTAGTAACTTCCTCCCCTGACTCCAGGACAAGCATTCAAATATGCTTTCGTGCTTGGCGAACTTTAAATGATGTGTGAAAGAATCTCGAATTGGAATCCCCAAGTGTAAGCCAATTGATACAAGACTTCTGCTGAAAGAAGCTCTCCTCAGCTTTTTGAAAGAATTGCCACTCCTTTATACATTTTGCTTCCTCAGCATACATAGTCAGACATGGATCCATAAGAGCAGCCTGTTGTGCAATCTTCATTCGTTCAGCAGCAACTTTAGTCCTTCCTACAATATCAGAGAAAGCGTCTCTATTCAACTGTTTAAGTTCACCTTTCGATTGCTTGAGCTTCCTTTTAACCCTCGCTAGTACCCATTTATCTTCTGGCTGATTCCAAACTTTCTCCATAATCCCTGAGTACGCTTCATGTTCAATCCACATATCAAAGAACCGAAATGGTTTAGGATATGACTTCTTAAGCATTGTAGGTTTAATTAACATACCACAGTGGTCCGAAAAATCTGGAGGAATGAACTCCACAACACAATTCGAATACCGAGTTAACCAATCTTCATTTATTAATACACGATCAAGCTTCCTTGCTATTGACCTCTCTTGCTGCCTGTTTGACCATGTAAGAAAGAGGCCTATAGCCTTATGATCCAAAAGATCCATATCAATTACCCAATCCCGGAAAGCAGTCATGCTTGATGAAATAGGAGCAGTAGGAACTGCTTCATTTGGATGCAAAAATGCATTAAAATCACCACTAACCAGCCATGGGAATCCCTGCACCCTTTTACGTCTCAATCTTCCATACATACACTCCCTCTGCCTTTCCCCATTTGACCCATAAACCACTGTAAAAAAGAACTGATCCCGGTTTGCAATTGAAACTAACATATGTATAAAGAAGTCATCCTCTTCCAACATACTGATCTTCACCTCATCACGCCAAGCTACCCAAATTCGTCCTAGAGAATTCTTGTTGTAATTGTCAAGAAACTGGAACCCCTCAAACTTATCTCGAATCGCTTGAGCATTTATCTTTTGTACTCTAGTTTCTACTACTGCAAATAACTGGACATGATGCCTACGCAAATAGCCAAGTAGGCAATCATGTTTCAAGGGGCCATTAAAGCCCCTTGCATTCCATACAAGGATACTCATTTCGTAAGGTGAGCTGCCAAGGCACCCCCCTTCCACTTCGCAAACCCTCACGTC
This sequence comes from Linum tenue, assembly GCA_946122785.1. NCBI lineage: Eukaryota > Viridiplantae > Streptophyta > Magnoliopsida > Malpighiales > Linaceae > Linum > Linum tenue. Next base: position 19,439,521 of record CAMGYJ010000004.1, on the reverse strand, counting down.
CAACCCTTGCAGGCACTGGTTTAATGATCACTGATGGTCTAGCGCAAATAGCTGCAAAAGAGTTTTCTAATCACGATGGAGATGAAGCTTGCACGTCACGAGGCTTAACCCCATTCACTACTCTGCTAAACGCTTCTTCAGATGGAAATCGACCTTCTTTCGGTACTCCGAACAAAGAAGCCCGCGAGCGACAGCCACCAACGGCCCGTCGAGGCACCATCGGCGACGGCAACCATCGTCAATTCGATCGAGTACAGAGAGAAAAGTAGAGAGAGACACCCAAATAGCTTAATCTTGTTGGCTAGGCATTTTTATGAGATTTATAGAATTAAGAGTTAGATTTTAATCATTATGGGTTTGGGAATAATACCAGATGTCAAACACCTGTCAATTCAAGGTATAAAACCTATTTGTTCGTTTATAGGGTTCAACACGAAATCATAAATAAGCTCTACCAAGGATTGCCAAGCATTTGGTATATAATTTGTTAACTCAAGGTATGCTATATATTTGATTTTATCCAAGGTACGATAGGACTACGCATATATATAAGATTTTGTCTTCAGTGCACTTACTTTGGTGGTGTCTTCAAAGCATTTGCCTCATAATCGTCATTCCGAGTAGGCGATTCATGTCAAACTAACGTCAACTGTCACTTGTGATATGATGGACAAGAAAATGCATGAATTTACACAAAAAATCATTCAAGATTTACTTTGATATGAATGTTTTAGGATTTGGGGATATAGAGTTAGGGTTTAGGGTTGACAATTTGGGATTTTGGGTTTGTGTTCAAAATTAAAGGCTTAAGGGTTAGTGTAATAGATTGATTAGTAGTGAATTATGATCAAATGTTGTATCATCATGTCAAACTAATACTACCAATTGAAATCTATATTTGACGTTTTATGCTACTTTTAGAGTTGGGTGTATTCAACAACCTCATTTTGTTGAGTGCAAGAAGCCATATATATGTAGGTAGGCCGACGTTCACACATATTAGATGTACTTTAATATACTTCACGAATCAAAACCATTAATTATTTTTGGGTTTAGAGAACTATGATCTGAGGTTTGCCCGTTCAAGGTTAGAATATAGCAGGGGTGGGATACGGTCACAACCTACTTTGTAGCCATTAGATGAATTCTCTCTCTTGTCTTTTTCAAATTGATAGTTAAGATTAAACGAAAGGTATTTTGAAAGGAAAAAAATTTACCACACTCAACCATTCTTCCTCCTATACAAATAAAAAGAACCCCTAATATAATTATATGCCCTCCACCGTTGTTCACGTCCCTCTTCGCCTCCTCCCTCTCTCCCTTGGACGTTGCGGTCGCCGCCACTTCACCCCCTTCCTCTATCGTGCCCTCCGCCTCTCAAGCTCCCTCCGCCCCCTGCCACGCCCTTCGCTCCCTGCCGTCTTTGTCGCCTACTTCATCTCTCCTTGTCGTTGCTTGCCGCCACCATGAGGTCGCCATCGCTGAACCGGCCACCACCACGAGCAGCCACCCCTTCCTCCTCTCATCGTGTTGCCGCCACCACCATCCCATCCTCCTACCAGTGCAACCACCTCCCTCTGTTGTGAAGCCGCGAGGTCACCGTCTCTCCCCCTACCGCCCACTTTCCTCATCCCCTAGTTTTTTTTCCAAATATATGATTTTCCAGATTCCATATCTGGGTTTTTTTTTTGTGTTAGTCTCTGGTGGTAGTGATTTTCATCTGGTAGCGCATAAGATGGATTGGTACGCTACCACTTAGGGTTGTTAAACGCTTGTCGGTTAGTCGGATAATAGCAAAACCGAACCGTAAATTGCGGTCATTCGACGAACTGAAAACCGATGAAAGCCTGCGGTTGGAGAAATTCAGAGCAGCGGCTGACCGCACATTAGTCGGTGAACAACCGATCCCTTATCATTGCCCCGCACTAACCGTGCTCGATCTCCTCCTACCTCATCCCCCAAATTTGAACCCTACTGCCTCCTTCCTCCTCCTCCAAATTAGAACCATAATCCCCAAATGGGCAAATCCATCCATTGAATTCTCCCAAACTCAAACTCGGCGTCGCCCTATAGCAACAAATCCTTGTCCTCATCACGACCTCTTCATCGCCCAGATGTGGTCGGCTCATCTTTCCGCCGTCATATAGTCAGAGCGTCTTTCTGCCATCGAAGAGTCGGCTTGTCGCACCACCAGACCTCTCCCTTTCGCAAACTCGTCGCTCTCTCCCCTTACTTCGTTTCTCAATTCCCTTCTCCAGCGCATCATTCTTTGACCCTAGTAATCAGCCGTAGATCTCTGTTCCTCCCTGGCGAATTTGTTCAAGATCGCTGGACTAGCAGTCAACAATATTTGGGTGTCGTCGAGGATGATGAACGAACTCGTAGTCGGCAATATCTACGTCCTTGTCCTCGTTCCTTTGCCATCGGTAGTAGGAAGAGTGAGCAGAGTTCTGATCTTCCTCCGTGCATCTCCCCTGCCTTCAACGATGAGCAGCCGAGGATTGCATGCGAGCAGATAATGAAACTCAAGACATGCAATTACAAACTCAATCCCATATGTAAAAGCCCAATCTTACAAGTAATTCAAAGTATTGTATCCGTTTTAGATTAGGTGATCTTTTGATTTTCTGGAAATCTGAGAGAGAAAGAGAGATATGAGAGTGTTCGGTGGCGGCTAACCGTAAGCATTCTTGGTGTCGGTTGCGGTTGGGGTTTTTGGACACTATTTTGGTGGCGGTTAATCGATCCGGCGGTTCAGTTTAACTGCAACCAAATCGATTATCAGCCCTACTACCACTCATTGGCAGTGCTACCAGTGGTAGTGCTAGTGTACCACTCGATCTGGTAGCCCTACCAGTGGTAGTGGTAGCGTACCACTAGACAAAAATCACTACCACTAGCGCACTGACGGAGTGGTACGTTTTTTAAGGTGGCCGTAGCGAGCATGCTTGATGGATTTCACCGGAGAAAGTCAGTTGGTCGGAGTGGAGTGGTTGCTGGAAAAGAAAGAGAGATAAATGTATTTATGGTAGGATTTAAATTTTAAAATAAAGCAATGTATTTAATATGAGTTTTAAATTCTCAAAATGTAATTATTACAAAAAAGAAATTAATTAATAATATTCTTTTTTTACTACCCAAATTGCCTTTGGTAGTGAAATTCACAACCCCCTTAGGGGTTGTGACCGGATCCGACCCGAGTATACTGTATAGAATCATGCCCCAAAATTTGGATAATTCATGGTTAAATAGCAAGGCTCCCAAGACATATTGTAAGGTTAAGATACATGATACACCAGACATATAATATACGACCACATTCACACCTATTAGATGTACTTCGATATACTTCAAATTCAATAAGGAAATAAGTACACATAGTCATAAAGAATGCATCAGCCAAACGTGGTAGTCGATCAATAATCAAGTTGTCGATCAAATGACTTTTTGCAACTAAATGAGAATTCCAATAAATAAAAAAGGCATAAAATAAAAGAGGTTTGCCCACATCATGTGCCACATACCTTGCCATCACTAGTCGAATCCAATTTATAGTCCCCATAAAAATTCAGAACAAAAAAACCATGCGTCAAACTCTAATTCATAACACCGATTAGAGTTATCAATTTCAAGATACAAAGGATCGAGTATACCTTCGCAAAAAAATTGTCAGAGACCCAAAGGACATCATTACCATCGAGAGATCATGAACCCACCACCATCCACATTTGTGACTCATGGAGCCATCATAGCATACCAGAACATCGCTTTGTGTGCATGTGATATCTCCCACTGTCGAGAAGCAACAAAGATCCACAAAAATGGACTTTAACGAGCCGATGAGTCTTAGTTAGAAACTGCGATTGGTGTGTAACTCTGAGTACCATATGAACACATCTTATTAAATAGATAACCCGTGGTTGTGAGTCTCCTCTATCCAACACTATAGAAATCAACCTTCAAAACTAAACACCACGCACACAACGTAGCACTACAAGGAAACATAATAAAGACAACGATGCAATATGACGAATACATAACATTTATTGATGAAGATTGGGATAATGGTTGTCAACTTAAAAAACACGCCATGATAATAAGGTGAAAATGAAGATTAAAGTCTTCTGATTCCTTTCATTACAGTGGCCTAGAACATCTAGGCAAGGGCTCCCTCGCCAAAACTTCCCCTTCTTCCTCAAAAAGCTTATGTTACTATTTAGTCAACCCCATCAGAGTATGGTTGTCGTTGCGGGCCTTTGTCGGAATTGAAAATTCAGGAATTGGGTTGTTTTTTAAGGAAAAAATTCCGTGTTATTTCTTTGATGAGGCAATATCATCACCAAGTCCAGGAATGGATAGGTTTACCAGCTGACATAGTGACTTCATTTCCCTCGTCCCAGATTGAGAGTGACAATGCTTCAACTTCGATCTTGGCCATCTGCATGCGAGATGATGCAACAAGAAGAGAAAACACTCGACAGGGGGGATATTTATCGAAGATCAGAATGACTCGATTATCTTGGCTCGAGGGGCGTACATATTGATTATATTGATGACCCACCTACTATAGAACTTTTAGTGCTCCGCGGGGCCATCCAGTGGTGTTTGGATTGTGGTCTCTCGCAGATTCGGTTTGAAGGAAACACAAATGTGGTCATCGATAAGATTAACTAGACTGGTGCACAGGATAATCACTTTGGAGCCATTCTTGAGGAAGTTCGTGGCTTGCTGGCTAATTAAAATGGTTTTAATGTACGTGGAGACACATAAACATTAGTTGTCGACACTATTAAGTAAGTCTCTTTCAATGTATTTCACTAAACAATCATTAGCAAACTGATTGTCAATTTGACTTGGAAACTTGTTCTTAATATACCCCAAAACTGAAAATGCTCTTTTTACACTTGCAGTTGCAATTTGTAGAATCAAAACTAGTGGAATTGCCACTTTCAGGGTTGTTGAAAATAAAAAAACGAATAGATATAAGTAGAAAAGAGATTAGAATAGGTCTTTATTGCAATTAGAATTTTCTTTATAGTATAATAAATTAATTTTATGTCAACTAATGAACAAGTAACGAATTGTGTTGAAGTAACAATATACTCGCGTACCACTTATAAGTGTTGTGTTTCATCATCAATATAAATATATATGGAGTATTTTTTTTCTGCGAAATATACCCCTGTCCCGTGATAAGGCTCAAAAGGCCTGCCTCCGCCTATGGGTATGAGCGAGAGGGTTGAGTTTCATGACCAAAGTTCTGACGGATTGGAGCGAGAGGAAGCGGTGAATAATTTACTCTATCGAGATTCGGATCTATAATCTATTAAGCCCTAATTATTATCATTTTATGATATTTAACATATAAGATAAATTCTATTTAATACCGTATAGTATATTTTGGTGACAAAAGAAAATCCTCTTGATGCCATAAAATCAGCGATGAATACGTTAAACTCTGAGCGAGAGTGATGCCAATGCAAAGTGGAGACCAACTTCGAAAAAAAAAAAGAAATTGCGACGGGATTCCCCAAATTTGCCACTTCCCAACTTCACCACCACCACACGATTTCCCGCCCTAACTTCCCAATGAACACCCTTCTACTTTTTTGCTTGCGGCCGTAGATCCCATTCCCCCAATTCTCGAAACCCTATTTCCGGCGTTGTTTGGGCTTCTAAGCTCCCTACTCAGGGTACCTCCTTCCCCCCCTTTTCTGGTTTTGAGCTTCTTGCTTTCGCTTTAATGTGATTCGTTTATCTTTTCGACGGCTCGAGATATCAAAGGGTGAGCTGTAGTTCTGGTATTTGAGCTTTCTGTATGTCGCTAGGAACACTAGAATCGAAGGCTGAAGACTGAGTTACTTATTTAGTTGTTTGGTCAGGGCAGCAGGACATGGGTTTAACTTTTCTAGTAAGAAATTCCTAGTAACCGAGGTGCAACCTAACTCGGAGAATGTTTGATGATAGGTTAAGCAGCGAAGAACCCTTAGAAGAAGCCCACTGATTGAGTTCTCTTGGTCATAGTAATGAGAACCAAGCGGAGGGCTGGACGCCCAAAGAAGAATGTACAGAAGGGAGCTTCTTCTGCTGCTGCTCCTCCAACTGCTGCCTCCCCCAAGCATCATATTGCCACACAGCCATTTGCTGCTACTTCCACAGCAAATCTATCTGCTGCTTCAGCCCCTTTGACTGCAGCTGCCGCACTTAATGCCAATAAGAAGGCATTCTTGAACCTTGTCGGCCAGATTGCCCAAGAAAACCTAGGGCTGGACAAATCTAAGGATCTCGGGCTCCGTGGAATGGGTTCTGGCCCTCGCTTTTATTCGTCTTCTTCTTCATCAAGTGGAGGTGACTCATTCCATGTTGAAGATAATATTAGTGGCTTCGACGTTCCAGGAACTGACTGGTGGGGTGGTGATAAATCAGGGCGCAAGCGTGGTCGGCCTAGAGAAGGGGATGCCACAAAGAGTGTTAGCAATTTGCAGGCGACCTCATTGAGTGGGTTGCATCCTTGGAGCAGTAAGGAAAAGAGATCAAAGAAGTCATGCCTGGATCCCCGATACAATGAGACAGAACTAAAAACTTCCTTTGCAGTATGTTTATGACTAGTTTCTCTGCCCATGTTTTCTTTTCTTAGTTGTATGATTAGTTGATTCATTATATCTTCACTTGACTTGCTGATGTTCCTTTTTTGTTTTCTTTTGTGTGGGTTTAAGATCATTAAGAAGATAATGGATATGGATGAAGCTGCATCATTCAGCGCTCCTGTAGATCCTGTTCTTGTAAGTATGAACAGTTCTCTTTTTGCATTTTAAGGGCAATGTGAAATTAGATAATCCATCACGAATGCTTATGTCCACTTACTGTATTGCCTGCATTCAAGATCTCGATGCCTTGAATGAGTAGCTGTATATTTTAAACTACTTAGCAGTGTCTATAGAAAGTTGGTACTGTTGTCTTTTGTAAGTCAAATGACCAGCAAACATATTCTTTAAAACCTTTCAAAGGTGGATGAGTAGATGAGCCAAAGTAAACAACAATATGATAACTAAGATTATTGTTTTCTTCATAATGTTCGTTCATGTTTTAGACAAGAAGAATGTATGTCAGGGTTGTTTTAAGCAGGCGCATGCGGTAGTTGTTGCTATTACATATTTTGTTCTTGACTTGGCATTTAGAAATTAATACAAATTTTCAAGATTGAATCTTTCGGTCTAACTCAGCCAAGTGAGCGCTTTAATATGACTTTCAACTGATGTTAATGCAGCACGATGCTATTGTTCTTAATTAATGATGTACATATTTTTTTTTTACTTCTCCTACATCTATATAGTGGTTTGAGATGGATTTTTTGTGATCATGTGCAGAATCGCATGGATGCTAGAGATGCACCTATGGATTTTGGAACAATATGCAGCAATCTTCAGAATGGTTTCAAGTACCTAAATGCTGATGACGTATACAAGGACGTGGAGTGCATTTGGGCGCATTGTTTGAAGTATAACAAGAAAGGTGATTATATTGTATACCTTATGAAGAGAGTGAAGAAGAAGTTTCTGAAATACTGGACAGCAGCTGGCTTGCATACTGAAATGCAAGAGACCACAGGTATATTTACACTATGTTGAAGTTTTTCTTAGTGTCTTTGGTGTCTCTGATAATCAGTTTATGCTGACAGTCTTTTGAATTCGTGTCATGTTCATGGAAACGGTCTTGGCCGCAGAATGACCAACCATTCTTCTTTCTCTGGTTTTATATTTTTCATGATGTGTCGAATTCATGGCTTTGGAGTGCATAAAATCCATGATGCCTTGCTGTTTTTTAGTTGTTTAATTGCATAATCTTGGTGCTAATGTTGAAAGTATTGCTTATATTCAATGAAATTGTGTAGGGCAACCTGAGTTTCCACCTTGTATCAATCACAGGATGGGACGCACCAGTTGCGAGGCTAGTTGTGCAGCGAATCTTGTTGATAACCCGACTCAGAAGCATACAGCTCGGGTCACCCCATCAAGCTACAGTCATCAGGCTCAGGTGCATCCATCAAGTTATAATTACAAGGATCAGGTGCTCCCATCAAGCTACAGTAACAAGGCCAAGGTTCCTCCACTGCAGCCTACCATCAATGATTCGCCACAGTTGCAGTCTAGAATCAATGCAAATGATGCAGGTATCTAGTTTTACAAGTTATTGAATCATTTAATTGTTAATTATCTTATCTTTGCTTGTCGGTGATCTGTGAAGATCGAGAGCAACCAGTTATAATTTGCTCTCCCATATTTAACCGTTCCAAGTCGGAACCTGTTGACTTATGTCGAGTCTTTTCATAGTTTGGTTCATCTACTCATCTCCATGTGGGAGGCCCTAAGGGCTCATGATTACACTTTTTTTAAATAATATTGTTCCTCTTGTCAGCTCGTTCTTTAGAGCACCCGCATTGGCAATTACAATTTGATTGCAAAGTCCAATTGGCAATTAATTGGCAATTGCATGAATGTGGTCGCTATTGCAAAGCGGTGATGTGCTTTGTAATGCCACATATAATTTTGATTTCTTTTTTCTGATTTGATTTATACAAACTGTATGGATGTAGTTGTATTGAGAAAACATGTAGGGACTGTATGGATGAGATTTAAAAGTGATGGAAAACTATATTAAAGGTAAAATGGGGAAAACTATATGTAGGAGGGATAGATTTAAAGGTAAAAGGTAAAATGAGCTTGATAACCTCACCATTACTTATCAATTTCCATTTTCTGTGGGTATATTAATTTTTGATTAATAAAACATGACGAGGAAAACTATATGTAGGAGGGATAGATTTAAAAGATCAAACATCCAAACGATTCCGAAGGCCCCATTAATTGTATTTGCAAATGAATTGTATTTATGTGAAATGGTATCCAATTTTTGGAAGTGATGTGATTACTATAAAGTTGTTGTTGAGGCAACAATAGGGGTCACATATGAAATTGTAAATGTATTGCATTGATATGAATGATCTAAGCAGTCTACTATGTGATGACCATTTTTCTTGCAGGACGTTCATATGCCCCCTCACCGGACTCTGCTAGGAAGCAAACAAAAGACGCAACCCGGACTCCCAAGATGACTAAGTCCAGCCATTCCAAGCATCAGCCAAATTCAAGCACATATTACCTGCGACGTCGTGGGCAAAGTGTTAGTCAGCAACAACCAGCTCGGTCTCTTGTTCAAGAGAATGATGGGGCAAGTATGTGAATATAAACTCTTCAGGTTCTTATGATGCTGGAGCTGTAATGCTGATGTTGCATTATGCACTTACAAGGAGTTCTGTTACCTTTTCTACATAGGACCTCCAGATGGGCCGTTCGCTAGCAGTAATTTGGGGCAAAATGGCTTTCTGTCTACAGATGCAGTTAACCCCACAGTTATCAGCCAGAGTCAAGTTCAACCACAACCACCTCCAGCGAGTCAAAGCCAGCGACATGTATCTCAGATACATGAGGGAAGCATTGCACAGCCACAATACTCTGAGCAGTTTGCTACAGCTTCACATGCTGGAGGTATGCTTATGCTGTTTGCTACGCATTAACTTTGCTGAGTTCAGCACCTGTTTCACTTGTTCAGCTCAGCCAATCCCTAGATAGACCCCCGTTTAGCTGTTTTAATCAGTTTATACTTTTTATAATATCATGAATTTCTTTCTTGTTTGATTCTTGTGATGTGCTGCCCAGATGGGGTACTGTTCATTCAGTTTATGATATAATCATGATGATTGGTATTTACCAATATTTGCCGCTCCATAATAATTGGGTGTCATGTAGTTCTGAGATCTTGTTGTTCTAACACTGCTTTTCTTTTGTTCCTTTCTTACCTATCGTCCTTCTTTATCATTGTCTTCTGTAGTGTACTTCAGGTACACCTTTTGCAGATAACTTATATGGGCATTTGTTAAGCTGTATGTAGTTTATCATTTTATCTCAATTGGATAGTCTAAAGAGTTTGAAACAGCTGTGCCATGTTATGAAATTTCTAACGATCTTGTGTGCTTGTCTTTCAGTCTTAAGTTTCTACAAACCTTTTTTCACTTGTTTAAGTAATCAACTCATGCTTGTCAGGCGAGAATGGCTTGAGGGGCGAGAGACAAGTGGAATGGGATGGTTATCAGATGGGAACTGCGACCCCCTCCTTTCATAATCACGCACAGCAGGAGCATTCTGGAAATTACAGCAGCCCAGACAGTCCAGTAGCGCCCATTCGTAGCTCAAAGAAGCGAGTACGAGGCCCGTCCCGGTGTCGTTTTGTGTGGGACATGCCTGATGGTAGCAAAATGGTTGTTCAACTTAATGATTTGGGACAACCAATTGGCTCTGAAGGAAGAAAGCTGGCTTCATTTCTGGGCACCCTGGCACGGGATGGTACCTTGGCTCCCCTTAACTATGGGAAGTGGACTGCATTGCCAAAAGCAAACAAAGAAAGCATGTGGCAGTTGGTTCAGGTAACTGGTTTGAAGCCAGGTTATTTATTGACAAAGAAAGGAGAGTAGTATATCTGAAGGCGTACAATATCTGTGACCTTTGATTCATTGTCTTTCAATTGATCCTTTTCGTTGTCTTTTGAAGGCTAAGTTCGAGATTGATCCCATGGCAAAATCTTGGGTCATGAAGTCTCTTTTTTCAAAATGGACGAGCTGGAAATCAAGGTTGAAGACATATTATTTCTCATGCAAGACTGAGGAGGAGCGCATGAGGAATCTCGACAAAAGAGTCATTCCAGATCAGTGGCCAGGCCTCGTATCCTATTGGAACAAGGAAGAGGTGAAGGTATGTCATTTGGGTAGGAAAAAAATATGGTCCAACGTAATTATTTCTTTTTGTAAGTTTGAGGCTGATATGATGTTTCTTTTTATAGTTGCTTTGTGCTAGGAATAGGGCAAATCGTGCTCATGTAAAACATTCACACACCTCCGGCTCAAAGAGTTACGCAACCATACGAGAGGAAGAGGTATGTCGCTGAAATTAAATTGCACACCTCATGCAGTTACTATTTGTTCAAATGCTAATGGTTTGTGGTATTTCTTTTTGTGCATTTTGTGAGCAGCGTGCAAAAAGGGCCGATGGGAAGACTCCTACTAGAGCAGAGTTGTTTGTGCTGACCCATACACGAAAGGATGGAAATCCTGTGAATGAGGATGCTGCAGAAGTATTTGTATGTTCTGAATGTCACTCACTAAATAACTCTGGTTATAATTATGAGCTACAGATGAAGACTTGGTATTTTCCTTTTTGTCTCAGGAAAAATTGCAAGAAAAAACTACTCAGAGGCAGCAAAATTCCGATGTTAGTGATAGTTCGCATGACACTTTCTTCAAAGTTACAGGCGAAGAAAATAAAAAGAATGTGAGCATGTATGGTCTAGGAGGACCTAGCCCTGCTACTCTTTGGGGACGAAAGTGTGGCCATATCCAGTTTGCAAAAATGGCCATGGAAACCAAAAAGCAAGCTGATGAGGAGGCAAACAAGATTTTCAATAAAGTTGAGGCAGTTTGCAGTAAAGTCGAGGTAATGGAGCAAAAGTATACCTCAATGGAAGCACAGATTGACAGGATGAACTCAAACATGGAGCTTATGCTTCAGAAGATGGGGGTACCTGTGCAATCAAGATCCAATCACTTGAACCAGGTAAATTCAACTTTGTTTGGTTTCACCAATAGTCTTTTGTGGGCTTTACTCACAACATGGCGTGTCATTGTTTTGTTGGTAGGTCGATCAGGCAGAAGAACCATCGTCATCATCAAGTCTTGGAGTTCGAGCAGATCAGGTCATAACTTCTTGCTCCTGAGTTTCTACGTCCGACTTTCTCTTCTACATAGTTTATTTTCTTGTGAATCTTACTAGTTGAACTGCATGGATGTGTCTGCTCTCTCTGAAGCATCATATCATTTCAAGAGCATGCAAGCCATCTCCTGCTGCTACCACTATTGTTGATGTGCTTCTTCCTTAGTTTCGAAATGGTTTTGCGATGCAGGTAGTTCACAGCCGGGCAAACTCTAGAAGGAGCCAGTACTGAGTACCAGCTTCTGTGTAATGCTGCTGCACTCTCCACTATCTGTTTGACTGACTATATCTTGTATTGTTGCTAGGCTCAGTGGAATCTCCCCAGGGTTTGGGAAATGTAAACAAGGTTGGAAACACCAGTCAAGTCGTCGTGCACTCGTCTCCATCAATCCGCGTAGTAACTTTTAGTTACCAGCATAGTCCTGATTGTTGTAGTTTGCTTAAGTACGTTTTTCGCTTGTTGCTGCTTGCTCATCGAGCAAAGTTTGTGGTGAGCTCGAGCTTTACTTAGTTATGTGTGATGCAATAATTTATGGGTGGTGGTAGAGGAGGAGGCTTTAGAACTTATTATTGTCAAACACTGGTCAATGGTCTCTGCTGCTAAGTGGGATTTGAACAATCAGTGCAGGAAGAACTTACGTTAATGGACTATATAGCGACGATCACAATAGTGACGCTACTTGAGGGATGTTTTTTTCTTTTAGCGTATAATACTTAATCTACCCCATTAGGTTATGTTGGTCAGTGGTTACACTTACAAATCTTTAATTTGGTTTAGCGTACATTAATTATCTGTATATCGTATAAAATTTCCCAACACCAGGTTAATATGATGATATTGTTTAAAATTTCAATCAATTGATTAATTGTTTATTCATCAAATTGTTCTTATAATGATCATCAATATACCATTTATTCGTTTTTAACTCTCTTTGATTAATATGTTTAATGGAGTTTGCAAGGAGAGCTTGTCAGTTACACGATGTCTGATTCGACGGATATTGTCTTTCATAAAAAATGACATTTGTTGAAGTGACAAGAAAGAATGTGCTATTAGCATATTGCGCAGCACACACATAACTACGTGTAGATAATTCAAAAGAGTTAATCTAGAATAAATCAATTTAATTCAACTTTTAATATGTTCCTAACATTATTATAGAATTCAATCTATTACAAATATGAGGCGAAGAATTCTTAACTATTAGGATTAATCAAATGAATAATTACGAAGATTCAGGTGTGGTGTTTCAAACAGGGAATTTGATTGGAAATGCATTTGTAATTAGTTCAAACAGGGAATTTGATTGGAAATGCATTTGTAAACAGGGAATTCAATCTATTACAAATATGAGGCGAAGAATTCTTAACTTTATTAGTTCATATGGAAATAATAGAAAGGAATTTGTAATTAATTTGTTTTTAAATGGTCCCCCATAAAATATAGGGTAAATACAATATATTAGCCACAATTATTATGAAGCGGGTAATTGTAACAATTATGGAAATTCAAATTATTAGCCAAACGTTAACGATCTGTGAACAATTTCGTTAGTAATATTGACTAAACTTTTATATTTTAAAGTTATAAATTAAAAGCAGTCCGACGTGGCTGCTGTCGTAGCCGATGACGTGGCCTTCTCCGTTAAAAATTCAATAATAGTAACGGACAGTTAGCCATATCTTGACCCGCAATAATAGTTATGGATAATAATTTAAATTTTTATAATTGTGACTATAATTCCTCACTTCATAATAGATGTGGCTAATATATTGTATTTACCCTAAAATATAAAAAACAAACGATAATTTATGACCAACTTAAATCACAACTCTCTAACGACAATGGCGACACTAACTACTCTCGCCGCCAACAAACCGGTGAATATGCAGGTGCAAAGCGGAGACACATTTAGAGACGAAAACTGCGATGGCAACTGCTGGATTTTCCTTCAACAGCAGCAGTCTCCCGCTTAAATTTCTACGGAACACCTCCCCCTCCAGCTTCTCCGAATGCCACCAGGATCCCATTCCCCCTAATTCCCGAAACCCTAGTTCCTGCGTTTTTTTGATTTTCTGAGCTCTTTTCTCAAGGTACCGCCTTTCTATTCTGGTTTTCGGTTTCTTCTCTTTTCTTTCGATGCCAATTGTTTGTCGGTTTCGATTTCTGCCTCTTTTCCCGTGTGGGTGTATGCTCCACTTCAATTTTACGTACTTCTCCCAAAGGGATTTTTTTGACTTTGTGTCGTTAAAGATGATTGAGCTTGGTTCGAGTTAGCAGAGGGAGAGATTCATTCTTTTTTCTTCTAAAAATGTTCAAGCTTTCTGTGTGGTTTTGTAACAGGTGAATGAGCAAAGGAGTTAGGGAACCAGGGGAAGCACACTACTTGAATTCTCTTGTTTGCAGTGATGAAAACCAGGCGGAAGCGTGCCGCCCCAAAGGCCAAGAGTGTGCAGAAGAAGAAAGCTCCTGCTGCTGCTGCAGCTCCTCCAAGCCCAGTCCCTGCCTCTCCAGAAGATCATAATGGCATAGAGACTCTTGCTGCGGCCACTGAGGCTTTTGCTGCTGCCCCCGCCCCCGAGCAATTTCTTGCTGCAGCCAGGGCGCCTCTATACGCTTCTCCACCCCCTCCCACTGCTTCTGGGGCACTTAATGCCAATAAGAAGGCATTCTTGAACCTTGTCGGCCAGATTGCCCAAGAAAGTCTTCGAATGGACAAAACTAGTGATGTCGGCCACCAGGGAGTTCGTTCTGGCCATCGTTTTAGTTCATCTCCTTCTTCATCATCAAGTGGAGATGACAACTCTTTCCGTGTTCATGGTGGTAATAGGGGCATGGTGGTGGAGCAGGGGATTGAGTGGAGGGGTGATATGTCACGGAGCCAGCATGGTCGACCTACAGAAGGTGAGGCCGTGCAGATTGGTAGCAGTTTACACGTCACATCATTGAGCGGATTGCATCCTTGGAGCAGTAAAGACAGGAGATCGAAGAAGTCATGCCATGATCCCCGATACAATGACAAAGAACTAAATATTTGCTTAGGAGTATGTCAATTTCTTATACTAATTTTTTCTCCATGGCATTTTCTTCTTTGCATAGTATAAATAACAAAATATGGAAGTTTCCATTGTTTAAGATTGAAGAATGCTTGACTAGTTGATTTTTTTTTTTTTTTTGGTTTGGTTTAGGTGATTAAGAAGATCATGTATATGGATGAAGCTGCATCATTTAGCGCTCCTGTTGATCCTGTTCCCTTGGGGGTTCCTGTAAGCAAGAGCTGTTTTCTTACTTTGTTAGTCCGGAATGAACATAGATAATCCATCACGAAAGCTTATGGCCAAGTAAGTGTGTGCACTTACCATTTCAATGCTTGGAATGGTGGTTTGAGATGGATGTTTGTGATCATGTGCAGAGTCGTGTAGATATACCTATGAATTTTGGAACAATATGTAGCAATCTTCAGAATGGTTTCAAGTACCTAAATTCTGATGATGTATACAAGGATGTTGAATGCATTTGGGCACATTGTTTGAAGTATAACAAGAAAGGTGATTATATTGTGTACCTTATGAAGAGAGTGAAGAAGAAGTTTCTCAAATACTGGACATCAGCCGGCCTGCGTACTGAAATGCAAAAGCCTACTGGTATTTTATTTTTCACTCTATTGGTGCTTGTCTTAGTGACTTCAGTTGATTTGATGGTCACTTTATGCTAGAAGTATCTTTTGAGTGTCTTCTGTCATGTTCATGGAAATGGTCTTGGTCCACAGCCTGACCTACCGTTCTTCCATTTCCGGTGCTACAGTTTATAATGATCCGGCAAATGCATGCCTTTGGAGCTGCATAGAGTTTTGGCGGTCTTTCTGTTTTTCAATTT
Source organism: Linum tenue (assembly GCA_946122785.1). Lineage (NCBI taxonomy): Eukaryota > Viridiplantae > Streptophyta > Magnoliopsida > Malpighiales > Linaceae > Linum > Linum tenue. Next base: position 19,423,825 of record CAMGYJ010000004.1, on the reverse strand, counting down.
GTTGCATTATTTTGGTGCCATTGTTGGAAGTATTGCTTATTCAATTTAACTCTGTAGGCCAACTTGAGTTTTTGACTAGTAACGGTCAAATGATGGGTCGAATCAGTGTCAGCCCATCAAACTATGGTCACCAGGATCAGGTCAAACCATCAAGCTATAGTCACCATGCTCAGGTGCCTCCTTCAAGCTATAATCACCATGTGCGTCCATCAAGCTATAGTTACCAGACTCAGGTGCCTCCATCAAGCTACGACCACCACTCTCAGGTGCCTCCGTCAATCTACAACCACCACTCTCAGGTGCATCCGTCAAACTACAGCCACCAGGCTCACATGCCTCCATCTAGCTACAGTCATCCGGCTGAGGTGCCTCCATCAAGCTACAACCACCAGTCACCAGCTCAGGTGCGGCCATCAGGCTACAGCCACCAGTCACTAGGCGAGGTGCGTCCATCTGGCTACAGTCACCAGGCTCAGGGGTCTCCATCAAGCTTCAACCACGATGTGCAGGTGAGGCCATCAAGCTTCCTCCAAAGGACTCCTGTCCCTCCATCAAGCTATGATTACCAGGCTCAGGTGCCTCCATCAAGCTCCAACTACCAGGTTCGGGTGCCTCCATCGAGCTACAGCCCTGAGGTTCAGGAGCCTCCATCAAACTACGACCACCACTCTCAGCTGCATCCATCAAGCTACAGTCAACTGGCTCAGGTGCCTCCATCAAACTACAAGGCTCAGGTGCCTCCATCAAGCTACAGTCACCATTCTCAATTACCTCAACTTCAGCCAACCATAAATGAGTCGCCAAAATTACTAGAGCTGCAACCTAGAATCAATGCAGAGGATGCAGGTATATACTTAGATTGGTTATTGGGGGTACTTAATGAAAGTGATGATCTCTGAAGATTGATAGCAAAGTCTGTTACAGATACTCCCTCATTTTTTCAAAGTGCAGGAGAGTGTGGACATAATTGTTCAAGTTCCTGAATTTCAAGAGGACTTGCTTGTTTAATTTGGGGCATCGGCTCGTCCCTTTGTTGGATTCACAAAAGCACTTATTGAAGTTTGTTTCTATGTTCAGTTTGTGTATAAGGGGCCTTCTATTTAGTGGATTTTTGTCTTGCAGGATTTTTGGATGTACCCTCTGCGGATTCTGTTAGGAAGCGAAAGAAAGATTCAGCTCGGGCTTCTATCACGGCTAAGTCAAGCCGTTCTAAGCATCAGTCAAAATCAACCCTACATTATCAGAGACGTCGCACGAGAAGTCCTAGTCAGCAACAGCCATCTCCGTCTCTTGTTCAAGAGAACGACGACACACGTATGTGCATTTGATCTCTTGGGGTTCCTGATGACGGAGCTGTGAGGCCTATGCTTCCATTGCACTTATAAGCAGTTATGTTTCCATTGTGTAGGATCTCCAGACGGTCTGCTTGCTAGGAGTGATTTGGGGCAAAATGGATTTGTGTCCACAGCTGTAGTTAACCCCATAGAGACTAGCCAGAGCCAACTTCAACCACAACAACCTCCGGTTGGTCATAGCCATGAACATCGGTCACAGATACCTGAGGGAAATATTGGACAGCCACAAGACTCTGAGTGGTTTGCTTCTGCTTCACATGCAGGGGGTAGGCTTCTCATGCTGTTTGGTAGTCATGAGTTTGTTGAGTTTTAAGGAATTTCATATCTGTGTCACCTCTGAACCATTCCTTCTGGTTTGAAATTTGCGATGAACTGTATAGTGGGTCTGATGTTCATTCAGTTTATACTTTATAGTGGGTGTGTTTGATTCAGCTAAAAGAGTAAATTTTTCGAGTTTTGGTAAAGGTGAAGAAACCATGTTTGGTTCTGTTTTAGACAAGAATATAGTTGATGTGACGAGATATTTATGTTAGTAATTTTTTTTTGTCCAAGATATGCCATGAAGGCTCACATATATTTTGTTTGATATCATAGGAGTGAGCGAGTTTCCCGAAATGACTATTATGGGCAAAACTTTAAGAATACATTCTTATTTCAAAGTCGCAGTAAGGTGGCTTTTAGATTTTAATAATTTGTCGAGTTCAGCATGAATAGTGGTTTCGAAAAGGTAGATTGAATAAATGTGTTTTTATGTGCATTATAAGTCCAGTTCTTTTGTAGTTTTTCTTCTGCTGAAACAAACAGGCCCAATATTATGATGAGCTTTAGACTGTCTTGTGTGCTTGTTATTCAGTTATCTAAATGACCAACTCATGCTTGTTAGATGTGAATGGATTGGAGAGGGACGCGAGACAGAATGAAGCATGTTCTAATAATTGTCCGACGGAAACTGCAACCCCCTCCTTCCAGCACTCTCCTTCCCCGCATCAGCAGTATGAAGACCACAGCAGCCCAGGCAGGCTGGAAGAGGGTGCACCTAGCTCAAAAAAGCGAAAACGAGATCTGCCCTATCGTCGTGCTGCATGGGACACGCCTGATGGTAGAAAAATGGTTGTTCCCCTGAATGATTTGGGACAAGCAATAGGCTCTGAAGGAAGAAAACTGGCTTCCTTTCTGGGAACCTTGGCACGGGATGGTAACTTGGCTCCTGTTACTCTTGTGCACTGGTCCAGAGTGCCAAAGGCCAACAAAGAAACCATGTGGCTGATGGTTCAGGTAACTCAAAACACCTATGTGTAGGTTAATTGACAAGAAGGAAATGAGTGGGTTGATATAGATAGAGGCTCGTTACGGAAAGAGGGGAGGGGGGGGGGGGGGGGGAGCATTCTCTAAGGTGTACAATTCATATTCTCCTTGATTTCATAATATATTTGTTTCTTTCACTTAATTCCTTCTTTCTCTGTATTTCGAAGGCAAAGTTTGAGATTGATCCAGTAATGGGGAAATCGTGGGTGATGAAGTCTCTTTCTACAAAATGGAGGAACTGGAAAGCAAGGTTGAAGGCAGACTATTACTCGTACAAGACTGATGAAGAGCGTATGAGGAATCTTGACAAGAGAGTGCTTCCCGATCAATGGCCAATTCTCATATCCTATTGGAACAAGGAAGACGTGCAGGTATGTTCTCTGGGTAGAAACATTTATCAGGTCCAAACTTAATCGTGTCTTGATGTAAAGTGGAGGCTGAAATATCATGTTTCTTTTTGTAGTTGTATGCTGCAAGGCAGAAGGCAAATCGTGCCAATCTTAAAGGCGGACACACCTCTGGTTCAAAGAGTTATGCGACCTTAAGGGAGGAAGAGGTAGCAACTTATTGAAATTAAAATCACACAACTCATGCAGTTTTGATGGTCAAATAATAGTGGTTTAAGGTCTTTTTGTGTGTGTGTGTGTGGAATGTGAGCAGCGTGCGAAAAGGGCTGATGGGAAGGCCCCTACTAGGGCAGAGTTGTATGTGCTGACCCATACACGAAAGGATGGAAATCCTGTCAGTGAAAAAGCCGCAGAAGTGATCGTATGTTCTAAGTTCAGTGCAGTTCATAGATTTGTGGTATTAATTATTGTAATTGATTACAGAATCAATACTTGGTGATTTCTGTTTTGGTCTCAGGCAAAACTGCAAGAAAAAGCTTCTGAGAAGCAGCAGGATTCAGAAGCCAGTGATAGTTCTCGTGACACATTCCGTGATGTAATGGGTGAAGAAAAGAACAGTCATGTGCGTATGTGTGGTCTGGGACCTACCCCTAACACTCTATACGGCCGAAAGTGTGGCCATATCCAGTTTGCAAAGATGGCCATGGAGGCCAAAAAGCAAGCAGATGATGAAGCAAACAAGGTTTATCATAAAGTGGAGGTAATTGAGCAAAAGTACAACTCCATGGAAGCTCAGATTGCTAGGATGAACGCAAACATGGAGCTTATGCTCGGGAAGATGGGTGTACCACCTGTAATGTCAATATCGACACACACAGACCAGGTAAATATCAATTCGATTGTTTTCATCAGACTCCTTTTGTGGACCAACTCTCAACATGGCCTTGTATCATTCTTGGTAGGTTGATCAGCACACAGGTGCTCGGGAGAATCCACATCAGCCAGAAAAACCATCATCAGCATCATTATCGAGTCATGGAGCTGATAAGGTCCTAACATCTTGCTCCTGAGTTTCAACAGTTGAACTGCATGGGTGTTCTTACTCGATTACTTTTCTCAGATCCAATGGGGCACACAATGCTATAAACATGTATTTATGTGTGAGAGTTCATGAGCCACTCTCTTTGAGCCTGTATAATTTCTCACAAGGTTTAGCCGACTCACGATGTGACATTCAAAATTTGCCTCTGTAGTATCGACTTGATCATCCAAGCGTGTTTGTGTGCCACCAAAAGTCACAGGAATGATTAGGTATCCCTCCTAGAAGTGGGTTATCTCAAGAAATTTGAGAAAGTATCACTAGGGCACCATTATGCTCAACATTCATTGATTTATATGATATGCATTCTAACAAAGATGTGCTTACATCACTCATCTTGGTTGATGCTCTGACAGACATGAACCCTGAATCTAACCAAATAAAAAGGGTACATTCAAATTGACATTCTAGCGGAATTTCTTCCAGTTAGATAAGGCATCATCTTGACAGAATGTGGAATCAATCTTCCCAAGCATATATTAGAAACTAGTTGCTTGGTTGGTCAGACCAGCATCACCTAATTGCTTCTGCCTCCTTCATAGTTCTTTCTCAACATTGCCACTATTTTTATGGTAGGAGGTTGCCGAAGGCATGTCCCCTCCAATGTAGGGCAAATACCTTGCTAGGTCCCCTACATGTGTTCCATCAATCCAAGGCAGCAGCATGTCCCTTCCAATTGTGGCTGTTGTTGTAGGACATGGTACCCCTAAATACCTCTCATCTCCCTCACGTCTGTGCTGTAGTTATGTCATATGTGGATAGATCCATATATGGATATGACATCACTAAGCTTCACCATAGGATCAATATGGATATGACATTATGTGGCCCGCCCAGCTGTAGGGTACCCTCCAATGGTTCCCCTGCATTCTGTTCCATCATTGCCAAGACAAAACCATGTGAGACTGCCTGAACTATGTCCAAATTCAGTTTTGGTTCTTCTGAGTTGTAGATGGGAAGCCCGGAAGACTTATATCTATATAAAGGGTCTTATAGTAGCTGCTCAATCCACAAATCACAACCAACGCAAAGATAATTTCAAGTCTTCCAATTCTTCACTGAGTTCTTCTCTTTCATCACCACAAGTTGAAAATCCAGCCAAAGAAAGCACCATGGGTATTGGGTTGCCAGGCAACATTGCTAACCGAATTCTTCGACGATCCGGTTCTGGTGGCTTAAGCAAATCGTCGTCATCATCGTCGTCGTCGAGGTTTCCAGATGTTCCCAAGGGTCACTTGGCAGTTTATGTGGGAGAATCACAGAGGAAGCGGTTTGTAGTACCAGTGTCGTATTTGAGCCAACCTTCGTTTCAAGATCTGTTGAGTATGGCTGAAGAGGAGTTTGGTTTTGACCATCCAATGGGCGGCTTGACAATTCCATGCCGGGAAGAAACTTTCATTTCAGTGACTTCGAACCTGAGTTGATTGAAGGAATGGAGATGATGAAGTACCATTTTTGTATAGATACACGATAGAGGAATTGTACATGTACTACTAGAGATATCTTTTTTAGCCGCAAGAAGCTTTTGTGGGAAAGCCAATATTGAATGGAAAAGCTCTTCTCTTACAAACACTGGAATGAGCTGGAGCAGTAATTTTGTATGACAGACATCTCTGGTATAAATGACACAAATATTGTTTTGTTTTTTAATTTACCACCAATATGGCGGATTAAAAAGTATTTACACAGATATTGTGTTTTGGAGACAAAAAATGGCGAGAACACCTGGGACTCAGGCGCCGCCGCTGTGGATGACATTTTGGATCGTTTTATTTAAAAGTGACAGCGCCGGCGCCCAAGACTCAGGTGGCACCGCCTGAGACATCAACGAGTTAGGTGGGAAATTATCCCAGGCGGCGGCGCCCGAGACTAAGGTGGCACCGCCTGAGACATCAGCGAGTTAGGTGGGAAATTATCCCAGGTGGCGGCGCCCGAGACTAAGGTGGCACCGCTGCCTTATTGGCCACCCCCTATATAAACCCAGCCAATTTCGTTCCAGTTTCACACCACAAAAAAAATCGTCCAAAACAAAGGAGAGAGCTCTGGTTGCTGCTGCAAAAATGGCTAATAGGTAAGAGACACATTTATTTTGTAATTATATTATTCAAATGCTATTATGATTGTGTTTAGTTTTAATTAGTGAGTTTGTTTTTTTGTAGTGATTTTAGAAGATTTGAACTAGTCGTTCGGTGGAAATCGGAGAAAGTAGAGGATAATTTGGGCGTCAAATTCGTTGGCGTAGTAGTTTTCAGATGACGATTCCATCCAGGGTCACATATCATTATCTTTGTGAGAATCTAATTCCGAGAATACGGCGTAGAGACGAAGCAGTACAAGATAGTGATGTGATCACAGGTTTCACTTACCGTCTTCCAGAATGGCAGAATGGTGTTTTATTTCATTATGCGATGCCTATTGTGGATGATGATAGCTTGAATGTGCTTTGGAATTTTATGGCACAAAATCCTTATTGTTTGGGTGCTGAGATACATGTTGAACTCAGTGAGGATCAGGGTGGAGAGGAAGAAGATGATTCATGGAGCGTGCCATCCGATCATGACTATGATGACGGTGATGACGGAGAGGAGGAAGATGAGGAGGAGGAGGAGGAGGAGGAGGAGGAAGAGGGGGAAGGAGAGCAGCCTAATTATCCTCCATATTTTTACTTGCAGGGTAATGAAGAGGACGAAGAATACTCACTTGTTGATTCATATGGCGTAATTCCAATGCCTATTGTTGATAGTTTTGAAGGAGAATTCTACAAGGGGCAGATATTTCACTCGAAACAAAGCTGCACAGATGGCGATTAAACACCACGCACTACAACGCAACTTTCAATATGGCGTGGTGGAGTCGTCACCTTCAATCTGGAAGGTCAGATGCTTGAGGCACAAGGATGACAATTGTCCTTGGATGGTGCGGTTTGGATGTCGAGATGTTGGAGGCGAATGGACTGTGAGAAAGGCTGAGTTGGTGCATTCTTGTAGCAGTACGACTCAACCGACGGATCATCGCCATCTTGATGTCGACATGATATCTGAGGCCGTCAAACATTTGGTACTTGCCCAACCAAATCTGAGTGTTTTAACTGTGCAAGCCGAGTTGAAAGATAAGTTTAATATGCAAGTTACTTACAAGAAGGCTTGGTATGGGAAACAAAGAGCATTGGAGAAGTTGCATGGAAATTGGGAAGAATCCTACGATTTTTTGCAAACATTCTTGCGGGTAGTCAAGAGAAAAATGCCAACTTTGGTGATTGATTGGGTAAGAGTTCCTTCGACTCAACCAGGTCATTCGATATTCCAGCGAGTATTCTGGGCTTATGGACCTTGTATAGATGGAACATTTCTTACTGGGAAGTATAAAGGAGTGCTACTCATGGCGAGCTCATTTGATGGTCGGGAGAAGATTTTTCCAATTGCATTTGCCATAGTGGAGAGCGAGAATACTGAGAGTTGGCCATGGTTCATAAGGAACGTTCAGGGTTTGAATGATCGAAATGATGTATGCATCATCTCAGATAGACATGCAGGACTCTATGAAGCCATGAATAACATCGGAAGAGGTTGGGAGTGGAGGTGGTGCATGCAACACTATGCAAGCAATTTGCAAAGGAAGACTAAAAGCAGAATTATGTATAAGCAACTATTTCGAGTCGGTAAGCCTTCTTCATTTAATTATGTTATTTATTTTCATGTAATTTTGTCATGAATTTATCTAACCCGTGTGGTTGTTTATTTTGTTAGCTGGAGAAAAACGGTTGGAGAAGTTCGATCGTCAAGTTGAGCAATTTAAGAAGGTGGCCAGTGATAGAAATATTTCATGTGATAACTGGGTGGATCAACATCAGATTCGTTGGAGTTTAGCACATGATAACTACAACGGTGGGCGTCGTTGGTCTATACTGACATCCAACATGGCAGAAAGCATCAATGGTGTTTTCAAAGGTATTCGTGCACTTCCTATAGCTTCTCTTGTGCAACATACCTATTGGCGATTGGTGGAGAAATTCGAAAAGTACAGGTTGGAGACAAGAGCAGAAATTAGAAGTGGTCCTTCACAGTACTCCACCAAGTGCGAAGAGCTGATGAAGTACTGGTCACAAAAGGCAGTTGGACATTCTGTGACAGCTCTTGATCGGAGTCAAGGCATCTATGTAGTTCAGACCCCCCCCAACAATTTCAACATGATGGGGTCAAACGCACTCACTGTGCACTTTGACGACCAAAACCGGGAGGGATTTTGCACCTGTGGTAAATTTCAAGGAAATAAAATTCCTTGCTCTCATGCCATTGCAGCTTGCAACCGAATGGGGGCTAATGCGTATAGGTTTGTAAACAATGTCTACAAGCTGGAAACAGTGATGGCTTGTTATGGGACAAGTTTCGCACCTCTTGGTGAACCTAAGGGTTGGAAGAAGCATAATGGTCCTACTCTCCATCCTAATGTGCACATGATTAGGAAGCCGGGGAGGCCACGAGTTACAAGGATTCACAACGAGATGGATTGGCTAAGGGAGGGTGCATCACACCAAGTGTGTAGCAACTGTAACCAAGCGGGACATAATGCATCAACCTGCGGTGGCCAAGCTAGTGGGAGTGGGAGCAACCGAAGAGGGAGTGGTGGCCAACCAAGTGCGAGAGGTGGTAGAAGAGGAAGTAGAGGTAATAGACGTGGCTGAGAAGTTTGTTCAAATGTAGTAGTTGTTGTATTTCCTTCGAATAATCCTGTAGAAGTTGTTGTTTGAAGTTGTTGTAGTTTGGTATTTAGTTGTTGTATTTCCTTCGAATAATCCTGTAGAAGTTGTTGTTTGAAGTTGTTGTAGTTATCACCACCTGAAGCCATGTTTCCGCCTCCCATCGTAGTATGCTGCGGTGTATGGAAGCTATCCTCTGGCTGATAGAAGCTCGAAGACGGATCTGACTGAAACTGCTGCCGTCGCGGCGACTGAAAGCTCGAAGACGGATCTGAATGAAACTGCTGCCGTCGCGGCGATTGAAAGCTCGAGGAAGGATATGACTGAAACTGCGACCGAAGTGGATTAAACTGGAAGCTCCTCGATGTAGGCCGGATGGGTTGTGCTCGCTGTCGATCTGAAACCCGGAATGGGTTAGGTACATCACGATGCTCACGTTGCTGTCTACGTGGCCTATGCTCCTGTCTGAACTATGGCCCTGGGACGACCTAGCCCGGTGTCGGATCAGTACGCTCTGGCCAGGCAGTCATGACAGGCTTCGCATAATGGGGCTGTACAGGTACTGTGAGATCAGGGTATCTACGCTGCTCAAACCCTAGAGTAGCAACCCCGGATGCCATAAAGTTGGCCAAGTCCTCACATTGGTCAGGGGTCAGCCCTCCAATCCTTACACCGTCACGCAAACTCACCTCAGCATGCTCGATAGTGTCGTACTAAAAAACATCAACAAAATGTCAGATATTTCACACAGTTAACAACAAATTAAGCAAATAAATCAAATAACTAACCAATGCCTCCGCTACAGCTCCTCTCCGTGTGCCGGAATGTCTGGTGACATCTCTATACCACTCCATATGCTCCGAGTGGTAGGCTAACTCCTCATCAGTGTATAAAGCTGTCGCTACAAACTCGTGTCGACGGTTCCAGAAAGCAAGCGACTCTCTGGAGGCGTGTACCAACTGCTGCCCACGCGATGGCCCACGAGTAGCCTGGCGAAGAAAAAACCTAACCTCAGCCTCAGGATGTGGCGGATGAGGCTCATGCTGCCTCATGCCAAACTGTCGGAGCACGCGGTCTGGATGATGCCACATCACCGATGAAAAGCAGATAAGTGGCACTACTGCTCGAAATGTCTCAGACTGTATCACACTACCTCTGAGATGAAGTGCTCTCTCACGGTAAGGTTGCCACTACTTAGCAAAAATTTAACGTTATTATCCCTAAATCTAAAAAAATAAAACAAATGAAAACTATTCTATAAAATTGAATGTTATATACTAACCACCACGGTGTCCATCGCGTCAAACCACAGCTTGTACTGGAATAGCTGGTCACCATACTGACGACTGTTGGCTGAAAGCCATCGAAGACCACGTGGGGATGCATCCTCGGTGGCCTGTGCCCTCGTCTCTGAATCTCGAGGTGCCGGAAGTGGAAATCGCTCCCACGCCCAGAACTGCAGTAGGGCGACCCATCCACCAAGGCCACCGCTTAGAGAAGTGCCGGTATGCGTAATGTGCAAAGTCGACCTACCCATCTCACAGTACAGGTACGATAAAACAGCAGCTCCCCAGGCGAACCGTCCAGCTCTCTGCCAATCCTCAATCAGAAGTAGGTACTGTAGGTGCACCGTAGATCCAGACCGATCCGGGAAAAGTACACCTCCAATCAGAGATAGAGCATAAGCTCGTGCAAACTGCTCTATAACCTCCTGTGATGCATTTTCCCGTAGATGACTGAATTCAACCCTCAGCCAAACAATCCTAACAACAGCGACACCTCCTACAAGATCAGCCGGAACCCGTCCTAACAGTCTCAAACGATCGCCGACCAATCCTCATCCGGTATATTAACTACGACGGCATCACCGTCGATCGCCAGACCGAACAGTGTAACAACGTCCTCTAACGTGATCGTGATCTCACCACACGGTAGATGGAAGGTCGACGTCTCGGGTCGCCATCGCTCTACGAGCGCAGTATTCAAACTCGCATCGGGGTTCATAGGGACTAGGGGCACGACACTTAACAAGCCTGCCGCTTCGAGATATGGCCGATAAAGCTCATGGTAAGGTACTAAAATGGTCGTACCTCGAACATGGTAAGATCGATCACCAGCCTATAGTGCACAAAACTTTTATTAATTCATCTTCATTCGTAATAATTCTAATTTCACCTAATTAATTCTAATCTGTCTAATCTAATATCAAATTATACTAATTCCAAAAAATCTGATACGTAATCCTATTCTCTAACAGTACAGTTCAGTTCACCAACTAAAATAATCTAATTAGCTAATTAACTGTATATGAATAATTATCAAATACTTACCTCGTTTGTCCAAACAGAGTCGATACGATGTTGGCCATGTCCCCAAAGAAGTGTCGCATCGACCGGACCTGGATCAATTGTCGCCGGCGGTAATCTCATCGAATAAGGATCCATAAGCCTAGGAATTGCAAAAACAAAGCAACAAAACATAAAAAAAAAACACAAACCATTAAAAAAAAAATTTCAAGCCGCCGACGAGAGTCTCACCGCGCAAACGGCCGCCACGACCTCACCGGCCTCTCCCCCTGCCTCTGCCGGCGTCGACTTCTTCTTCGTCGGAGGACATCTCCGGGCGGTGGCGCTTCTTCTGGCTGCGGCGGCGCCGGACTCTGGGGCGGTGGCGCCTGACTCTGCGGCTGATTCGCTTTGCTCAGCGGCGGCCTCGCTGTGTCCTGGTGGCTGTGGCGCTAGGTGGCTGCGACAACGGGAGAGGAAGAAGAAGAAGGAGGGTGGTTGTGTGGTGTGTGGAGGAGGAGGAGGAAGAAGAAGAAGATAAGGCTGTGGTTGTGTGGTTGTGTCGGGTATTTAAAATAAAATGGACTAAGGTGGGAGCGCCTTAGTCTCCGGCGCCAGCACCTAGGCCAATTAAAATAAAAACGGACAAAGGTGGGAGCGCCTTAGTCTCCGGTGCCAGCACCTACGACTTTTTTAAAATTTTTGTTAAAGCGGCCCCGCCTGAGTCTTAGGCGGCCACGCCTCCATCTAGCCAAAAAACACAATATTCTTGTCAATACTTTTTAATCCGTAATATTAGTGGTAATTTAAAAAAAACAATATTTGTGTCAATAACCCCACATCTCTGCACGACGACAGAAATCGGCATAAATTCGTAATAGTTGTTGTCATAACACTTGATATGGATGCTCTAAGAGAAGCAATTAAGAAGGTAAACCAGGCAGCAGTTAACAAGTAACTGTAAGATCAAGCAGGCAAAATATCACTCATAGATATATAACCGCGGACATCCGAAACCTGATCCGGTTTAGACATAGTTTTCGTATTCTAGCCAAATGTTGTGTGGATATGAGCAAAACACGAACTATTTTGAGTAGGGTAATGTAATGAATATATACTTTACACCTCTGATCAGATTCATTGCCGTTCCTACTTGAATTGGGCTTGCATCAGTACATGTATCGCGGAAATGAATTAAAGCCTTATAGACTTAATCGACCTCATTCAAATTGGCAACATGCTAATAATTAAAAATAGGACTTTGCTACGATGATTCGCAAGTCATCGTGACTTGGACAAAATGGTCGACCTCTTCACTGATATGGTCGACCTATTTGGACAAAATGATTGACCTCATTATTGGAATGGTCGACCGAATGTACTATTTTTCATTTTTCTATGTTCAACAAATGGTCAACCTCTTCCACTAAAAGGCACTATACAAAAAAATGGTCTACCAATTTCATCAAATGATCTACCTCTTTCCCCAAGTGGTCCACCTCTTTCAATAATTTATCCACCTGATGAACCATTCCTAGTGAAATCATCATATATAATTAGAGTCCAATAACAATGGATATGCTTGCTATTAAGAGATTTAAAATCAGTACAAAGGCTGCAAGCATAGACGACAAGCTTCTTGAGTGATTGTTCTCCCGTAGATTTGAAAAATGTTCAACATATTTATTTCTTATATGTGACTTACTTTATAGGGATTTTCTTCTTTCTTTCAATTTCTAAGTTTTATCGTTTCTAACTTTCTATCCAATAATTGTCTTGTGATAGATCAACTTTGTTGTTATTGTTGTTATGAGGATGCTCAAGAAGTAGAGAATATTTGTTATACAATTGTGTCATCTTCGACGTTCATAAATATCATATCATCACTTTTGTGGATTTTTATTCATGAAGAGTTGAAAGAGGGTGTTTCTTTTTGTCTCAGCCTATACTCTGCGTAGAGATTTTGTTGCCCACAATTGATAGGATGTTGCGTTAGTACAAAAATAATTTTATATTGTTGGTCTCCTATTGTCCATTATTTTCCTAATGTAAGTATAAGATAATTGTGTTAAATAGTCGACTGTTCTTCGGAAGAGGAGATCATTTGCGAAAGCGAAACAGATATGTAAACCATTTTGCGGAATCGATAGGTTGTTTTGCGGGAAGTGGTCTACCTCCTCCAACAAACAGTTGTAAGTTGAAGGTAAGTGTGTCACAGGTCGACCCATTGCCAGAAGTGGTAGACCGGCTGCCTTGAGTGGTATACCACTTGGTGAAAGAGGTCGACCACTTAAGGTAATTATGTCATCAGGCCAACCCATTTTTGAAGCGGTAGACTGTTGACTTAAGTGGTAGACCACTTGGTAGAAGAGGTCGACCACTTGAAGGTAAGTGTGTGTATGTCATCAAGTCGACCCATTTCCGGAAGTGGTAGATCGAAAGACTCAAGTGGTAGACCAATTGGTGGAACTAGGTCGACTATTTTCTTAGAAAGTGGTCGACCACTTGGTGAAAGAGGTCGACCACTTGAAGGTAACTGTGTCATTAGGTCAACCCATTTCCGGAAGTGGTAGACCGAATGAATCAAGTGGTAGATCACTTGGGGGAAGATGTCGACCATTTTCTTGGAAAGTGGTCACCCACTTGATGAAAGAGATCGACAATTTTCTCCAAGTTATGGTGACTTGCAAGTCACCATAGGCATAACCTTAAAAATATCATCTCGTTTTATTGGTAAATAATTTATGAATTGGAGTAAGTGAAAAAATATGAATTTTTACCTAACTTACTTGAAATTACCACTTGATTTCAATAATGCTAAAAGAAGTATTTACGTTCGATTTGAGTTCTCATCTCCACTTGTTGACCCAAATTATGAATTAACTTGAGTTGAAACGAACTATAGCCCCTTATGTAAGTATATGTTCGAGTCTCATGCTTTAATTAAAAAAAAACTTGCCTTTATTTTATAGTTCTAGACACTATACGACACAATGCATTGGTAAGAAGTAGCGATATGAACCTAAATTATTTTTAGCTGTTAAAGTAATTTACAAATTATTTTAAAAAAATAAGCAATACATCAAACACGATTTATCCAATCAACAAGTGGATACGAAACTACTTTATATAAGGTATTACCGTATATTATAGGATAATTTCTTTCAATTAGACCCACATGATATCCACTTGACACCATATCTAATTGAGGCCTCATCCACTTTTCCTTCCCAAGATTGCCTAAGGCATGTCTCCTACACAAATATGACAGTTAGCATCACCATGTCCACATCCTTACAGAACCATTATGTGACCATTCATTGGTCATTTGGTCTAGTCCCCTCCAATTGTAGGGCATGTACCACCCTAGGCCCCCCCCCCCCCCCCCAAAATTTGTTACCTCAATCCAAGACAGAAGCATGCGACATTCTTCAAAACCATTGCCAAAACCTTCATCTATATAACGGTGCCCATGAGCTCTTTTCAGAACCAATTCATACCAAGCCTCTCAATTGTCATTTGTTGAGCTAGACCCTCCAGTTCACATCTTTTCTTCCTTATAAACTCAAACTAGAACAAAGAAGTATCATGGCTATTGGCTTGCCAGGTAACCTTGCTAAGCAAATCCTTCGAAGATCAGGCTCTAGCTCGAGCAAATTGTCTTCTTCGAGGTTTTCAGATGTGCCGAAGGGTTACTTGGCGGTTTATGTAGGAGAGACACATAATAAGAAGCGGTTCGTGGTGCCAGTTTCGTACTTGAGACGACCTTCATTTTAGGATTTGATGAGCATGTCTAAAGATGAATTTGGTTTTGATCATCCAATGGGTGGGCTGACCATTCCCTACACTGAAGAAACTTTCATTTATGCTACTTCAAACCTTAGCAGATCATGAGGAATAATGATTGGTGGAATCAATTGATGAAGAGCCACAATCTTGTATAGCTAGCTAGGTCGGATAGTACTGTAAATATGGAAATAGAGCTTCTCTTCTATTCTGCATTCTCAGTTGCATGTTAATTCCTTTTCTTTTGCCACCTTTTACTTGCATGTTGTTGTTTATCTTTACCATTGGAGGATCATCTGATGCCATCTAATTTGGGAGAAATGGCTTCTTTGTTTTGCAAAAGGGAACTAAAATCTTACTTTTGATAATTTGACAGTCATTAGTTAGCAATACCGAAAATTTGAACACAGAACCTTTCTATCATCCAGCTCGTCTTAATTTTCTAGTTGTTACGAGAGAGACTCAAATATGAAACTACCATCCTAGTTTCTAACACCTGATGACCTGAACGTTATTCAAATATCAGATATGTTGCAGTAAGATTGAAATAGGTCTTACCATTTTACTAATCAAATATGGTAATCTAGTTGATTACACCTTCATCTATGCTTCTTCAACAATCAGAACCTTCCATCTTCTTTGCCTGATAAGATGCCCTTATGATATATCTACATTAATTGTCTCAACATGTGTCTAACTGAGAGCGACAATTCAATTCACATCTTCCTCGGAACTTGTTAGGCAAAGTCTTACACATCCTATATTGATGAGAAGGTGTCACAGGTCCTTCTGTGCGGTTGTCGTAGGACAGGGTGCCCCTAAATACATACCATCTCCCTCACATATGTGATGTAGTTAGAAGGCAGGGCCATGTGAATAATCGATCTCATATGAAGACATGGATTTGATTGCCTCATTGCACTGCTATGATAAATACACAAGTTGGTTGCCTAAGCCATGTCTCCTACCTAAATTCGACACTAAGCTTCACCATACGATCAATAGAGATGTAACATTATCTGGCCCTCCATAGCCAGTCCTCCTAACTGTAGGAGTGTAGGGTACCCTCCAATGGTTGGCAAGGCAAGAGCATGTGAGACGGCCTGCACTATGTCCCAATATTAGTTTTGGTTGTTCTGAGTTGTAGATAGGAAGCCTGGAATACTTATCTATATATATGGTCTTATAGTGGCTCCTTTATTCAAAAATCATAAGCAATACAAAAAAGTCCTTCAAGTCTTTCAACTGTTCAGTGAGATCTTCTCCTCAGCTCTTTCATCGCCATTAGGTGATCCAGTTAAAGAGAGCACCATGGGTATTGGGTTGCCAGGCAACATTGCTAAGCACATTCTTCGACGTTCCGGTTCTGGCAAATCAAGAAAATCGTCATCATCATCAAGGTTTTCAGATGTGCCAAAGGGATACTTGGCAGTATATGTGGGAGAGTCACAGAGGAAGCGGTTTATAGTACCAGTGTTGTATTTGAGCCAGCCTTCATTTCAAGAACTGCTGAGTATGGCTAAAGAGGAGTTTGGTTTTGATCATCCAATGGGTGGTTTGACAAGTACATGCCGGGAAGAAACTTTCATTTCTGTCATTTTAAACCTGAATTCACAGAGACTTGCAACTGAAGAAATGGACATGTTGAACCACAACTTTTGTATAGGTAGATGATAGGAATGGTACATGTACTATATAGAGCTTCTGTGGGAAGAACAATACTGAATTTATAGGCTTTCCTTTCACAAACACTACAATGGGATTGAAATTCCTACATAATGACAGACACTACATTGAAATTCGCAATAGTTGTTGTCATAACACTTGGTACGCAGGATAACAGTCGAGATGAAATGAGCAGACTAGGTAGAGTATAAGCTGTTAAAAGTTACAACTATTTCAGAAGACAAGGCAAAATGAATCAGGATGATCTTGCAAACCTACAAGGTTAATGTCATAGCTAGTTCGTCCCTCTCGTTTCTGTTCTTTCTTTTTGGTCTTTCCAGTCTCCTTCGAAGTCAACTAGTCATTGAGAAGGACAAGAAAAATACACAAGATGGTGTTCTTCAAACTGCACAACACAGTTTTGAGTCGATTGAAGACAAGCATAAGCCGAAAGCCTGGTAGCTAGTGAGTGGATATATGCAAAATGACGCAGTAGAAAAGAAGAGAACCCACCTTATGTCAATACCCTTACTTAGTTTGTGATTTGTGTGAAAGAAACCCGATGAAATTTTACATGAAATCCATCACAAACTTGGATTTGCCTATCCTCCCAAGCTGCAAGACTATCTGCTTCCCATTTTCCTGAAACATGGCAAAGTCGAAACCAATCACAAGATTAAGCCATCACCAAGGGGAAAATCTTTCCTTACTACTACTAGCTTTTCAGATCAAGAAGGATAATATCATACCTCTAATGTCAGTTGGAAGTTCTTCACTGATTTGGATCTTAAGTCCAGCTCTCCCCTTGTCTCTAAAGTCCAACTCATATTGCTTTGTCACCTGATCAAGAAATCCAATAACCCGCCTCAATATAACCCGACTCATGATGGTAGCCTCTAAATGCTAGAGCTCACAAGATGAGTGTCGTTGCTAGCTTTTCCGGAGGTCTTAGACACGGGTTCAAATGACTGTAATTGTCTTGGACATGAGGAAAATGCTTTTTGGGTGGTGGCAAACACCTTACAATAAAACTCACATTGTTGTAATGAGGCGTCCTCGAATGTTTTGTTCACTTTGTTCCTTCTCTCCTCCCAGTCATTTGGCAGACCATTGATGTGCAGCACCTGATCAAATAAAATAAAACATTGTTACTGTAACACAAAGTGATTCAATTTGCAGCAATTAGATGAATCATTCACTAGATTCCACCTCCCAACTCACCTGAGTAGTGTTCTTTAGCTGCATAGACTGATGCTTGGGAATATATGTTCTTCTGTAGCTTCCAGTCCAGGTGCCAATGGTGGGTACAAACCTTTAGAAATAAGACCGAGAAATGCGAAAAAATTGTATCAGACCAAATGAGGAGTTCAAAGGGCCGAGGAGTTGGAGTCTTGTGTAGAATCTGCCTTACGTGATAACACCTAAAAGTGGATTCCCTTGTTTCTTTGAACCATTGGCAGAATCGAACTGTAATTCAGTTTATCCTCAATTAGCACAACACAAACAAAAATGGTGGCAAATAAAAGATTCTGTCTTTAAGCATTCTAGAAGAGAAATATTGAAACCTGAACCTGATTCTGATTCCAAATGTGGTACTTGGAACCTAGGAGGTTAGCAGTCACATTCCCAACAAAAATCTCATCTGAACAACAGACAAGTCCTTTCAATTTCTGAGCTATGATAAACTCAGACCTTCCCCCATGGCGCCTATGGTGGGCTATCGCCAGTTTCCAATCCTGCTTCCGATGCCCTTCCTAAAAAATGGTAAGCAACAAAAACTCTCCCATGAATCTCAATCGCCCTATGGATCAAACATCCAAACCAAAGGAAATCAAGCAGCCCAAAAGAGATCCTCACATTCGTATAAAGGGAATTGACAGTGCCACCAACTAAGCTGTCCGGCGAAGCTTCTTTCACTATGAGGCAAGTGGATCTCCTAACATCCAGTGGCAATGGCCTACACAACAGAGCTCTGGAAAAGAGAAAGGAACCCATGGAATTGGGACATCAAGATTGGAACAAGAAAACAAAAATCAATGATTTGATCAGGGGAAAGAAAAGAGGCTACCTGTTTGGCAATGCGGACCAAGAAGAAGCAGGGGCAGCCTCAGAATCTGAGTGGTCCCAAATGTTAAAAGAGGAAGAGTGGTCTGATTGAGCACATGAGGAAGCATCCCAAATCATCTTGTTCGACTTGAAAGCTCGATCGGGCTATTCATCGGCATACACATTTGCAGTGACGAAGACTTCAGAGCCCTCCCAGTAGACAGAGACTTCTTCCTCTGCTGCATAACTAAAGAGCCGTTGGTAGAAGACGACAAAGAATTTGAATTTGAATTCGAAATCGAATTCAAGTTCCTCCCAAACGGAACAGAATTCTCCTTGTCGTTGTTGTCGAAGGAGCTGGTGTTTGCATGGTTGTTCTCTTTATTGATCGTGAAATGTCTGCCAACGACAGAGAGAACGTCTCCGTCACTACAACTATGGTGGTGGTGCTTGGGCGGAGGATTATTTGTAGAGGAGAGTTGGTTCGACAATGTGGGTATGTCGGGATTGGCCATTTTTGGGTTGGAGAAGGGTGAAAGCATCGATCTTTGTTGGTGAAACAAGCTTCACATTTGCAACAATGGAGAGGAAAATGTTTGCAGCGAATTCTCTCTTTCTCTCTGGTTGTACTTGTACGAACTGAACGTATGAATTTGAAATAGAAGCCATTTTCGGGATGGGGGAGGGAGATGAATTTGAATTAAATAGCTTAAGAAAATGTGTGGGTAGTTGGGCTCACTGGGCTTCAGCAGCCCTTTCTCTTTTTTTGTATCGGAAAATCAATTTGGGGTCCATAATAATAATAATAATAATAATAATAATAATAATAATAATAATAATAATAAAAACACCTTATTCAATTTTCAGAATAGTTTTATATAAAGAAAAATCAAATTTACGATCACATTTATCATCGTGAATTTGAACTTTGTATTTATATAATCCTTTCCAATCCTATATGACGTTCCCTATAGGAACCTACGTGATTGTAATTGCAGCTCCCTGCGCAACTCAAGGACGGGCTTCTTGGCAATTGTGAATGGAGCTTATTTTTTCTTTTTGCCGTGCAATCTCATTTTTGTTACTTATGTTGCTTCCTCTTCTATCAAGATTCGAGTTCGACTAAAGCAGAATATATATGGGCTTACCATATTTTGTTACTTGGTTTCACTAAGTTTCTTTCAAATCCAACCAAAAGATATCAGCAAATTAAAATCATAATGATCTTTTAAAACATATTTTAGTTTTAATACATAATCTAATTTCCAAAACATGAGGGTTTTTTTTTTTGTCATAGAAATCCTTGCGGATTAACCAGATAAGCGTGTGGAACCACAACAATTACGACCCCTACACGGACTCAAAGACATACCATGTACGAATAATCATATAAGACATTACTAATACCAGGATAGCGTAGGGCATTACGCGCCACACAATGGGCAGCCCGATTCGCTCTCGAGGTGTATAAGCAAAATGAACTAAGGGAAGATGACCAATGAGATCAAGCATTTCACGGTAAATTGCGCCACAATGAGCATCATGAGGATTGCGGGACATCAACCTCTCCAAAATCACTTGAACATCGCCGGTGACAAGAACTGGTCGATCATGCCATCCCCAACGGAAAAGTAATAGCAAAGCATATCGTACCGCCAAAATTTTTTACAGTAGTGACATCCAACATCTTGGGGAGAGAACACCCAAAACCAAAAGATGCTTGTCCTTCAAAAAAGCCAACAAGACCCACAACACCATGAGAAGGGTTGCATGTAGCGCCATCCACTGCAATCCGAATTCCAGAATGTGAGAATGTAGCACGGCGAGGCCGCTGTGAGGGAGCCAGAGCTACTAGGTGGGGCTGAACCGCTATTTGATGGTCCGCATGGTGTGACTGAAATTGACGGTGAAGGCTGACGATGGTAAACTGGGCATGGGGGAGGAAAACAACATTATTGCGACTTTTCCACAGTCGCCAAAATAAGAGTACCCAGCAAGTAAGAGATGGAATATCCCCAATGCAAATTCAATGTTGCCAAAACAGCGAAAGGTGAGTAGTTTCGAGTAACCCATCAGGTAATTGGAGGCCCACCAAATTACGAAAAAACACAGCCACCGGGTAGCGAAGGAATAAGTGCTCGACAAATTGGGCACAAATCCCCTACCCGCATGCCGTGGCGGTTAAGGTCTTCACGTACGGGTAAGATCTGGAGAATCAAACGCCAGAGAAAAAATTTAAGTTTGGGAGCAAGAGGAAGACCCCATAACTTAGGCCACAAGTTAGATCAATAGGTGAAGTCGAGGATACCCTTGCTGGATTAGAGGTCGGTTGAGAGGCGACAACTAGGTAATAGGCGGATTTGACGGAGAACCGACCATCGGATTGAAAATGCCAAATGAAGCGATCCAAACCCGGTGTGAGTGGTAGGGGAATGTTTATGATCGCAGAAATTGAGTCCTCAGTAAAGAGTTGGCGCAATCGATGTAGATCCCAGGTCCTTGACAGAGTAGAAATAAAGTAAGAGACATATCGAGAAGCATCCGAGGCGAAAGTCAGTAAAGATGGTTTGAATGATGGCAAAGAGGGAATCCAAGGATCGTGCATCGCATCAATGGATGTACCAGCACTAACTTCCCACCGAAGTCCCTTCACAAGCAAGTCCCGACCATGCAGCAAGGATTGCCACGCCCAAGATGAATTTTAACCCTTCCGCGCTGAGAGAAAAGACGTCTGGTGGAAATATCGACCTTTAAGGACTCTAGACACCAACGAATCCGGCTCTGTCAGAATACGCCAGCATTGTTTGGCAAGTAAAGCCTGATTAAAAGCTCCAAAATCCGAAATCCGAGCCCACCTTCAGCTTTGGATTGACATAAAAGACGCCAAGAGACCCAAGGCAGCCGTTTCTCAGTGCCTTGTTGAACCCACCAAAATTGCGCAATCATGCAATTGAGTGACCGACATAACCCTTGCGGGAGCCAGAAGCAAGACATAGCGTAGGCCGCTAAAGCGGAGACGACTGATTTAATCAAAGTTTCAACCCAGCTGGTGATAAGCACTTGCGTTTCCAACCTTGTAATTTCTTCGCCACCGCCTCCTCGATAAAACGGAAGGTATCTCGTTTAGAGCGATGAATCAAAGACGGCAGACCGAGATATTTATCCTTGGCACCGATGGCACCAACCCGCAATAATGCGCCAAAATGAGAAGCTTCTGCCGAGGTTGTGTTCTTGGAGAAGACCACGGCCGATTTGGATAAATTGACCCTCTGGCCTCTCATAAATTCATAACTTCTCAAGACATCGAGCAAGGAACGACAATCCCGGTCCGAGACCCGAAGAAAAAGAAATGCATCATCCGCAAAAAATAAGTGTGAAAGAACATGGCATTGATGATTAAAGCGAACGCCTTTTAACTCATTACGATGAAGCGATTGAGTCAACAACGCCGAAAACCCCTTAGTACAGATAGCAAAAAGTAAAGGGGATAACGGGTCACCTTGATGGAGCCCACGCGAAGGTTGAAAATACCCATAAGGATGGCCGTTAAGAAGCACTGAAATGGTGGACGTAGAAAGACAGGTACGGATCAAGGCGATGAGACGAGGATCGAAGCCCAACTTTTCCATCACACGAAAGAGGTAGGGCCACTCAATGCGATCATATGCCTTTTTCATATCAGATTCTAACCCCTTGGCAGCCTCGTCTGTAACAACCCACCCCGAGGCTTGTCTTAAAGAGGGTACAAAATTCTTTGCGCGGCGAGTCTGAGTAACCCGATGGAAATAGGATGAGTTACGATCTCCCTTTTGCAACCACAAAGTGAGAGACCGTTGACGCCAAAAGGCTTCCTCTTGATCCCAAGCCAAAGTGAGTTCCCTTTCCAAAGAGTGAATGGAGTCCCAATCACGGACAGGAGACGCATGATCCAAACGGAGAGCATGAGTTAGATCATTTATCCGCCGACGGGAGTTGGAAAAGCCACCCATCGTCAAAAGAAAGAGAGTGTGACGAGTGCGTTTAAGCTTTACATGTAAACGGTACATCGGTGACCCATCCACCGGCAAGTTCCAATAATAATCAATAATTAATCTTGTCTCAGGATTTGAAACCCACCGACAATCAAAACGAAAAAGCCTTTTGGGTTTAGATGCCCGTCGCTGCCAGGTCCACAAAACCATTCCGTGATTAGACCCAATATCTGATAAATGAGTGATGAGAGAATTCGGGAAACAAGACAAGGCGTCAGCCGAGAAAAGGACACGATCTAAGCGTGATTCCACCAAGAACTGGCCGGATTGATGATTAGATCGAGTGAATGGAGGACCGCAGAAGCCAATGTCCTCCAACCTGAGATCATCAATGAAGTCTGATAGAGGGATCACTGCAGAATGGTCAAAGAGAATACTGCCACTTTTTTCATTACTTGAAAGAATAGTATTAAAGTCACCGAAAAGCACAAACGGGAGGTTTAACGAACTAATAAAAGTAAGTAGAACATTAAGCTGATTAGATCGACAAGAAAACATCACAAGATAAATAAACACCAATACGAACCACACTACTAGTAGTAGTTACATCCCAATGGAAAGCAATAAACGTAGAAGAGCTATCCAGGATAGCCCCCTGAATACTAGAATTCCACATAAAAGTCAAACCCCTACCCGACGTCACGGACGGGGGAACAATACAAGGATCTGAGTAACCCAATCTAGATAAAACAGTCTTACACCGAGCACTAGACACCTTAACTTCACTTAAGACAATAAACGACGACATATTATGACGAATTGCACTTTGGAGTTCACGAAAAGTAAAGGTACCTCCCAAACCTTGACAATTCCAACTCAAAAGCATCACTGGTTACTGGGTGAACAATCGGGGTTGGTCACCACCACCACAACAGCAGCAGGATTGTCCGAAGGATTGACCGTAGAAGGATGGCCACTCGAGTCAGCCGCGGGAACCGACAACATCTCAGCAGGTTCCACAATAACCTCAGTTTCCCCTGAAGGGAGAGACATCGCAGCGTAGTCCCTCGACAGAATGGGATCTGCGGTCATTGATGGCTGAGCCGGGTCGTCCAGGATGAAAAATGATTCAGTTGACCAAGTAGAAGGCACATCTGTAGCATGGCCCACCAGTGCCGTGCTCAACTCCACCCGGAGGAGAGCATTAGGCAGTAAATCAGTCTCCTCATCCGGGAATAGCCCAGCCGGCAGGAGAGGGCCAAAAGCTGCAGTTAAGAGATCACAGGCCTCCTGAACCGCTTTAGAGAAATCTAGAACCCACTTGACCCTTTTATCTTTTGGAAGATCAGTTGAGGAAAAGGAGCGCTCATCACTAGACCCTTTACGATCAA
The DNA here is from genome assembly GCA_946122785.1 of Linum tenue. Taxonomy (NCBI): domain Eukaryota; kingdom Viridiplantae; phylum Streptophyta; class Magnoliopsida; order Malpighiales; family Linaceae; genus Linum; species Linum tenue. The sequence goes on along the minus strand of CAMGYJ010000004.1, from coordinate 19,399,879 downwards.
CCAGCAAATCATCCTCGGAAAGCCCAATGCGAAGAACACAAGACTTACGTGGAGGAGATGGACAAGGTAAAACCTCAACAGGCCGCTTCCCACGAACCTTGTCAGATACAGCAGCATCCGCAATCCGGGGTTCAATTTTAACGGGAAGGGAATGAGTGACAGATCCCGATGAGCCAGGAGAATTAACAAGTGGCACAGAGATGGGTACAACAGCTGGTAAAGCCAATATTGGCTCAGCCTTCGGTATGATGGTGAGATGCAGATCTTCTAGACTCGCTTCCAAAGGAGGAATGGCATCTTCTGCCCTCCAAACAGCAGCTCTGTAAAAATTCATCGGCCGCATAGTGTCAGGGTCAAGGCGAGTGCCCTCAGGAGCAGCAGACATCCATCGCCCACGGGATGAAGGATTGTAGGGAATAGTATCCTTGAAAGGAAAATTGGACTGTCTATGGCCGAACATGCCACAACGATAGCAAACAGGTGGGAGGCGTTCGTAGCACAAATACACCCAGAACCGGAGCCCACTTGCCAGAGCAGCCTGAAGTCGTCCATAGAAAGGCAGAGTGACGTCAATGGTAACCTTGGCTTTGAGGAAATATCCTACTCCGGTACGTGTACCAAACAAACCAATATCAAGCACCGGCCCAAGTTGACGAAGTATCTCTTCCCCAAATGGGAGGGTACAGTGATCCGGCAACACTCCTCATAGTTGAATCCAGAGAGGCATGAAAGCCATCCTATCAAGCAGTTCAGGAGATGGTGTCTCCCATGGGAGCAGATTGATTAAATATTTCTTGAACGACCAGGGTTGGCCCTTGTTGATGTGATCCTTCTCCGATTCGGAAGCGAAGAGCAGTTGGTAAAGTCCATGGCCAACGTCATAGACAATAAGGGACACAGATAATCCCCAAAGTTTAGTGAGGATACTTTGGATTACCATGCGGTTGGGAGGGTGAGGATCAATGATAGAGCGACCAAACTCAAATTAGCACGGCCGGAGGCTGTTGCTGAGGCCGCACTGGAGATGTGGACCACCAGATCCGCAGCGGTGGGGGTCTTACTAGAAGAAGCCATAATGCAGTAAAGATGGTAAATGGGTCGAAGATCCAAGTAGAGACGGAGATAATGGGAAAACACTAATCGCAAGAAATAACCAGAAAGTATAATATATAACAGATAAGCACCAACGACAAGAACCGCCATCGGTGCAGTTGTGAGGGAGTTGGGAACCGCTAGCGTAGTCTTCTTAAGAACAAAAGAAGATAAGGACGACGTCCGCAACTGCCCACAAGAAATCCCCCGTAACTGAAGGGAACCGTCGCGTCATACACGTGTGATTGACACGAAGGCCAGATCTCCCCAAGAGCGGGAGTGATGGTTGGAGAGAATCTCCACCGTAATGCTTTTAGTAACTGTAATAGAAACCGTTATCATGTGGGTTTCATGTAATTGTAAATTTAGTTTTAGGTACATGTAAAAAAATAATTAAGTTGTAATTGTTTGTAGACTGATTTTCAAGCCGACTCTAAACATACGCGGTAAATCGTATGTAACCAAACTACTGGTGAAAGAGCCTCTGTGAAAACTTCAACACGATACTGACTCAGAAAAGATGAAAAGGGGCGATCTTCCTCTAAGAGCCCAACTCGAGAGTACGAACCTTTTTAATTGTTGTGTTTTAATTGTTAGTTGATTTGTTGGATATCATGTCATGATAACTTTTAGTTATGGTTACATAAAATTCTAAAATTCTTGCCATTTGTAGATTTTTTGGGTGGAATGATGGATGAAAATTCTGAAAATATTTTATTTTATGAATATAATTATTATTTATTCATTAATGAAAAACAAATCGAATTTGGAAATAATGTTATTCTCATGTATACCGAGGGTTGGGACACATTAAAAATACTATCAATTTCAAAATTGTGAAGGTTACTTTATGAGGCAAGATATAGGTACACAGCTAAATGTCATTCACGCAATTCACGCAATTTGATAATAATCTTTACTTTCCCATTATTTTGAACTCATTTCATTTTTAGAAAGAATAAATATCATATCCACTAAACACAAAAAAAAATATTTTACTAAATAGTGAATTTCACTTTTCGTCATTTGACATATTCATAATCTAAATTATTATTGTTGAAAAAATGGCTGAGTCTAATTTGGTTGTTCTGGATCACAAGGAAGCTAGAGGTTTTGGAATGCTGCTGGGAAACTATTCCAAGCAATTGACCGAATGAGAAGAGCTCCACCTTTTTATCTCCTACAATTGAGGCAATGGAGTTGAAAGTCGAGATTCTTGCTCTCGTGCCCTTGAAATAGGTGCGACTAAACCAAATGCGAGGAGTTGAAGTCGAGATTAAGCACACCGATTGCAAACATCGCAGATCTTATTAGTGAGTATGCAGTTTTGAGCATAAGGAGGGGTAAATTTTACTTAGCTTGCACTGAATAATATGTCATATTTGCAAACATTTACTATTAGATTTTTTGCTTTCAATAAAGTCAAGAAAATAAGAAAGACTTTGCTAATGCTGGAGTTAGTGAACTTGATGAGGAAGAGGATCTTGGCTACGATTTCAATTCATAGGAAGATACAGCTCAAGGAGAATTAGCCAAATTAAGTAGAGAAATAGAATATGGGAAAAGAAAGTATTAGATTAAAGAGGAATTTGAAGAAAATTGATAAAAATTCGAGGAGCCGTAATACAAAATTAAGGTTTGGGGGTAATAATGCTTGGATGGCTAAAAATATAAAAATATATATTCAAAAATATTCTTACCCGCCTCAATAATAATAAGTAATCCACCATCCCTTTGAATGATTCTTTCTCTCAACAATCAAGGTGAATTTGTATAGAATTTCTTCCTATACTTCAAGTTCAAGGCCCAGGAATTCTTTCGTTTTAGATTCACTCCAGCTTTCGCTCTCGCAATAAACTCACTATGACAAAAGAAAGATTCTCACTGCACAATCTGAATGGAATTTCATGACCTGTAGGCCTTTTAACTCCATGCAGTCATCATCACGGAAATATTTATGATAGAATTCTGAAACTATAATAATTATCATTCAAATTCCATCGTGTCATCGAGGCCAGACAAAATTAAAGTGTTTAAAAATAAATTTTGCAATGATTTGTAATAATTAGTTAAATAAAGTGTAGCAAGATAAATTTTATAGGAGTTGGCTTCTTTCCACCATTGCATAGGTGCAAGTTTCACTTCCAGGAAGGATGTTCATCGATAAAACAGTTAGAATGTTGAAAAACTTTGATGATTCATGTTCCTTTTGTGATATTTCAATAATTTAATCATTTGAATTTTATATGATACTATTAAAAATGTATATTACTTTGCACAATTGTTGTTGGTGTTTATATTGTTAACGAAATGCATCCGACCAAAGGGCGGGTCCAAGATCTAGTTTTTTTAATAGAAGGCCCTCTACTATATATTTTTATCAAACATGTACAATACTATTTTTTATATTAAACATACTCATGAATTTTAGAATGATTATCAAACATGCTCTTCGGTCAAAATTTTCATACAAGTTGTCGACCACGGTCAAACTAGAGTAGTAGTTTCGAGTTGGATTAAAATGAAATTATGAATTAGTTCAGCTGGTGGCAGCGGTGGATCTAGAACATGGTAGAGCACTGGCCATATTTAAAAAAAAAAGATGGAGACTGGAACGTAATGCGATGAACACTAAAACGAATACCAAAAATAAAAAAAAATTACAAATGCTATACTAGTTTTGGATCCACGGAGGGTTGGGCCGTGGCCCCGGGCGGCCCCCTTGAATCCATCGCTAGATGGTGGTGAAGATAAAAGTAAATCTATACCCATCAGTCTATATATTCTGAAATTTGTATTGATTTTTCCGTTTGCAGCTATAAGTGTTGAAAGAGTTTTTTCAACTTTGGGCTACATAGAAAAATAAGCTTTGAAATCGAATAGATTATTAGTTCGTGAATGATTGTTTAGTAAGATATATTGAAAGAGATTTGTTGAATACTGCAGACACTTAGTGCATTTTACATTTTTTCCAGAAAATGAAAACATGTCATATGATGTTATTTTATTGTAACTTCTATTATTTGGATATTTTCTAATTTAAGAAACTATATATTATTTCTAAGAAATTCTTTTAAAAAAAGACACATTTAGGTAAAATTCTTGGATTCACACAATGGGTCGAGTTGTGTTTCTCTAAACCCAATCCAGTGGGCGCATCGGTAAAAAAAAAATCTCGGTAAAATATCCATTGTGTTTTAGAAGAGAAAACTCAACCCAACGGGTAAGCTCGGTTCATGGATACTCATGGATTAACGGGTATAACCACAAATAGTTTAACCGAATACCCAGATCGTAGTATAATAGAAAAATTCTACAAATATTTTTCCACAGAGACTAATAGCATCCATATTATTAGGACTATATTCCTACAAATACTAATAACAACCACGCATTACTCATATAATTAAGTTAATATACTAAACAACATCGTTTTACTCTTTGGGTGCAGGTCGGGTGGAAAGCAGACTGAGTTTTGACAAAACCCACACACAAATTGCTAATTACAAAGGTGGGTAAAACGTGCACCCTACTTAAAACCCGTCAAAATCGAGGTTTACTCGCTTTAACTAGGTTGGGTATCCATAGTTCCGGGTTCAGTTGTCATCTCTAGATGCACTATTGCGTCAAAGCGTCAACTAAAAACTTTACCTCTTTTGGTTAGTAATTTGTCAGACTTCCCTACATCTTATTATAGGGTAATGTCTATTTTTTATCCAAACCTTTTTTCAGATTCTTTTATATTATCCAAATCTATTAAAATGCTATTAATTAGCCAAATATTTCGTAATGCATCAAGATATTAGCCATTATTACGTTATTATTAATAATTTTGTAACTCTTTTCTTAGTTAAAATACTGAAATTTTGAAATGTTGACCTTCATGTAGGGGTGGCTATACGGTCCGGTCCGGTTAAATTGGACCAAATTGATCCGGTCCCAGTCTGGTTTTTTCGGGAATATAAGGACCAAAAATTGAATTGGATACAGTCCGGTCTTGACCCGGTCCGGTCCCAATTTGAACTTGATTTTAGATTGAGCTTGTGGGGATTTGAGTGTTGGGGTCTCTTATCCGGTTTTTTTTACCTCAAATCTAAGCCCGAATATGAGATTGGATTGTTTGCTATCCGGTCTCAGTCCGGTCCCGGTCCGGATTATACGGTCCAGTTTCGAGTAAAACCAAACATTCCGGACCAAATAGCCAGCCCTACATTCATGTGTCTCTTCCAAAGCAGTATCATGTTGCCAAGTCAATATTACTAACAAAATGGCTCACTAGAAGTTAACATTTGGCTAATTCTTAGTATTTCAATAAGTTTGGCTAATTTAAAAGAATCTGAAAAAGGTTTGGATAAAAATATACATTACCTTATATTATATATGTCTTGAGCTATTAGAAACTTACACCTCTTCCTGACATACCGGTACCATATACATCTTATATTATATGTCTTCTTTGGACAATGACTCAAAAACACTCCTCAAATATCTTCGAACACATTAATGTGGTATTGATTTAATTTTTATGCATAAACAATTTCGTGACAACTAATATGACAACTATTTCCTATTAGGATTAGGGCATAATAGGAAGTTTCTTAAGCTATCAGAAACTTCCATCTCCTCATTCCTGACATATACATCTCTAACCTGTCCCAACATTTCTCTAACTGAAGGCGACAATTCGACTCACATCGACCTCAGAACTTTGTTAGTCGGCCAAGTCCATTATACACTTTCAATTTTGTGTGTGGCTCTTGTCTTGTAGGACTATTGGATGTCTCATATCCATGCAAGAGATTGGTCCCACGGGAAGGCCATGGCCCAGTGGCATGGTCAAGTAGCAACACCACATAATCTAGATTGCTTCTTGAATTGTCACTATGACAGATACCAGGTTGGTTGCCTTAGGGATGTCCCGACATAAATTCGACACTTAAGCTTCACCATACAATCGTATATAGAGAGAAGAGATATATCATTTTGGTTAGCAGATTAATATAAACGATACTGTAAACACAAATAATTTAATGGTAACCGATAACTGCTTAACGGTTACAGTTATACTTGAACCGAACTGTCTAATATCTCTATGTTTTCTTCTATTTCACTTTTATCTTTATGAACAAAGAATGAAGCTAAAATGTTTTAGATTGTGGACAATTCGATTATAGTGCTCATAATCAATAAGTGAGAATGTGTTAAGTGGACGCATAATTGTTGGATTGTGAGTGGAACGTATAGTAGTCTTTAAAAGCACACGATTACATATCATTTTACAAAGTTATCACCATGTCCATCCAACAGACAGCTGAAGACCTAGCATGGATTTGAAGGATTTTGCGAGTTTGTGACCACTCTCCATTCAAAAAGCTAGACTTACTTACTATTATATTTTCTGAATGATTATAAAATTTAGTGTTTTAAAACTATACAGTAAAACTTTATAAATTAATACTTGATAAATTAATAATCTAGTATAAATTAATAATTTCTCCAATCCCGATTTGGGCCAATGTAGAAAAATGACAATTTAATAAAATAATAAGATAATAATTTTCTAGAACTAACCTATATAAATACATGTATTTTCAATTCTATAAATTAATAATAAATATAATTCATCATGTCTATTAGAAGTTCATCTTGAACTTTCCTCATTGCACTCAAAATGTGTTGTCTTCTCTAATTGCAACAAGTATTCTTGAAGAGTCGATGCGGTTTTAATTACTTCTTTTCTCGTGATCGGTTACGAAGGTGTTGAATCATCATCTCCTTCATGTAACATTCCGTTTCGGCTAAACTCGTATTACGGTCGCTAAAAAAATTTCACGATTTAAAATCGAATGTTTTGATAATATTTCGACGAAAATCGGATTATCGATCGATCGGATAAGTATACGTATTAATTATTTGTATATATATATCTATATAAAAAAAAACAATAAGCGGCCGCCGCATATGTACATAAACCTTCCCCGTTCATTTATTTCCATCCTCATCATCTTTTCTCATTCTTTCCTTTTCTGGACCGAGAGAAGCTCGCGCAGAGTGCGCACGGAGAAGGATCGAGGGAAATTTACAGAGCCAAATTCTATGGTTTTAGATTACTAAAAATCCCGTAAGTAATGCCTAATTCATCTATTTATCGTAGTTTATCGATTTAGAGCTTTAAAACGAGTTTTTGGTTCAGAAATTTCTTGAATTCCCGATAAGCCAAATTAGGGTTTCGGAGTATTCGGAAGCCGGATTGAGCCCAAATTTCATATACGAGCTTCCTGCAGCGAGGTAATCAATCCTCTAGTTCTAATCCCTGAATTTCGGCAATTATTTAGATCGGGGTCCAAATCGCTGAATTTAGCTCCGGCCAGGGTTTGATGTGTTTTTATCGAGAATTTGCTCCGGAGCCTAGACTGATATTGACGGGGATACTGCAGGGGATATTAGGAAGGTCTCGGATTTTAATTCGGGGTTCGTTCGTGAAATTGACATTTTAGTACGGGAGGCAAAAACTGGTGTTTGAACGACTAGAACTGGTGAGGGATTAGCACGACATACCGGGTTTGTCGTATCACGATAATTATATTGATGCTTAGAATTGACCTAGGTGAACTAGAATGGCATGATTAGGGGTGTATAAACTTTTGTGCTATATGTTGAACCCGGGATTGTTGTATGATATTATTGACTTGCCCTAACCGATATGGACCTTGTTTATGCTGATGATTGCATACATGTTGCCATTTGTGGCTTAACCGTTGATATGACTTCATGGTTGTTCGATTAGTTGTTTTGACATGAGGTGGTATTGTGGTTGTATTTGGATTCACAAGTGGGGAAAATATATATTCCCTTGTGATATTATGATGTTTAAGAAGGATGACTTGCATGACGGTTTATCCCGAGGAAGTGCAATTATACGACTCCTGGTTATGTTGAGCCAATTGTGGCCAGGTCAAGAATATGTCCAAGTGATGAATTATGATTAAGCAAGATGAGATATGAATCATGTATAAGGATACCAAGTAGGAGTACTTTGGTCACATGGTCAATTACATAGTAATTAGGGCTTCCCATGCTATTACTCCCTTATGAAATGTTATGTCACACCCCTGATGTGGTGTTGACCGTTGATTCATCATGAGATATGACCACACCCAGAGTGGTGTTGAGTCCGATATGACCACACTCAGAGTGGTGTCAGGTCCGATATGACTACACCGACAGTGGTGGGTCCGATATGACCACATCCACGAGATGTTTGGTCCGTATTCCCGGGAGAGTAATTAGCATGGGAGTAGCCAGGCGCCTATGATTAAAACATGATAAGATGCATATGCATAAGTCAAGGTGGTTGAGACTTTTGCCTATTGGGATGTCGGATGGCTGAGTTCTGATCCTAGTGCTTTGGCTTGTTTGCTAGATGTATGGTAGGGGTATGCTCTGTTATGAACTCACGATGCAATGATGGTCTCACTCAGCCATGAGCTGACCCTTTTTATCATTCTTCTCTGCTTATGCCATGTGTAAGCAGATAATCATCAGCAGCAGTAGATAGGTGTATAGGTGGGAGCTGAGCAAGAGCTGAAGGCAAGATGAGGTATGGTCTTCAACTATTCTGTGCTTGGACTACTACTCGGGATTTTGGCCAATGATCCACACCTTTTTGTAAAAATGTTTTGAGAACGTTTTTCATGTGCATACTAGCTTCTGATGTAGTGTGAGATATCCACAGGTGTGGAAAGTTGATGATATGTGTATATTTTGTGTAACTGTGTAAGTTGTGATGATTATAGTATGTATCAGTATAGTATGCAGTTGTGTAGTATGAAATTTGACTATGGTTTTGAAAAGCCAATGCATATGGTTGTGAGTATATATATTTATCTATGAATGTATAGATTCAGATGAATTATTTTGCAGGATTAGATGGAAGAACTGTTAGCCCATTACGCGAGTAATTCATGTCGAAATTTTATTTGGGTAATTATTGATAATTAATGTAATACCCGAGGTATTTCCGCTGCAATTGTATGAACAATATGATTAGGTAATATGTATAGGGTAGGGTGTTACAGCTTGGTATCAGAGCTGGTTTATTTTCTGCATTATGGGTGTGTTACTTTCACCCTTGAGGATTGATCACCTCAAAAAGGGAGGGACTACTCCATACCTGTACTTGCACTAAACTTTCCAGGATTGGGACCAAAGGTGATGATGTGTTGCATAGTCAGTTGCATATGGTTAAGCATGATTTTGAGTATTTGAAGGAATCTTGAAAATTTTATGGTTTAAGAGATTTTTGAAAATATGTGGAGTTTTTATCTTGTTGTCCAAGTAATGATTTTGAAGAAAGTTTTGTTTCAACCTAGTGAGTAACTTGGTTAGGCACAAATGGTGTGTGGATCAAACTAAGGCCAATGTTTCCTTGTAGCTCGCACAGAAGTTGTCCTAGAAATCTTACTAACCAATCGAGAAGCATGGTGCCTAGCTATGCAATGCAGTTGATCTTCGACTATGCTAACATGACGAGTTGTTGTGGTAGATATTTGAATGGAGATATGAATCTTGATGATGACGTGGTAACCATTTTGTAGGTTGATATAACCTTGTGTTAGTTGCAACCTACTTTGCATGTTAATAACTTGTTTGAGTGAATTATGTTTTTGAACTTGTTGATGTGCTTATAATGTGATAACCCATTGTATGTTTGAAATCTAAACATGGAACTTGAGGTGCTATTTGTTACCTTCTAGGTTATGAATCACCTAACCTAAGAGTTAGATAAAGGCTTATTGTATGATAGACCATGTCAAGGGCAAGTAAGTGGACTAATGGTACAACTCAAGGTTAGATTTCGGGGACGAAATCTTTTAAGGAGGGGAGAATTGTAACATCCTGTTTCGGCTAAACTCGTATTACGGTCGCTAGAAAAATTTCACGATTTAAAATCGAATGTTTTGATAATATTTCAACGAAAATCGGATTATCGATCGGATAAGTATACGTATCATATATATATGAATATATATGGGCAGTTCTACGGTGCCCAGGGCAAAATCCGGGGTACGGGTAACCGGGGGCAAGGAAAATTACCAAAAGCATCACGAAGCGTTTATGCTTTATTAATTGGACTTCAACCTAACTGTACCCGGTTTAATGATATCGATTAAGAGGTTAAACCCTATGGATACGACCCGCCGCCCTAACCAATTTCCAGTCTCCCTTCTACGATCCCTCATTCGCCTTGGAGGGTCCCCTCTAAGTTCGAAGTTCGATCATAAGCTGCCTATCAAATCTGAAATCTCCAACAAAATCATCGTTTCGAAACCCAAATCCTTTTATTATTTGATCCACATTCGATTTAGCTCCCTATCCAATCTCAAATCCCCAACATCATCATGTTTCATACGCCAAATCTATGTATCCACATTCGAAGAGAAGATCCCCATCCAATATGAAATCCTCACATAATCATCGTTTTGAACCCCAAATCCTTTTATCCACAAATCGACGGTTTGTTCATCGCCATTTTATTTCCGTGCGGAATTTACTCGCCTATCTCTTTCTAACACGATTACGGCGACCATGTCTATTATTGTGTTCATCAAACTTTTCGTTTGCAAAAGAACCCTTGAAAGAGGTTTTCTAACCCTAGGGTTCATGTCCCTAGTGCTTTGTCATCTTGTCTTAGCGTTATTGTCATTTTCTCGAAACTTCTATCACTCGGTGAAATTAAGGTTTCCTGATATGCAGTGTTCGTCTCGCCCAGAGGATTGAGGAAGGAGATGAAGAAGACCTAATTTGATTCGAATCAGATGGAGAGGTCTCCTTAATTTGTGTTTATGTATTAACGGTGCGTTTAGGACTAATTCTAGTTGGACTGGGTCTGATCATTGATTTTTGCAGGCTTTTAAATAACATTCAAACGTGGGCTTGTACATGACCCATGACACCTAGTTTGTTGATAATAGATACTGAGTTCCGGATTGTCTTTAGGTTGGGCCTTTGATAATTGTCTATCTCAGTGGCGATTCTCTGTTTTACTTATTTTCATCTGCTTCTGCTTCTAAAATCCTGATCATTCATTGAGTACACGCAATTTAAACATAATTCTGTGTTCCATCTTTTTTGGGATTTGGTAAATGCTAGCGTGTCTCTTTACACATTTAGCGGTACGAGGTAAACTACAATCCGCCCAATTTAACTCTTCATTAATTGAGATCCCATTCCACTCTCTCACCGATTTCCCCTCTTTATGCAATGCACTCGTACATAACAAACCTCTTGTAGACTAATTAGAGGCTTGTGGTTGGATACTGAGTGAGGATATTTTTTTAATTTATGTTTAGAAACGAAAGTTAGAATTTCACTTTTGAAGTACCTATGTACTTTAGTTGGGCAAGTATTTTCAAAATGTAAAATTTTATCAGCGTATAGGTATACGATTGTTGTATAAGGTGTTGATGTTAAAGGAAATGGGTACTGACTGCTTAGGGTATTAGGTTGTTGATGGTATAGAGTATATGGTATATGGGTAGGTTATAAGGTGTTGATGGTTTAGAGCATATGGTATCGATTGGTTAAAGGGTGAGGGTAGGTGTTGTCTTATTTTTTCTCGATTTTATATTTTCTTTATATCTGCTTATAAATGCTGATCATGCCTTATTACTAAAAAAACTTAGACATAATTATTGTAGCGTGACACATTTATCAGTACTTAGACATAATTCTTTATATCTGCTTATAAATGCTGATCATTTATTGTTTGATTTGAACCTGCGTGTTTTTGCTCCGAATGATTTTGTAGTGGCGTGGTAAAGACGATCCGTCCAATTTAACTCTTCATTAATTCCCCCTTTTCTTTTCTTTTTTGGTAGAATAATTACCCCTTTTCCACTCTCTCAGTCCCCGCCGAAGTTGAAACAATCCCCTGTGATATATTTATCGTTCATTTTAACCCTTCACTTAATAAGAAAGCGAAATTATGCAAGATGGTCATCAATGTGATGTAGCTTAATTGGTTAATTGTCTCTTATTTGCTTAGTCAATAAAGTAGAGGTTTGTGGTTCGATACTTAGTGAGTATCAATTTTTAATTTGTGTTTTGAAAAGCAAGTTATAATTTTAATTTATCAGCGTATAGGTATACGATATTGTATAAGGTGTTGATGGTTTAGAGTACATGGTATTGGGTTAGTGTATTGATCATCTCCATCCCTAAAATACGATATTGTATAAGGTGTTGATGGTTTAAAGTATATGGTATTGGGTTAGTGTATTGATCATCTTCATCCCTAAAATTGAACAACAATTTCTAAACGAGGTCCCTACCGCCACATCATCAATTTTAGCAATTCATCACTTAACAATTTCTATTCATCTACATCCCTAAATTATGCTAGTAATTGCCAAGGTGGGTTCCATTTTATATTTCAAAGGAAACACTTATTATAAAATGAAAGTTGGGGATGGAGATAGAAGAAGGTGTTGTTGGTATACAGTATAAGGTCTTGAAGGTTATGGTATAAGGGAGGAGCAAGGTGTTGATGGTTTAAAGTATATATGTTATTGATTGGTTACGGTATAAGCCTATAAGGTGTTGTTATTGTTGTAGAGTATATGGTATTGATTGGTTCGTGTATTAGGGTTTGGTTTAGGGTTTAGGGTTTAGGGTTACAATTACATGTACCAAATCTGTAGATTAATTTTGGTAAACGAAAAAGTTAGTTAATCTACAAAGCCAGTCTAAAAGCACATCCCCATCTCCCGCCGTCAATTCCTAAATTTTCGTTTAATCCGATGGTGAAAGAGCTTCAATCCTAACCGCGGCGTGTCACCCAATCAGATATTGCCGAATTCGGAAAGTCGCTTTTGCCCATAACCAATGCTGGTGTTACCAAGGCCGAGGCAGTGGTAGGGACTGTAATTTTCAGTAAATGTGAAGGGAGGGAAAGTAAAAGTAATTACGAGTCAATCTATAAATTCGTTAATCAGTGAAGGAGAGACCGTGCTTCGATCCCTGAAAAGAACCCTTTCTTCCATCTTCTCAATATGAAACTCCAAAAATCAACCCCATCCGCCTCTTCGTCCTCCTATCCCATGCTTTATTTTCGGGTGCAGTGGTAATGATGAGACTGCGTATTATTTTAGATCTCATTTCCTTTAATTATGTCATTGTTAGATCATGACTGTTAAACTAAATCCTTCGTTGTATTGTTTCTCCTTTTCTCTCCATGCAGGGTCTTTGTTAGAGGCAGGGAGGGGAGGAATGACAATAAGTCGCCGTCTGAATATAGCCAAAAGAATCATCACATGTTGTTGCGATTCCATAATAGGTGTTGTGGAACCCTACGTCATGTGGTGTTTCTTTTGCGCCATATTGACGCGTACTTGTTGATCATGCTCCCAAAATGTATACAAGATAGGAAAGTTGCCATATGTATAATAGGATAAAATAGGGAGGGAAAGTACAGCTTTTTGTTTTTGTTGGACTCTATGTAACATTTGTTTATATTTGTATACTGTTTTGTTATTTTTTCTTCTGCTTCTCTCTTCGCTTCCATGGCGGCTTCCAAAAGTGTTTGAGATCTTCTAAATACGGGAGGGATCCTCCACTCCCAATAAAAATATTGTACTTTGTACTATTAGCGTTTGAGATCTTCTAAATCTGCAGGGGATCCTACACTCCCAATAAAAATACTGTACTTTGTACTATTAGCGTTTGAGATCTTCTAAAATCTGCAGGGGATCCTACACTCCCAATAAAAATACTGTACTTTATTTGTTTACTACTGACTCCATTTTTAGAAGTCTTTACGATTGGCCCAACCGGATTTTTTGCCGGATTTCGAACTCTGCTCCTCTGTCGCCACATGCTCTACCCATTTAATGAGTCCTCAAAATTAGTGCAAAAAATACGATGTAATAATTGAATAAAAAAAACTAGTTCTCAAGATTATTCAACTGAAATGTTGCACATGATTTATAGGGTCGTTTGGATGTGGAAATTTTAAAACGTTGAAATTTGTCTGAATTTCCATGTTTTACAAAACCAAGGAATTGACTTGTGGAAATTGAAAAAAAAAACTCACGTTTGGATAAGGTTTAGTTTTGTGAGAATTGATGGTATGGAATTCGGAAAAAGAAGTAAGAAAACGTGGTAATGTCAAATTACTAGGGGGAGGTGTAGTATTCTCAATTACCATGAATGTGGTAATTGAAGCCAATTTCCATGGTCCAATTTCCATACTATTTTGGCTCTCCCAAACGTGGGTTTTTAACCCAATTACTGCATTATGTGGTAATTGGGTCCAATTACTGCATTACATTTCCACATCCAAGTGCTTAAAAATTGCCATCAAGTGACCATTAATGAGTGCATAAATTAAACGACACCGCAAGAGCCAACAGTCTTCTTATATACCAAACGACTCGGCATAGGGGGACTTCCAGTTTCAGTTCAAGTTTCCAACACCGAGCAAATATATGGTCCCAATTGCCACTTCAGCAACTTTAACTATACATCAATTGTGACCGTGGGTCCTACTTAATTTTCAATGCAATTCAATATTAATTGGTGAGTGTATTATATTAATTTGAGTGCATCTCTCAAGTTGTTTTTTGTCGTTGTGTTATTCGAATTATGTAAAGTATTATGATTGAAATTGTATATATGTGTGTGCTGCATGAAAATTTGCAACTGCATGAAAACATTCATCAGATGCAAATTTGCAACTTTTGTAATTGATCCCACATCAATGCAACTCACCGTCCCACTTTCACTCCCTTGCCACATCAGCTTGCAATTCTCAAGAATTGCACCATTGGAGATGGTCTAAATAAGCAAGGTGTTGATGGTTTAGTGTATATGTTATTGATTGGTTCGTGTATTAGGGTTTGGCATTGCAAGAAGAATTCCTAATTTAGCAATCTTGCTAGTTTAGAAAAAATTTCCTAGGTGGCATTGCAATCTTGCTAAATAATGGTGCCACCTAGGATTCCACTAAATAAGCAATGGGTTGGATTGGTTCGGGTAAGACCATCTCCATCCCTAGCAATTTCTAAACGTGGTCCCTACAGCCACATCATCATATTTAGCAATTTCAGTTAAAAGAATTGCAAACCACCTACATCCCTAAGTTTTCTTTGTAATTTCTAAATAAGCAATTGCCTCTCCATCCCTTGCAATTGCCAATTGAGTTGCCACCTAGACTTTGCCAATTGCTAAAGGTTGGTTTAGCAATGGGATGGAGTTGCTCTAAGGTGTTATTGTTGTAGAGTATATGGTATTGATTGGTTCGTGTATTAGGGTTTGGTTTAGGGTTACAATTACATGTACCAAATCTGTAGATTAATTTTGGTAAACGAAAAAGTTAGTTAATCTACAAAGCCAGTCTAAAAGCACATCCCCATCTCCCGCCGTCAATTCCTAAATTTTTGTTTAATCCGATGGTGAGAGAGCTTCAATCCTAACCGCGGCGTGTCACCCAATCAGATATCGCCGTTTTTGGAAAGTCACATTTGCCCCTAACCAGTGCTGACGTTACCAAGGCCGAGGCAGCGGTAGGGAGTGTGATTTTCAGTAAATGGGAAAGGCTGGAAAGGCAAAGTAAATTTATGAGCTCATTTATAAATTCTTTAATCAGAGAGGGAGAGACCATGCTCCGAAACCCAAGAGGCACTCATCTCCTGCTGTTGTCCGTTCCTCCTCTCAATCCCTGAAAAGACCCCTTTCTCCCATCTTCTCTACCCCAAAAATCAACCCCTTTCTCCCATCTTCTCAACCCCGAAAATCAACCCCATCCGCCTCTTCGTCCTCCTGTCCATGCTTTATTTTCGGGTGCAGTGGTAATGATGAGACTGCGTATTATTTTAGATCTCAGTTCCTTTAATTATGTCATTGTTAGATCATGACTGTTAAACTAAATCCTTCGTTGTATTGTTTCTCCTTTGCTCTCCATGCAGGGTCTTTGTTAGAGGCAGGGAGGGGAGCAATGACAATAAGTCGCCGTCTGAATATAGCCCAAAGAATCATCACATGTTGTTGCGATTCCATAATAGGTGTTGTGGAACCCTACGTCATGTGATGGTTCTTCTGGGCTACATTTACGTGTACTTGTTGATCATGCTCCCAAAATATATACAAGAGGGGAAAGTTGCCATATGTATAGTATAAAAGTTGGAGGAGGGAAAGTACATTGTTTTCTTTTTCAAGATTTGTACTTTTAGTGTTTGAGATCTTAATAATATATCGGTGAGGGATCTTTCACTCAATAAAAATATTGTAGTTTATCTCTTGATTACTGCCTCCATTTTCAGAAGTCCTCTGTCGGCGAATGCTCTTGTCATTTCACGCCCAAATTACATTTCATAATTTTAGTAGCCAAAATCCGATCTAATAATTCAATAAAAAAAGGAGTGAGAAAAATAATTCAACTGAAATGTTGCACATGATTTATTTAGGGAGCAACCTCCATATCGACTTCAATCAAATCCATCCGAACTAAATAAAACGACACCGTAGCAGGCAGTAGTCTTCTTATAGACCAAAGAGACACATAAATAAAACGACACACAAGTAAAACGACACCGCAGACGGCAACAGTCTTCTTATAAATCAAACGACGCCGCTTCAAGCTGATACTGGCAGTCTTCACATAGTCCATTAGTCCTAATCCGAATAGGATAAGGACGTCCATCTTCACTCCAAGTTTTCAAGAATCCTTAGTTTGCTACTTCTTGTAACAGGTCTCTTCTGCAAAATCGATAACGACGATTTTAGACGTACAAAATTATTGGGTGCAACTGCATTGTGTAGACACGAACAATTATATCTTATTCTTACCCTAGGTTGCTCATAATCGTCGTCATCGTCATTTTCATCATCGTCATTTTCATCATCGTCATTTTCATCATCGGATGGCCCAGACCCAGTACACGTTCTTGCATTATGCTTGGTAGAACCGCACTTATGCAATGCTTTTGCCTTCTCTTCTGTACTGTTTCCGACTGATCTTGTGTGCTGGGAGGATCAACATCGGTGTCATCGCCACCGCCACCTTCTTCCGAAACACCATCATTCGGGGCATCACCGTTTGAGGTTGGCTTCACATAGCCAACAGGATGTGGGCATCGGGTCCTATAGTGGCCAAATTCACCGCAATTGCTACACTGTCGTGGTTCTCCTTTCTTCCTTTTAGATTTTTTAGCCCCCGAACCTTTAGCTTTGACTTGTAATGGATCCAACAAAATTTCATTCGCCTTCGGCCTATTAATGCCGGGTATGTCCACGTTGCCAGTGTCCACCATGTCCAACTTTTCACATAATGATTGAATTCCCTCACGAGCAATCTTGAAGCACTCACTAGATTTTGCCCCTTTTAACATTAGTTGTAAGCTGTGTTGTTGAATAGTACCATACCTGATTGACACAAGATTTTATACAAAGTGAATAAAATTAATGTTCACCTAGCTTCGAACCAATACTAAAAAAAAAATTAAAAGTGATAGTCATGGCAAACCTCAATGCGAAAAGTTGTGATTCATCTAGTCTGCCCGGTTCCTCCAAGCTCTCTAGTGTCTTCGGCTTCTTTGACCATCTTCGACGTACTAGGCCTTCAGGAAGTTCCAGTATGCTCTCTTCTTTCAGTACAAAAATCATATGACGACATGGTATTCCCATATAATTGTAGTGATTACAACTACATTCCATTGCAAAGGGTTCAACTGCGTACGTGACTTGAAAAACCTTAGCCATGCCAGACACCTTGACCTTGTACACATGCTCAATTTCCGATCGCTCTGTCTCCAACCTTATGCAACATGCCGACTTTTCAACCTCGTCTCTGAATAAGAAGAATGCGTTCTTTGTAAAAACCGCCGCTCCACTCTTCTGAAGTGAGACTAAGACATTGCTTGTGATGGTTCGTTCTCGATGAATGGATTAAAAATCAGCATGACGCTCATTCTCCCTCATATCCCTAGTCCAACGATCAAAGTGAATAAAGAACTCAAGGAGATTTTTATCCTTCTCGATATAATTGGCAAGTTGAGAGTTCAGTCCTTCACATCTTGATGTTGTACTCAAGCCTGCAAAGAAGTTCGAACGCAAATATGCATACCCCCATTCATGTCTTTGGTCAAATAAATTGGAGACCCAATTGTTGTGCTGAAGGGAGCATTCATCAACCACTGTTTTCCACTTTTCTTTGAATTCTGAGGGTTCCCAGTCAGCTGACACAAAATGCTTCCATTGGGGCAAAAAAGTAGGATGATTCTTCACATTTCTGGTTATAGTCTTGTCTATATGCCAGGAACATAGACGATGTGTTGCATCGGGAAATACTTTCTGAATAGCATTACGCATTGCTCTATCCCCATCTGTAATAACAGTCTTGGGATCTACACCGCCTAGCCTTCTCTTCAAAGCTCCCAACACCCAAATATAATTGTCCTCTCTCTCGTTAGCCAAGAAAGCACATGCAAATACGCAAGTTTGCGAATGGTGGTTGACACCTAAAAAAGTTCAAACAAAGTTAGATTATGCAAACTTCTAGGGTTATTTTAGCATGCTCGGGATAATTCTATGTGTCAAGGAAAAGTACCTGAAAAAATCACGAGAGGCATCTGGTAAATGTTCCTTTTGTAAGTAGCATCGAGTGACAGTAATTCTCCAAAGCATGCATAATCAGCAACAGAAATACTATCGGCCCAGAAAATGTTAATAAGCCGGTCGTCGTCATCCTTCTTTAGTTCAATAACGAAATGCTCGTCCGCGCTGCATTTAGCTTGCAGGTAGGCTAGGGCTGTTGCGGCATCACCTTCACTGATTTGTTCTTTCCTCTCTTTGTCCACATAATTATATGCATCCTTCCTCGTGTACCCCAAATTGTCGTAGCCTCCTGCTTCTGATACGGCCAGATTCACAATTTGAGAAGTTTTCATACCTGCAGCTCTTCTAAAATTTATCGCTGCTTTCACTGCATCACTCATACGACGTTTCCCTTTCATGTAGTGTCTATATTCTCTGGGGATCGTTTCATGTGTGTGTACATCATCAAACTGGTGCACATACCACTTCCCATCGACATTGTGTTGTTTAACACGCATCTTGGCTCTGCAGTTAAATCTGGTCTCCCCTCTTGCTTCTCTCTTTCGTTCTGTGCTCTTCACGCGCCTCTTTCCCTCGCCAGAGCATACATAGTCACGCCATGTCATAACTTTGTTCTTATCACGACCAATGTCTGATTTTCTGATGTCGAAGCCTTTGACTAACCCGTAGTCCATGTAGAAATCATAGGCTTCTTCTGTATCATCGAACTTCATTTTTTTAATATCTTCAGGCTGTAGCAATATGAGATCGGCGACATTATCTTCCTGGATGGTGTGACTGGTTCCGGCACCAGCGTTTTCTTGGACTCCCTCCGACGTCAATACTAGGACTCCCTCCGACGTCAATGGTGAGTCTGCCTCCGACGTCATTGTCACGGCTGGAAATTTTGGGGAACCAAGGACGTAGATTACAAAACCCTACTGGGAATGATGGCCGAATTAATGATTCAATAGGCCACTTAATAATTATCCCCATTAATAACACAATTTGGGATATCTTATATTTTTGGTAGGAACGAGTTGAACTTTCTGTTCTTTATCTTAGTGATTTCTTTACCATTTTCACAAATAACGAAAATATTTAAAATGAAAAACCTTTCGTAGTAAAGCCAAACGCCAGCTGACTCTAGGTGTCCTCAAGTTGTATGGGGAAGGATCAAATATTAATATGAGCGAATATTTACTAATAGCACTCAATTCTTTATTCAATCGAAAAAAGTATCTTTTTACTTTTAGGTTTAATAACTACCCATGTTTATCCGAAGTTCATTTACCTTAGACTAAACCCTAACTATTTTTCCGCGGGAAAAATATGGCGCCAAAATTTATCCTAACCTTGTATATATAATTAACCTTCATCGGTAGAGCAGTGGTTCCATATCCTTCTTTGCCGCGATTTTGAGTACAGAGTAAAGCTTAGATCAGAGGCACAACATGGAAAATAGGAGACTTACTCGCTCTTCGTCCAAGCTTGTGGTATGTATAATAGCTCTTTTTACCATTGAAATTCATTCTAGTTAATTTATTAATCGCAGGTTCACTGTCATTGTAGGAGACAGCCGAATATTTGACTCCAACAAAGAAACCAAGGATACCCAAAGGTGTCAGCACTCCACCCACTCCTGCTTCAGTCATCGTTTTTATTTCGGACGATGAATCTGACTCTGAGGTCACACCAAAGAAGCCAAATGGAAAAAGTATTTGTCTACCTTCGGTTGACAAGGTAATAAAGGTGTCATGTTTGCCATTGAAGTGTTCATTGCCGTTATTCCGTCATAACGAATTCATTTCAACTCGTTTTTATTTGTGGCCCCTATTCCAGGTTGTTTTGAAGTTTAAGCTACCTACCGCTATGGAATACGATGATGAGCAAATCCAGCTTGCTCACTATATATTCTTAGCCCATCTGCCACCTGACGAAGTATTGGTCAAAACCTCCAACAACTCCTGTACGAGGAAGTCATTGTGGTCCTTAAGCCCTCGCTCGTTCGTAGATGCTGATGTAATCAACAGAACTCCAAAATTTTGTTTTGTTTGTCCACTATCAATGCTTTCTACGTAGAATTATTTTATAACAACTCGATAGTATCATGAAGTGTTTTTTGTCCATGTTATATTAGGTTATAACAGCGATGGCCTGCCACTTGACTCTAGAAGAGTTGTGGACAAATTCCAAGGACGGAAAAGGAGTGTGCTATCTGCCTGCTGAACTACAGGTTGTGGTCCGATTATACTTAATGACAATTTCCTCTCACCAAAAAAATTACAACACATGTTTTTTTAACGTGAATCATATTGTGTTGACAAAATTTCAATTGTGCAACTACCACATGGGCAGGAACTAGTGATTTCATGTGGAATAACACCCAAGATGGCATTAGACCTATACCAATCAAAATTCCTTAGTCGAACTAATATGGTGAACAAGGTAAACTGTTCGTCTTAATAAGTATTACATGGTTTGCAGTTTATTTTTTTAATACGTGTTGACAATTTCCGCATATGTAGGTGTGTGTTCCGATGAGAGATAATGCCCATTGGTACTTGGCTGTCATCAAGTTGGACAAGGAAGAAGTCCATATCTTGGATCCACAACCAAATGAAGTCCGCAATTCCTTTCGACTACAATCTGTTCAAACAATGGTAAATTTGTGACATTGTGCCGTTATAACGCAAAAAAATGTAAATAACTCTTTCTAAGTACAAACGTTTCTTAATTTGTACAGATGAGCTTTATGCAAGCCTTGTGGAAGATTCTCTGTCGTGAACAAGGATTGTCGCCACCAAGGATTGCGGAGTTTGCGTACCCAACTCCTTCAAAGGATCAAGAACAACTTAATCGGTAAGTATGCCCATTTTTTTGTGATATTAAACGACGACTTATCAACTTGGTTCTTATCACGCAATGCTTTTATTTTATGTAGGTCTGACAGTGGAGTCTGGGTATGCATGTGGATGTTTGGCGCAAGCTGGGACTCCTCTTATATTTGGGTAAAGACAATTCTAATTCGCATATTAGAAAACCACAATTGATTGTTATTTTTGAATCATGCGGTAAGCACCATGTTTGTTGATGTTGATAGCCATGCACTCAAGTGAGGAGGATGCAGATCGCTTTGTACCTTGTTCGAGAGCCCATGAACTACATAAGCCATATGGTGCTCACGGAAGCAAGAAGAGTTGCACCTCAAGTTGAAGCTGCAGTGGAAGAGTACAAGACAACACATGAAAAGAGGAAAAAGGAAAGAGAAGAGCACAAGGAAACCCAGTCAACGAGCCCAAAACAACCTGATTTTTCGTTTTAGTTTTCAAGATGATGGACAACAGTTATGTTTTTTTTTCTCAGGATGATGGACAACCCTTTTTTATTTGGTTCGGTGAATGCTTATTATTTTTTGTTTTTATATTTGGTTTTTGGTTTGGTGAATGCTTTTTATATTTGGTTTGGTTTGGTGAATGGTTTTAATATTTGGTTTTTGGTTTGATTTTTGGTTTGGTGAATGCTTTGTTTATTTGGTTTTTGGTATTGTGAATGCTTGCTATATTTGGTTTTTGGTATTGTGAATGTTTTCTATATTTGGTTTGGTTTGGTTTGTTTTTTCGTGGAAATGGCAAAGGGACTTCACCAAAATTCCAGCTTCCAACTTGTGAGTGAGGTTGCGTCTGTTCAAGGCTTCAATCAATTGTATCTTGTAGAGAGGTTTAATTGGGATCATGTATAGTTAAACTGATTGGCTCCCAATCGTATAATTAAATTTGCATTCATGTATAGGTAACCCAAAAGGTAAAACTGATTGGCTCCCAATCGTATAATTAAATAATGACCAACTCTTGAACAGATTGAAGCTACAAAGTAGGAGCCACTAACCCACTAACTAAAACTAATGACGTTACTAACTAATAATAATAAAATTAATTATTTACAGAAATTGAATTTATGCACAGCCCTTATCATTCCATTCCTTGAATTTCCACCAACGATGTTTTCACTCCCCTTTAAGTCAGAGAATTCATTGTAGTAATAAATACAATAAAAAGGCATACATAACTAATGGATTCTTTATTGTGTATAATTAAAAGGATATTTTACTATAAACGAAGCATGATAGATCCACAGGGGGATAAAAGAAGCATGAGTCTTGATGAAAAAGGGGGGAAAAATCACCATAGATAAAAAATCATTATAATCAACCTAATTGGAACTGCTTAGAACAAAAGCGGATTAAAATCTCCCTCAATGAAATTCATTTGCAATTTCATAGGTAGTCCCTACTTCCACTTCTATAATTTTGAGAAAACGTTGCAATTTCATCAATAGTCCCCACTCGTGGGCCAATTTCAATTGCAACCAAATTTGCACCCTTGCAATAGCTTCTCACATCATAGCAAGTGTAGGATGCAATTGCACCTCCTTGCTTAGGGATGACCATTACTGCATCTCGTCACCTGTCTTAGGGAAATTAGCCATGGCAAATTCACAAAATACTGCATGCATAGAAAAATATTTGTCTGGATAATTAAAAAAATGGGAGACTTTCCTAGTCAGATGATGTACTGGCTCCCCTCAGTACCTGACAGTTTTGAGTGCTGGAGAAAAAGACTGGAAAAAAAACAACGAAGCCTTACAGTAAACTTCTTAACAAAACACATCCAATGCTGGCCCCTTCACTGCTCCACCCCGCCCTGCACTGCTCCACCCCGCCCTGCATCAATCGACTCTCATGTAAGCCGAGGACGTTTGCTTGAGGATGCCTCAGGGGTCTCTTCATGCTCCGTATGCCGAAGGTCATAAAAAGTATTGGTCACTTCGACGATACGGTAGACTGGCAAATAGGCGGAATGGTCCTCCCTAGCATAAACCCCCATATCCATCCCAACCCTTCCAAGAAAGGTGGTCAAGAAGGTGGCATATGGAAAGGCAGTGTACCAGTTTTCCCCTCTAGGAGCAGCCTCAACCATGTTCACGCACATGAGAGATGCGAGGTTAAGAGGAACACCTCTTTGAGCTTGCACAAGGATAAACAGGTCAAGTCTACGAATTATCGAATGACCACTGTACCTTGGCATGAAGCAGTTGACGATCATCCAATGGAGGAATCGAAGAGGATCTGGGAGGAAAGAAGCCTGGATGCGCCCATTCGTCAGTTTCCCCAGTTCAACTTCAAAATCAAAATCGTACAGCCGCCGAAGATCGCTTCTGCTATTAATGTGGTGTCCTGCGGCGGGGAGATCGAGGATCTCAGCAAACTGATCAGGCTGGAAGCAGGCTCTATAACCCAGGAAGACCGACACGAGATGAGAATCGGAGGGACCAGACAGCTCTAAATTGTGGTAGAACTTCCTCACCACATGCGGGCAGTAACTGGTGCTTCCTCGACTCCGGAGATCGAAGAACTTTTCCCAGCCAAGATTTTTAATTAACTGCTTCACTTCTTGAGGGAAAGGGGACAGGTGGATGAACTCGTACTCGGCCATAATAGATGTCTTGCTCGTGAATGAAAGATAGTCCGCGAGACTTGTGGTGGTTCGGCAGTCGTCGTTTGATAGAGTTAGAATGCCCATGTTTGCCATGGAGTCAGAGGAAGAAGGGACAAGGGAAGGTGAAGATGGAGGAAAGAGGGATTGTAGGGAAAGAGAGATTGTAGGTGTAAGAAAAAGTGATCGTGGGGGTTGAGTGTGGAGACGTGTGATGGAGACGGTTGAGTCTGGAATGTCAAGAGTTAGAAGATTTGGGAAGATATGTAGTAATGATGATGTTAACTCGTGTAGGTTAAACTAGGGTAACTAAAGCTAGTTAAACTAGGGTTGGCGCTGATACCGCAGGAGAAAACTAATGGGCTCGCACGTTCCAGGCCCACTTTTGAATATTGCATGGGTCATGTACAAGCCCACGTTTGAATGTTATTTAAAAGCCTGCAAAAATCAATGATCAGACCCAGTCCAACTAGAATTAATCCTAAACGCACCGTTAATACATAAACACAAACTAAGGAGACCTCTCCATCCGATTCGAATCAAATTATGTGTTCTTCATCTTCTTCCTCAATCCTCTGGGCGAGACGAACACTACATATCAGGAAACCTAAATTTCACCGAGTGATAGAAGTTTCGAGAAAATGACAATAACGCTAAGACAAGATGACAAAGCACTAGGGACATGAACCCTAG
Source organism: Linum tenue (assembly GCA_946122785.1). NCBI lineage: Eukaryota > Viridiplantae > Streptophyta > Magnoliopsida > Malpighiales > Linaceae > Linum > Linum tenue. The sequence goes on along the minus strand of CAMGYJ010000004.1, from coordinate 19,375,007 downwards.
GGTTAACAAACCTCTTTCAAGGGTTCTTTTGCAAATGAAAAGTTCGATGAACACAATAATAGACATGGTCGCCGTAATCGTGTTAGAAAGAGATAGGCGAGGGGAAATACAATGGCGAAGAAGAAACAAGACAAATTTTTTTTGGGAAATTCAATTTACGTCGAATGTGGATGGGGAGCTTCTCTTGGAACTGTGAAGGGGCGTCCCTCCAAGACGAGAGAGGGATCGTGTAATTGGTTAGGGAGACTGGAAATTGGTTTGGGCGGCAGTGGGTCTACCCAATTGGGTTTGGGTCTTAATCCATTTAATTTAATCGGGGCAGTTAGTTGGACTAGGATGAAAACAAACTTAACGCGGAGGAGGCTTTTTGTAATTTGTTTAGTTATTTAGTGGCGCAGTTAGGTTTGACAAACGTGAGCCGTGGAGATTGATAACGAACGGTTAAGATCGGCCAAGGTACCCGTACCCGGCTTTTGCCCTGGGCACCGTATATATATATATATAGGCTAGCGTACGCCCCATTGAGTTTTGCTATATAGATCATGAATTAATCGGAGTTTGGGGCATCATACTATACCCTAACCTCTAATGGGTGAACCCCAGTCCCTAATTTTCTAATCCAAATCATGAGGTTCGTTTAATCTTAAAATGAAAACCAATGAAAATTTCGACGAATCAGAATCGTTGATTTTCATTTTTAAGATTAAACGAATCTCATGATTTGGGTTAGTGAATTGGGGACTGGGATTCACCCATTAGGGGTTAGGGTACGCTAGCCTTTGCCATATATATATATATGGTGCCTTCTACGGTACCCCGGGTGAAATCCGGGGTACCGCATACCTTGAGTATGAAAACGCTATCTAGACCTCGAATTAGCAGGATTTTTGGGCATGATACTATGTCCTAACCCTTAATGAGTGAACCTTAGGTCCTAATGATCTAAATCATAAACTATAAACGCTAAGATGGTGAATTGATTTTTTTGCCTATATTTGGACGAATCATAACCGTCGATTATTGTTTCTAATTAAATTGATCTTGTGGTATAAGATTTAGAGAATTAAGCCCTAGATTTTGATCTTTAAGGGTTAGAGTGTAGTATCATGTCCGAAAGATCAGTCAATTCAAGTTATGAATAACGTTTTCTTACTCAAGGTATGCGGTACCCTGGATTTCACCCAGGGTACCGTAGAACTCCCCATATATATATATATATATATATATATATATATATATATATATATATTATAAACAATAAGCCGCCGCCGCATATGTACATAAACCTTCCCCGTCCATTTATTTCCATCCTCATCATCTTTTCTCATTCTTTCCATTTCTGGACCGAGAGAAGCTCGCGCAGAGTGCGCACGGAGAAGGATCGAGGGAAATTTACAGAGCCAAATTATATGGTTTTAGATTACTAAATATTCCGTAAGTAATGCCTAATTCATCTATTCATCGTAGTTTATCGATTTAGAGCTTTAAAACGAGTTTTTGGTTCAGGAATTTCTTGAATTCTCGATAAGCCAAATTAAGGTTTCGGAGTATCCGGAAGCCGGATTGAGCCCAAATTTCATATACGAGCTTCCTGCAGCGAGTTAATCAATCCTCTAGTTCTAATCCCTGAATTTCGGCAATTATTTAGATCGGGGTCAAAATCGCTGAATTTAGCTCCGGCCAGGGTTTGATGTGTTTTTATCGAGAATTTGCTCCAGAGCCTAGACTAATATTGACGGGGATACTGCAGGGGATATTAGGAAGGTCTCGGATTTTAATTCGGGGTTCGTTCGTGAAATTGACATTTTAGTACGGGAGGCAAAAACTGGTGTTTGAACGACTAGAACTGGTGAGGGATTAGCACGACATACCGGGTTTGTCGTATCACGATAATTATATTGATGCTTAGAATTGACCTAGGTGAACTAGAATGGCATGATTAGGGGTGTATGAACTTTTGTGCTATATGTTGAACCCTGGACTGTTGTATGATATTATTGACTTGCCCTAACCGATATGGACCTTGTTTATGCTGATGATTGCATACATGTTGCCATTTGTGGCTTAACTGTTGATATGACTTCATGGTTGTTCGATTAGTTGTTTTGACATGAGGTGGTATTGTGGTTGTATTTGAATTCACAAGTGGGGAAAATATATATTCCCTGGTGATATTATGATGTTTAAGGAGGATGACTTGCATGAGGGTTTATCCCGAGGAAGTGCAATTATACGACTCCTGGTTATGTTGAGCCAATTGTGGCCAGGTCAAGAATATGTCCAAGTGATGAATTATGATTAAGCAAGATGAGATATGGATCATGTATAAGGATACCAAGTGAGAGTACTTTGGTCTCATGGTCAATTACATAGTAATTAGGGTTCCCCATGCTATTACGCCGTTATGATATGTTATGTCACACCCCTGATGTGGTGTTGACCGTTGATTCATCATGAGATATGACCACACCCAGAGTGGTGTTGAGTCCGATATGACCACACCCAGAGTGGTGTCAGGTCCGATATGACTACACCGGCAGTGGTGGGTCCGATATGACCACATCCACGAGATGTTTGGTCCGTATTCCCGGGAGAGTAATTAGCATGGGAGTAGCCAGGCGCCTATTATTAAAACATGATAAAATGCATATGCATAAGTCAAGGTGGTTGAGTCTTTTGCCTATTGGGATGTCGGATGGCTGAGGTCTGATCCTAGTGCTTTGGCTTGTTTGCTAGATGTATGGTAGGGGTATGCTCTGTTATGAACTCACGATGCAATGATGGTCTCACTCAGCCATGAGCTGACCCTTTTTATCATTCTTATCTGCTTATGCCATGTGTAAGCAGATAATCATCAGCAGCAGTAGATAGGTGTATAGGTGGGAGCTGAGCAAGAGCTGAAGGCAAGATGAGGTATGGTCTTCAACTATTCTGTGCTTGGACTACTACTCGGGATTTTGGCCAGTGATCCACACCTTTTTGTAAAAATGTTTTGAGAACGTTTTTCATGTGCATACTAGCTTCTGATGTAGTGTGAGATATCCACAGGTGTGGAAAGTTGATGATATGTGTATATTTTGTGTAGCTGTGTAAGTTGTGATGATTATAGTATGTATCAGTATAGTATGCAGTTGTGTAGTATGAAATTTGACTATGGCTTTGAAAAGCCAATGCATATGGTTGTGAGTATATATATTTATCTATGAATGTATAGATTCAGATGAATTATTTTGCAGGATTAGATGGAAGAACTGTTAGCCCATTACGCGAGTAATTCATGTCGAAATTTTATTTGGGTAAATATTGATAATTAATGTAACACCCGAGGTTATTTCCGCTGCAATTGTATGAACAATATGATTAGGTAATATGTATAGGGTAGGGTGTTACAGTTCATCCTCAATTGAACTCCCAATGACGTCAGCCACTATTTCTTCTAAACTTTGTGGCTCGATACATTCATCTATTAAATTTTAGTACAATGATAAGTTATCATATAAACTTGAAATATTTGGAAGATACTATGAATAATTATACTCAAATTAATTGTATAGGAATTTGGACGATTAAGATAATATATACAACGAACCTCAAAAGTTAAGTTTATCATAATATAATAAATTATATTTGTACTAAAATAAAATTAATACACCACGTATATATATATCTAATGTTAAGGTTATAAAGCCATTTATGTTAACAATATATGTTATAATAAAATTAATACGCCACTGCTTATTAGTTTATTATTTGATACAATTTGTGCACTTATAAAGTACAATGAACACGTGTTAACGAACCTCAAAAGTTAAGTTTATCATAATATAATAAATTATATTTGTACTAAAATAAAACTAGCCACCGACCCGGCCAGTTGGCCGGATTTAGTTGGCAATCACGTAAATAATAGTAGCAATTTGTATTTAAGTTACGCATCTTATTACTAAATTTTTCAAATTGTCTAAACATTATTATTAAAATAGTTCAACAGTCAGTTTTTCGACATTTTAATGACTAATCGAGTAAAATTATTTTAAAAAATTAAAGAAAAACCCAATGCAAGGGAACTAACTCCTAAAGACAAATCAAAATGACCCTTCCAAGTACTCCTCATCATTAGATATTGCAATGCGTTTCTTTTTGACTTGTTTGCAATTCCTCTTGCATGAGCAACAACCTCATAATGACCAATAATAATGTGTTCATCTCCATTAGTAACACATTTATATCCAATATAAATAGACTCTTCCTTCTTCTCATGCATTTCTATTACTTGTTTTTCTGCATTTCATTGATCACAAAAAAATTGTGATAAAATATATTTGCAAATACAAACCATCTTTTTCATTGGGATAGAATTTACCTCGTCCAAATTATGAACAGTTTACAATATTTGTTCTTTGTCCCCATCATCAGTATTTATATCTTCCTCGTTAACAATGTCTTTCTTCTTCTTTCATCATCATCATCATCATCATCATCATCATCATCATCATCATCATCATCATCATCATCATCTCTAGCACCTTATATATCGCCTCCATCATTAATAGTGTCACTTTATGTCCTCATGCAAACCAAATATGAGTAGAAGTAAAACGCAGCCTTGTATGAAATGCATATATTCATCTTTTACTAAGACATCATTCTTCTGAAATCTCTTTATACTAACAATATTTAATATAAGATTGTAATATGTATGTTAGTTGTTGAATTTTTGCCCATGTATTGCTAATTATTAAGAAAAATGTTCTTTATTGTTGCATTAGTAATATAATATATGCATTGAACAAAAAAAAATTTTGTTGTAGAAAATAAATTATTCAATCACATGGCATGTGTATTAATCAACGAACAATATCAAATACAATCTCACGTTAATAATGGTTGAATTACTTTGTTGTTGCAATTTTTAATGTTGTTGTACAATTCTCATAGAAGTACTCGTCAGAGTCTTCTTTAAGTTTTTGTGGACAGGTTTCGCATTCAGCGTAGCATCCTCATTTTCAACTTTGACAACTTTGCATTTGACGAAATATATATCCCTACATATTACATAAAGTGTTAGCATTTGATAGTTAATGGAGAGTTAAATTGGAACTAATACTTACATATTCTCCATCTTTCATTTTAATTGATTGAGCTCATGTAGTGCTATGGTTGGGATTGGCCGTTGAGCTTTTTCTGTGCTTTTCATTGGAAGAGTTGGTGCATCGCTGTCACTTTATTCACACAAAAAAATGTTAATTAATCTCTTTTTGTTATTCAAACTTCAAACTTATAAGCATAAACAAATATGGTAATTAAATTATCGTGAATTTCACATTGGCGCAAAATTAATGACTTTTGGAATTCTTGGGTTCGCTAGCAGGAAGGTCGTTCCAGTTGCGGAGAATGCATTCTCGCATGCAAATTTGACGATTATTTAATTAAATGTTGTTAAGTTTTTTAAAAATGCCTGGATTGATAATAACGCAATTAAGATATGTCCTTACAATTGTAATTAGTGACATATAATGATGTAATGACCAGGAGAGGGTGATTACCCATATTTGCAAGGGTGGCATTAAATTTGGTAACTATTCTACCAAAGATAGTTACCTTGACAACCAATCCCATGCGCCCAAATTGTGTAGTACATTTATGATTGGAGTTAAACTAGGTTGTCAAACCGGTTTATGCCGTTACGCCGGTTTTATAAGCGAAATGGTTCGACCGTGGTACAACCGGTATGTATGCCGATTTCAGTAATTAAATAGGAAAAATAAGATTATATAAAAATAAATAAAACAAACAAACTATTTAAATAAAAAACCAAAAAAGGGAGAGATTTTTGTCTCGTGTACGTACTACCCTTCTCCCAAAATCCCCCAGTAGCCTTTCTCCAACCCTAGCCGTTCCTCTCCCCTATCCTTCTCATTCCTTTTCCTCAGCCGTCGTCCAAACATAGACTCAAAAGGGGAAATATCCTTCCTCTCTCCTCTCAATTGATTTGCTCTCTGTCTATTCCTTGTCCTCTCCGATGAGATAAACATAGAAGGGAAAATATGCTTCCTCCACAGCCGTTCGAACCCAGAGGTAGGAGGCGGGGCAGTTGAGGATTTTGCGGAGGACGATGGAGTATGTCTCCAGAATTCAGATGCCGACACTTAACATTCCGGTTGAACCGTCAGAATTCCCGGTTTTGATCGGTGTTGACCGGTATTGACCAGCGTTGACCACAACAAAATACCGGTGGTATTCCAGCCGGTTTCATGACCGGCACCGGTTGGACCTGGTTCAACCGGCCGGCATACCACCGGTTTGACAACTATGAGTTAAAGTAATGCATGCTATTTTGAACTCAAACCTAAAAGAATTACAGACTTATGAAGTTTTAGTTGGAGCTCTTGGCGAGAAACTTTCCAAATGATTCTAGTATACGTCATTAAATCTAAATACAAATAACCCGGCCAACAACATTTGTGGAATGAAACATTGAAAAGTGAATGTCTTGGTTGTATACGCATCTGATTAAAGTAAATTTAACGTGGAAATGGTATATGAATCTGGGAAAAAAAAACTTTTCTTTAGTTGCGCTTCTTTTCAATTTGATCTTGGTTGATGAAATGAAATTGTAAGTTGGTATGGCTGGAATATCGTCTCATGCTTCGGCCTCTGTTTTCTATTCAAACTTTATGACCAATTTGTTTGTAATTGGCCTATAATCTCCTGTTGTCACACTGACCTTGAAGTTCCTGGTGGTGTATTCTCTCTCTGGTCGTGAAACAGGGACTGAAAGTCCTTAACTTGTCCTTTGGGTATTTGCATCAAAATATCATTACCTTTAAGAAATTAAATAAGCATATTTATAAAATTGTGAAACTTTAATCATAGAGTTTGAATATGTGTGGTTCTAGTTAGTTTACCTTTGAGTCAATGACTATCATATCGAGAGACTAAGAATAGTATTTGTGTTCGGATTGATTGCCAGCCACTTTTTGAAACTCAATATTGAATAATCCAATTCCTCTTTTGAGTTGTCAGATCCGATATAAGTTAGAATTGCGTATTGACTAACCTTCCATTTAAAATAAGTCAAACAATTATTGTACTTGGGTATGAATTTACCTATTTATATGAGGTTGTTTTAACTACGCATACCAAATTTGGATGACTTGTAAAACTGAAAATGTTTAATGTATCAAAATATAAGGCAATATACTTGTAGGTAAAAACTTTCATTGACTTTTAAGAATTCTATGCAAAAAACGTACTAAATCTTCAAATATACTATAGTTACAAAATGTAATTTTTTATATGGGTATGGATACATCTCCCAATTCATAGTTTAAAAATTCGAACCAACCCAAACAAAAGGATATATGACTATATGTGTTAAGGCCGTAAAAATATAGACATTTGTTTCGTACTCAATTCAGTTGAATTGGATAATTAAAATTAGTAAGAATTATCATCTGACCTTACTGTTTTCGCTCCCTGATCTAAATAACATCACAACCAACCCCATAGAATTATTCGTCAAATTGTCATTGTTCAGTTCGTATTATTAAATTCATATAACCCAGCTTCTAACAAATTAACAATTAGGTTTATGTGAAAACTTAATGATCCAAAGAAATATTAATTTACATGCTTGCACGAAAGAAAGGGAACTTTGGCGATTTCTGCGCTAGCTTGGACGGGAGAAGGCATTGAAGATTCTTTTTTACCTAAAGGCCCCTCCGTCTTTTCCTCAGGAGCTAGGAAAGTAGGGATTGACGGGGTTCGGGAGAGGAACCTCCATATAGTAATTGGAGGATTAATACACCACGTATATATATATCTAATGTTAAGGTTATAAAGCCATTTATGTTAACAATATATGTTATAATAAAATTAATACGCCACTGCTTATTAGTTTATTATTTGATACAATTTGTGCACTTATAAAGTACAATGAACACGTCTTACTTTGTTAACTACAGTACCACTTATTCTAATTGCTTAAGAAGCATAAATATCTTTTTTAGGTGATATAGGTAATAAATAGTTAAGTCATTTGAATTTGGAACAGACCACTTATAGTATCAGTAGATAAAATCATTATTCGCTTACAAGCAAGAATCTCTGTTATATATGATGGATACCAGTAAACAGTGGCGGAGCTAGGTTAAGCGTGGAGATCGAGGTTATACCTCCCTCTCAAGTCTCAAATTTGAAATATGGATAATATTACATATAAAATTTGCAACAAATTTAAAAAATAAAGTAATTAGTAATTTCTTAACCCCTCCACTATTATCACAATTCTAATCACTCTCGTTTCATTCAAATTTCTGAATTGGTCACAGCCAAAGAACCTAGTTCTACCATGCATGCACCGCCGCAGCCGCTGCTCTCACTCTCAGTTCATTCTCTGCCAGCCTTGCACTCTTTTCTAGTGGAAACACGGATGAGTACAACACTACAACCCCATAAACTAGGGGGTTGGTTGCCTCAACTCAAACCATGTTCCTTACACAAAATAGGACAGTTGAAGGGCACGACCATGTGCTGCTTAACCTATATATCCATATTCCAATATCAATTATGTGGCCAGCCATTGGCATAGCGAGCTAGCTAGCCCTTCAATTGTAGGGTACGTGAACTTAATTAGTGTGTCCTCTTCCTCCCTACAATATTGGTCCCGTCATTTGAAGGCACGACCATGTGGTGCTTAATGAACTATGTCCCATGCAGTAACGTACAAGGCCAATTGGGGGCCGATTGTTTCCAATTAAGTTGTGGCCGAAAATCCATGGACCCTTTGCCTATCTATATATAAACCCTTCAAATGAGCTTATAGTTAGTTCATCATCACAAACCAACACAGAAAACAAGCCTCCCACTTTGTCTACTTTCCTCTCATTTTCATCAGCTACTCTTTTCTTCATCCAACCAAAGAGGATCCACCATGGCTATTAGCTTGCCAACCAACCTTGCCAAGAAAATTCGTCGAAGGTCCAGTTTCGGGTCAAGCAGATCATCGTCATCGTCTTCAAGTTGTTCAGATGTGCCAAAGGGTTACCTAGCAGTTTATGTAGGAGAGACGACGGATAACAAGAAGCGGTTTGTAGTTCCGATTTCGTATCTGAACCAACCTTCATTTCAAGGTTTGTTGAGCATGGCTGAAGAGGAGTTCGGGTTTGATCATCCAATTATGGGTGGCTTGACCATTCCATGCAGTGAAGAGGCTTTCATTTTTGCTACTTCAAGCTAAAGCAGAGGGCATCAGCACTGATATATATATATATTTTTTGAAGGAACAGATGTATTCACAGTCAAATTAACACCACATTTTTGTTTAGCTACTATTGTAGGTCGGAAATTGCAAATTTGTATACTAGAGTTTCTCCTTTTAGCTTGCTAGAAACTTGAGGCTCGAAATATCAATGTAGTGAATCCAATTAAATTATTATATTATACGTTGAATCGTTGATTATTTAATATTTGTTGTTCACAAAAAGTTATGTTACAAATTAAGATTAATGGTGATTTCCTTGAATTTATTTTGTGGTTAATTAATTAACAAGTTGCAATAACCCTAGGAGTTGCTACCTGCGGACTTCATTTCAAAATACAATGTTGGCAAGCTGCCACTCACTCACTCACAACATTACAGTAGCAATCAAACAACTGATCAAAATAAAATTAGTGTAGTATTAAAAAGTGGGGAAGTCAGGATTCAAACATACCTGTGTCCTCTTCTTATAAAATTAATAAATAAAATTGAAAATAAACAAGAAATAATATTTAGTGTAGTGATATGATACTTATTCATTATCCAAAAAGTCAAGGATTCAATACTTGATATATGGCTCGAAGTTCGGTACCGGTATTTGAGATATATTGTATACCGTACCGAATTTATCACTATTAGGTATTATCGAATACCGGCTTATTTTTTAGGAATTGGGATTGGGATTCATTTTCAAGTGTTGTTCGGTATTCGGGATTACGAGATCGGGGTCGGTATATACCAAAATACTGAAAGTAAAAAATTAATGAAATATAACACACAACCTTAGGTCATTCCTCACTCTTTCACAACTTAGAAGCCCCCATCCAACACAATTTTGACTTTACAGTCTAAGTCACTCTCGTCTCTCACCTAATCTCTTGTTATTTTCATAACTCCAAAAAATAAACACTAGTATTAGCGTCTCTCAGCCTCCAATACGTCATATTAAAGATTACCAATGACAATAATTTGAGATGTCACCTCTCCTCCATTCTCCTAATTCATATCCTAGCTCTAGGCAAACTCAATACTCGTTGCTTAGTCTCTTTGCCCTAAATTAAACAATTAAATTAAATTTATATATTTAATTATTGACTGCAAAGGTAATTAGTTTTGTATTCGATAATATCGATTGTGATACCAAAATATTTAGGGATTGAGATATCGAAATTATTTAGGGATTGAGATTGACATTAATTTTAGGATGTAATTTGGTATTTAAGATTTCGGTATTGGTATTCCGATACCAAATACCATACCAATTTCCACCTCTAACTTGATACACATATGAGTATTATTTCTCTACCCCAAATTTCACCTGTGTCCTAGGACACATCCAAAGTAGCCTGCCTCCGCCTATGGTACTAAGTATTGGTCCTTTCATTGGGTCTATGAAATGTGAATAGCTAATACATCATTACCCTATCTGTTGATTAATCAAAATACTTCTATTATGTTTAAAGTATTTGTTATTGGGATCCATATATTCTTGACAGTGAATTTTTCGGAAAGGAAAACTTGGCGATTTTTCTAGGGTTTCATCGATCTCTATGGTGGCAACGCCGCCGACTAGCACTGGACTGCCGGAGAAACCTCCTGAACTTAGCGGAATGAGGAGACCTGCCACAGTATCATCTTCGCCAGATAGGAAGAGTGAAAAGGAGACAAAGCAAGATAAGAAACGTGTGCATGGGCTGAACCTTGACCAGGAGGATGTAGGTCTGGAGACGATGGATAAGGAGATGGAAACGAAGCCTGAGCAACGAAATGGAAGAGCTAGTTACCAACATCCTTCCCTGCCATCTATGTGGAGGATGGTTGGTATGTAGCAGAGTCGGATTCCGAGGATGTTGCGAACTATGAAAAGGAAGAAGATGACTGTATCCCGGAGGAAGAACAGGACCCAAGGTGCCCCTCGGCGCTGTTCACTTCTACCCAAAAGATTCGATGGAGTAAGGAATGGCGGTCTACCCTAGTTGTTAAGGGATTGGGGAGAAGGGTGTCGTATCTTCCGTTGACGCGAAGACTGAATTTCTTATGGGCAAAGCATGGAACCATCCAAATCTCTATATGAAGAATGGATGTTTTCTTGTTAGATTTAAGAGCAAACTTGATTATGAACTGGCTGCATTCGGAGGTCCATGGCTACTGGGGGATACATACCTAATGGTTCACCGTTGGTTCAAGGGATTCAACCCATGGACGTCAGAAATTAAGTCAACACTTGTTTGGGTGCAACTCCCAGAGCTTCCTGTGGAGTTCATCAATGCTGAAGTGGTTATGATAATTGCGAAGCTTATTGGAAGGCCGGTGAGAGTGGATAGGGCGACCGAGGCTGGAGCTCGCGCAAAATTTGCACGGGCATGCGTAGAAGTTGACCTAACGAAACCATTGTTGTCCCAGCATAAGGTAGAGGGTATAACCTATCTCATCCAATATGAAGGATTGGAAAACATATGTGGTGAATGTGGTTTGTACAACCAAACGGGACATATATGCAAGTGCACCAAAAAAGTGGGTGAAGAGAAAGAGGAAGATGTGTCCATTGTGCCTGAAACGCAAGATGTTGACCCCACAAAAGGGAGGGTGTATGGTGAATGGTGAATGGTTGACAATTAAGAGAAGGGAACGGAAACCAACGAGGAAAGACGAGAGTGCTGTGGCACCCATCCGACCTAAGGTTCAGAATCGTTTTGATGTGTTACATGAGGAGGGAAGGGATGGCCATGCAATTCATGCATGAGGAATACCAACTGAGGGAATTGCTATTGTGGTTAACCCGTAGCGGGTACGAGGGAAGGTTGTGGTGAAGAATGCCCTTGGGGAGTTGCCATAAGACGGAGTAGGTGAACGTAATAAAAAAGAAGTGGAAGGCCAGGGAGGAAGTAAACAAAAGTTGGGTAAGGATGAGACGTCAGTACAGAAGGTACGGAAGGATGGCTGCATTGTTACAACCATTATACCTTAGGCCTCAGAAAAGGAACATCAAGCACAGGGAATGGGGTCACAAACGGCTGCAATATCAGGGCCAAACAAGCAAAAGGTGGACGTACAGTTTGTGAGCAAAGGGAAGGAAACAAGTACGAAGAGTCACAAAATTGTTCTGGATAATATGAGTAAAACGAAAGGGGCGGGGAACCTATCCGCTCCTGGTCATAAATGAGGCTTCTCAGCTATAACTGCCGCGGATTGGGGAATAAGCGGGCAGTTAGAGCTTTGAAGTCGCTATTGCGATGGATTTCCCCACAACTGGTCTTCTTTATGGAGACTAAACAGAAGAAGGAGGAAAATGAGATTACTAGAAAGGATATGGAATTTGCTCACGGCGATAGCTGGCCGATGAGAGGAGATGGCGGGGGGCGAGCAGGAGGGCTTTGTGTTTGGTGGACAGAGAAAGTTAATGCAAAGGTGATGTATGCTTCTTTTAATCATTTTGATATGCAAATTATTGAAGAAGATGAGGAGGTGTGGCGTTTCTCGGGTATCTATGGCTGGTCGGAGAGTGGGGAGAAGTGGCAGACGTGGGATCTTGTCCGACGGCTCGCAAATCAGTGGAGGGAATGTGGCTCTATGCTGGTGACTTCAACCAGGTTCGTACTACTGATGAGAAACGTGGAGGGCGGTCCCCGTCGGAGAGTGAGATGCTGGAATTCAGTGACGGTATGATGGAAGCTGAACTCTATGATTTGGACTACGTGGGTTACGACTACACCTGGGAGAACAAACGATCGATGGTGGGTTTTATTGAAGAACGCTTTGATCGGTTCCTAGCCTCCTCAAGCTGGTCGAGGAAGTTCGATCAAGGGAGAGTTATACACATGGACAAGACAAGATCCGATCATCGGCCCATTGTGTGTGATACCCAGGGTAAAGATGATGTGGAACCAAGATGGGGATGGAGCTTTAGGTTCGACCCTTTCTGGACAAAGCATTCAGATTGTGAAAGGACCATAGAAGAATCGTGGAACGTAGTGGGATAACATGATACAATGGCTAAGCTGCAATTATGTAAGGAAAAATTAATTGAATGGAGCCATGCTACTTTCCCCAAGTTCTCAAAACAAAAGCAGCGCATCCAAAAGGCATTGTGTGCCCTTGAAAGAATCCAACGTTCTGCAGCCACCATGGACCAGGTTAAGCAACTTGAACAGAAGATGGAGGAAATCGAGGATCAGGAAGAGGATTATTGGAAGCAGCGTTCACGTGCAGACTGGCTTCGGGATGGAGATAAAAATACGCCTTACTTCCATAGAAAGGCAACGGCCAGACGGCGACGGAACACAATTCGTAAGCTGATGGACGAGACAGGCAGGGTGGTTTATAAACCAGATGAGATTGACGCGTGTTTGCTAAGCTACTATAAAGGGCGCTATTTCAAGCTGGTGAAAGGCCGAACGAAACTCCAATCATTGATGCAGTCCATGCATCAATTTCAGCCGATCAGAACGCTCAGCTCCTCCAACCTTTCACTCGACAAGAAGTAGTGTCGGTGTTGAAGCAAATGGTCCAACGCAAAGCTCCCCGGGCTGATGGTTTCTCGGTATTATTCTACCGAAAGAACTGGAGGATAGTAGGAGATGATGTGGTAAATCTGGTTTTGGGGATCTTGGAGAGGGGTGAGATGGTGCCGGATCTTAATCACACGCTTATAGCGCTCATCCCAAAAATTAAAAGTCCAGTGTCGCCAAAGGATTTTAGACCCATCAGTCTATGTAATGTTCTATACAAGTTGGTGGCAAAAGTATTAGCAAACAGGTTAAAGATTCTGTTGGATCAGGTTATTTCAGAAGAGCAGAGCGCGTTTGTGCCTGGGCGAGTTATTACTGACAACATCATGGCTGCCTTCGAGTGCTTCCACAGCGTGAAGAAGAGGAAGAAGGGTCGGGTAGGCTACCTAGCGGCCAAAGTCGATATGGCAAAAGCATACAACAGAGTGGAATGGCACTTCCTCTAGTCAATGATGCTTAAGATGGGATTTGATAGCCGGTGGGTTGGACTTATTATGATGTGCGTCAGATTGGTGTCTTACTCAGTTTTGATTAATGGCCATTAGACTGAGAGATTTGTGCCCTCACGAGGGATTCGACTAGGCGACCCGCTTTCACCCTATCTTTTCATGCTTTGTGCGGAGGGGCTTTCAGTGGCTACAAAGTAGGCCGCAAAAGGGAAGAAGATACGAGGACTGGAACCAGCAAGAGGAGCTTTGGCAGTCACCCACCTCTTCTTTGCTGACGATAGTGTATTCTTTTGCAAGGCTACTAAGCAGGAGATCATGGCACTAAAAAATGTCCTTAAGTCACTATGAAAAGGAGTAGGGACAGATGGTGAACTTTCAGAAATCTGAAGTCTCTTTCAGTGAGAAGGTAAAACCGCACCATAAGCTAACTATTAGTGGGATCTTGGGGATGAACAGTGTTGAAAAGCACGATAAGTATCTAGGCCTCCCTACTGTCGTGGGATGTTCCATGAAGGAAGTGTTTAATGGTTTGAAAGAAAGAGTTCGAACAAAGCTAAAAGGTTGGAAGGAAAAGACCTTGTCAGTAGCAGGACGGGAAACACTGATTAAATCAGTAGCACAAGCGCAACTCACCTATGCAATGTCTGTATTTAGAATCCCAGTAGGAATCATTGAAGAGATCCACAGTATGATTATAAACTTCTATTGGGGGGCACCGGGGTACGGAGCGTCGAGCCCACTGGGTGCGGCGAGAAGAAATGGTATGTGCAAAAGAGGAAGGAGGAATGGGATTCTGGGATTTAAATGGTTTCAACACTGCTTTGTTGGCAAAGCAGCTGTGGCGACTATATCAACGACCGTCGTCCCTAGTAGCACGTATCATGCAGGCTAAGTATTACAAGAACTCTTTGGTTCTTGAGACGACGACTGGCTATCAACCAAGCTTCTTGTGGAGAAGCCTGATCAACGCACAAGATCTACTTAGCGAGGGTCTCAGATGGCGCGTTGGAGATGGTTGACGGAAATTCTGTACTACATTAACTCGGCTCCAATGGGACTGGAGGTGGATGCCAAAGTGAGAGAGCTTATCAACCCTGTGAGCGAGCAATGGGACAAGAATATGTTGGAAGCTTGTTTTGAGTCGGAGGTGGTAAGCAACATTGAGAAGATCCCATTGCGTGGCATTGGCAAACAAGATGTGATGATTTGGGCGGCTAACACTAAGGGTATCTATACTGTGCGAGATGGCTACTATCAATGGCTGAAGGAGTTTAAACTTAGGGAAGCAGTTGAGGCAGCCGGGGAACCTGAGGTATGGAAGGCGATTTGGAAAATGCAGGCCCCCTAGAAAGTTAAACACTTTATATGGCGATTCGCAATGGAGGCGTTGCCGACAGGAGATCGGATGAGCACTAAAAGTACGAGATGAGGAGATAAGTGCACGTTTTGTGATGCCCGTGAAACACAAATCCATTTATTCGGGAAGTGCCCATGGACATCTAGATTGTAGCGTAGCTCTGAGCTGAAGGACTGCTTCCAATATCCGGAGAGTGGATGCTGCTATAACTGGGTTAAGGAGGTGATCAAGAAGTATGGTGAGGAGGTTTTGGAGAAGTGGAGTGTATTGCTATGGTTCTTGTGGAAAGAACGCAACGCCCAACTTTTAACGGCAAAAAACTCAGTGAACATGAGATCGTGCCACGGGCAAGTTACTTTCTAACATTACTACAAAGCACACCAGACTCGAAAGGAACAGTTAGCGAGGGGGACAGATCCAGTTCGATGGCGGCAGGAGGGAAGTGGGGAGGTCAAAATTAACACAGATGTTGGCTTCTTCCCTGGAGAAGGCTTTGGCCTTAGGGTTGTGGCCCGTGGAGAGGGAGGTAAATTCCTTATGGCCGCTGTAAAGAATGTGAAATGTAGATGCAGTGTGGAGACAGCTAAAGCCCTCGCTATTAGGGCTGGCTTTTTGGTCCGGGTTTTTTTATTTTATCCGAAACCGGACCGTATAACCCGGACCGAGACCGGACCGGGACCGGATAGTAAACAATCCAATCCAATCTTTGGGCTTAGATTTGAGGTAAAAAAAGCATTCGGGACCGGATCGAAAACTGGATAAAGACCAAATAAGAGAGCTCAACACCCAAAACTTAAGGGTACTTTGCATAAACGGTCACAAACCTTTGCACTTAGTATAAAACTTAACCAACTCCTCACCCTTTCAGGCCCTAGGCCACTCAAATCCCCACAAGTTCAATATAAAATCAAAACCGAATTGGGACCGGACCGGGTCAAGACCGGACCGGATCAAAACCGGACTGTATCCAATCCAATCTTTGGTCCTTATATTTTCAAAAAAATTGGACTGGACCGGATCAATTTGGGCCAATTTAACCGGATCGGACCGTATAGCCACCCATACTCGCTATGGAGCTGGAATTGGAGCTTGCTCAAGGCATACAAGGAGAAAGTTCACGGTGGAAACAGACTGCCTGCGCTTACTCTAAAGCTCGAAGTTGCAGATGAGATCCAGGCAGAAATAGGAACAATATGCAGGAGCATTCGTCGGAAGTTGGGAGAAGTCAGCAATGGAAGTTGGAATTACGTTCCTAGAGCTGGGAATATGGCTGCCCACATTATGGCTCATGCTAGATCTCGTTGGAACGAGACTATGATATTGTTTGATCGTCTGCCGGTATATCTTGTTGATCAGCTTTTGCTGGACAATGTAACCCCAATAGCTGATTAATAAAAGTCCCACAGGATTCAGTAAAAAAAAAGTATTTGTCATTCCAGATACAAATTGAAGTTGTACCATAAAGTTAAAATTACAAGTTCGAATTGTACCATTAAGAAATTTGTTATGTTACAACTTCAATTTGTATCATAACTCATATGTACAAATTCATATTGTATCATAAAATAATTTATAAAAAAACAAATATATGTACAAAAGCTGTACGGTAACATTAAAGGTACAACTTTAACCCTTCCTCTGGCTCTTTAGTGAAAATCAGCAAGTCATCCATAAAGCATAAATGGATAAGACCAACCCAATGACATTGCGGATGGTAAGGGAGTACCTTTAAGCTGACAGCTTTATTGAACATAATGTTAAAATCCCCATGACAATAGCAAATAGGTAGGGGAAAGTGAACCCCTTTCCTAAGTCATTTTTTTGCTTTAAAATGTCCTACTAACCCGCATTGAAACTTTCAGAGAAGGCATTACTTTCCATCTATATTCTTATCCACCCAACAAATTTTAGGGAACCCCATAGCTTAAATCACAGCATATAAGAACCCCCAATTAACACTATTGAACGCTTTCATGATATGTACAACGCGGAGAAACATTCTTTTTATTATACTTCTTCACCATTTCATGATCTAGGATTGTATTATTACTAATCAGTCGCCCTCTTATAAAATCTAATTGGTTATTAGATGTGGCAAATGGATTCCATGGACTGATAGATCTACATATCAAATGGGTAGGTGGATTTATGGATTGAATCATATGGATTGATAGATTGATTTATGACTTCAAATGACATCCAAGTCTTGGACAAATATGTAATTTTTAAAAAGTTTAGGTGCTCAAATGTCGTAATGAAAAATTTTAGGCACCAAAACATGGCATTTTTCGCATAAAAATTTAGGTAACAAAATGTAGAATATAAAAAAGTATAGGTACTAAATTATAATTTATCAAAACATGGCATTTGCGAATGCTAAATCGTTGCATTATAATGAATCATCATAATATAAATGCATGTATTGATACAATGGATGCATTTTAACAATACATTGTTTGGTTATTGAGATCATACTTTATGCATTAATTTACATAAAGTTACTTTTATGGGGAAATGTCACATTTACCCTCAACTTTTAGAATAAGACAAAAACTATTATGGATATAAATGAAAAGAAAAAGTTGACACAAATCTAAAATCAACAATCACAACAATCTCAACAAAAGTTGAGATTGTATAATGCATCATTTTTTGTGATTGTTGGTGGGACCTACCTAAAACAATGCATGCATTGTTCTACATTTTGGCACTTCCAAACATTGTACTGTGCACAATACATGTATTCAACAAACACAACTCTAACAATCACAACTTCCAAACGACCCTTGAATTTCAATGGATTGAATTAATTGGATATTTAAGTGAATGAATTTGATTGGATTGGTGGATTGGATCACAAATTGCCACCTCTAATCACTAGCCTTAAACGTGAAAGTTCTAAATTTGAATTTTTAAGTAATACCTAATATCAAAAAATAACTTATATCACCCTTATATAAAAAAAAAACCCTAATTGTTTAGTACTAATCAGACCTGGCAGCACTTCTTAGATGAGACGAAATTGGTAAGTGATAGGTTGGTTAAGTAAAGTTATTAATATGTAAGAAAAATCCACATGAAAATGAATGTGAACTGCGGGGTCGTTTGGATGTGGTATTTGCATGAGTTATTTTGGTACAAATAACTTAAAACGAGTTATTTGGACTAAAATAACTGGTTTGGCAACTCAACAATGGAATGTGCTATTTGGATGTGAGGTATTTTGAAATAACTCAAAAACGAGTTATAACAAAGAGTGAAGTCTCTTGTCACGTTAGGTGACAAAACACCTAATTTTGGGTTATTCACGTCATATTTGCGTTATTCACGCCATATTTGTGTCATTCACGTCATATTTGCTTTATTCACGTAAGAGTGCTGATTATTCACCTAACCAATACTGTTAGGTCACGCCATCTGATGTTTATTCACGCAATTTGTTAATTATTCACGCCGTTGTAAAATAAAATTTTAAACTTTGAAATATATCAAAATGGATGTCATTGTGTAGATTATGATCAATGCAACATATTTATACAGATTAAATGATAATCCAGATTTAATTCCATTAAATATAGCCAATACAAATTATTAGGGGGAAAACGTATGAATTTCTATTTATGTGAAAAACTTACACTCTTACGTAAATCACCATATTATTACGTGAATAAACATAAAATAGCGTGAATGATCACAAAATGGCGTAAATGCACTGGTCTTAGGTGTTCTGTCACCTAACGTGACAAGAGATATTTTCGTATAACAAATAACTGGGGGTACCCAGTTTTTTCTAAATAACGCGTTCTTGATTTCTTCCTTCCTCTTCTGCCCCTTTTTCGTTCTCTTTCCTCTCTTTCTCTTTCCTTGTCCTTCCCAGAGAGAAAGCTTTCCCCTCTTTGTTCCAGAAGCAAATCTCCTCTCTTGCGGTGGATTCACAACTCCTCCTTCAATGGAATTTCTCTTAATCTATTTTCTTGTTTTTTTCCGATTCTATCAAAACCCATTAACCCCCCTTTTGTTGGCGATTCAACAAAAATCCATAAACCAAGTTGCAACGGCTGTAGATCGCGAAGTAGAGATGGAAGTGGAGATTCCAACCGACCGCTGTTCTTCTTCCTTATCTGGATTATTGGTGGCTAAGTAATCTGCAGGTGAGCATTGAGGAGTGGATCCTATATTTCTGTGGGTCTTCTCAATTTCGGTTGGGGATCGTGGTCTGGGTCATGATTTGGGTTGGGAATGCGAATGTGGTCTGATTTGACGGTGGCCGACGTTGAAGCTCCGTCTACTTCCTCTTCCCTCGTTTCATCGTCGTCGTTGAACCGAAGGAGTAGGAGAAGGGGAGTTCAGAAGAAGCCTTCTCGGCGCTGGGTTTTTTTTTTTTTTTTACAGATTTGGAGCTCGATTGTTTTGGGCTTTGTAAACTTCGATTGGCTTTTCTCTCCGCCAGCCAATTCTGCCCAGTAAACTTATCAGCGCTAGCAAATTGTGCCCACTGCGACAGTCCATCTCCTCTGCTCTCCGCCACCCAGCCGGGAAATCTTTATATGTAAGACGGAGGGAAGAAGAGCAGCGGAAGCTCTAGTGTTCCATTCACTTCTTCACTTTCCTTTTCCTAGTAGGTATCTGTTGCATGCAATGGAATTTGATGAATTTGCTAGGAGGAGTTCGAACAAGAGGGAGGAAATTGGTGGAGAATGGAGACAGTACAGAGTCGTTTGGGTCCTTTGAGGGCATTGTTGTATTTTGACTTCTTGGTATAAAATAACACATAAAAAATAACTCGTTCTGCCAAACGGTATATTAAAATTCAATTACCACATAAATACCACACAAATACCACAAATCCTAAAACTGAGTTATTTGACTATGAAAATACCACATTCATCCACAACTCATCCAAACGACCCTGCATGCATTGTTGATGGATTTACAAGTTGAACCTCTGGTGAACTATTGTAAGACGGCACTTGCTTGGATGGCTAGCTAAAGGTAATATACTTCCAAATTTGAAAACAAAACCAAATAGAATTTTGGTGGGCACAATGCTACCAAATCTCCAGAACAGCTGTGACTGAATCTTTTCGAACCTCATTGCAACAATTGATTTTAACTTCACAACAGCAAGTCTCAGGAGATTGAAAACTGAACAGAGTGTAACATTGAGTTCCATATCAAGAGGGTAATTTCTCTTTCGACTCTTCCAAACTGAGTGCCATGATGAAATGTTCTCTCCTAAGGAGAAGTGAGTGCAGCCGGAGACAACCAGCTGCAGACACATTTCATCTAGTGCCAGTAAGCAGAATTTAAGTTTCACTTTTAAGCAAAAACTAGACAACACGGAGAAGATGTGATTCTAAGCATCCATGGATCATTTAAGAAGATGATTTCCAGGTCTGAATCTCCTCAAGATGCAGAGCAAAATGGACTAAACTGATAAGCTAAGACAATATATTACGTACTACAGTTTGTTGGGCCCTGCTGAAGTCGCACCTGCACGTTAACTTCTATCTGACATGCTCTGGAGATTTCGTAAGGAATTCCAGAAAAACCCTCTTCAGCCTGAACTGTTACCAGAGATGGTATTTACGTATTATATTCTTGATCTCCAGAGCCTGCAACCAAGAGTAGAGGTCAAATTGACACAAGCAGATGCACAGAATTGTGGTCTGTTATCTAGGGATTTTGCTGTCAGAATGACTTACAATGAGAAGCACAAGATGTAGATTAAGGATGTTATAGACAGATTAATTGGAACTCCGTACGTCCCTAGTAGAACTATTGCCCCTTGGACACAAGATCAAAGTATTATGATCATTCTATTTTAAGGCATTATAAATGGTACTTTACAGAAATGCAAAGCTAAGAAATGCTAACGGCCTAGGCATAACAATGAGTGCCACTAAACGAGAGAAATTTACTATGGATTCGACTAATTAAAATGAGAAGCATCTCACTGCCTTTGCTGTCTTATCTGAACACCAACTTGCTGAATCTAGCCTCTCTCTTCTGAGTTCTGAGAGAACCAGATCTTTCCAAATATGTTCCAGCATCATCTCCTCGTCCCCTCATTTCTTATACTGTATGCAATCCAGAAAAATTAGCGTCGCTTCATGAATATGATGCGGATATTGTGCAAATCATATGGCACATGAGCCCCAACATTCCAACTCATTTACCTTATTTATTCGAATCAAGATGGAAATTGAGCGACTCCATTAACAATGGAATTAAAGAATGTGCATATTTAAGCATCATTACTCAGCAAGCCTCCTCCCAAATGGAATTTATCAATCAAGTCTTCATAAACAAGACATGTCGAACGAGCTGCCACAGGAAAGAGGAACGTTCCATCAGCCATTTCTTAAAGAACGAAACAGAGAATCTGAGAAGATAGAAATTATATGACAAAACTTAGTAGCAACTTGCCTCATTCAATTTCCACAAGCCAGCTGCTTCCTTATAAACAGTCTCCTGCAGACCCTCGAAATTAAACAACAAAGAACCTTTCCCCAAACAGAACAATCTCAATAGAAAACATTCTAGTCATCATGATCCATCAAGTCCTTCAATTAACATGGTGTAAGTTTTGGGATGAATAAAACAGCCCTTCTTTTCCATGAGGCTGAATAATTCAGAAAATCCATCAACAAGGCCTTTTTTGAGCAGGCCATCAATTAGAACTTTCCAAGCCACTTCGTCATAATTGTACTGGCGATGAAGCAAGTAGGAAAATGCTGCCTTAGCCTTGACAGTATTCCCTTCGGCATATAACCCACATACTATGGACATGAAAGAATCCAATTTTGGTAAATGACCATGCTTCATCATAGACTCCAGTAGATTTAATGCATCCGCATACATTTCCAGCTCACAACAACAACCCAGAAGAGAATTAAGAATATCTTCATTGGGTGACAATCCTTTAATATTCATGTGGTTGAGTAACCTTTGAGCCATAGCCAAGCGCCTCGCCTTGCAAAGTCCGATAATAAGCTTGGAGTAAGTGTTCACAGTCGGCGAACAGCCATGTTTAATCATTTTCTCCAGAAGAAACAAAGCAGTATCATACTCCATAACCTTCCATACATCAGCAACATCCAGAAATGCTGCATCTCTATCACCCACACCTGTCAAACTGAGGTTCTCTTTGCACAACTTATCCTTGGACAGATGCTTGATTAAAACAGCATATGTATGATGAGGAGGTTCACAATCATTATCATCCATGCGCTTGAGTACAGTAAATGCATCATCCATCAATCCCAGTCTCCCATAAGCATCGGCTAAAATGGTATAAGGCAAGGAATCTGGGATCACTCCAACTTCAAACATCCTAGCCATCATATCCTCTGCTTCTTGAAGGTTGCCTATGCTGCAGTATGCATGGATAAAAGCTGTATATGTATATGCATCAGGTTTGCATCCTAAGGCTACCATGTGATTTAAAATCCTATAAGCGTTGCCAAAATCGCCTTCTTTCAGCATCTCTTTGATTATGATCGTGTAAGTATGAACAGTGGGATTTAAACCCACTTTTCCCATATTTTCCACCAACTGCAAAGCTTCTTTCTTTTTTCTCTCACTGTACAACCCATGTATCAAGGCATTGTACGTGGATGAATTAGGCTGGCAATGTTCACTGTGCATTTTGTCCAGCAAAGAACAAGCATCATCTACCCTTTCAGCTTTACAAAGTCCATCAATCAATGCAGTATAGATCACTTCATTTGGCTGTATACCTTTCTCCTTCAGGCTGTGAAACAAAGCAAGAGCTTCCTCTACCCTCTTCTTTTTACAAAGTACATCCACAAAAACAGAGTAAGTCCATATATCTGGAATAACCCTATTATCACTCATCAAATCAAGCAACTTGTAGGCACTATCTAGATTACCTAATTTACACTGGCCACGAATCAACAAATTAAAAGTAATAATGGTAGGGGTCAGCTTCGAAGCAAGCATTCTATCTAGCAATGTCATTGCCTTGTGCACACATTTTGCCTCGCAGAATCCATAGATCAACTCATTGTAAGTGCGTTGATTTGGCTTACAATTGTTAGACATCATCATATCAAAGATTTCAAGAGCAACGTCCATCATCCCCTCCTTGCAGTACCCACCAATCAAAGAGTTGTAGGTAGCTGCACTGGGAATCAACCCTTTGTCTATGATCTCATCTAACATTTGTCTACTCTGCTCCATCTTCTTTTCTTTACACAAGGCATCAATCAACACAGTGTAAGTATGAACATTCGGCTCACACCCTGCCTCCCTCATTTTGCTTAACACTTCCATTGCTTCTAACTGCCTATCGTTTGCAAGTAATGCATCAATTATTACCGTATAAGTTCGAACAGTAGGGAGACAATTATCTTCTCCCATCTTCTTATATAAACGAATGCCTTCATCAACTCTTCCGGCTTCACAGAGTCCATGTATGAGAACCGTGTAAGAAACTGCATTTCTTCTACAACCTTTCTTCTGCATCTCGTTAAAAATTCTAAATGCAGCATTCACATCATTATTCCTGCAGTGCCCCAGTATCAATGAAGTGTAAGTAAAGGTGTCTGGCTGCATACCAGCCTGCAAAATTTTACTCACATACAAATCCGCCTCAACCACATTCCCAACCTTACAATACACGTTAATCATAGTATTGAATGTGTATATATTCGGTGAAACAAAGTCACCGATCATCTCACTGTAAACTTTCTTCATCTCATCAATCATTAGGAACCTCGATAACATCATAAGCAGCTCATTGTAAGTCCTAACAGTGAGCTTAAACTCCATCTCCGCTTCCCCTTTGTTCATATCTCGCAAACAATCCAAAACCGAGGGCGCCTCATCAACCGAACTGCAATCTTTGATCATGGCAATCCTAACTTTCTCCGCAACACCGAAAAGCTTATTCCGAATCAAATTATTCAAGAGCAATGAATGCGACCGAACATCGTGCCTAAACCCAGGTTTCCGAGCCACGAAATTGAAGAAATTGAGGGCGACATGAGGGGGAAGGCCAGGGTTGTTATGGAGAAGAGAGGATACGTGAGAAGGACAGATGGCGGATATTAGTTTTCGGATGGAATGGTGTTTCTGCCAGTTGGGAAGAGAAATGATTGCGAGAAGCTGAGAAGGAAGATCGACCGGGTCCGTCGCCGGAGGAGGAAAAGGAGCGGCGGCGGTGGAGGTAGAGAAAATGGAAAGCAGCCGATTGGAGATGCCGCACAAGGAGGAGGAGCTGATAGAAGAAGAAGAAAAGAAAGAGAGCAGACCTGGGGATGCAGCGACGATAGTGGCCGCTCGAGATTTGTTCATCTTGGAGAGTCTAAAGACAGCAAGGGTTCCATTGGCATCAGTAAATTTGGTCACCAGGGGACGGCGGGTGGCTACTGACGAGCAGCAGTAGAGGCGGCGGCGGCGCCTGGTGAGCAGTAGAGACGCCTGTGACTGGTGTTGTCGACGGACGAGCAGATGAGAACAAGGGCGAACGGCGACGGCGATTTGGAGGAGACAGAAGATTAGAAATTCCGGTTTTTGATTGGTGTCTACTGTCTAGTGTCTAGTCTCCGTCTGGCCGAATTTGTGGGATTTCCAATTTTTCTTTAATTAAAATTTCCAAATCTCACAAAAACAAAATCCAAACGGCTGCCTTGTGGTAATAAGTGTATGAATGTTTAATTACTTAGATTAGTTAATAGAAAATTAATTAATTAATAATTAATTTAACAATTAATGTTAATATTCAGTACATTAATTAATAAAAATTTAATTAATTAATAATTGATTTAACAATTAATGTTAATATGCAGTACATTAGTTAATAGAAAATTAATTAATTTTTAATTAATTAACAATTCATGTTAATAGTACATTAGTTAATAGAAATTTAATTAATTAGTGCGCATCTAAGTATGATATTGTGTAAATTTGTAGATAATTAGATATGGATGATGCGAGTGGGAATGAGTTGCATAGATTCAATGGTAGGGTTGTTGATGCATCAACACGAAGGAAGGTGCCTAACAAAAATAAGGAGAAGAAGCGCTCTCGAGATATTGGACATCAGTCAGAGGCAAATTTAGGGGAGGATGAGTTAGAGGCTCCTACTGTAGTTGCTTGTTCGGCATCATGGGCGTCTAGTTCCCATGGGAGGAACTAGGGTGCTGCATCGAGAGTAGTCTCGGATGAGTTTGATGAGGACGATATTCATGAGGATATACAGGTCCCTCCACCTACGCATGGACATGGACGAGTGTCGTTTTGTACGGCAACATCACGTCCTGCTATGTATAGGGATCGAGCTGGGCGGTTCGTACCACCTGCTCGTGAGGAGACAGAGAGCTCGGGGACTGGACGGAGTAGGGGAGGACGTTCGGGTGGTCCTCCACCGTGGGAGCTTGTTGGTGAGTGTCCTAGTGGACCTACGGATCCTAGCCTCATTAGGAGCTTCCGTGACCACGCTGCCTATGCGCTTTGGACGGGGGTTGGAGATCGAGGGGTCATCAGTTGCTACAGTCGTACATCGGCGATTGAGTATATGGGTAGCTACGTGTTTAGTCATGTTGAGGCGGAGGATTTGGTTCAGCAGTCAGGTCTCCAGCACCTGATCTACTCTATGTTCCGCAAGATAGCGATTGACGAGGCTTTGATCTCAGCTTTTGTGGAGAGGTGACAGCCAGACACGAACACCTTCCACTTGCCTTTTGGAGAGATGACGATCCTCCTCCACGATGTTCAGTACTTACTGCAGATTCCTGTTGAGGGACGACTAATGAGTAGGACTTCTGCGCAGCTTGACCATCTGGAGGTGGGTTTGTGTGCGCTTCTTGGGATGAACTCGGAGCAGTTGAGTGGTCGTTCGGAGGCCCCTGGATATGGTAATAGGGGTAAGTGGTACAAGAACGGTGGTTTTCTTGCGGAGATGGCGTCCAGATACTTGCAGGTGAACGAGACACATGTGACAGAGGCGCAGTCGTACTTGTTGTTGCTATTGGGGTACACTTTGTTTGTGGACAAGAGTAGACACAGGGTTCGGCCGGTGGTGGACCTATTTTTGGACGAGTTGGAGGAGGTAGATCAGTACAGTTGGGTGTCAGGTACACTTGCTTGGTTGTACAGCTACCTTGGTAAGGCGTCTCGTGCTGGTGCCAGGGGGTGGCTATTTGTCTCACACTTCTGCAGTGTTGGATCTACGAGTACTTTTCAGGTTTCAGGCCATCTCACTTCGAGCCACCCGTCGTTGGACCTGATGAGGCTTGGGCTTCACGATGGAATGGGCAGTTGTCATCTGGTTCTGTGGCTGATCCTAGTGTGAGGTTGGCGTTCTACCGTTGAGCTCTTGACAGCTTGACCCCTTCTGATGTGTTTTGGACACCTTTCCATATGAGGTCTCATCTGGCAGTGCATCGCTCTTTGTACACTGGAGTGATCCGGTTCGCTGATATAGGCGAGTTCTATGATCCAACCCGTTGCCTCCGACAGTTTGGATACCGACAGATGGTACCGCCAGCCCCTTCGCGGCCTCAACGAGCAGACCGATCAGAGGCACCTGGTGGATATGTCAATCACTCCTCTACCAGACACAAGGAAAGTCTTGAATGAAGAGTGAGATGACTCAACTCTATTCGAGCTCGTGTTACCAAGATGAAACACATGGTTCGTTAGCACTTTGCCCATATTGTCTAATGAGGCAACCACTCACCTCGCACGTAGTTGACCATTTTTATGTTCTTCTCTGTCCAGACCCTCTCAAACTCATTAATCTTTTGAAGAAAACCCTCTCGAGTCCAACTCCATGCAGCTTTGTCGAAATATTTCTTCCATACCGCTTGTGCTACCTCTCTGTTTGCAATTCCACCCAATAATTGCTCAAACTTTTGCTTCACACAGTTGTTGACGTGCCATAAACATAGTAGGTGGACAGTATGTGGGATAGGGAAGACCACAGGAACAGAAGCAAGTAGACCACCTTCTTTATCTGTCACAATGACATTCGGAACCGTATCACCGAGCAACCCTTTAATACATCGCAGCAGCCACTCATATGTTTCCTTTGTTTCCTGCTTAATAATTGCACATGCAATGTTGAAATTCTTCTTGACTGGAGTAACCCCAATAATCTCAACCCATGGCCAGTCGTACCTGTTCGTCTTGTAGGTCGAGTCAATGAGGATGACGTACGGCCATGCATGCAACATCTGAATGGACGTCGGGTGCGCGAAAAACAGATTAGTGAGCACATTATTAGAGTCCTTTTGCAAACATATATGGTACCCACGTTGTTCAGCTCCGTGAAGTGCAAACTGTATCGCATCCATTTCACCCATCTCATCTAATCTTGTCTTGTAATTTCTGTTGTACATCTGTTTGATATCATGATGCACACCCTCTTCAGTATTGAGTGTCGTCTTCTGCTGATTTGGTCTCACCCCCGCCTTCCTCATTAATCTTAACCTCTCTTTTTCAGCCAGTTGTGTCGGCGATGTTCTGGATACAACAACTTTTCATGGTTGTGAAACCCTCTATTAGCTCCGATTACACGACTTGTCACTCCCACTATGACCCATGTGTTTGGACCATTCTCTTGCCATACTTCCTTAATACATATCTGAAACTGGCAACCAGTACCCTTCGAACTAATATTCCCACGCGTCTCCTTCGTAGGGTCTGGTTTATAAGACTTAACGATCCTACTGTTTCTGTCGCAATACATACAGAGGGCAGTAACAGGATGTAGTCCAGCAGTATTCGGTTTCCATGCTCCTCTAACAATAAAGAACCCACACTCATGAGCGATTGTTTTTGCAGCTAACTCAGCTAACTTCACACTTGCATAATGGATCCCATTCTCAAATTCCTGTGTGTAATCATGATCGGCCGGTAACCACTCTGACATTTTTCCTACAATTACAATATAATACATCAATATTCCTGTGAACCTAAACGCTAATTCCAAGTCTTAACCGCTAAATTCAATTCATAAACTCTAAATTCAACTCCTAAACTCTAAATTTAATACTTAAACTCTAAATTTAACTCCTAAACTCTAAATTCAATTCTTACACGCGAAATTCAACTCTTAAACGCTAAATTCAACTCCTAAACTCTAAATTCAACTCCTAAAATCGAATTTTTCCGAAAAATTCCAAACACAGACTGTAGGCCGAAATTTTCCGGCGGCCGGAACCAGGCAGGGTCGACGGAAATCGGTGGCCGGAGCCAGGCTGAGCCACAAAATGTTTTCGGCCCACCATCTGTTCGTTGCAAATCGTCGGAAAAATTGTTCGAAACTACAAAAAATTGACGCACCTGCTTAGGGATGATTCATGGATGCGTGTCCGCAGTTTACGTCGATGATGGGCTTTCCCGATGATTTCCCGACGACTTTTCCGGCGAGCGTCGATTTTTTCTGATTCAATACGTTTTCTGTTGGATATGTTGTAGATTGTGAAACTCCTTAACCAAAGATATACATATATACTTTTTTTTTTGTTGGCGGCAAATAGCAATTTGGTTGGCGGCAAATAGCAAGCCCCTTGTGTAAAACCTTGGATTTTGAGAGTAAAGGATTATGTTGGATTTTGTTATTTTGGAATTGTGTTGGATTTTAGAAATTGCATGTTTGTTTGTTGGATTTCAAAATGAATTATACTATGATGGATTTTATGGGTTACATGATGAATTTACCATCATATCCTTATTCATATCATTAATAAAGTATTTTTATTTTTTAGTTAAGGATACTTTGGTCATTTCATCATTAGTGGGGTCCATGAATTTTAGCTTCTCCCAAAACTCTAGCTCATAAGGTGGGATTTTATAATCTGTGGGGTCCACGGATTTTGAGCCAAAAATAATCTCACATCTATGGGCCCCGCGGATTTAGGTCAATCTCATTTTAGGCAACAAACATGGATTTAAGGCATAATCCATCATATGTGGGATTTTGAGGCAAAATCCCTCATCAAAATCCTACAAGCAAACTATCTCTTAGAATCTTGCTTGTACTCCGATTCAACCCATTTTAAAGCTTTTTATTCTCGTTTTCGCTTGACTTTGCATGCCAGTTACAACAAATTTTGTTTTACTTTAAGGAAGGTTGGTGAATTGATTAACCGTAATTAATTCATGATCTCTTCAATCAACTAGCAGGTGGTCGTCTCGACGCATCGATAACTAAAAGAAAATTTATAATTCCAAATACTTGCTTGTGTGGAAAAGAATAAGACTTTCTTACATGGGAAATTCCTACAATACCTTGAAGTTATTGTAACTTGATGTTTTTGACCTGCTATAACAGGTTTCACAATTCGCATTACGTAAAATACAATAGGCATTACGTAATGGTTACGTAATAGGTGTTTATCTTACGTAATAGTTGAACAATGTCATTACGGAAACCTTACGTAATAGACACTCATTTTATGTAATGAATATTAACATTTCGTTACGTAATCTGTTAAATCATTACAGAAGACTTACGTAACGCTTCTAATTTGACTGTTACGTAAAAAATAACTATCGTTACGTAACCTTTACGTAATAGATGCATACTTTACGTAACAGTTGTAAAGTGGCATTACGGAAGCCTTACGTAATGGATGGTCCTTTTACGTAATGAATATTAATCAAGTTACATAATGTGGTAAGCCATTACGGAAGTCTTACGTAACACTTCTAATTTAACTGTTACGTAAGATATAACCTTCGTTACGTAACCTTTGCGTAATGAGCGTGTATTTTATGTAACAGTTGTAAAATATCATTACGGAAGCTTTACGTAATAGACGATGCTTTTACATAATGAATATTAACCTAGTGTTACGTAAAATGATAAGTCATTACGGAAACCTTTCGTAACGCTTCTAGTTTAACTGTTACGTAAAACTAACAAGCATTACGTAATTTTTACATAATAAACATTAGTTTTACGTAATGTGACCTATAAAACCTGCTATAGCAAGTCAAAAAAGTCAAGTTATAGTAACTTCAAGGCATGGTAGGAGGTCCCGCATACAATTTTTTTCACCGACAAAACATTTGTGTTTGAACACAGTTTATGCAAATTGACTTGTCACTGCTCAAATATCTTTCGAACACATCAATGTGGTATTGATTTTGTTTTTAGGCATAAACAATAAATTTTGGTGACAACTAATATCGTACTAGGATTAGGGCAGAATATGAAGTTTCTTAAGCTATAAGAAACTTCTATCTCCTCTTCCTGATAGGGCTGGGAATCCGGATCCAGTTTTCCGGTCAAACCGGAAACCGGACGGTTTTAACCGTTCCGGTTACAACCGGAAACCGAATTCGCATCAACCCAATTCAATTCACAGTCGCTGGCTGTCTGGGAAAAACCGGTCCGGTCCGGTCCGGTTTAAAACCGGAAAACTGTTTAAAACTGGATGGATTAACTGACCAGGCCCAACACTAAATTATAACTAACTCACCAGGCCCACTAAATTATAACTAATTGACTAGGCCCAACAAAAAAATTCTCCCAACCCACTCAGTCACTAACCCAGCCACTCCTGACTCCAGGCAGCCGAGCCCAACAGAACAAGGGGGAAAGAAACAAAACGAAACCCTAATCGTAATCGGTCGTTTTTCTTCCTCCCCTTCAATCTCCATCTGCGGCTGCGCGCGGAACCCTAATCGGACGTTCCTCTGCCTCCCCTTCAATCTCCATCTGCGGCCTGCGCAGCTGCCTGCCGCCTGGTTCGCTGTCCCTCGGCGACGACGACGACGACGAGGCAAACAACGGCGACGAGTGGCGACTGGCGAGTCATCTCCCTTCGATCTCCCTTCGTTCGAGAGTCAGAGCAGTCTCCCCCGTCTCCGCGTTTGCCATACATCTCCCTTCGAGCGTCGATCTCCTCTGCTCCTGTACATCTCCCTTCGAGCGCCATCATCTACCACATCTGCCCTTTCTCCCGTCGAGCGTCGATCTCCTCCGTCACCAGACGCAATCGACGAGCCGACGACACCTCCAGATTCCGGCGAGCGGCGACGACCTCGGTAGAACGGCGGTCAAAACGGTTTTCCGGTTAAAACCGGACCAAACCGTATCTGATCCAATCCGGTTTGGTTTAAACCGTGTCCCAGTCCAATCCCGTCCACGGTTGGGCATAAGTCCAATCCGGTCATAAAAAACCGGGTCAATCCGGTCCGGTTTAAACCGAATCGGACTATTTCCCAGCCCTACTTCCTGACATACCCTATGATACATCTCTAACCTCCCAACATTTCTGTACCTGAAGGCGACAATTCGACTCACATCTACCTCAAAACTTTGTTGATCAGAAAGGTGCATTCTGTATGTGGCCCTTGTCTTGTAGGGCAGTTGTACCTATTAGTATTAGATAATGTCCCATTCTCCCCCACAAGAGATGTGTAGATAACAGGCAGCAGGCCCATGGGAAATCGTTCTCACTTGGAAGGCCAAGGCCCAATGGCAGCAAGCAACACCACATAGTCTGGATTGCTTCTTAAATTGCTTCAACATGCTGCTATACCAGTTTGGTTGTCGTAGGCATGTTCCCGACCTAAATTTGACACTCACGCTTCACCACACGATCAATACATGGAGAGATCAGAGATATACATATCATTTCGTGTGTGCCCGGCCGGTCACAGTCCATTTCTCCAGTTGTAGGGTATGTACCCTCCAGTGGCGGAGGAGGTGGAGAGGAGTGTGAATTGCAAAGATCTCACTTAGAAGAAGAAAAAAAAAGATTAGGGTTATATGCAATGGCGAAGCTAGTGCATATCAAAGTGGGTCTCAGGACCCATCTTGACTCGGGAGAAAATAACTGTCTATATGTAAATACAATAGTTAAGTGTCATTGATATTTTCCACTTGAAATTCGTCAATATTGGTCAATATTTCTACCACCATTCAATAAATACTGTTAGAGTTAGTCAATAGAGTTGTAATAGCACATTGATGGGAGAAGAAAAATAATAATTGAGTCTTTTGGCAGTTTAATTAATTAATTAACGTTTGAATATTTTGAAAAGAAGTGTCACTCCATAAATGTAACTTCCCTTTTTCCCGTGAAAGGATGTGTCCTTTCGGGAAAGGTAACTACCTTTTTTCTGTGAAAGAATGTGTCTCTTCGGAAGGTAACTTCTAGTTATCACAACTATAAATAGATGATTGCCATAAATATTTTTAATACGAGATTACTTCTTCTTCTTCCCGTTTTCCTTCTCTATTTCATCAACACATAAGTCTACAAGATTGCTGCTTCCAGACTTCGAATTGAAGGGTCTTGGGGGTGGTTTGCTCGAGCCTACCGGTGTTGTGAAGGCAAATAACACTCTAAGGAGAGTGATCTAATCATGCCATCAATCGATTCGTTCCTACCAGTTCCTCACAATCCTGACAATTACCTAATGAATTTAGATGTCATCACTGTATATCATACATTCTAGTTTCTTTCTAGATAATATTAGAACAAAATATAAATTCATCCTCCAAGGTTCAAATTCTTAATTTATTCATCCTCTATCACCAATACCTCCTCTTGTTGAAACTCGCTAGATTCTTTTTATCCTAATAATAAATTTTCTGAAAATAATATCTCATAATTTGAACCTCAACTAGATTATTAAATGTATATTTGATGTGAAAATAGACTAGATGTTGTCTAAAACTATAGAATTCTGAGTTTGTTTTTTTTTTTGAATCATGGTCATTGAAAGAAGTAACTTATAATTGTTGATATCTAAGACTCCACTGCAAGTGTTGAAAGGATATTTGCAATGAGCCTTGTGAAAACACTCTTCAATATCTAACGGGTGACAAAATCATGAATGATTATGTTATAATAGAATATATTGAGATCAATATCACATGGATGCAAGTTTTACAAAATATGAAAACACATTACAGGACACTGCGAGTTATATAAAATTTTCTTGCATTATTTAAAAAAAAAATCGAACCCACCTTACATAAATTCTTGGCTACGCCACTGGTTAAATGTATGATATGAACCTCTACTATATATTTTTATCAAACATGCCCTTCTATTATTTTTATATGAAACATACCACTGCACTTTAAAAAAATTATCAAACACGTCCTTCTGTTAAAATTTTCATCCAAAAACTGTCAACCACGGTTGAATCATCGTTTGGAAGACTCGACCTCGACAAAATGGGAGGGAAAATGTTAATTTTGCCCCTCTATTTATTTCTCTAAGTCTCTTTAAAGTGAAATTATTAGGGTTATTGGCTATACAAAAGAAACAAAAAATGTTTACGTGAAATTATGAGGGTATTGTAGACATTTATGTCGCCCAAACTATGGTTTGATTATGATTGACGATATTTTGGATGAAAATCCTAACAAAAGGGCATGTATGATAAAAATGAATAGTAAAATTCCATATTATACATATTACCCAAAAGATTAAATATGTGTAAATACTAAATACTTTTTGAATATGAATATGTTGAGAACTTAGGATTACAAAATTTAACTCTCATAAAAAAAAATTTATCCTTAATTTGAAAAATTTCCCATTCAACTAGATATAGAGGGAAATAATATCCCAACTATAACTAGCTAGAAAGATCTTTTAACCCTACACGTTTGTTCTATTAATATTAAATTAGCTTTTTTGTCCAGCACTTCCCGACGATAAAATGTTAAACTAGTTTGTTTTACAAAGTTATTATGCGTTCATATAATTATTGCAAAAGAACAAATGAGAGATATGACAATTTCGAGTATCTTATCTTTAATTTTTATAACGACGAGAAATAGGTTTTCTTTTACTGTTATTAGATGTTTCAAACTCAGCAACTCCAGATTAAAGACCAATAATACTACCACGAGAACAAAACTCTTGTTTGACCGCCATAAATGTATGTTGGATACCAGAAAACCTAACCATGCATGCACCGCACCTCTCGCTCTCACTTCATTCTCTACCAGCGCCTAACATTCTTTTCTAGTGGAAGCATCAAGCACGTATAATTAAGTACAAACCCTATCAACTAGAGGGTTTTTTTTGCTTCACCTATATATCCATATCCCCATATCAATATGTGGCCAGCCACTGGCCGATCTAGCTATAGCCCTTCAATTGTAGGGTATGTGAACTTAATTAGTGTGTCTTCTTCGTCCCTACAATTGGTCCCGTCATTTGAAGGCACGACCATGTGGTGCTTAATGAACTATGTCCCATGCAGTAACGTACAAGACCAATTGGGGGCCGATGTTTCCAAGTTGTGGCCGAAAATCCATGGACCCTTTGCCTATATATAAACCTTCAAATGATCTTACAGTTCATCATCACAAACCAACACAGAAAACAAGCCTAGCTCCCACTTTGTCTACTTTCCTTTCATCTTCAGCTCTTTTCTTCAGCATCTCTAAGAAAAAAAAGGATCTACCATGGCTATTGGCTTACCGACAAACCTTGCCAAGAAAATTCTTCGAAGGTCCAGTTTCGGGTCGAGCAGATCATCGTCGTCGACGTCTTCAAGTTGTTCAGACGTGCCAAAGGGTTACTTAGCGGTTTATGTAGGAGAGACGACACATTGCAAGAAGCGGTTTATAGTTCCGATTTCGTATTTGAACCAGCCTTCATTTCAAGATCTGTTGAGCATGGCTGAAGAGGAGTTTGGGTTTGATCATCCAATTATGGGTGGCTTGACGATTCCATGCAGTGAAGAGGCTTTCATTTCTGCTACTTCAAACTAAGGCGAAGACCACGAACATAGATAGATTGTAGAAACAAACGTATTCAGATTTTAACACCACAGTTTTGTGTAGATGCTAATATAGGTGAGGAATTGTAAATGTGTGTACTAGAGTTTCTCCTTCTATAGTTGGATAGAAACTTGATGCTCGAAACATTAATGATAATTGGTTCGGTTAAACATTAACATAGAATATTTTTTGTTTACAAATAGGGTTGTTGATGTTAAGTTATAAAATAAATTAAGATCAATGTTGATTTTCTTGAATTTTCTAGCTTTATTATTTAATTAGTTTGAAGTTAAATTTTCATAACGACTCAAATTATAAGGAAACCAACCAAAAGCATTTATTGTCCATTCCTATAAAAAATGTTGGATTGCTTCATAAAATGTACTTTTTATTATTCAACTTTTTATAATGTAGCGGATAGAATACAAACCCCATGCCTGCAAAACCCGATCATATCATGATATGATATGGTCGGGTTTTAGTGGCCCTTTTTTAACAACACAATTTTGGGAAAAAATCCAAAAGTACCACTGTTTAAAAAAAAATTCCAAAAATACCACCCAACCCCAAAAAATTCCAAAAATACCACCCTTTTTCAAAAACCGCCACCCCACCCAGCGGTTTGGTCGAAAACCGCTTGTCGGGGGCGCGGTTTTGGACCAAACCGCGGGCCTAGGGGGCGGTTATAAAAAAAAAAAAAAAATTGGACCAAAACCGCTGGGTGGGGTGGCGGTTTGGCCCAAAACCGCCACCCCAACCAGCGGTTTGGTCCAAAAGTTCGGTCGAAACTTCAAACGAACGTAACTTTGCACTCGGGTTTCCGATCGTAGCGATTTTTTTTTTCATTTCACATAAATTTTCAAGATCTACAACTTTTACTAGGATGAAATTTTCAAAACAGGAACTATTTGTGGATATACGGGACCTTGAGAATAACTTTACCTTTACTTTTCAGAAATCCATGTACATTTTGAAATTATGATTATATTAAAAGTTGTAGATCTTGAAAAGTTATGCGGAATAAAAAAAAATTCATGACATTCGGATTTTGGAGCACAAAGTTATGGCCGCCCAAAGTTTGACGAAATAAAAAAAGGTCGTTCGGGGTGGCAAATGACGTTTTTTCGAGACGAAGACGGAACCCAACTGTTTGAGACTTGCAAGATCTCAAAAAGTTATTCGGATTCAAAAAATGGAGGTCGCAAACTTTTTGAGATCTTGCAAGCCGCAAACCGCCGGGTCTCGCCTTTCGTCAAACTTTGGGCGGCCATAACTTTGTGCTCCAAACTCCGAATGTTATGAACTTTTTTTTGATTCCGCATAACTTTTCAAGATCTACAACTTTTGATATAATCATAATTTCAAAATGTACATGGATTTCTGAAAAGTAAAGGTAAAGTTATTCTCAAGGTCCCGTATATCCACAAATAGTTCCTGTTTTGAAAATTTCATCCTAGTAAAAGTTGTAGATCTTGAAAATTTATGTGAAATGAAAAAAAAAATCGCTACGATCGGATACCCGAGTGCAAAGTTACGTTCGTTTGAAGTTTCGACCGAACTTTTGGATCAAACCGCTGGTTGGGGTGGCGGTTTTGGGCCAAACCGCCACCCCACCCAGCGGTTTTGGTCCAATTTTTTTTTTTTTTTTTATAACCGCCCCCTAGGCCCGCGGTTTGGTCCAAAACCGCGCCCCCGACAAGCGGTTTTCGACCAAACCGCTGGGTGGGGTGGCGGTTTTTGAAAAAGGGTGGTATTTTTGGAATTTTTTGGGGTTGGGTGGTATTTTTGGAAATTTTTTTTTAAACAGTGGTACTTTTGGATTTTTCCCACAATTTTGTTTAGCTACTAATATAGGTCAGGACTAGTAAATGTGTACTAGTGTTTCTCTTGTTTGTTAGCTAGAAACTTGAAGCTCGAAATATCAGTCATAATTTATTCAATTAAAGTTAAAAATCTTATTTGCTTGCCTCTTACATTAAAAATAATAAATTGTTTTTGTTCACAACTATGTTACTTGATTCTAAGTTATAGGTTTCTGCTAAATAAAAAACATTAATGGTGATTTTCTTATGATAAATAAAAAATTGTATTAAGCCGAGTTACAGGTTTCTGCTATGAATCATCAATGAGTATGTATGGATTCGTCAATACACGATACTCGTATAGATTATATTAGTTATCAATCATCATACCCTACAGATTATATTAGTTATCAATCATCATACCCTACGCCATTATCCCATCTTGTACTCGGTTGCAATATACTTGAGATGCGATGTAGAGCTTGCAAGAACTTCAATCACGAGGCACAATCCGATACTAATCCGAATTGACCGATGTACACCCCTCATTAACATAAG
The DNA here is from genome assembly GCA_946122785.1 of Linum tenue. NCBI lineage: Eukaryota > Viridiplantae > Streptophyta > Magnoliopsida > Malpighiales > Linaceae > Linum > Linum tenue. The sequence goes on along the minus strand of CAMGYJ010000004.1, from coordinate 19,337,336 downwards.
TAAATGCTTTAGTTGATACAAACAATCATCCGCGAAATTGGACCAACCTCGGCAAAGGAAATACAAACAAACAACAATACGATCTAATGGCCCACTAGCTTCTTTCCCTTTCCTTATCTCTTGTGAATCATAGCACTGCCCTTTGCTCACAGACACACTCCCAGGACTCAGAACCTGAAGCTATAAATACTCATAAATAGAAATGTTACATGACTCCAGAATCTCCCAATCCAACATTCGACTCCACCATCATAATCATCCTGCTCCCCACACGGTCGTCTGCGCCGACTACACATATCCCCCTGCTTCTCCATCACTACCGCTTCTGAGAGAATCCCCAAAATCAGTTCTCACGCAGAGACCTCGCAGTTTTCACTTTTCAGCAATACCTCGCTGCTGCTTCTGCTGGCCCCTAAAGCGAGATATGAAGATAGCGTCAAGAAGGCAGGAGTGGTGAACAATTGTGCAGCAGCAGCAAAGAACCTACATGGCGGGAATTTCTTGATATATCCATTGATGGGAAGCCAACAGGTCGACTCGTCATTGGTCTGTAAGATGATGTTGTCCCGGTTGGCGCTTCCAGGTCTAGTAAACTGGTGGGTGGGCAAGCTGGCATCACCTACAGAGAAAGAATTCGTCAAAATCACATCGAACTACGTGCAACATGGTGGGGGTAAGATCCTACGGCGTGGACGCCGAGCTGGCGAGGAATAGTACAGGGAGCGACTTGGGTGCGGAAACCCTATTGGATGAATGGGAGGCACCAGAACGAGAGAATAGAGATGCCCTGCTGGAACCAAAAACTTGGCCAGGAGTGTAGGGGTTATTGTTAGGGATCAGTTAAAGCCACCACCGAAGCTGAAGTTGGTGGCAAAGAAATGGGAGCTGGAGATCGATGAGGAAGAAGTTGGGAGTGATCTGAATGGTACGGAGATTGTGATTGCGACTAAGGATTCACCCGAGCTTGACGCTGCAGCCTTGGTTATTGAGAGAGTGTTACAAGGGATGGGGTTGTAGAGAAGATTGGACAAGTGAAGACTCTGCAGGAGAATATTAACTCTCCTTACTTCAGGTGAGACATGACAGCTAGCTGGTTATTTATTCTATATATACTCCCAAAAGGAAGAAAAAGACGACGTGGAAATGAAACAGAAATCTCAATGATTGAATCAACTATATATGCCAAGATATATTCGTCATAGGCATTAGTATACAGAGTTGAACCATAACATAGTAGAGAAGATTAAATTCCACTGGACAACAAAAAAACCCATGTTTTCTGCAGTACGAAGTTCATTCATGCACCATTTATTGTTGCATAAACAGAAAGAATAATGCTATGACTGTTCTGTGAGCAGAGTGGCAAAGCTGATAGGACATAGGGTACAAGAGGGCTGTGGATGCAGAGAGGGGTTTAACAGGCCATATTCAAAGGTGATTGTCACAAACTGTGGTTTGATGGGATAAAAAAAAAAGTTCTTCTGGTGGTAAACCCTCCAAGTTCATTCATTCTTTTTGCTGTTTTACTTATGGAACGGACTTGGGAGATCTTTGTTGTTGCAAGAAGCTGGTATCGTTCTTACTTTACAGAAGAAGTAAACAAGAAAAGCAGATACTGTATTTAGTAATAGGATATTCTCCACTAGAACACTAGTGAATGGTCATGGCAAATGTACCGACTGGTTCATCCAAGATTGTATATTCACAGCATTCTTAATCTCAAGATCAAGACTTAATGTTCGCACCTGGCAAAATCAATTCACTGCAAATGAAATGATGCTTCAGCTTGATCCAGGAGCGAGCTTTGGCCTTTTGGCTGACGGAGACCAGAAAAGCCTTCGAACTGAAGTTATGGGATCGTCAACCTGATCAACAACCAAAAGTCAAATAAGGGAATCCGTATAGAAGAATACTAGATTGTACCCCGGCCCGTTGGCCGGTTGCAATATGATAACAGTAATGGACAAACAGAAACAAAAAAAAAATTTGAAATGGGCAAATGGCTAAGATGAACATATTTATCAACAATCTTATTGAATTGAGTAATAGTTCTGCTTAATAGAGTTGTCTTCATCATAATACATTTTCTCTACTTGAATTGAGACTTACAACTTTAATTAAACCATGCAATTTTAAAACCAAAAGTAATACCTGTAAGATGGTATGTCGCGTGGTCGGACATATATAACATATTTATTACACGTATTTTAAGAAATTAAACTGATAATTTATTGTTTTATTTTTATTTTTAAATTATATGTTTCTCAAATTTTATTATTGATATCAAAATTCTAAATATTATAATAATTTAGAATAGCGTATAAAACTTTGTACATATGGCAACGCACCTATAACTTTTTTTATTAACACAGCACCAAACTTTATCAGCAATCAATAATACATTCATGGCTATCGTATATAAACTATAAAATGCTAGCCAAATGGAGGTTATGGAAATTTTGTTTTTAACTTTTTGTAGAAGGGGAACTCTAACACGGCGGGCTGCAGAAAAGAGTTAGCATTTGATTGTTAATGAGTCTTTAGATTGCAACTTATATGTACCTCCTTTATATTCCTCGTTCAAATTCATTGAGCTCTTGCAATGTTTTGGTATTGATTGGTAGTTGGGTTTCAGCTGTGACTCTCGTTAGAGGATATGGTGCATATGCATCACTTTTTATTGCAAAAATAATAAGATTGTAAACCATTCTATTTTTGAAACTCCTCACTTATTACACACACAAAAATACATTATAAATATATTCAAATTACTTGATTTTCACTTGACTCGAAGTCAATAGTTCCAAAATTTGTAGATTCATCAACAGCAAGGTAGCAACAAATGAGAAGGGTTTTCATTTGTGAATTTTGTTGTCCATTAATTAACAAATATTAATTTATTAGCTAATAGATGCACTAATAAAGTAATAATATATCTCTTTTACCATTATATTAAGAGATAGATATTCCGATCAAGATGAGAGGATCACCAACATTTGCGAAAATGACATATCGTGAGCATATGAAAAGTTGTACCTCCTGAATAAAAGGTTGATTACTTTAAACCAATGTTTTAGAAAGTCGACTATACTCGAAGGTCGGACCAGAAATATCGGATCCCAAATTATAGGTGGTTTTGGCAGTACAAAGTGGTTGAACCACGGTTCAATTATGGTTTTAATACAACTATCCTACTACAAACATTTCCAGTATAACTTCTGGTACTATTTCACAATCATTGATTTTAACAATTTATTATGTAAATTAAATTTACAAACTCTCGTAAACATCTTAATATGTTGCATAAACCCATAAATGAAAGAAGTGTCCTTACTAAAAGTATATTCTGCTAATAATTTTTAAAAATAAATTCCATTAATTAATAATATTAAAATGTAAGAAGTGTCATTGTCATTCCTAGAAACATAAACTAATCTCGACGGAGTTTTATTTATGTTAGGATTAGGGGATGCTGGCGGATTTTTTGTCTTACATTTATTCATCAATTTTTTTTTTTACTTTTAATATGACAAAATTATCCTTCCTACAATTTCTCATAGCGCTGGAAATTGTAAATGAAAGATATTCTAACAAGAACCTCTATATAATATTGGTATGATGATGATAACTTAGGCCAGTATTGTTTCCTAATACAAGCAATGTGACAAAGTCTGGACTATTTCGATAGCTACAAACCTAACTTAATCAACCGATCCATCCATTAACTATTTTGAGAACAGACTAAGAGATTTCTCCTACCTTGATAATGGAAGAAGCTGAAGGAGGAGTTTTGGGTGATGAATTAGATGGATCATTCTGGCGATGCAAAGCAGTCAGAGTTTGCTGCCAACCTGCTGCTCCACTGTTGGTCGGTACAATCCACGGACAAAAGTGCCTGTGCTGTCTGATGGGATCAAAATCCACACTTCTATCCGATGCAACTTCCTTGAATTCCTTTCCTGCACCAAATCGGAAGGGTGATTATTTTAAACTTGTATACGTTCAGAATCAGACATGCAAGTGTGTATGACTGTCTAAACAAAATATAAACAACCAGTAAAATCAAGAGTAGTTCATAATCTTAAGCAAATAAAACCCTTGTGAATCATAATGCCAAAAGTGGATCAACGATAACTAACCAGCTACTCAAAGAACAAAAAAGAGAAGACACAACAAAAGCAATTATTGGTTACCAGTACCAGACACCACAACTTCTCCGTTTCCTTGATTATGTGAGCCTTCAATGCCACCGTTGCTTTTTCTAATAGAGATCAAACTGCTTTTAATACTAGAACTTTCAGATTGGTTTGACTGTATATTTGGGGCAACACTTGTGCTTGCTTCCAACAATGGCTGAGCATTATCATTTTCAGGAGTTTTACAACCTCCAGAGTTGAACACAGACGAGTGCTCAGTGTTAGCAGCACTACCCTGCCTTTCATCATGTTCTTTGCCCTTTGACGAATCCAGTGTTTCAGATTGAGATAGGTTATCACCTGCCTTATCTTCAGTGTGATCCATAGGCATGTTCGAAGAAAATAATTTTTGAGACTGAGATGCAGAATCCAACTGGCTTCCATTTGAATGGTCTCCAAAATCCTTGTCATATGACAGCCTGGCCCTCAAATTCCTCCCAATAACAGGCAGTGATACTGTTGCTTTGAAGTTCTGTTTTGTTGGAGGAGGACCCCCAGCAATAGTGAACTTCATACTCGTGGGGGGAGACAGAAAACTGTTTGAGGAAGAAGTTACAACTCCAACTTTGTTAACAGGATCTGTGTTTTCTAGTTCTTGCCCGCCACTCTTGCTATTTACTTCTACTACTCCAGCCACCCTAAACAACTCCAGAGGCCTTGGAACGGTAGAATACGTCCACAATCCCACACTAGCTCCACAAAGCCCGCAATTCAAAACGATGGAATTAGGATCAACAGATGATGCAACATTGCTCCTACCTTCCTCACTAACCTCTTTTTGTCCAGTAGCGGCTGAACGGACATTGCTTGAACTATGTCTTGTAGAATCAGTAAGGGATGACTTCAAAATTTCAGACCCCTTTGGTTTTTCAACGCAATCAACAACATAAGGTAGTAAATGTGGTTCCCAGCCACACAGACTAATTAACAGTTGTGCCTGTCAAAGGTCAAAATCAGTGTTGAACATGAAGACAGATTCTGAGAAAAGATAGTTAAAAAAAGTATGCTTCATTATAATCCTCTGCAACAATAGGAAGACTCACACGAGTCTTTAAGTAGTAAATGATTTTATATGAAAATAATTCTAAAGACAAGCTCGCATGACGATGTAGCAATAATATCTCATAAAAGTGAGAAAGTATGAACCTGATAATACAGCTTTGCACTCTCAGCTTCTTTCTCATTTCCCAAGAACTCTATTTCGGATATGCTGGCAGATTCATTCCAGAGGTTGAGATTTGGAGACTGACTAAGAAATTCTTCCAGCTGCGGACTTCTCATGTATTCGATGGCTGAAGATGAAACTACAGGAAGTGCCAAGAGTTGCAAAAGTTTTGAGGAGCGCTCTTCAAATTGATCAACTAGCACTGGAAATGGGGTGGGAGGAAACTCTGCCAATCTTTCATCACATGTGTTGTCAGCCCATGGACACAGTAACTTGTGTCCACTATCCAGCTTTAAGCTAAATACCAAAGCTGCTTTCTCAACTGGAAGAAAGAAGAAGCAAAAAAATAGATTTCAGCAGAGATACACCTTTAGCAAGCAATTCAATAGATACACTCATCAGCATAGGGATATTGCTTGCCTTGCTGCTGTGGCCAAGATGATGGAGTTGAGAAAAGGAGACGTGCACCACATGCTTCACATGCGATGATATCTGCGTCCACATTGATCCACCCCCTCCTTGCACAGCTTACAGCATTTACAGCCTAATATTTATGGAAGACATCAGATCCACAAATCCATAAATGACAGAATTCCAACATGAATAAATGATTTCATCTAATACGGTAATGAATTGGAGATGGGACAAAGCGATATGGAGGCCTTCCTACTTAACTAAGTCATTCCTCCAAAACAGCATTATGATCATCAAAAGACACAACCCTCCATAACCTATATCCCGGAATAGGGCATCAATCCAAACACCCTCGCTCTACCTGGAAAATTGCAAGGAAATACAGTATGAACACAAACAGTAACAAAACTGCCTTCAGCACTTCACCATACACAAACAATTTTACCATCTTCGTATGAGTTAACCTCACAAGTACCTCGTTCACTCCATACATGATGCCGAAAAGATAATGCACGACTGTAAGCAGAAGCACAAGTCTAGAACTACAAGATGGAAACCACTACGTTAAGCAGGAAGACAGTATCAGACCTTTGGCTTGCCGAACCAGGTCATGGATTTAAAAGTAGCCAGCCTCTTCATCAAGTCACCTCTGTCCCACGGTCTACACAACGGAACATTGCTCTGAGCTACTACAGAGCGCTGAGGAACATCGAGAATATCCCCCATCGCTCTTGGCTCCACTAAGGCTAGTGCAGACTCGGGATTTGGCCGCTTCTTCCCTCTTGACGATTCTCCCGCGGACGAACTACCAAGCAGGAACAACAAAATTACATTAAACAAGCAAACAGTACAGCGACAAATTCAAACTCCAAGATGCGGAGACTATCGCAGATAATAATAAAAGAACACCAAAATTTCCATAATCAGCCGAGCCTACGCAACATCCATCCAGATTTCAGTATTCATTGACAAAAAGTTGCAAACACAAAGGAAGAGCAGCTAAATTTCTACGATGGAAACCATCAGCAGAATTACTTTTTCCGGCATTTTCTCCACAGGAACCAAACAGAGAGAAAGGCATTGGGGGATTACCTAAGAGAAGAAGAGTTGGGGGAACTAAAGAGCTTGTCCATGATGGAGTGGAACTTCTTCTCAGGATCCTCTGCCATTTTCTCAATAGTCTTCTTCCGCCGTCTCTCCGCGGCGCTTCGAGATCGATCGGCTGCCTGATTATGAAAGTACAAAAGCAGCTGGGTGGGTGTTTGCCTTTTTGGTCAGGTCGGGGTGAGCGAGCCGGTGAGATGACGACTGACAAGACCAATCTTTGGTCTTCTTTTTGTGATTAGGGCCTGGGTCATCACATCCTAATTTTACGTAGCCAGTGGGCTCTTCAACTGAGGAATAAAAATGGTCGGCCCAAAACAGTGTCTTCGGAATAAGGCCCAGTTAATATACATTAGATTATTTTTGGACCCGACTGCATATCACAGCAATATTATTTTATCTAAATCTTTTTCAAATTTTTTTATATTATCTAAACTTATCGAAATACTAAGAGTTAGCCAAATGTTAACTTACCGTTAACAATTTTGTTAGTAATATTTACTTGTCAATATGATACTGACTTGGAAGAGACACATGAAGTCAAGATTCTAAAATTTTATTATTTTAACTAAGAAAATAGTTAAAAAAAATTATTAACGATAACATAAAAATTGTTAATATTTTGATGAATTATGAAAGATTTGACTAATTAATAAAATTTTAATAGGTTTGGATAATATAAAAGAATCTGAAAAGGTTTGGATAAAAAATAGACATTACCCTATCTTTTAGCCACAACATGCCGACTATCGACTTTAGCAACGGGAGATGAAAAAAGATTTTTGAATTACTATTTGTTATTATATTGTCTAATATAATTAGATATGGATTGAAAATACAAACAAAACAAGTAATTGTATCAAAGTGACAACAAAGCACCCAGCAATAAGTTGATGAAAACTAGTGAAATGTATAGTTAGAGAGCATAAAGTTAGGGATGACAATTGAACTCGCGAAACGTAGGAAATTCTCGCATTGATGGAATATGGATAGAACTTGTAAAGAATTTGATAGTGATGGACCAAGTCTAGTTTTAAACTCCCACCTCCTATACCCATACTCGTATTCGTTCATCAAGAGTATTTTTTATGTATATAAAAATATAGAGATCATATTGTAAATTATTAATAATAGGAAGAGTAATTTAAAAAATTAAAGAGCTTACATAACCATCCAAACCAAATCATAATTTATTTCGTGCAATTCGCCCTCCGCTCTTTCAAACCCATTGGCGGAGGCAGGGGTAACTTTTGAGGAGGGAAAAAAATAACCCCACATATATTTGTACAGATCGAATTAAACACTTACAAGTAATATAATGATATTTTAACATTACAACATAACTCATTACTTGTTCATTAATTCACAAAAAATAATTAAATTATTGGTTTCATTCATGACACTATCATTTCACAACAGCTCGTTAGGTATTATCACGATATTATGGTGTAAACAATGAATTTCTTTCATAATATGAGAACTCGTCCTGATTATTTATGAAACAATAATTGTATTAGTCTTTTTTTCCGTGAATAAATTATTTAGATATTATTAATTTTAATTATATTTATAAAATATTATATATGTTCTGAATAAAGGACAGGGGTAGTTTGAAATCCTGCCTCCGCCACTGTTCAAACCCATACGTTCTATTCTTCATTTTTCATCCTTAAAAATCTCATATTCTGCTTTGTCTCATGCATCAATGGATGCTTTAGTATTTGGTGCGTTCACATTTTACTAAGAATTAATGATTATATATTTGTTAATTTCACAATTTATTAGGTTCATTCGCTTAGATGTTTGTGCCAAATTCGCTCATTAGAGGTTGGTTTTACGCAAGGTTCTTCGTGTTTGAGTGCTTTTTAGGATTTAACAGGTGGAACCAGCCTCATAGTCGAAGGATTGGCGAAAAGGATCGAAACTGGGAGAAGAGGTGAAAAAACGCAAGTTCACGGCTAAAGACAGGAGTTCACGGTCGTGCAAGACCGTGAAGAAGTGGAGTTGACCGTGAAGCGCAAGGCGTACAGAGCCAACTTGAAGGTTACTGACGCAAGGCGAGTTCACGGTCACTAAGACCGTGAACACAAGTAGTTGCCCGTGAACTGCCGTGATCAATGCGGAGCGTTTTGGCACAAGGCGTGAGTTCACGGACGCGTTTGATGGTTCACGGCCGTGAACTCAGCCCTTCTCGTGTTTAAAACCTGAGCTGCAAGGAAAGAGAAGGGGGGAGCCACTTTTGTCAGAGAAACACTTCTTCTGCATTTTTGTGAGAGAAACAAAACCAAGAGAGAAGAAAAGGTTAGGGCTTGGTTTCAAAGGAGGTTTTGGGAAGATTTCCCCTGCTCAAGGTTGAAGAAGAGAGGAGGCATCCCCAAAAGATGGTTTCCACCTCTTTCTCCTTTGTTCTTCCCACTTCTTCCATGGAGTAGTCCTCCTCCTACTTGGGTGTAGTGAAACCCTAAACCCTACCATGTAGTTTTCTTGAATGTGGTTTGAATGATTGATATTGGGCATTGTTCAATTTAATGTTTGATGTATTTTTCACCATGATTTTGCATGCTTGTGCTTAGCAACTTAGGGGTTGTGCATATTTTGTACTTAGCATTTGTGCATAATTATGCTTAGCATCCCTAAGTTTGTGCATTTAGGTGCTAGAAATCTAATTTGCCAACTTAGCCTAGTTTAGAGAGGAAAATCCCCCTTTTGAAGGGAGACTTAATCGAGTTGGTTTTCCTTCCGCTTTCCAAGCCACCTAAACTAGGTTGAGTTAGAGCAAACCTCAATATTGAATTGAACAAATAGATTAATCGTGGTTAAACCGTCTGGCCTTAGAGTTGAGTGAGGAAGTAAGCCGATTACGGATTGTCTAAACCGATAGGGTCGAGTGACATGACCTTTCATCCTCACCTCGGTTTAGCAATCGAGACTGTGGTCTACGACCACATACGCTTTCCTTTGCGGTTCATGATTAGCGTGCCCAAGGCACTCGTTCCAACCCACATAGCATGGTAGCGGTTTAGGGGGAAGCGAAACCCAAGTGAGTTTCCCACAAAAGAGTTTTTAAACCAAATTACTTTTGCTTTCTTTCATTTCAATTGGCAAACCTTTAAACCAAAGTTCTATCGCTATATAATGATTTCAACAACCGAAGTAGGGGTAGGCGGACCGGCCCGGGTCGATATATAGATACTTGCCCTATACTACACCTGATTAGAGTTTAAAAACTTGAGCTCTAATTGGGGTTTAATTGTAGTGTAGTTTCGAGCGAGTCAAGTTTTTGGCGCCGTTGCCGGGGACTATGGTCTGGTATTCTGAAAAAGTTGTTGGTTGTTACTCTAGTTTTTAATTTCAAGTGTAGTAAGTGTGTGTGTTCTTTGCTTGTGTTAGACTTGGTGTTTTCCGATTGTGTGTAGGAGGTGCATGACCCGGAGCAACCCGGCGCCCTTGCTACCACTTGACCAGGACATAAACCGAACTCTCCAACTCCTAGCAAGGGAGAGAGAGCTAGCCGAGGCAACACTACAAAAAAAAAAAAAACAGTCATTACCGATGACACGTTTTTCATCAAAATTAATAGAATTGCGTCGGAAAAGACCTTTTCCAACGACATACAGTCGTCGGACGTCGTCAGAAATTGTCTCGTCGCTAATAAAATAATACTGACCAGTCGTCCCAAAAAAAATATTATCTACGACATAAATTTGTTAGTAATAAAATAAGTGACGTCACAAATGAAATCACTCATGTCGGATGAATTTGACGAATTTTTTTTGCAACGGCAAATTTATTTATTTCTGACGGTTTATCTTTGTAAGTAAACTAGAAATTCTGACTAGTCGTTATAAATACTAGTTATACTAACGTCCACAATTTGAGGCCGATGATTTTTTTTATACGTTATACACACATTTGTGAGGTTAATGGTCGTTAGAAATACTATAATTCATCATGACTAAAAAAGAAATTTATATATATATTAGTATACAAATTGTTGTATTTTTATTACCCTTAATTTGTTTGCAAAACTAAAATATACTTAAATATATTAAAATACTAAAAATATGTATAAAACAAAATTATTGTCCACATGGATATGGGTATCCCGTCAGAAAAACAAAGTATACATTAAAGTTAAAAAAAACTACGCATCTACATACGTTGTTCACTCTATACAGTATTGATTCATTGACGGACTCGAAATAACATGCCCAAATTTGTGACAATCTAAAAAAACGACCAGGCACGCAGCCTGTTTTACCCCCAAATACAGTTTGACACACTTGTCGCCAATTTCGTGACTGGGCCATTACAGCTTCAAGTACAACTTCTCCACCACCTGTGATGTTGTTGTAGCCGAAACAACACCGCCATCCCTCCATTGTTGTTGCTGGAGCCATCGCCGAGCAGACTCTTTACCGGCATCACTAGGAAGGGAGAAGGCTGAGGAACAGGGCAAGCATAAACATCTGAGGATTAGATCTGGCCTTGATTCAAAAAGCAGGGCAGCTGTAGGCCTCTGTCTCTCTTGGTTCCTTGGGCCACGACGATCCCTTCACTCCTTAGTAAAACCAAATCCAAAGACGCAAAAGGGGGTCATAATCTCACTCGAAACCACAAAATAGAAAGGAAGCACACATGCAACCAAATCTCACATTGATCGTGGTTGAAATCCGCGTCCGCGTTCTTTATCGTCGGCGATGGAGGTCGTGGAGGCGAAAGAAAGAAGAAGAAATCTGGGATTGTCGTCTTTAGGAGTAGATGGAACGAGGCTCAAAGAGAATTCTCATTTGGAAGGACTAGATGACTTGAAGGTGAATTCTTGGGTTGTTCTTGCCTCTTGCTTGAGAGAGTGACGAGATGAATGGAGCAAAGAGGGGGAAAAGCGGCGGCACAATGGAAAAGAGATGGAGATGGGAGAGTAAAGGTCATACCGCAGAAAAGAAGTTTATGGAGTGGCAGTAGGGTTTTTCTTATTATTTAAAATCTAAATAAAAGGCACCAGCTAACTAATTAAATGTTGGGTCCGGATAGGATAACAACACCCATTTTGTTGTTACCGTAACAACAAGGACAAAAAGGTAAAACTAACCAAATATAACAAATTAAAATTAATAAATAAAATTTCAATCCCTACCTGTCTCTCTCGATCTACTCCGATACCATTCCCCAGCGACCGCTTCTCCTCCCGTTCGATGTAGCCGTAGGAGCCGGCGACGGACGACATGCACTCGGAAGCGCCGGCTTCTTGCAGGACCTTGGCGAGTCCGAAATCGGCGACGTGGATGAGGGCGTCGGAGAAGTCGTGGCCCTGGTGGTCGATGGCGCAGACGAGGAAGCTGTGTTTGGCGAAGAGGATGGAGGTGAGCTGGAGGAACCAGCTGGACTCGCCGGTGAAGCCGTGGACGACGACGATGAATCCGATTTTGTCGGCGGGAGGGAGCGAGGACCACCACTGGGTGAAGAGCTTGAAGCCGCGGGAGTTGGTTTGGTGCTCGGAGTGGTGGGAGACGCCGTGCTTGGCGTAGAATTCGGACGTGGTGAATTTGCCGAAACGGCTCTGGTCGTTGGAGTCGGAAATCGGGTGCTGAACCACAGCGGAGGTGGTCCGTTGCGTTCGAATCCACGACAGTAGTTTGGTAGTGACAGCAGTTGATTCTCGGAGCAAGGCACTGGAGTTTCTTGGCCTGCACAACAACAACAACCACCACAGTAGTGAAGATGGGGACGAGACTGATGATTCCTCTAATTCAGCCCTGCTTCTGCTGCCAACGATGACATTAGTTTTATGCCTGGAATTAGTTTTATCATTACTGATTACTGTATGCCTGGAATGAGCGGCTATGAGCTCGTTAGAAGAATCAAGGAATCCGAGTCTTTCAAGGACATTCCAGTTGTGATCATGTCTTCAGAGAATGTACCCTCCATAATCAACAGGTGCCTAGCTAGAAGAAGGAGCTCAAGAGTTCTTCCTCAAGCCGGTTCAATTTCTCAGATGTCAACAAGCTCAAATCTCACCTTTTGCGATCATCATCATCCAATAGCAGCAATAATGATGGAGATTATGATGAGATTAACAATGGCAACCCTGTTTATATGTATTAATTGTTGCTTTAGGCTTGGGATGATGATGATTTTGAACGTATTTGTTGGTGATAAGTATAGTGAGATGATAATACATTACCACAAATCTGGTTAAGCAAGCATGAAACACCACAAATGTGTTTCTAAAGCACACCATAATAAATTTCCAGAAGCAGACCAGAAACATCACAAAGTAGACCACAAATATTTCTAAAACACATCAGAAACCTCCTAATGCAAACCACAAACGCAATAAAACAAACCACATAAAGCATACCAGAAACCTCGTAAACCAGACCGCAGATGCTCTAAAACAAACCAGAAACCTCACAAAGCAAACCACGGAATTTTCAAAACACACACCAGAAACCTCATAATGCAAACCACAAACACGCTAAAGCAAACCACAAAAACAAACCAGAAACCTCCTAATGCATACCGCAAATCTCCTAAAACAAACCACAAACCTCACAAAGCAAACCACAACATTTGCGAAAGCACACCAGAAACCTCCTAATGCAAATAACATACATAGTAAATCAAACCACAAAAAAACAAACCAGAAACCTTCTAATGAAAACCACAAATATATTAAAACAAACCAGAAACCTCACAATGCAAACCACAAAATTTTTGAAAGCAAACCAGAAACTTCTCAATGCAAACCACAAACACGATAAAGCAAACCAGAAACTTCTCAATACAAACCACAAACACGATAAAACAAACCACAAAAGGCATACAAAAATGTGAGAAACCAAACCATAAATCTCACAATGCTAACCATAACATCCGGTGATCGTTGACCGGTCAACGAAGTTCGTTGACCGAACTCCGGTGACCGTCAGTGAGCAGATTCCGACGCCGATAGGCATATTCCGGCCCCGATGACTAGATTCCGACGCCGGTAAGAATATTCCGACGCCGGTAAGCATATTCCGACGCCGGTAAGCATATTCCGGCCACAAATAGCATATTCCGGCGACCAAAATTTTTGGCAAAAAATAAAAAATAAAAAATATTTTTTATTTTTTTTTATTTTTTTATAATGACAATTATACCCCTGCTTTGATTTTACACTAGGTCAACTCAACTAATAAAAAGTCATCACAACCCTAGCTTCCTATTGGTTGGAGACTAGTGTTGTTACAATAACAACAAAAGGAGTGTTGTTATATTATCTAGTCCCTTAAATGTTAACGTTTGCAATTGGCCGGAGGGACCGGTTATTGTAACAACACCCATTGTGTTGTTATTATAACAACACTAGTCCCCAACCAATAGGAAGCTAGGATTGTAATGACTTTTTATTAAATGAGTTGACCTAGTGTAAAATCAAAGCAGGGGTATAATTGTCATTATGAAAAATCTATTTAAATAAAAAAATAAAAAAATAAAAAAATATTTTTTTTATTTTCTGTCCAAAAATTTGGTCGTCGGAATTCTGCCACCGGTCGCCGGAAAATGGTCGCCGGTCACCGGAATATACTTTTTGTCCCCGGAATATGCTATTTTGTGGCCGGAATATGCTTACCGGCGTCGGAATATGCTTACCGGCGTCGGAATCTAGTCACCGGGGCCGGAATATGCCTATCGGCGTCGGAATCTGCTCACTGACGGTCACCGGAGTTCGGTCAACGAACTTCGTTGACCGGTCAACGGTCTTCGTTGACTGGTCAACGGTCAACGGTCTTCGTTGACCGGTCAACGGTCAACGACCACCGGATGTTATGGTCTGCATTGTGAGATTTATGGTTTGGTTTCTCATATTTTTTTATGCCTTTTATGGTTTGTTTTATTGTGTTTATGGTTTGCATTGAGAAGTTTCTGGTTTGTTTTCAAAAACTTTGTGGTTTGCATTGTGAGGTTTCTGGTTTGTTTTAATATATTTGTGGTTTGCATTAGGACGTTTATGGTTTGCTTTTTTGGTTTGCGTTAACGTGTTTGTGGTTTGCATTAGGAGGTTTCAGGTGTGCTTTCGCAAATGTTGTGGTTTGCTTTGTGAGGTTTGTGGTTTGTTTTAGGAGATTTGTGGTATGCATTAGGAGGTTTCTGGTTTGCATTACGAAATTTCTGGTGTGCTTTCGAAACTTTTGTGGTTTGGTTTGCGAGGTTTCTGGTTTGTTTTGATATATTTGTGGTGTACATTAGGACGTTTTTGGTTTGTTTTACCGTGTTTATGGTTTGTATTAGGGGGTTTCTGGTGTGCTTTAGAAATATTTCTGGTTTATTTTACCGTGTTTCTGGTATGTTTTAGACAATTTATAGTATGCATTAGGAGGTTTCTAGTATGCTTTCGAGATAATTGTGGTATGTTTTGTGAGGTTTGTTATTCTATCCGACGTTCCTACTAGATGAATGGAATTATTATTTACAGGACAAATATTATTTACAGGACATAATGTCCCAACAAATTGACATTTGAGGGATGAGTTTGATAATAGGTATGGAATTCGAGCACCAAAGGTGCAATTTGATCATATAGGAAAGAGCGAGGGAATAGGGGAGGGAGAAAGAGGACAAAAGTGGAAGACTGGAAGAGGTGTTTAAGTTGGGGAGTAAAAGCGACGCATTCTTCTTCTTCTTTCACTGAGCAGCGGCCGCGGTGGCGGAGATCTAAGGATTTTCCACCGATTTCGACCGGTTCGTGAAGCCCAGATGCAAAAAGGGAACGACATCGGAGAGACTGAAGGTCCATTGCCTGTTTGGCGAATTGCGGGACCCGATTTTCACCAACTGCTTGGTCGGCGGCCGCACGTAGACCGCTGGCGATTCGCCTCAGATCTGGCGGCGGGAAATTGAGCACCGCCATGCTCCAGCACAGGGCGAATACCAGGACGGCTTCCTCGGCGTTGTCGAACGTGCTCAGTCACACCCGGTCGTCGTTCCTCGTGGAGTCCCTGATCTCTGCCGCGTACTTCCCCCACGGCCTCTTCCTCACCCCTTAACTGCAGGCCTCAATGCAAGCTGAACGATGCTGAATCCACGTTGCTTCAATCGCATCGTGACTCCGATCTAAAATTTCAGATCTTGCTCTGTCGCCAAAATCTCCATTAGTGGCTTCAAGAAGGTGGAGGAGGGAGGCTAGGAGATTTGAGATGATATGACGGTGGAGGCCTAAAAGCAGATTGAATGGCTTATGGGATCCATGCTACCGTCGGAGCCGATCTTGTCGGTGGCGGAGGAGAGAGTACGGGAGAGAAGCAGCCGACGGGGATATGGGAGGAGAAGGAGATCGAGAGACGGAGATAGGGAAGCTGGGGATTGCAAATTTATTTATTAATTTTAATTTGTTATATTTTTGTAGTTTACCCTTTTTATCCCAGTTGTTACGATAACAACACCAAGGGTGTTGTTATTGTATCCGGGCCCTTGGCCGGATGATTCTAGAACTAATGGGTATTTTAACCTAGAATTTTTTTTCCACTCTCTAACTCTCACTCTCCTCCTACGGCATTCGAAATAAAAGAGGATCTCTCCCAATCCCTCTTTCGAATGATAATTTTATTAAATATTCAAAGATTTATCTTTTCTTATATATATGACACAACTTTTTCTTTTGTATAAAAAAATGAGTAATCGTTATTATTAAACAACTCTTACACTTTTTCCTATATTTTATTTTTTAGGATGAAAACTACTATATATGATATGCTTCTATTCTACGAAAGATTATAATATAAGAACGTTCGATGGTCCGTATCAGATATAATTTGATGTTTAGATCAGACCAAATTGATGTTTGGATCGGACCATACATAACCGAATATAATGCGATTTGGTCCTTGGTCTAATAAATTTTATACTTACTAAAGAAAAATGAACATATTTTATATTTGGACCTGACCAAATGGGACCGAATGCAATATTGGTCAGGTCGTTGAATGCGTCACATTTTGCTTGCATTACTTGACTCGATCAGAAACAACTTTCAATTGGTCGAAGAGAAATGAAGATTAATCTTCTTCATCTTCTCGACCTCATGAGTTATTAGTTGTTCCGGGTGTCAGTCGTGTCATTGGTGTAAAGGACGACATGAGACACTTCAATAATGCTTTGTGGAAGGCGGCAACTTCTTATGTTCTACAAAATAGTGATTAGGTGCAAGATTTTACAAGGTACATATATATATACTAATTTTTTTGATTTATTGTATGCTATAATATTTTTTATTTATTCAAATGGATAGTTACTATAGAAATTTATTAATAAAAGATATTTGGGTTAATATTTTCGTATGGTCTGAACTTTGACCAAAATAAACATCCTGACCAATCTTTTCGCTCTATAACATTCTGGCCCGAACTATACATCAAAATAAACAATTTGGCCAAACCCGATGTTTGACCATTAACTTAGACGGTCAAACGCGCCACGTCACTGCCAAGTCAGAAGATCAGATAAATATTTAATTTTTTTCATTTTTATTTTTGGTTTAAATAAGGTATTAAAATTAGATGATTTTTTTAATTTATAATAATTTAAAATTAGGGAATGTGTGGAAATTGTGAATTATTTTAAATATTTTATGCTGACTTGGCAGTGACATGGCTTAGTCAACGCGTTTGACCGTCCAAGTTAACGGTCAAAAGTCAGATTTGCCAAATTGTTTATTTTGGTGTATGGTTCGGGCCAGGATGTTATAGATCGAAAAGATTGGCCAGGATGTTTATTTTGGTCAAAGTTCAGACCATACGAAAATATTAACCCAAGATATTTTGCAACGTAAATTACAGAGCTCCAAGGAACAGCTGAGTACTCGAGGTGTTCGTATGGTCGAAGCAGTGTGAGTGGTATGACACCGCTGGTGAAGGTGTTGGTTACAAGAAGATTGGTCACTACACTATTACCGTCAACACAACGCAAAGGCTTAGAACAGATGAGTCATTTGTTCTAACTAGTCAAGCAATTCAAGTTTATTATGTGCAGCCTTTGAGAGATCCAAATTGGGAAATTGTGGTTGAAATACGACCAAAAAATTTGTTCGTGATGCCTTCTAATACGGAAGGAGAAGGAGCACTAGAAAAAGTCTATCAAGAAGACAATATTCTAATTGACTCCAAACTAGGGGAGAGGATCTCATAAACTAAACTTGAGCAGGGTTCGAAGATTAATTAGCACTAATTTGGTCTTTGTAGATCGGAATATATATTACCTAATTTTTATTTTTTATATAACAATGTGCATTATAATTACTTAAAGAAGATGTGTTTTTTTATCGATTCAATGTCATTTCTAGAAAATGTCATGCTTGTTCGATTTTCATAACTGCCTCCCAATAATTTCTTCTGAAGAAAAAAATGTCTACGGTAATTAATTTTGTAAGAAATGTTTCAATTTTGCAACCAAACAGTACTGAAGAATTGTGTATGGTGTAAAAAAGGATTTATTCTGACCATAATAGTACTTACGAACTTTTAATTGAGTCAGAAACAATTTTCTGACCATTTAATGCTGACGAAATGTTTATGGCGTCGAAAATGATTTTTTCCTAACCAAACAGTACTGACGAAATTTTTATGGCGTAAAAAATGTTTTTTCTGACGAAATGTTTATGGCGTCCAAAATTTTTTTCCTGACCAAACAGTACTGACGAACTATTTATGGCATAAAAAATGTTTTTTTCTAACCAATCAGTATTGATGAATTATTTTATTTTGTCAAAATTACTAATATTTTTTTACGAAAGATATTTTGTCGTCAATAATAATTATTTTTTTCTGATGACATTTTTGTATTGGTCAGTAATGATGATTATTTCTATCGCGAAAAATGAAATCGTCAAAAATATTGAGTGGGGGAAATTGAAACCGGTCCAAAATACATTTTACTGACGAAAAAATACAATTATTGACAAAAATTCACATCTGTCAGTAATAATGAAATTATTATTGACGAAAATTGTTGGTCGTCGGAATTAAGGATCTTTTTCGATGCAATTTCTGAGTCGTCAGTAAGTTTTCGTCACAACTGCCTGCCTTTTTTGTAGTGCAAGGAGAAGAAGTGAAAGAGGGGGACAACAATCGGGTCCCGGTGTTAGTGGAGAAGTAAGTGAAGAAGTGGAAGTTGAGCCCGTCATTGAAGAGGAAATGGCCTTGAACCAAAGGCAAGATGGAGCCGCTCAAGCCCGCCATATGAATGAGGAGGCGGGAGAAGAAAGAGCCCTGAGGACGATGGGTTACTACATGGCCCCAAGGCCGGCGGACATTCAATCGCCGATCCTACATCCTCGGGTGGCGGAAAACAATTTCGAGATCAAGCCGACTCTGGTGACTATGATACAAAGCAATGCTCTCTTCCATGGCCATGAGAATGAGTCACCAAGAGAGCACGTGCAGAGATTCTTGGAGCTTGCGGGGAGCTTGAAGATTAATGGTGTGCCGGCCGAGGCTTTGCAACTAAGGCTTTTTCCATACTCACTCTCGGGGAAGGCACTTAGGTGGCTAAACAACCGCCAACCTCGATCCATCACCTCATGGGACGACCTCCTCAACAATTTTATGGCTCGTTATTGCCCGCCTTCGAAGACGGCGGAGTGGAGAAAGAAGATTACACATTTCGAGCAAGAAGAGGACGAAACCTTGAGGGATGCTTGGGAGAGGTACTCCGATTACTTTCTTCAGTGCCCCCACCACGGGTTTGAGGAACAATTTTGGATTGAAACCTTCTACGGAGGCCTAATGCAAGAAGATAAAATCCTCATCGACTCCTTATGTCAGGGGAAGTTGATGAATATGGCTCCACCACAAATTACCGAGATCTTAGAAGACATCGCCCTTAGGGGGTATGATTGGGGGTTGACTCGAAGTGGAAGAAGAAGCAATGAAAGGGGAGTGAGAAGCGTGAGAGCGAGTGCTCCGCTTGAGGCAAAGTTGGATAAGTTGCTTGAGGTTATGCTTGAAGATAAAAGGCAAGGAAAATGGGCGGTAATGTCGTGCGACTGGTGCTCGAGTACTAGCCACGAGATAGCAGAGTTCCAAGCAATGAAGGAGGCAACCACTCCGGTGAAGCAAGTCAACTTTGTGGCAAATGCTAGGATCAACAACCCGTATAGCAATACTTATAACCCCGGAGGGAGGAACCACCCCAACTTTGTTTGGGCATCACCGGCTAATCCAAGGCCCCCGGGTTTCCAAGGCCCCACGGGGACCTTCCAACCTCGGCCAACCTTCATCCAACAAATGCCCCAACTCCGAGGTTCAAACTTTCAACAACCGTACGAACCACAAGGTGCCCTAGGCTTTCAACAACAACATCAAACCGACAAGTTATTCAAGCTTGAGGACCTAGTGAACACCTTTGTGATTACGAGTAGCCAAAAGTTCAAGAAGATTGAGCAATTTATGGATGTGGCGACTACCATGTTTACCTCGGTTGAGGTGGGTCTCCAAAGCCATCAAGCGAGTCTTCAAAGCTTGGAGGTGCAAATCGGCAACCTTGCCGGTATCCTCACCGAGAGACCCAAGGGAGCTTTACCTTCCCAAACCGTGGTGAACCCCAAGGATCAAGCCGGGGTGAATGCACTTCAAGTGAGGAGTGTGAAGGTGGTTCCGGAGGTCGCCACGGGAGAAGAAATAGAGAAGGAAGAGACCACCCCAAAAAGAAGAGAGAAGAAGCCCTCGAGGAACGAGAGGAAGGCGGCAAGCAAGGCATTGCCGGAGGATGGATATGTGCCACCTCTTTCTTATCCCACAAGGATGTACAAGGAGAGGTTGGACAGGGAGTGTGGAGGGTTCATGGAAATGCTACGCAACCTCCACCTCAACGTCCCATTCCTCGAAGCCATGGCGCAAATGCCAAGATATGCCAAGTACCTCAAAGGATTCCTCATCAAGAAGCTAAGGCTTGAAGGCCTCGCCAACGCGACGCTTGGCGAGGAGTGCTCGGCTTTCCTCCCCGACCACTTGCCCAAAAAGCGGTCCGACCCAGGTAGCATTACTATCCCTCTTGATATTGGTGATCACCATATAGACAATGCCTTGGCGGACCTAGGAGCTAGTGTGAATGTGATGCCCTACAAGCTTTTCAAAAAGTTAGAAGTAGGTGAACTTAAGACCTCTAAGCTTAGCATCACCTTAGCCGACCGTTCGGTCATTAGCTCGAGAGGTATAGTGGAGGACATGATGGTGAGAGTGGGAAAGTTTTGCTATCCGACCGATTTCGTGATTCTCGACAAAAGTGAGGACCAGCGGCGGATCCAGGATATGATACAGCACTGGGCCGCATTTGAATAGAAAATTCAATATCGTAAACAGAAATATATAATAACTATAGTTTTCATTACATTGTCAATTGTACACGACGGTCTTTTAATTTAGCAAATTCATCAATAATGGAGTCTTCATCCATACCAATAGCATACCCTCTCTCAAAGAAAATAGTTAAACAATCAGCAAGAAAATCATCGCTCATTTTGTTGCGCAAATCAGTCTTCACATGTTTCATTGCTGAAAAGGATCTCTCTGTAGTAGCCATTGAAACGGGCAACGTCAACACTAGACGAATCAACCGACAAATCATTTTGAATTGAGGCTCCTTCTCTGTTTTCACCAATTTCTCTAGTAGTTTTGCAAGGGAAGAAACCTCAAATTCCTTATCATGGACCACATGAGAGGCATAATATCCAAGTTCACTCTTCAAAGCATTCATCTCATAGCCTTTAAAGTCTTCAGGATAAAACTCCTCAGCAAGTTTGTATATCTTTTCTTTATCAAAATACCGGAAATAACATTTAGGATCTAGTGCACCGCCCAACTGAAGCAATCTAACTGATGACTCATTGAATCTTGTATTCAATGTTCCCAACTGAAAATCTATGCATTGATTAAAGTACTCAAAATGGTAGCGGTGCTCAAGAGTTGTTTGCTTCTCACCACGTCCAAGTGTAGCATTCAGATTAGGTATCTCTATGCCATGTTTTGAGCAAAAAGATTTTACCTCTTGGAATAGCTTGTCCCACCCTTCATCTCGTAGTTGTTGAAGTTTAACTTTTGCTATGGAAACAAATCCAACTACAGCTACAATGTCAATAGATTCTTGTTGAAATGCTTGACAAAGAAAATCAGTTATCTCCATAATCCCTTTCATCAAGTGTAGATTGAATACAAACTCAAAAGTCTTGATATTTTTTGAAGCACCTCTGGCATGAGCTCGATGTATTCCTTCTTTAGAACGGCTAAGATCCTCAAGCACTACACAAGTTGCTTTGAACATGTTCAGAACGCTCAATATAGAATGATAATGAGATCCCCAACGAGTTGGTCCAGAACGCTTTAAGGATATCATCTGATTAGCTCCTTGTCCATATTGAATTTCTCCAGCATCCAACATACCATCAAGATCTTTTTTGTGAATTGCTTGTAGTTCTCTAATCCGTTTAGGAGATGCCTTTACAACGTTTATGATAGAATCCAATAAGGAAAAGAAATCTCATATAGGAGATCACATACCTTTGCAGAAGTAAGTAATGCCAACTGTAATCTGTGAGCAAAACAGTGGACAAAGTAGGCATATGGGCAATCTCTAAGAAATAATGCCTTGGCCCCATTAAAATGTCCTGACATATTACTGGCACCATCATATCCTTGACCTCTCAATTTTCCGATTTGAAGGTCATACTGAGAGAGAACTTCACAAATAGCTTGTTTAAGTGTTTCTGCAGAAGTTTCAGCAACACTCTTGAGAGCAAAAAAGCGTTCAGTTACTATACCATGAGAGCTGACATACCTCAAAATAACAGACATCTGTTCCCTTCCTGCTTCATCAACTGCTTCATCAACAAGAATAGAGAAACAAGAATCCCCAATTTCCTCACGTATCTTACAACGCACTCTGTGTGCTATGATTCCCAAAATCTCTTTCTGAATGCTTGGTGAAATGTATTTCGCATTTCCTGGTGCATTACGAAGAACTACACCATGGATTTGATCATTCAACTTTGCTGCAAAATCAATCCAAGCTAGTACATTCCCCGGATTCAAAAAATCTTCATATTCATCATGCCCTCTAAAAGAACTTCCTTGTAAAGCCAATTGTTTGACAACCATAATTGTTGTTTTCAATCTCAATCGATGCTTTAAAACTTCTTCTCCGCTAATTCTTTGAATAACTTTATCAATATGACCGGAGGGTTTCATCAAGGCATTCTTCGCTGCAACACATTTATTATGAACTGAAGAAGCTGATGAACCAACATGAAGAAGGAACACACATTCCGTACCTTGATGAACCCTCTTCCAATTATCAAATCCCTCATGGACTAATGCAGAAGGTTGAGTCACATGCGTCTTATCTCTAAACAAAAAGCATGGGAAACAATATGCTTTGTGTGTTGTAGGTGAATACTCCAACCAATCAAATTGATCATACCATACCTCTTGAAAGCGACGAAGTCTATCTGGATATGCTCGCGGCTTATAGTACTTGAGTTTAGGTTGATAAGCCTTGTGAATTAGGTACTTTCTTCTAATCTCATCTCTTAACTCAATAGCCCAATCACAAATTTGTTTCCTCTTTCCTGGATCTCTTTCAACTTCAATGTCATTGTCAGATGATGAATGTAGATTACCGGATGGAGGAGGGGTTGACGATTGGTTTTGAACTTGAGAGGAAGATGGTAGAACTTCATTAGGAGAGACTTCTTCAATCTCACACTTTTTGGATTCCTTGCGTTGATAGTAAGAAAATAATGTTGTTTTTGCCTTTTTATTTGGTGCTTGAGAAGATGTCATGATGAATATTCTTCAAATCTGCAAAGTCAATTAAATAACTAATTATACACATAACACATGTGACATATACACAGTACACTCATCAACCATAAAAAAAACAAACATCAACAATATTCAATTGTGTCTTCTAGATTAGTTTTTTGTTTT
This sequence comes from Linum tenue, assembly GCA_946122785.1. Lineage (NCBI taxonomy): Eukaryota > Viridiplantae > Streptophyta > Magnoliopsida > Malpighiales > Linaceae > Linum > Linum tenue. Next base: position 19,313,496 of record CAMGYJ010000004.1, on the reverse strand, counting down.
TTTCCTCTTAACTTCACCTGCTCAAACGTGGGGTTGGAGAATTGGGGATTGCATTTGTAATATTTAAATAGAAACTAGAAAGTGGGTGGGTGGACTTTTGTATAACTTCACCAATCACCAGCAATGCAATCGCCAATCATAAAGGAAGAAGAGCTGAAGAAAGGTTCTACTAGTCTACCACTTACCAGCGGCCAGCGGAGAAGGTGGGTGACTTTTGTTTTGCTTTTGCAGCAGCGGCAGCCGGAGAATGAGATTTTGGGGGTTTTTGCTTGCAGGCAGCGATTTTGCAACAGCGGCAGACGCGGGTCGCGGGTAGTGGTGGGTGACGGACTGACGACGACGGTGATGATCGGATGGTGGCAGTGAAGCGGCGGAGGGGCTGAGCGAGAGCTCTCAAGCACGAGCTTCTATTTCTATCTGAGAGGATTGGACATTTGGACTCTGGATTCTGAAACGTGATTTTTGGAAGAGATTGAGATTTAAATTGGGCCCATTTTGATTTATTTTTCAGCCACCAAATAATACTGGGCCATCAAATAAAAAAAATACTAACGCACTGGGCCAATTTTTAAATACCCTGGGCCAACTATCCAAAATTTCAAAATTATGAAGAGGTATATTGGTTCTGGGCCCATAAGAGGGCTGGGCCACGGCCCAGGGGCGCCCCCCCCCCAGATCCGCCGCTGGTGAGGACTCGGATATGCCCCTCATCCTCGGTCGTCCCTTTCTTGCAACTGCCAAGGCATTGATAGATGTTAATGAGGGAACCCTAATTTTGAGGGATGGTAAGGAGAGAATCAAACTTGAAATTGATCCTAGGGTGAGGAGTGATGAAGTGAAGGGGGGTAGTCTCAAATGATATGAATGAGAGTGGAGGAGAGCCTCCTCAGGCAAACACCACCATTGCTTGTGTTGTTTTTTATGATGTTGAGCAGGAAGTTAAGAAGGGTCCTAAGCCAAAAGGACCAAGAATGAATGCTTAAAGAAGAAGGATGAAGGGAGCTTTGACCCGGAAGACGGGGGAGCCCGGAGCAAGGTTGGCCAACTCAGTGAGCCTAAGATGGGAGGCTACAAGCCTCGCCCCGAGAGTGTGGTGGATTCGCTCTTGGTGCCATCACGTTTGAAGTCGTGATTGATCCCCAACCGTCAAACTAATGACGATAAACAATCATTTGTTGAGAGGCAACCCAACGAAGGTTTGTTTTCTTTTCCTTGGTTTTCGTTTTAGTGTCTTGTGAAGGGTTTGAGTGGTGAAGTGGTGTCCCCGTGCCGAGGGTTGTGTTTTTGCGGTTTATGGTTGTGTTGTGATTGATTAGGAGGCACGGAGGAATAGGTTGAGTCAAAATTTTTGCAGAAGTGCCCTGATTTCACTTCAGTTCACGGACGGATTGCTGAGTTCACGGTCTCTAAGACCGTGAACAGGCAAACGCGTCCATGAACTGGGCGCTGATGCATGTTCACCACCTGTCAACCACTCCGTGTTCACGGACGCATTTGCTAAGACCGTGAACTGGGCAACGCGTCCGTGAACTCAGAGCTCTGCCTATAAAGGGGCGTGAACGGCGACCCTTCACTTTACGACCAAAAACTCGCCGGAAAATTTTGAATCTTCTTCGGAAAACGCGAAAATCGTTGCTTTTCCGATTTTTCCCCCAAATCCGGCGAGCAAAACCAAAAACCAGTGTCATACCCAGTCCCCTCTCCTCAAAACCGGCATGTGCTGTGAATTTGGGGAGATTTGGACCACATTTTTTCCGGCAAAGTCACCGGCGGCGAGCTTCCAACGAAGCTCCGGCGACCCCTCTCTGGTAAGTTTTCAGACCAGTTTTTCACCGTCCTCGCCCGCACCTCACTTTCTTCTGCTTCCTACTTGACTCTCCAGGTTTGTTTTTCAACCTTATCTTTGAGAATTGTGGAGAATCGGATTAGGTAGTGAAGTGAGGTTTAATATTTGTGCTTGGCATGATTGAATCTAGTTAGGGCGAGGACTTAGGTGAATTAGGTCATGTGTGGTTCTTGATAGGAGTGCAAAATGGAGTGTAGTGTTGGAGTTGGTTCCTCAAAAAGAAAGCATTGGTCGATAAATGTTTAGGTGTCAAGTGTTTTTACTCTCTAATCCCCCCCCCCTAAAAAAAAAAAGAGAAACGAAAAGAGAAACGAAAAAGAGGTAATAAAATGGGGTAAATAAAGTAGAGAGTGCCACGAAAAAATAAAGTACATGCTCTCGGAGGGGTTTCTTAACACCCAAGCCAATGAAACCCCCACATTGTTTAGAACTCCGTCACTACCAAACCTTAAAGAACTAGCAAGAGTTGACCGAGGAAGAGTGCTTCAAGGTAGTTCATGATTGGAGATAGTTGGAAGAGCGAGATAAGGGTTTTGGCCGATGCTAGTGGTTGTTGATTGAAGAGAAGGGTTTTAGTCGAAACCATAGACTTTTCGGGTTTAGGTTAAAGATGTAGAACCTCACGTCATGATTGCCACCACCCAAAAAGCCTTTTCCCCATGTCTAAGCCAATCGCCAGTCATTTGAACCCGTGTCTAAGACCTCCAGACGAGCTAGTGGTGACAACCATCCCATGAACTCTAGCGTTTAGAGGTTACCGTCGTAGTATTGAGACGATAGGGCCGAGAGGTTACGATTGTGCACGTCTTTTGCACCAAAAAGGTCCCGAACCCACTGGTCATGAGGGTGAGCGATTCATTCTTGCTTTGTATGTCATATCATACCCCGGTGAGGACCTTTGTTGCCGTTCCATTTTTTCCTCGGACTTGAATTCCATGCATGGTTGGTTGTGGTCGATAAGTGGTTTTGTTGAGACTTGCAGTTATCCATGAATAAGTTGAGAACTTTTCGTTTGCCCGTTTTGGTGGTTTTGAATGTCGGTTGTGGTGGATGTCGGTATTGCTTGCAACGATTCATGTGTTGATTGTCAATGAACATCGAGAATTCCCGCTTCGTGTCCTTTGAGTTGTCCCCAAAGCATTTGTGTAGGTTGAAATATTACCGTGTGCGTGAAATGGTTTGCTTGGGGACAAGCAAACGTCTAAGTGTGGGGGAGTGATTCGGGCCTAATTGCACATATTTTGCCCCCGTTTGCTTAGATGTTTGTGCCAAATTCGCTGATTAGAGTTTTACGCGAGGTTCTTCGTGTTTGAGTGCTTTTCAGGATTTAACAGGTGGAACCAGCCTCGGAGTCGAAGGATTGGCGAAAAGGATCGAAAACTGGGAGAAGAGGTGAAAAAACGCAAGTTCACAGCTAAAGGCAGGAGTTCACGGTCGTGCAAGACCGTGAAGAAGTGGAGTTGACCATGAAGCGCAAAGTGTCCGAGCCAACTTGAAGGTTACTGATGCAAGGCGAGCTCACGGTCACTAAGACCGTGAACACAAGCAGTTGCCCGTGAACTGCCGTGATCGATGCGGAGCGTTTTGGCGCAAGGCGTGAGTTTACGGACACGTTTGATGGTTCACGGCCGTGAACTCAGCCCTTCTCGTGTTTAAAAGCTGAGCTGCAAGGAAAGAGAAGGGGGGGGGGCGAATTTTGTCAGAGAAACACTTATTCTGCATTTTAGTGAGAGAAACAGAACCAAGAGAGAAGAAGAGGTTATGGCTTGGCTTTAAAGGAGGTTTTGAGAAGATTTCCCCAAGGAAATCCCAGCTCAAGGTTGAAGAAGAGAGGAGGCATCCCCAAAAGATGGTTTCCACCTTTTTCTCCTTTGTTCTTCCCACTTCTTCCATGGAGTAGTCCTCCTCCCACTTGGGTGTAGTGAAACCCTAAACCCTACCATGTAGTTTTCTTGTATGTAGTTTGAATGATTGATATTGGGCATTGTTCTATTTAATGTTTGAGGTATTTTTCACCATGATTTTGCATGCTTGTGCTTAGCAACTTAGTGGTTGTGCATATTTTGTGCTTAGCATCCTAGGGTTTGTGCATAATTATGCTTAGCAACCCTAAGTTTGTGCATTTAGGTGTTAGTAATCTAATTTGCCAACTTAGCCTAGTTTAGAGAGGAAAATCCCCCTTTTGAAGGGAGACTTAATCGAGTTGGTTTTCCTTCCGCTTTCCAAGCCACCTAAACTAGGTTGATTTAGGGCAAACCTCAATATTTAATTGAACAAGTCGATTAATCGTGGTTAAACCGTCCGACCTTCGAGTTGAGTGAGGAAGTAAGCCGATTACCGATTGTCTAAACCGAGAGGGTCGAGTGACACGACCTTTCATCCTCACCTCGGTTTAGAAATCAAGACTCTAGTTCACGATTAGCATGCCCAAGGCACTCGTTCCAACCCACTTAGCATGGTAGCGGTTTAGGGGGAAGCGAAACCCATGTGACTTTCCCACAAAAGAGTTTTCAAACCAAATTACTTTTGCTTTCTTTCATTTCAATTGGCAAACCTTTAAACCAAAGTTTTATCGCTAGATAATGATTTCAACAACCGAAGTAGGGGTAGACGGACCGGCCCGGGTCAATATATAGATACTTGCCATATACTACACCTGATTAGAGTTTAAAAACTTGGGCTCTAATTGGGGTTTAATTGTAGTGGTTTTGAGCGAGTCAGGGAGCAAGGCGAGTGCAGGGTTTGAGGGATAGAGCGAAAGTGTTCTCAAGCCAGAAAGATTCAGAGAGGGGGAGCTAGCGTCTGGGAGGGCTCTAGGTTCTGTAACGGCAACTATGTTGATTTGTCTTGCAGGTCAAAGATTTCAGGGCCGAGCGGTTGGGGAAGTGTCGGCTTGATTCCACGGGAGGCGAGTGTCTTTTGAGAGGGAATCGTCTATCATCTCCTTCAGCACCTACAAATCATAGTCGCATTTCTCCAGTGCTCCCAGCAGCTTCCACCGTTGCTCCGCCGCCACCACGTCGCCCGTCCTCTCTCCCTTGCATTTATGGAAGATTAATTTATATGTTTATTTTTTAATGGTTGTAAAATGAGGTGGAAATTGTAAAAGGTTAAATTTTATATAATTTTTATTTTTGAATTGCCACATCACTTATTTAACGGTCAACTATCAAAGTTGACTGCTACATCAACTAAATTTAACGGAGAGTGACCAAACTTGAACTATTGAATTAATCTTAGTGACCAGGAATGAAATTAAATATTTGTAGTGACCAAACATGAACTCTTTTTGTAAACTCAGTCACCAAACTTGCAATTAACCCCAAAATTTAGTTGAAGGACAATCTTAATCCCTCAACAAATATAATTAAACCTCTATTGTGGTACTGGCCATACTAATTCATATGAACACATTAATGCATCCATGAACATTCAAAGCCTACTTCATGATATTTTTTTCTTTATTGTGGTTAGTTCATATTAAATCACGTAACTCTAAATGATACACATAACTAACTCCTCCATAGGATAAAAAGAAGTAAGATCTTATGTATCTATATTATGTAATCAGTTTGAATAGCGCATGAACAATATAAGAGGGTTTTAAGAAAGATGAAATTGAACAATCAATTTAAAGAAGATATCCGACATAACATATTATAACATGAATGTCAATCTATAATGATTAGTAAAGAATTTCAAGGAAAAAGAGATTAAATAATCAATTACTGTATTCTAAGGCATTCAAAAAAATAAAAATCATTTATCATGCAATAAAAAAATCCTAATCACATTAAATTAAGAGTGCATTGGTTGAGATTAATGCTTACTACTCAACAATTAAGGAAAGTTGTAGTTTCATTTTCAAATATTCATTTCTAATGTTTTCTTTGTTTGTCATGTTTGTTTTTTTTTTTTTTGAAATTTACAGTATCAGTGTTATTATATTGTCCTTGATCGTTAAAACTTCTGAAAGAGGAAATGAGATTTGTTGCATCAAACATGTATAAATTAATATTAATTTAATAATTTTATATCATTTCTGCATATTGAATACCGCAATTCGATATCAATATTGCAACCATTGATATTTGGGTTGCAATAAGATTATATTTCATTATAAGTCAGAAAAAATTATAAATTGCTTATTGAAATTCAATTAAAATAATAATAATAAAACAAAATCAAAAGTATCAAGCACCATAAGAATACTTACAAGAGACATAGTGGGATAGCTAACCGTGATGAAGAAGTCATATGCTTTTAAAATTTCAAGTTCGTGCATGTTTTATATTCAAAAGGTTACAACCAACTTATTTAGTGTAATTAGTTATGGTTCTTGTCTTTGTCTGAAAAGACCATGGTTCAAATTTTGTTGTTGATATATTTTCTATTTGAAATAAATAAATAGTTGTGAAGACTAAAATAAAATGTCTTTGCTACTTTCACTCTCATTACAAAAAAATTGAAATACAGAAAAGTACGCAAAACTCTACCATATTTTATAGTAGAGAGCATGATTAAATCTTTGATTTTTATGCAACCTGTTCTTCATGTTCACTCCTATACCGGGGAAAACAAATCTTAAAATGTAATGTAAGAACCGAAATTGAAATGACTACGTTGCCTCCAATATAATTTCATCCGACACAAATTCAATATGGTTCAATCTAAGGGAATAGTTGCTCATTTTAGAGTTGTCTTCAAAGAGGGGGAAAAAGCAGTGTTATCAAGCCAACCAGCTGGATTAGGTCCGATCAGAACCAGTGCTAAAAATAGCTCCAGAAAGCTATTTTGCCTCCAAAACGGTAGCCAGTCAAAATTGCAAAAACTGGTAGAAAACCATTTTGCTTCCAATTCTGTAGCCGGTCAAAATTGCAAAAACTGGTGGTCTAACAGAAGTGACCAGTTTTCGGCTCTTAGACGGAATGTTGCGTTTTGGCTCTCCCTATTCAGGGTCATATAATATACTAATTGTTGAATTACTATATGGTACCTGTCATATTACATTCAGATTATCAAAATTTTAAATCATTACCATATATATGCATATATTATATTTTTATAATATGAATAAAATAGCTCAATCTGATTGGACTCTATTCCTACTATTGAACTTTAAACCATTTGAAGTCATCAATCCAATAGCTTAAATCAATTTGAAAAGGACGTAAAAGAAATAAGAACGGTACAACGTACAAATAAATAGTAACATAGCAGGAGGAAGTTAACCAAAACAAAAAAAAAAATACCAAGTCAAAAACAGAAAACCTTAAACCCCACGCCTCGTCTCCCGCACTAACTCCACTCCTCCACTTCTCCCGCTCACTCCCTCCTCTCTATAAATATACACACGCCATACAAAAATTCTAAACCAAGAGAGCATTTGCAGTTATCATTCCTCTCAAAAAACCACTGCCTTCTTCCGCCTGTGCTAATACTCAGTCCCAACAATGGAGATGTCGAAGAAGGCGCTGGTGCTACTCACTCTCATCTGCTGCGTCGTCGTCGCGGCCAGCTCCGCCGAGTTGTTCGTCGGCGGGAAGGAAGGGTGGACGGTTCCCAAGTCCAAAGACGAACAGCACCACTTCTTCAACGACTGGGCTTCCACCAACCGCTTCCGCGTCAATGACACCCTCCGTAAATAACTTAGCCTTCTCCAACCGCTCTTTCCTCATTCTTCTCTTTCAGCTTTACTCTAAACTCTGTTCTTGTGTGTGTTTTGGAGGAAAGGCTTCAAGTACAAGAAGGACTCGGTGATGGTGGTGAAGGAAGAGGAAGAGTACAACAAGTGCAGATCATCACACCCTCTCTTCTTCTCCAACAACGGCGATACTTCTTTTCGCCTCGACCGCCCCGGTCTGTTCTACTTCATCAGTGGAGTCACCGGACACTGTGACCATGGCCTGAAGATGATCATCAAAGTCCTCGACGTTGAAGACGACTCCACGCCCCTTCCAACTCCACCACCTTCCGATGATCATCCCAATCACAAGTCCTCTGCCGCTGCTTCACCATACTCTGCCACCGTCGCTGCTGCTGCTGCCCTGCCTCTGCTCGCCCTTTCACTCTTCCTTTAGCAACAATGTTTAGATAGCTTGGGTTGAAATTGTAGTTTGTGTAGCTTGTTATTCTGTTTCAGTTTCGATTTAGAGCAAGGGACTAGGAGAAACAATGGCTTTTGTAATTTGAGTAGCTACTTTCGTTATACTCTGTTTTCTTCTTCGTGTCATATATTCATCGATTTCAATGGTTTACCACAAGGAAACAGAGGAAGAGATTTGAATTAATGGATGCTCAAACACTGTCAATTAACAATTACCAAGCTTTCGCAGCTCTCATAGTGTCATAAGTTACATAAACCTTCTGATGTGGAGGGGAAAAGAGTATCTCAGCTGGAAGGAAAGATGGGAAATGTGCTAGAACTTTGAAATATCAAAATCTGCTGCAAAACTTTTTAAGTGTGTAGGAAGAAGCTTCTTGGCTCTCCGAGCACCTAGTATCTCATGAATTTCCGCTTATCTTCGTTACCATTATCGCTTGATCGTCCATAAGGATTGTTGTCGCTGAAGCTACCTTTCTTCTTGCTGCTGTTGGTCTTTCTAAACTTGGAGGCACTGCTGTCGATGTTCAAGTTCACCTTTGGTGGCCCAGAGAAGCAAAATGAAGCTGCAACCGCCTGCCCAGAAAATATAATAAGACATAAGCCAGAAATAATTGTTACCGTGAAACATGTCACTCGCTCGCTCGCTCGCTCACTCTTAATGGTGTTTCCATACCACTGAGAATGCAACTATGTAAATTGAAAGATACCTGTAAGTCAAGGCGATGGACATTGAATATATCTTTCATGGAGTGAGAGTTGTATGCCAAGATGTAAGACCTGTAAGCTTCTTTCGCCGACTTGTTCAAGTAATAGTTGTTGGCCACCAATTTCTCCTGCAACAACCCACAAGCCGAGTCAGTAGGAATTCTTTCCAAGAGTTTGCATCTTTTCATCAAATTTAGGGAATGATAGTAGACTCCAGCCTGGATGAAAATGACTTACCAGGTGAGTCTGAACATTTGCCAGCTTCTTTTCATCGAATTCATACTCTTTCACAGGGACTTTTGCTGCCTGAAAGGGAATAGTGACGAGGGTAGCTAGAGCAAGAGCAAGTAATATACGCAGTAAAAATTCCAATCTAAGGCCATCATACCTTCAGATACCGCAGAAACTGAAGTTCTTCTGGAATCAGGAACATCAAGGCATTTCCTTTTGCACCTTCTCCACGTGCTGTTCGGCCTACCCTGTGTATGTATTCCTAAAGACCAGAAATTCAGTGTAAATGTTAGTACATGTGATCGAAGAACAGCTCCATTATTAACCAATTTGAAGTGTAGAATGCAACGAGGATTAACAGGCACCTTGGGCTCATCAGGAGGATCATACTGCACAATCCAATCCTGCACAGCAAATAGGAGGAAAATCAGTTAGGTGAGCTAGCCAAAAGGAAAATTAATTATCAGTTGTATCTAAAAAGAAAAACAAAGAAAAAAACACATACCACAGCAGGTATATCAAGTCCACGAGCAGCAACATCAGTGCATAGCAAGATCCCTTTCTCAGCTTTGCAGAAATCAAAGAAGGTCGAGGTTCGCTTCTGTTGCTTTTGTTTTCCATGGATATCGAAGCATTCTATTTGAATGTATGTAAGAAGTTCCGAATGAAACTTGACAGAATTGCATGACGAGAAAAAAACCATCACTTTCTTTGATAAGTTCCTCTTTAAGAAGGAGTAAAGAAGAAGAAATCTCTTGGAACTTGGAACTACAGTGTAGCCTTGCTGAAGACCTTCATTGGTAACCTACAATATTCCACGATTTGATAAGGTCAGAGCCATGTTCATATATTTTCTGCTTGTCCAATGAATCAAACCAAACATCATACCTTGTGTCTCCCATCATCAACATCAATATAAACAGGAGTCGTCTGAAACGACAACCGAGCTAGGTCCTCCACCTAAGCAAAATCAGCAGAAGTTAGGCAGTTAGCAAAAACTGAATGCTTGCTCTTGCCTACAGAATTCATGTTAAAAAAAGGGACAAGTACTGGCATAGAATCATGTATAATGATAATGGAAATAAAAATCATTCCAAGGAAGCAGCTGCAAGAAACAGACCTTTTTTGTTTGGGTAGCTGAAAATAAGGCAGTCTGCCTAGTCTGCAGATGGCACAACAATTTGTCAGAGAACTAGAATACAGCACTGCAAGGTACAAAATGAACAAAACTCATGCATATGTATGGTTTTGTTTATTCTAAAATTAAAAATCTGGACAATCTGATTTTAATAGGACCAGTCGGCACATCACAAATCAATTGAAGACTGCTAACAGCATGCAAGAAACAGCAGATGCCAATGCGCTAGTTCTCTTTGGAATTCTATATAATCAATTGACGTGTATAACTTCACCTCAAAAATTCTATTATAGTATTATCAACCTTTCAGAGAGAAATCAAGATATGGATTACTAACCACAAGAAAAGTTATAATATCAACAACCAATCACTCTCTACTTCTAAAATTAACTAATTGTATACATTTGATAAAATGATTGTAGAAGATTGGGATACCTTTGGTAAAAGCTTGAGAATTTGTTGCATTTCTTCCTCAAAATTGGCCTCCAATATCCTGTCTGCCTCGTCAATCGTCAGGCACTACAAAGTTTTCCTCAAGAATCAGCAAAAAAAACTTTCCATCCTTAAGGAGAAGCAGCACAAGAATAGCACAAAACATGCTTGAATAGATATGACACAAAAGTATAGCTATGAAGCCCAAACTAATGCTTCCAGAGAATGATTCGAACCACAAGAATATAAACAAATGAAAGAGGGTCCACAAGTTACCTTCAAGTTCTTATAAATGAATCCTTTGGTATTTTGAAGATGATCCAGAAGCCGACCAGGAGTTGCAACCAACAAGTTTACCCCTTTAACAAGTCGCTCGGCTTCTCCTTTCCTTGCTGCCCCACCGATAACCAACCCAAGGGTCTGTGAATGATACTTGAGAAGGTCTTCTGCCACTTTATGCGTCTGAATAATGTTGCACCATGATATATTAGATCAAGCCTAAGACTAAAATGTCTAGGGAGAAAAGGAATTAAAAGGTTCGCATCTCCATTTGGCACTAGATCAGGCCCTTCGGGTCACTAAGTTACAAACAAATACCATTAGCAAATTAGCAGAGTCTCAAATTACATACAAGGCTAACTGGTATGGTAAAGAAGCAAACTACAGTTATCTGTTCAATTTCATCTGATTGATTATACAGTACTATTTCATCATTCAGTTCAAGAGGAAAGAAATGATGATTTTAAGTGAACATCTACACTACGGGCAGGATCATTTACCTGAATGGCAAGCTCTCTAGTAGGGCAAATAACAACCACACCAGTACCATTACGAGGAGCAAAACGAACATTGTATAGTAACTCCACAGCAGGTATCAGAAAGGCAAGGGTTTTCCCAGAACCTGTCCTTGCTGCACCTAAAACATCCTTGCCAATTAGCAGAGGTGGAACTGCCCTTGATTGAATCTGTTTCACGCAGTAGATTCCAAATTGTCAGAAACTTGTCTCAATACAATCAATATCTAAACACGTTAAGGACATTTCCCCAAATGCCGTGCTATTCTTGCTAACTAAACTCAGCACGCATATACTCCAGTAAGTTCAATAAACTTAAAAAATGCTTCCATTCGCCGCCAACTTAAAACTATTCGAGAATACAACAGCTGAGCTTCAACCAATGTAACACCATACTATGCAACACCACAGAAGCTTAAACAAAATGGATTTGACACTACCAAAAATGAATATGCATCATGAATCGTTCCGGTGGGTGCTGAAATGTGCACTAAAAGTTCCAATCAGAAGAGACTGTACCTGAGTCAAATACTGGAATCCCATCTCCTGAATCGCCTTCCTCGTAGGCTCAGATAATCCCAAAGAATCAAAAGAGTCAGTGCTCATAATTCCGCCGCCACTCTTCACTTTCTTCTCCTTTGTCTTCCCCTCGGCCTCCCCATCTTTCCCATTGCTCTGTTCCTCCTCCTCCTTTTCTCCATCACCCTCATCTTCATTCTCATCTACCATCTGCTGCTTCTTCTTCTTCTTCTTTCCTTTCTTCTTGTCCGTCACAACTTCCTTCTCTTCCTCATCTTCACTCTCCGCTTCATTCTGCTTCCCCTCTGGAGCTTCATCAGAATCTGCCGGAGCTTTCTTTCCTCTGCTGCGCTTTCGCTTCTTCTTCTGCTGCAGCTCGTCTTCCGGCGACTCGTGCGGCTGCTTGTTCTCGGCTAGAACGGCCATGGCGCCACCTGAGAATGAAGTTTCTGGAAAAGAAGATTGCTAGGGTTTGCGGCTTCTCTTTGCAATTCCGCTCGTTCTCTTAAACCCTGGTCCGGGGTCCACCGTCCTTGTCATCAAATGATGTCTCCAGTCATTACAAATTTGGTCACTAAATTTGATTGCGTAACTATATGATCACTAAACTTCTGTAGCTACTCCACATTGGTCACCCTTTTCATGGGTACTGTCTGATTGGATGGGGCTTAATGAAACAGGCTTTTGATTGCGGGCCTCGTGGGCTGAAAAGCCTCTGCCTAATTAGACCAATCTCTTAGGCTCATCCGAATCTAACTTGTTTTGGACTTCGCCGGACCTCTCATTTTCTTTTTACCATAGTCATACAATAAGAAAATCATAAATTACCGAAAAAAAAATAATAATAATAATAAGAAAATCATATCATAATATCGTACAAGTGTAGTACCCAAACATGGTAGTCGATTAATAATGCATGTTCAAATTTAGTACGTTTTTAGTAATTAAATCTTGTTTACATGTGCCATGTACATGAGGTTTGAAATTCAACCTTTACGATTCCCAAACTAATCCACCAACATAAACAAGTTTGTAGTCTAATAATATCATAGCAGTAGAATGACTCGGTGGTCGAGAGTTGGAGTTTGCTTGACTTACACTTGAATATCTTATTTTCACTAGTAATTCAATTGGATATTGAATAATTTAGATATTACTCAGTCTGAATCGTGATGGGGCGGGCATTATCCGACTCGCAGTAGCATGGAATGGGGCATGGATATCTACTTTTGATCTGCTCCGCCCCTTTTTTGCTCATTCTATCTCAATTTCTTACAATATCTATTCATATTTCTCCTATTTTGACTTCGGTTCAACTAAATAGACTTGATCTTTCAACTAGTTAGACTCAATTACTCATTCTATTATCACTATTTTTCATTTATAAAGTTTTTCCCCTTCGTTTTATTGCAAAAAGGAAAATTTTGCGTGTATTTTTGTAAAAATAATATGTAAGAGTGGCTCAATCCACCCCGCCCCGTACCCGTGCGGGTACTACTCGCCCCGACCCTCAGTAGTCTGGGATGGGACATGGGTGTTGAGTTACTTGCCCCACCCCATTGCCATCACTAATGACAAAAACCAATTGATCTCAATAACTCAAGTTGTTAGTAGAGGTTCAATTATATATCTTATAACATTTACTAACATGTCCCTCAACAAAAGCCAACTCATACAAGTTTGATGTTTGCACAGGTCCAAATACCATGGGCTCAACAAATGAGGATCGTCAAGATTCAAACATTAGTCCTCTCAGTCATCAAAGACTCTGATATCCTGTCATAAGCTAATTGGTCCCAATAACTCAAACTTTGAAAAATATTCAATTATAAATCTTATACAATTGAATTTACTAATAACATAGTCTCAGAAACTCCCTTAAGATTGCCTTGTAATTTGTTTTTCTCCTTTCAAACGAGCAAGTACGCTGCACTCTTCTACATCAGAATTCAGAGCAGTTGCATCGGTCGTCTCTTTTTTTATTTCAAAATGACATGGCAATGTCAATATGTCATTTGACATTTCATGGTTGTAGGCTTGTAGCCAATTATTTCAATAATGAAATATTTCATTAGATCGAAGAGCAAATGAAATTAGAAGTGGGGTAGCAAGTGGGCCTATTTCAACAATTTGAAATTATTTAGTTGTATTGAAAATGTGAATCGGGTCCACCATATGAAATTGGAGATAAATTTCACGGGTGTAGATGAAATGGATTTTAAAGAACGAAATTGTAAAAAATGTATAAGTGATAATAGAGCCTACATATGAAATAGAAAGGCTATTTCATGATTGTTGATGGTCTCATAAACCAACGAAGGTGGCAACTGGTTTAAGTGAATGGCTGAAGAACCTCTCGATTGAGGGCAGAGCCTTTCGCATCAATCACAATGGGTATCCAAAGTTCGATCGCGCCTTCCATGCATGGAAACCTGCTAGCTGCCGCATGCCCATTAATATGATATGATTCCATATGGAACATGGCCACTGCTGCTGCTGCAGGTTGTTTGTGGTCCATAAATGAGTCCATGTTTTGGTTTGCTGGTCAGACAGGTATGCTGCTTGGAGTTATAATTAAGGTCACGGGAAACTTCGTGTTTGGTTTTATGATCTGTTGCCTCCTTTGGTTTCATTGTACACACTCCCCAAACGCAAAAATGGGGGGAAATTAAAATTGGAGATGCGGGGTATCGATCCCCGTACCTCTCGCATGCTAAGCGAGCGCTCTACCATCTGAGCTACATCCCCTTGATGATGCAATTGTTGTCTCTCTATTTTATTACTAAAAGTAATAATCTCGATTCTGAACTTTTCAAGTCGAAATGAAATTAATAAACAAAAAGGGGAATTTTATAATACTTTATGGTACAAATTGAACTTGCATATTTAATATTATGGTACAAACTGCCTTTTCGTTTATGTTACGAACTAAATCTGTGCATTTTATAGTATAAACTACAAACTGAAATTGTACTTTTAATGTTATGGTCCAAATTTAATTTATATCTCCAAACTCTAATACTTGACTCATTGAAAACTCGCTCCAACCGATCCACCAACATATTATGGATATAAGTTGCATAATAGAGCACTCAAGAGAAGTCATGTGGGTCATTGTAATCCCAAAACCCACATCAAGACCGCTTTTCTTTGTTCAAGTCGAGAAAGCTCGTCATATCAAAGTTTTAGCGAAAACCCAACTCTCTAATCTTCTCAAACAATCATCGGCATCCACACTGCAGTTCCTTGAGAATTTCTGTCGGAAATCTCTGCTATACCATTCGATTAAAGAGACATTCATGAGGATTCAATGAACACTAAACTTCTACAGCATTCTCTAAGATCTATTCTACTCGATATATTCTAATAATCTAAATGATCCATCACAATTTCCTCAGAAAATGCGATACCAATCATTAATGAACCAACGTGGCCTGCAATTAGTAAAATCAACTGGCTATAATTTGCCTACAAAATTTTTGGTCTATGGCAATGAGTTGAGTCACAAGGCACAACCATCATCATTAAGCCCAATAATTTGTTAACGGCCACTTAATATATTTCGCACCGAGTGGAGCAATTGTGGTCATGTTAAACAGTTTTCAAAGGAAAGGAATGAAGTTCTTGCTGTGAAAGTGGAACTGTGGGCTGCTCTGTGAACTCTACCCAACACCAGTACTACTGCTACTTTTGCCTTTTAAAATTGGTGCTGCTATTCTATGATAATAAGAGGAAGCCTTCACTTTTCTTCAATACTTTTCAGGAGATGATGCATCGATGATGCAGAGAAAAACCCAACTACAACCCACATCGATCTTTGTGCTTTCTATACTTCAAATTTTAAGTTTGAATGTCATTGGATCATTCGAATTACTAAAAT
Organism: Linum tenue; assembly: GCA_946122785.1. Taxonomy (NCBI): domain Eukaryota; kingdom Viridiplantae; phylum Streptophyta; class Magnoliopsida; order Malpighiales; family Linaceae; genus Linum; species Linum tenue. The sequence goes on along the minus strand of CAMGYJ010000004.1, from coordinate 19,297,845 downwards.
AAATTGATTTGAGTAATGATGATAATTAAGTCTTATAAATTGTGTTAAGGTTTCATGTAAATGGCATGCCAAGAGAGGACAAGAGAGGGTAAGAAATTATCGATTGATCGAATTTAATTTTGTATTGACCTAACATACTTCTATATTTTGATAGCATCCCGTTTTGCTCGCTAGTCTTATATCAACTTGACTAACTAATTGTTTCTAGTATTAGTATACAATGTCGTTTCCCTCAACAAATAGAGATTATTGCGTTTGAACCTCATATATATCCCTTAACATAAACAAAGTTATATAACCAAAAAGTTGACCAACATGTGTGATGAATAACAGATAATGACATTCACAATGAACATGAAATTTCATGGATAAGTGAGATTAGGAATGTGGGGTATTATTATGCGATGAATAACAACTATCGACACTTGCAATCAATGACAGAACCACGTTGTCAACTTTCAAATATAGGTAAATTCATATGTGAAATTTGTAGCAAAATTGGAAATGATTAGTCTTGTGAATTGTGATGATTACGAATGCCACAAAAGCCTTGAAAATTGGAAAAAGGAAGTTTCACTCCCTCTTCAACATCTTACAGCGTGATAAGGTTAAGGTGAGGGTAGTGGCGATTTGATGGTTGGATTCCTTATCTTTCCCCCCTGTAAATGTAATATATCATGTATGTATTTTAAAAAATGCAATCCTTAATTAATAACTATTATTGCTTTTGTTTATTCTAAATATTAAAAATTGCTAGCTAGTGTCATTTGTCAATCATGGCTCTATAATTCAATGATTACTCCATTATCAAATCACATAGGAGAATCTACCAACAATATAAGGAGGTTCTGCCGAGAGAAGGGGTTAAAAGAGAAATAGAAGGCCTGACCGCATCTCACGGAAGGCTAAAGAAGTCTTTCTACATTATATATTATATTTATCACTGCCGTGGAAGGAAGTCAGAGTTACATGATTGTGTATATGGGATTGGGTTGGGCTTCCAACTTTTGATTTTGGGAGAGAATCCGGGTTCTGGCTTTGGTTTCTAGGATTGGACTATGGTTATTATGAATTATCGTTTTCGCTTCGAAACACTATTTCGGCTAAATGATCTCCTCTGCAACACATATAATTTGTGTCTCAAATACTAGAACAATGACAATAATAATTTGTGTCTCAAATATTGTGGTTCATGATTCTGACTCAAGTATAATTTCTTAAAACAGTGATCATTATATTATACTAAATTATCTATGAAAATTTATTTGAAATTGCATATAAATTCTACCATATTGTATAATAAATAGAAAACAAATTTAATCCTTGGTAAGGAGAACGGGGGCTCAATTTGGTTATATGACATATGTAGCTGATTAATGACGTTATAGCTACCTATTTTACTGTCTTGAAATTCACTTTTTTTTTGAACATATAAAAAAAATTCACTTTTATGTAGTTGGTTTCAGATATAGAGATTAAGTTTTTAGGACAAAAGAAAGTCACCTTCATAAAAAAAGGTTTCGAAAATAAAAGGGTTACGAAGAAGATGTCGTGGAGGTTTCTCTCACAATTCAAATGTGAACAAAGCAAAATCTTAATTGAGGTATGTCCAACATTTTGGTTGAATCGTTCAAATGTAAAAGACCAAACATACCACCCAAAACTGCTTCTAATTTCACTAACGTTTACTGTCTCAGAACGATCTACACTATTTTATAATCCAATGTGGTATGTGAGCCTTACATCAATCTTTTGTCGAGACCTAAAACAAGTGTTAAGAATTTTACTTGGGCCCATTAATTGAAGATATATAGTCTTACATTCAATTAAATGATTGACAATTCTTCATAAAGATTTTGGTAGAAACACGACTAATCACTATTGAGACCTCAAAAGATGTCGTCATAGAAATATATTACATAATAGAGAATCTATAATATAGAGTCATATTCAAGGATTAAGAACCCATTGAGAATCAACAACCTTGGAAAATTGTAAGTCGAGAGTAGATACTCATTAGTTAAAGCCTAATCAAATGAATAACTGAAAAGCTAATGAGAAAGGACCTATCGAAGAAACTCTAACCATTCCATCACTTCATTTGTGAAAATTACGACAGGGCGGATCAAACCATGTTGCAAATCGAAAATACATCTTACAACATAAAATTTATATTATTATATGTGCTATTAACAAAATACATCTGATCTGACCAACGGTCGGGCCAAAAGTTGTGTTTGTAAAACTTACAGCAGGGGTAAACTAACCATTTTCTTACAAAAAAAATTATTTCGGTTTTTTGCACAATAATTGGAACAATTATGCGTATACAAATTTATTTTGACTGTCCCATTTTGATTGAGCATGAAATTTAACTTCTCCACAATGGTATTTTACAATTGCAAAAAATTTAGAACTTGATTTTTGCTTTTAGTGAAATGTTGGAGAAGAAAAAAGAGTATGTTATTGGTGGAGGTAATGGATTCGTTAATGGAGATAATGACGCGGTTGAGAAGAAGAAAGAGGTTATTTGTGACGGATATATAAATTTTAATTATTGGAAGAAAGAGTGAATTGTTAAATATTTGTCACTTTTTTTGGACAAACATAATATTGATCACTTGAATGAGGTAAATATTATTAGCTTGAAAATGATGTTACACATTTATATATATTTTACAATTAGAGTTTAATTTTAATGAAATGTATGAGACAAAGAAGAGATTATTGATGCATTGTGAACATAAAGGTCTAATTAGTCATTAGTGAAGATGAAGTCGTGTGAAGAAGATAATGCTTTTCATGGTGGAGCAATTAAATAAAACAAAAAAAAAATTGAAGTCATATCTTACAATGAGGAGTAAATTGAAGTTTGTTGATTGCTATTTTTTAGAAATCGGTTCTTTTGCATGAGTTGTGTTTTTACTTTTGATGAAGACCTATAGTCACGAATGATCAAGATGTCGGAAAACTTATGTTCATGCATTTACTAATCTGTTTTATACTTATTGATGTTATTCATCCACCCAACGGGTGGGCCCAAATCTAGTCTTGTTTATAATTTATCTAGCTAAGGTAATCATGATCAGTCCTATAAACGAAATGTTAATAATATATATTTTTTTGTTTTTTTTTTCTGGTATAATTTCTTCCAAATAATAAAAAATGAAAAGTATAAAATAAATAATCATATCAAGTAAATCACTGGGGACTCGATGCAGAGCAGATTACTGTTGTAATAACAGCAGCTCAAAGAATTTTCTTGGAAAGAAAGAAAGTATGAAAGACAAAAGAATGAAGAGGAAGACAGGGAAAAGAAGGAAAAGGAAAAAGCAGTCAACAAGTGACAAAAGGAGTAGCCAACCGCAGTCTCGGATTGGAGTTTTGTTGGGTTGCTTTTAATCTCTCTATTTTTTTTTTCTTAGACTACCCATATTTGATAAATACCACCATAAATCTACGAAGGCAAACGATTCATATTTTGACAAATCGAATCGTTACTTTTATCTCAAATTTACATAATTTTTTTTTAGATTTTAATATACTTATTTTTGTTGTTACTTGTTAAGCAGGATAATATCTGCTTGGTAATTCGTTCTCTTACTCATAATTCTCGTCTTGATCTTTGCATTCAATAAAATTAGGCAGGCGATATGCAATGCCAAAACGTCTTATCAAATGGGCTTCATGGTGAGTTAAATATCCAAAATCTAGCGACAAATTATAATGAAACACTTAGATATCCCGAGACATGATTAGGGAGAGATGGGTAGTTAATATCTGAAGTGAGAAATCAACATCATGCAAACTCAATCTTATCTCTCGATCTTTTCAATAGCTTCTGAAATTTGTGAGCTATTAAGCTATAATACGACGGACTTGGGAGTTATTTTTCTTGTTAAATGTTAAGTAGGTTATTAATCATTTTAACTAAAGCGAAAGTGTTGTAAAATTTCTATTTTATTCACCATTTAACACAAAATGCTATTTTTCTTTAACACCTAAACAATGCTTAGAAGATGTCTACACAAATGAGGCACTAGATTAGATTTATCTTGTACCTAACGCTTTCTTGAAGCTTTGTTTATTCGTGATGAGGTGTATATGATAAGAAGGTGAGAGCAATAAAGTAAAGTGATCCGCGCATTGGGATCAATTTACAAGAAGAGAGCATAGCACAGAATTCAGGCACAATGCCAAAAAGCAAATGATTGGGAACATATTTGCACTTTTGGACCCCAAATCAAATCCCTCTTTTTGTGAGGAATATAATGGAGTGGATGTGGTAAATATTTGAACACACTTGCCAATGCTGTCCTACACCAAACACAGGAAAGTGGGCAATAACATGGCAAAAGGGCCCAACTCCAACAACAAATGAATGAGGGAGAACTCTCTGTAAGACTAAGAAGAAAGATAATTCTAAACATGAAATAGTGGTTGGAGACAAAAGATAGATTCACCATTGATATACTAAAGATATGCAAGTTTAGAGAGAAGCATCTGTTTTTACGTGCATGGGTAATCTATATGGCTAAGATGCTGGTGACAACAGACAAAGATACTCTGTTCCTCGACATATTGGGCTTAGCTATTAGGGTTACCATCCTCATCATTCTGTGTGGATGGTGCTCTCTTCTTTGGGTTTACTAGTAGTGCATGTGTAATCTTCTCATAGGACTCTCTCTCTAGTGCTTTGCCAGGAAATCGAGATCTAAGATCTTCGGGTTGGGTTATGAGATTGAGGATTGATAGAAGGCTAGGGATCTAGGGATTGATATGTAGAATTAGGGATTGAGAACGGGGACCGGGAAGAACATAATTAAGAATTCAGAGAGAGAAGCCTTGAGAAGAAGAATGAGAGAGAAAATTTGGTTTGGCCAAGCAGAGAGAAACGAGGAAGAAAGGGAAAGACTCGAAGTACTTTTCGTATTAACTTGATTGATTCTAAGTGGATGTTAAGTACATATTTATAAGAAAATACTGAAAAATCAAACGATAATCTTAGGGGTCGTTTGGAAGTTGCGATTGTTAAATAGATGTATTGTTGAGAATGCATGTATAATATTATACATGTATTGTCGAATTTAATGCATTGTAGAATACAATGTTTGGTATGTGTGATTGTGTATGTCGCATCAGCTAAAAGCTGAGACAAAAAACAATCTCAATTCAACTATCTCAACAATCACAACTAAAAGTTGAGATATAACAATCACTCAAAATGAGTGATAGTTTCTGTCACATCACAGAAACAATCCATGTATTGTTTCTGCTAAAAAAACAAAAAAACGATGCATTGTAAACAATACATGCATAATGACAATCTCAACAAAACTATCGCAACTTCCAAACGAACCCTTAATACGACTCTAATGCTAGGCTTGGTAGCTAGGTTCTTCTACGAAAGTTTATACATATGCTTGTTTCTCTTTGAAGTTTGCATGTGCTGAGTATTAATGATGAATCTCTATCTTTTGTCTGTTATGTAGAAAATACTTTGCTTCTCAACTTATTAGATCAACTAGGTTACTACAATGAACATGCCTTATTATAGTATGCTACATTCTCTCAATTCAGTCGTCTTATATGTGAATTGAATCGGATTATTTGTGGTAAAGTTTGTCTTCCTTTGTCTAAAATGTAAGAGATATAATGTTTGGTATCGTTGAATAGATTTCAAAGTTCGATTATCCTACATAAAAGTATTTTCTTTAATATGTTAATGAGCCTAATTTAACAAAAAGATAAGAACCATATGAATACATTGTATAGATGAAAACTTCTAACGTAAAACTTCTAAATTAGAATATACCTCTAGCTTTCATCCTCACCTAAACCTAAGAGACATTAGTCTGTATAAACACCTGGATCCTAATGGCTTGGTGCCCTAAAAAAAGTTTATATGCTATGGTATGAACATTATCGCATCTCCATTTTAGTATGAAACTCCCACCCCACACCGCAAGGTAAAGAGAGGTTTGGGTTTGTTGGCAGGGAAGAAGAAAAAAAAAGTGATAAAAAAGCAGAAAGATTCCCACCATTTGCATTTTTACTCTATTTGGGGTGTTCCCTTTTTCCTCCTTTCCTTTGATAATACCTTTTCTTTTTAATACAAATTAGTGTTCAATATACTCCGTAATCGTGGCGATTACGATAATGTTACAAGAATTTTGACAAGGGGACAAGAACAATAATCGAATTGTTTGGAAGTTTCTAATCGAAGAAAGGTTTCTGAATTGACTGACTAATTATAACTGACCGGAAGATATGATATTCTTTTATATCAACGCTAAACTGTTACACATGAAAACTCCATCTTGATGAAAGAAACTCGTCTAAAAGTAGCGATCATAATTTTTTGCGACGATGAGACTTTCCATGTCCACGATTCATTTGATAGTGCTTCAAAGTTAAAACTTAAATACCCACATTTCTAGTTCCCCACTAAATTTGTTTGCCGTGAACAAAACGAAATGGGATCTAATCTAATCAAACCTTTGAACAAATCAACAAAAGAAGCTAGAGATGGAATCAAAATCAAAGACATTCATGATTTCATTTGGCCCTCCATTGTCTTCCCCCCTCCCCCCACTTACTAACAAGTATTCCAAACAAATACCCACTATACATTTACACCCTTCTCCTTCTTCCCCACCGCCACCACCTCCTAAATCTAACCCATGAAAAACAGGAAGAATCCCTAAACAGTCACAAACTCTAAGAGATGAACAGTATCCCCCAAGTATCCTCCTCCTCCTTCCCCACACTTCCAAAAGACCCCCTAATTTACTAGACTCTAAGCAGATAGACGCTGAGCTCAGGGGCGCCATTGCTGTCGGGATTCATCATGTAGAAAGCCTCGGAATCTCTGGACCCAACAATCCTCTCGAACTTAGCTCTCATGTACATGATCTCCGTCCTCTCACCTTCCCCGTAGCTCGGCATAACCCCGGCCCCCATCGAGACCGGCTCCAGAGCTTTCAGCAGCTTCCACTCTTTCACGCCACAGTACTCTTTCCTCCCTGCAAACCCGCATTTCTTCCCGTTGCAGAATGCCCTCCAGTTCTGCTCCTCCAGCAGTCGAACAGGGCCACAATTGCTAGGACCCGAAACAGGGGAGGCTTTTTTCCTCTGCCTATGGTTACCTTCTTGCTTCTTGTCGCACTCCAGGGCAATTCTGACTAACCCAGATGCCATTTCCTTCACCAGCCCGCTAATTGGCGTCGCCAGTTCGATCAGGAAGGCAGGTGGGGAAGTGGGTTCTTTCTGGAAGGCGAAATTGACGTGCCCGTTTCGCGACCCGAACAGGGTACCCACGACCCGGTGACCCAGACCCGACGGAAGGCTGGACGGCGACAACCCGAACCGGTTCCTGCCGAACGTGGAGAGTACGGATCGGAGCCTGGCTACGGCAACGGCGGGAAGCTTCTTTCGCGGAGTCGGGATTCCGCTTCTGAATTTGGTGCTGCTGCTCTCGTCTCTAATGACCCAGGAAGCGGAATGCTTGAGGGTTGGAATTGCAGAGGATTTGGCGGCGGTTGGTGGGGGGATTTCGTCGTCTTCTTCGGTTCCAACCTTGTTGGTCCAGTGGAAGTGGCGTTTGGAGCTGGAGGAAAGCTCCGGCGTGGCTCTAGTCGACATGTATTGGTTTGTAGAGAGGCAGAGTATAATGGGAAATGAGTAGAAACAAGAGATAAGGCGGCTGCTTCTTCTGCTTCTACTTGTAGTAGTAGTAGATGAAGATGCAGGGGAAAAGCAGAGTGGGTTTTTGTTTATGGAATTCTTTTGTTATGTAGTGACGGAAGGGAATCCTGACAAAAGAAATAAAGGGGAAAGAGAAGCTGAGGTGGGAAGGAAGAAGACTGGAAGAGAGTTGTATAGTAGTAGTGGTAGAGTGGTGTTATTATAAGTCTGTTGGTATTGGAATGGGGGAAAGGAAAGGAATCAAAGTAGAGAGGGAGGGGACAATGGGAGTGTAATTTCACTTTCTTTGTGGGGCACTGAAGAGAAGGAGAGTAGTGATTCTGTTACTTGACTGTCTCTCTCTCTTTTCTTTTGTCTCTCTTTTGTTCTCTCAATTTACTTTGTTCTCCTATTTTGGCTTGAACCAGAAGGGAGCCCAGTGACAAATAGCCCGGTAGGCAGATTGATATGGTACGAGTAGGTCGTACAATTGATTTGAATAGTTTTTTGTTGTTTCGTTCATTCAACGAGTTGTAGTTGAGACTCCTCTATAAGATTGATCGGATCGTTCACTACGCATCTACATTATCGATATGATAGTTTTATTTCGTCATTCATACGGAGTTTTGAATATCGAACAATAGCATTTTAGCTGAAACTTCACGATGGTGATACAACTCTGATATTGCTAGACGAGCCATCACACCAACGTGCTAGTTTTGTGCTTCAATTTCAAACAACTCAAACTCTACTAACACTCAAACTTGAACTTGAACTTAAGCTCCCCTCGCGAAAAGATCCGAAAGAGAACAAACATGACAAAACAAAACTAGAAGAAAGCACAAAAGCAGAAAGAAAAGCAAATCAGGCAGACATGCTGACGCCATGCTGTCACTCCTCCATTGCTAATAATACATGCTCTGGAACCGAAGCAAAGCAAACTGTAGCCTTCGTTCTGCAACAGTGTTGTCTGTGTTCGTAACATGAATCAGGGGAGGGAGCAGCGTTTGGGTTCAGTAAATCAAATCCCACCCAACAGGCAGAAGATGTTGTTTTTCTTATGAAAGGTCACCATTACATTTGAACCAACCTGGTCTCTCTCTCTCTGTCTCTCGATTCGACTAGTCTCCACCGCCACCTTCAGCACCATTACAATTACCCTTTACACGTTACCTTCCTGGTAGCGGGGCCTACTTTGCTCCCTCTCGATGTTTTGGCACTTCTTTCAGATGTTCACAACATATTGGGATCTTTCATCTTTGTGGCCATCCATGTCACTAAGCTGAACTCTAATTGGGTTATTGGGTTTATCAGAATCTGTAGCGTTATAAGGGGAGAATGATGGAATGATCAAATCTGATGTCATTGCACCAAATCATGCAGTTACATAGGCATTAAAAGAAAAAGAATTTGGTTACACAATGCTGCACATGTGCCACCAACGAAGCCAGCTACGATCCTAATGACCAACGAGGCTAGGATGTTCTAACCCGTTTCGTAGTTTCGAATGGCGTTTTGCATTCCACGATCAGGCATAAAACCTGCTATGGTTTTGATTAAATGCAACAAGATCAAGTACTACAAAGATCATGGAAGACTAAAGCTCTTAGTCAACCAGTTATGGCCGTCACTGAACATCTATGCACATTTTTTTGTATCTGCTAAGGTGGTGTTGCAGCTGCAGGAATCCTTGTCCTGGTCGATCGATCAGGCAAGAACCCATGTTGTGAAATCGCGATCTCGAATGCTTTCATCTTCTCCCCACGCGGAGGGTTCCCATTCCGATCATAAGTAACTTCATTGATGCTATGACTAACACATGCCTTGATGAGTTCCTCACCCAGTCTTTCAGCAGCTTCCTGTCAATAATAAATACGCAACAACAATCAGAAAGTGGACAGCACAAAAAAATCATAAGGCTCTGGTAGCGTGGTCTCACGATCGTGGAACAAGGTGGATCGCCTCGAATGGATTTCTGGATGGTGCTTCCGTAAAACAAAATTTTCTTGTTTTGATCATCCACCAGCATTGCATAAAGTTGCTTGGTTGAACAGAACACTGACAGCCGTGGCTTCATGGGCGTCCCGTTGAACTGTTGTTGATATCGCAAAAGCTTTAACCGATATCTCCCAATTGAATAGGAAACAGAAGAAAACACGGTTGAAAAGTTACCTTCTTTAGCCTCCTCCTGTTCATGGTTTTAGCACTTTCTGTTCTTGCTGGATTCGCTCTTGATCTGGCAACCAGGTTCATGGCCCGAAAGTCTAAGCGGCAAACGAAGGAAAAACAGAGGTTCATTGAGGACTTTTCACAAACAGGTGGCGGAAACACAACTAAGGACGCCTGGTGGAAATTAATGGGAGGGGACTTACTGTCTATGAGAGTTCAGAGTACTTACTCTGCATCTGGATGGGCACGGCGACGACGAGGGAAGGTTTGAAATGGTTCCCGAAAATGCTACAAGTTCTGAGATGGAGTGTGGGTGGTCTAGGAACGACAAGCGCCATGTCGATCTCCGGAATGAAGTCCGAGAGAGATGGGATGCCTAAGCAAGCTAAAATTGGTAAGAGAGCCTTAAACCATCAAGGAATTACCAGCAGCCGCGGAAAGGAAAGCAGTTCTGTTGGTAAATTTTATGCAGTACTTCCGGGGTTCTCTGAGGAAATCCGTCGAGCATGTGCTGGGCAAAGAAATATGAGGTCAATGTCGTCCGTTCATCTGGTTGGCCAATTTCTGGATCTGGCCCCTTCTCCTTCGAAGAGTACAGTAAATAGTTCGGAAACTTATTTTGAAAAATTTATTTTAAATTGAAACATTTTTATATTTGATATTCAAAATGATTCATTTTCAATTCTAAACTTTGAATTCTATGGAATTGAAAGTAGTTATAGCAATTTCGGGGAATTGAAATAAAATTTCCAAGGGTGCGTTTGGATAAAATGATTTGGATTTGGTATTTGTGATTTGGATTTTCAAATACCAAATCATGTGTTTGGATATTAATTACATTTGGTATTTGGATTTGTATCAAATTTATGGGGTGATTTCCAAATACATGTCTAGTGTATTTTTTGTCAACTTCAAATACATTTCAACAACTAGTGATATGAAATACCTCCTAACAAAAAATTGGACCTATTTGTAAAATATGAAAAGTTTAGGTACTATAGTGTGAGGGAAAACATATAAAGGTACCAAAAATGTAATTTTACCATCAAAATTTCAGGACCTTTTTGTAAAATTTTAAAATTTTAGGTACTAAATATTAAGAAAAAATAAATTTGGGTACCAAATTGTAATTTACCAAAATTTGTAGTAAGTGACCAGAAATTTAAAAATTCAAATTGAAAATCGTAAAATAGAAAATACAAACATATTACAAATGAGTAAATTTGAATTACATGTATTTCAAATACATTCATTTCAAATGCTAGTATTTCAAATACCTTACATTTAAAATACACTTATCCAAACGCACCCAAATGAATTCCATAAGTAGACCAAATCAATTAACTCATGTTAACAAAATCCTTTAATAATAATAATATAAAAATGAAAGTTTTAAACGTATAAAAACAAGCGGATTTGAGTGAACAAACTTGGACTAATTATATTTTTTTCTGAGTTATACATCAGGATGAAGATCCATAGGTGGCTAAAGTACACAAATCTAACCGCATATCCACAGTGGTAGTAAACTGCACTTGCCACCTGCATTCTTTGTACAAATCTACTATATTAATAATCAGGAGAAAATGAAAAAAAAGAAACCACTAGTACAAGGACTGCAAGGTAGAAGATTTCTGTGTGAGATGTTGCCTGCCTGCCTATGTTGTTTTCCCAGACGAAATCTTTTCAAGTAAAAGAAAAGATAACAAATGAAAATGGCTGAAATACCACTACTACTACAACTACTACAAATTAGCTCTCTAAACTTCTATCGTTCTCAGTTTGTTGCTTCGGGGCAGCGACCCCACCTCCGTTCATTCTTGCTCTTGCCTCTGCAAACATTCTCTGTTGCTCTGCTGCTGCTTCTTCCTCCGACATCTCTGTTCCGTTCCACTTACCACCGCCTTTTAGAGTGTCCTGCTGAAATCAAGCATAAGAACTCAGCCTTCTTTGACGAGCCAAACATCATAAAAAAAAGGGGACGAAACAGAAGAGATCAGACTCGGCCATAGAAATTACCATCGTTTCAAGCTTGTGTTGCTCATAAGCAGCATAAACCTCCTCGATGTATTCTCCAAAACCAAGAACCTTATAAGGGCAGAGAGATTGGACGTTAGGTCACTAACCCAACGACCAATACTATGATCTCAATATTCACACAATTCAATCATTTATTAGACAGTATCAGTTGTCCTATGGCAGCCATTTTTCACAAAGCCTAGCCAAGGTTTAGTTCACGTGGCCTCATACTTCTTTATCAATTATCAGAACAATTGAGCATAAACCCACAACCCAAACAAACAATACAATTAATTGAAAGAAGTGGAATAAGGTAAGAACCTCTAGAGCCTTGAGAACATGTTCAGGTGCAATGGTTCGTTTATCTTCTCTGCTACATACTTCATTAGACTCTGAGGATATGAGATTAATGAACTCTGCAAAAAAGAGTTGAACCCAATTGAGCATGAAAATCATACAGAGAGCAAAAACTATAGTAGATGAAGTAATGCTTAGAATAACTGAAACACTGAGCAACAAACTTTATGAACCTGTGGAAACACCTAGGCAACTAATTACAGTGTGCGAAGTGAACAGACTGATCTGGGCTACAGCATGATAAAATGGGTCAAATCCTTCAAGGAAGACCAGAAGCCAACTGATCTCCAAACAAGAAAGTCATAACACAGAAACTACGGTAGAGATGACAAGGCGCAACGCAATGCTCGACGAATGCATAAAAAACTCACCTACACAACATTCAATCAGAAGATCTTGGGCATCCCGTGCAACACGCACGTCTGGTGGTAACATCTCTTTAATAATTTTGGTCATAGTTGCTGAGAGGATAAAACACACAATCTATGTCAGTAGATCATATATTTTAATCCAACATACACAACCAGAATCAGCACAGACAAGCACTTCAGGTAGAAATTGCCAAATCATAGACAAAGAAACCCTATCAAGGGATTAACAGCTAGCTGAATTATATCATACAAGGCACCATCAATCCTGATAAAAGAGTACCGAAGGCATGAAGGTCAAGGTGTTTAAGGTATCCATTCCAAACTCTCAGAGATTAAAGACCATACTTAACCTATAGTGACAATGTAACATTACTCCATGACTGAGTGGGCCAGATACCAAGAACAAATGAAAGGGTTAAGAGTTTCATAAACAGCTGACCTCAGGAAGCAAACCCTACAGTCAAATTGCCTCTCACTCTATTGCCCTGCACCAGAAAAGTTCAACAATATTGATGCGCTACCCAAGGAAGTTAATCCTCGGATCTTTTCATCTATTCCCTTCCCAGTCCCAAACCAAGGAACCAATAACACAAGGATCCCACTAATTGTATTATCCTTCAGATATGTCCACCAACGAGCATCTCAAATCAAAACAACACACTACAAGAAAATTCCTATAACAGCTGAAGTAGCACACAATTGATTAAAAAAAGGAAATAGATCGTAGCAGATAATTGGACGATCCATTGCAAACCCGAAAATTTACCTTTAGGAAGCGAAGCGTCTTCCTTCGATTTACCAACAATATCCATCGGGTCCATCTTTTACTTATCTCAAACCCTAAGCAACAGAGTAGAATAAATTCAGCACCAAGGCCATACGTAACGCCGTATTGAATCAAACCGAAGGAAAATTAAATCGAAGAGTACGCAGATCTGGAAAACGCAGAATCGGAAAAACAACGGCGCCGGAGATAAAACCGAGGAAAACAAGAGACAGGATTCAGCGACTCACCGAGTCAAGCCGCTGGGGCGGGGGTGGAAGGGAGGAGGGAAAACGCCTTTTCCAGACAAAAGCTAAAAGAAGCGAGTCGGCCGGTTGGGGATCCGCGTCGGAGTGCCGGCGTCGGGAGCGATCAAGCGGAAGAAGAAGAAGAGGTAGGGCGGAGGCGGCATGGCTGATGATGGTGATGATACATATGGATTTTATCAGGAAAGGGCATATGATATGATGATGGTGGTGATGATGGTATCGTTCCCTTCCTTCTATCCGCTAGTTCACGATAAGAGACGCAGGTCCCGCTCACAGGCGATTCGGGCAAAGCAAAAGCAAAAAAAAAAAAAAAGAAGAAGGAAAAAAAAAGTTCGCAATTGCCAACAGTTCCCAACCTCCCCCACCACTCCACGCCTCCCCCGGCACCAACCCTCCCACCAACACTTACCCTTCTTTGAACCACGCGCCTGCGTGCCCACGTTGGGACTACGGTTGACCAGCCTCCTTACCTGTTACTGTCTCTGGCGGGACCCGCAAGGTTTTGATTGGTGAGTGAGATGCACGGACCGTGTAGCGCGTGATTGTAATCGGTGGTTCTGTTTTCTTTTTCCGCTTTAACTTTTGTGATTTATTTTTCTTCTTGGTTGGAGAGATAGCGAAATTTCACAAGGGGGAAAAAGTCGAAAAGATCGGGCGAATCAGGGGTCGCTTCTGTATCCGTGACTATTTGGCTACGAGATGTGGACTCGTGGAGTACGGATGGTGTTACCGGGCCCGTCATCGGGTTAATCTTTTTGTCCAGGAAATTTGATGGGCCGGCCCATCGAGATTGGTTTATGGTTTACGGTCGAGGCAAACAGCAGTGGACCAAACACAAGAGCGCCACAGAAGAGAAGAGGAGTGACAGAACTGAGAAGAAACTTTCAAACAAAGAATATCAGTTTACTACTCACAGAAAGACAAGCAGCAATTACACAGATAAAGCTTCAAGTCGACCCTATAGTTCTGATTCAAAAAGAACCATATGAATGACTTTGGAGAAGCTGTAAAGAAAGTTTGAACTGTCCAAACTGCAGGATGCGCGGGAAGAACCTGAACTTCGATCAAACCTATCAACAAAATTAGACAAAAAGACTATAATCAGGATAACGAACCGGAAGGCAGATAAGGACGTGCCAAAAACCTAACGGTAGATGGTAGTTAACTGGTGGGAAAGTAGAAAATGTCATGGCTGTTGAAAATGGAGTACTTTAAAGCATATGTTGACATTGCTGGTTAGTTAGTATGTACGTGTTGAGAGACCAAGACAACTAATGCGTAGTAGTATCGACAAGCCAAGGCAAACATGGAGAAAAGAAAGACCATGCATCCAGGAAGCAACTTGATTAGTGACAAAGCAGAACCTAAAACTAACTTGTGGATCACAAATTCAGGTGCATTATTGTGAATACATTCCTTAGAGCAAAGAATATAGAGCAAGAACAACCAGAGTGCCTGATGAACTCTAGCAACAGCGACTGGCAAAAATACAAAACAGTTTGGAGTGCCATTTCATACACACATGGGCAAAGTGCCCGCTAACATAGTCATCTAAAGTACTTTGGACACTATAACTCACTACATCACCTAACTATGCATCCAAATTCGTAGCTTAATATAAGTCGAGAGAGAACAAGCCACTTTGTGGCCTTGAACATCTATGACTCAAATTCAACACTCAGTTCTAAAATCAGATGGCAACCAAACACACTACCCTTATGACTTATGAGCATCAAAGGGTAAATATTCAACAGTAATCATCAAAGTGCACACACACCATTTGGATTCGATAGCAAGGACGGGGATTCATTCTGAGAAAAGTACCTAGACAAGTTCAATGTACGCCATGGGAGCATTGTCCCCACGCCTCGGCAGAGTTCTGATGATTCTCGTGTATCCACCATTTCTTTCCCCATATCTATCCGGAACTTCTGCGAACAAGGCATGTACAATCTGCTTCTCGTAGATGAAACCCAGAGCTTGTCTCCTCTTGTGGAGCGACCCATCCTTGGCTAACGTAATCATCTTGTCAACAAACTTCCTCATGGCGCTAGCCCGAGCTCTGGTGGTTTTGATCCTACCGTGCTTTAACAACTGAGTAGTGAGGCCTCTCAGCAATGCTTTCCGTTGGTCTGGAGGCCGATTGAGCCTCGCAATTCGTCTCCCATGCCTCATTGCAAAGAATCGTGACCCATTATCAATGGAAGGGAAGAAATGGTTGCTAGCATGTTCTGCAAGAATCAAACAAGCCAACATCCACAACATTGACTCAATTTGTAGTTAAACGCTGCTGAATTATCAATCGGATACACAATACAAGCAATTAGAAGCGGGGAATCGGAAAAATTGAATCCTTGATAAGTCAAAATGTGGAAGGAGTGAAAATAGGAAGTGAAAAGTACCAGTGAATCCAAGGGAAAGGAGAGGGTTAAGAGGCGCAAGTCCGGCGAAAGAGTGCAGTGGGGAGCTATGGCGAGCGACGGCGACGGCGTGGGAGGTACGGGAGGATTGAAATCGCATACGGGCAATAGGAGGACGCGAAGAATGCAGGGAAGGACTAGGGAGAGCAGCGGTTAAGGATGCCATGCTCCATCTGCTGTGACAAGTACCGCCCGCCGCCGCTGCCGCCGTCACGAGCATCGTCGCGTTTGCTTGTCGCCTTTTTTTCTTTCTTCTTCTTCTTCTTTCTCGCTCAGAGCTCCGACCGACCACTGTCCGTCTCCGTCCTATGGATAAGGAATGGATTAGGATATGGAATCGACCTTGAAGAAGCCAATTCAGGTTTTTAACTGGGCCTAGTGGTAATGTGGAAGCCCAAGCTGTATTATCTGGCCTACACTAAAGAAAATGGGCCTGCCTGAAAGTGAAATGGACATGGATGTAGTAACACTAGGGGTGTCGGTTCGGTTACCCAAACCGGAACCCGAAAAAACCCGAAAAACCGAAACCGAAATCACTAAAACCGAACCCGAACCCGATAAGGACTTGCGGGTTTCGGTTACCTGAAACCCGAAAATTCCTTATCGGGTTCGGTTAAAGGAAAACCGAAACCCGAAAATCCGAACGCCTAAAAATACGGGGCGAGTTCTATTCGTTGGAGGTTTTTAGCCGGAACCCGAAAAACCGATAAGCAAAACCGAACCCGAAACCGAAAAACCCGAACCCGAGACAAACCCGAACCCGAAAAACCGAAAATATGTATAATTGGGTCGGTTTCGGGTAAACTCGAAAAACCGAACCCGAATTGACACCCCTAAGTAACACGAGCAAAATAGCATAACACGGTGGCCCAAATTGTAAAAAAATAGAAGATTGCAGTGGGCTTAATTGCGATTTTGCTATGGTATACATAGCATTTTTTTTTTTACACCAACTCACAACGTCGCCCTGTTCACTTCTATTTTCATTTCCTGTTTTCTGTTTACATGTCATAAATTTGGCTAACGAAACGAGAAAACATGTTTAATTTTTCATTCTGTTTTCTATTCGTTTCTAACTCTGAAAACAAAAAGTGGCAACTTTCTGCTGTTTTCGAAAATGAAAAAATGTCGTTTTCACCTATTTTCAACATCTATTTTCTAAAAAACAGGAAACAGAAATGAAAGTAAACAGGGCCTTATTTGGTCACGTCATTCAACCCGAAAATGATTGGCCAGGAATGATCGAGTTGGGCGTAAGAGAGAAAAGGGGGAAAGGGAAGCCGGCTGAGCTGAGCCGAGTGCCGAGGGAAAGGGGTGGGATCGTCAGGTGAGAGGAATTTGAAATTGAAAAAAAACTAACACTAAAACTGTCCACTCCAAGTCTCCAACCGTCTCATCCACTCTTCTTCTTTTCTTCTTTCTCTCTTCTTCTTCTTCTTCTTCTTCTTCTTCTTCTTCTTCTTCTCAGTTCTTCTTCCTCTCTTTTGCTCTCCTCGACCTAGAAACCACCACTGCACCCAGAAACAAAAAAACTCTTGACTCGACAAGAAAGAAGGAGGAAGCCGAGCACGCGTCGGAACAAGGAAGGTGAGGACGAGGAAGGAGTTAGGCGACGAGCAGTGACTCGTCCCGAATATCACAATAAATCTCCCAATTAAGGCCCAAGTATAAACCTTAACTGGGTGCAATATAGGACAAGTATGTTTAAATGTCAACCCGGGCCGGTCCACGTACCCCTACTTCGATTGTTTGTAACATTATCCAGCGATGGGTTTTTAGTTACAACGACGATCTATAGCTAAAACGATTGGAAAAGTAAATGGATTTGACACTAATTGAGAAGGCTTCACCGGGATGTTGCTCCCCCTAGCTAGCAATTACGACTAGTCGGATCAAATGGACACGCGTAATAAGGAGGTTGTAAATCGTAGGGAAGTGCAACAAGTGGAAAAATGCCACTCTCTAGGTCTCTAGGTCAAGGGAATTCTATTCAAGCCACCAAAGTAGCTATCTTGACTCTTGACTAAGGGTTTCCAAGACTTCACCCTCGAATCGGAGTTCGGACGACCAAATGACACACTACTACACAACACCAAACTACAATCAAGTATAATCGCAGTCGAGAAATGCAGAACAGTGAGCAAGTTTAATTCAATGTTCAAGAAGACGCGATTAATCTCTCGCCTAGGCGTGATTAATAGCTGGGCAGGAGGAAATCGTCTCGTCTAGCTCTGGGTGATTGATCTAGGCACCTAGGCACTCGGAGGCATGTTTTCACTCTGGTGGGTTACGCCCATAATAACTACTAAAGGGGGGAAAGTGTAGTTTTTTTGTGAAAATCCCAAACCCTATTCTATTTCCCATTTCCATTCAACCAACCGCTCTCCCTCATCGACCAACAGTGAGATCCCTCCTCATGGTTGGCGACTTGGGATGTTTGGGATTGTGGAAAAGGGTTGTATGTGAATATGAATGGATGAATAATGATATGGCGACTTGGGTTTTTGTGGATATGGCTTATCTATCATATATATTTTTCAACGTTTAATCTCGTCTAGGCAACGATTAATCAGCCTGGGCGCTGGGCGGTGCCTCCTCACCTAGATAGCGGCTAGCGTCTTCTTGAACATTGATTTAGTTTATCAACTCCGGGTCTAGATCTACTGCCTACTCCTTGAACTTCTATTATCTAGCGGGAGTAAGTGAGTGAAGTTGAATTCAAACCAAAACGAAAAGAAAGCAGTAAATTGTCCGATTTTCTTAAGCAAGAGAAGAGTCACTCGGGAATGAGTCCCTTAGCTCCTTAGTTAGGTCCAAGTTGTAATTTCCTTTGGTTGATCCACTGTTGATTAAACTACAAAAGATTCGATAGTAGCTTGGAATCTCTTAAGCCGACCAAGCCCTCTTAGACAGACTAACCGACAGACGATTGTCTTCACCAGGCTAGAATGCTAAGGCAATTAACACAGAACTCCACTACTGGAAACATATTCCAGTATAAAGCATTGAATTGATTGACTCTCGTACAACCAATTCAATCCTATCGATTGAAGAAGCTCTAACAACATAATCAGATTCTATCTATCTCAGGTTGCAGCAGAAATCAATAGAAATTGATCAGGATTCAATTGACTCAATAAACACTTCAATCTATTAAAACCAATCAGTATACCAATCCAAAAGTCATTGCAACTCAAATTCCTAACACATGGAACTAGGGTTCTTCATACCCAAGTGAGAGAAGGGTCTACTCCATAGGGAGAGAGGAAAACAGAAATCAAAGCATCCATACTCATAAAGATGGGAATAATTTGCTTTGGGATGTCAATCTTCACTCCTGGGGATGCAATCAAGGCTTCAATGGTGAGAAATCCACTCCAAAATAGCTCCTAAGGATTGTTCTTCGCACTTTCTCTCTCTAGAACTCTGTTTTTGCTCCAAAAATTTGATCGCCTCAAAACATGAGCTCCTCTCCAATAAAACCCGTACAGGTGCAAAAACACGGTCTCTAAGCCGTAAAAACTCGGTCGTGTTTTAATTAGAAGAGGCTGTGTTTCGAAATGAAAATTTTGTGAAGTACAGAGGAAAAACCCGGCCTCTGACACAAGGTCGTGTTTTTCAGCATAGAGGGTGTGTTTGAGGGCGTGTTTCTTAGTAGCCCTACTGCCCGGTTTTCGCGATCGACATTCTTTCACCTCCAAATATCCCAAAACTCGTCCCCAAGCCATATCTGCGTACTAGGACCTGAAATATCACATAAGAACACAACCTAGCATAAAATAGGCCAATGAACGATCAATCGCTAAGCTAAACGATCAAGAAATGAAGGAAAAAACATGTTCGAATGCGATGTTATCAAATTCCCCTACACTTAACCGTTTGCTTGTCCCAAGCAAACCAAGTCAGATACAAGGTAAGCTCAAAACATTTTAATCATGCAAACTTTGGGGACATATCATATAGGCACAACACATGTGAATCGTACTGGATTTTAGACACCAACACATGAGCAACCTCAACGGTAACCTAGACAACCACCACAGATGATATTCGAGTGCAGAAAAATCGAGTAAAGGAAGAGTCTCCCTTCTGTTCACCAACCAACACAGACTTTACTTAATCACTTATTCAAGACAGTCACCTCATGCATAAAACTCAAGACATCATAATCAAGACCGAGCAATCTAGGTCCTCACCGGGTTATAGAATGGAAAGAATATGAGGAAATGAATCGCACACTCTCGACCAGTGGGGTCAGGACAATTTGATGCGAAAGATGCACATGCTTATTCTCTCAATCCTAACTTCTCTTCACCATGATGGCAACCTCTAAGTTCTAGAGTTCACATATCGGGTGTCACCACTAACTAGTCATGAGGTTTTAGACACGGGTTCAGATGACTGGCTATGATCTTGGACATGGGAAAAAGCCTTTTAGGTGATGGAAGAATTCATACAAAAGGTTCCACAGTTCCAAAACCAACACAGTTACAATCATTCAAACCATTTACTTTCTTTCTGCCATTCTGCATTGATGAAGTTCTTTAGAGCACAAGAGTGAAGGAGGTCACAACATGTTAGTATTTCTAAGCCAAGTTGCTAGGAAACACTATCTAATGGGCATGATTCAGCTTTCTGTGGTGGCTCTCTTTTTTTCATTTATTATTTCCCCCCTTTTTTTAAAAGAGAACCACCACTTTTACACATTTTTATCCTTGCAAGCACATGCCCAATTTTTAAGAACTACCTCCAACCCTCATCTTAATTCCAGCAGAAAACAACAGAAAACATGCAAAAACCACTATGTGGAACCTCTAAGAGATGCATAAGGGTGATTTTCATTGTAGACCGAAAGAAAGTTACACGACTCAAAGGGGCCGACTAGGGGGTATGACATCATGACAGACAATTTGGTCGTGGGTTAATCCTATGCTTTCATCGTGCGACAACGTGAATGATACACATAATGGAAGAGGGATCTATCGCACAAGAAAGAAACGAGCATGCTCAAATCTCACATGGCTACCTATATGCTCTATCTCTCATTCTGATTCCCTAAACTAGATGCATAAACGACTGTAGAAAATAAGTAATCAATCCAAGTCACAGTTGGTAAGCAAACATTTGAAAAACTTAACCCCTACACAACTCTACTGCACGTCTTAGTCATCATTATAGATTGTACTAGTCACAAACAAGTTGTCATGCATCGATGTCAACAACCAATCGATTCACCACATAAACCACAGTGCCAATGTGATCATGCAAACATAAGTACTTGGAGCCCTCAAATCTATAGATTTGGACAGTGGGCTAGACTCCAAGCACACCAACATATGTTCCAAAAGAGACAAAACACCCCCCACACTTAAGTTCGACATTGCCCTCAATGGAGCATAGGGAGGGGGAACGATGTTACCGGGAAATGACGATCGAGAATGGCGACTAGAAAGTAGACCAACCAAGAGCAGGGGACTGGAAGGGGACCAGTCCAAAGGAACAGAGCTAAAGTCATCAAAATACACACTGGGTGATAGAAACCATAGTTCCAAGTGGAAAAACCGAAAAACAAACAAAAGAAAAGCAAACCATGGTGGGGTTGCCTCCCCACAAACGCTTCTTTTACGTCTTTAGCTGGACGCAAAGGGTGGATGCTTAGAGAGATGGAGGAACATGTGCCTCTAAGAGCGAATCCATATCGCTCTTGAGGTACAGCTTTAGATTGTGGCCATGCACACGACGGGTGTGACCACCAGCACATGTCACCTCGACCTGGCCATCCAGTAGGATACAAGCGAGTGAATACTCCGATGGCTAGGGCGGTTGTGGCTCAGGAGCCGGGACCAGCTCATGGTGGTCTCCAGCTTCCTTTTGAGCAGGCTTAGCTACCTGCAGTTTTGGCCGCCACTCCTCCTTGATCTTTTCTTTTGGTAACGGGACAGACGGGAGTGGTGGAGAAGGTATGGTAGGAGAGTCCTGCAAAACGGAAGGCACATAAGGATACACGACAGACTCGTGCACCTGGTGAGAGATAGCATGCAAAGGCAATAAAGCAGACATATTATTAGCAATGGAAGATGTTATATGCTCCTCACAATCTCTCAAAATCAGGGTTCCATCATACACATCTATGAGAGCCTTGGCGGTAGCCAGGAAAGGCCTACCTAGTATGAGGGGCACTTCTGTGTCCTCATTGATGTCTAAGACAAAAAAAAATCCGTAGGATAAAAGAATCTGCCAACCTTAACTTGGAGGTCTTCCACTATGCCTCTAGGGTGAACTATGGATCGGTCAGCTAATTGAATACTCATCCTAGTTGCACTGAGTTCATCTAGGCCTAGTTTCTTAAACATTTATATGGTATAACGTTAATACGATACTAGCACCTAGGTCCGCCAAGGACCTCTCTACATGCAATTTACCAATAGAGCACGGGATAGTAAAACTACCTGGGTCCTTCTGCTTTTGTGGAAGCTTGTTCTGCATAATGGCCGAGCACTCCTCGCTGAGCTCCACTGTGGATAGCTCACTCAACTTCTTCTTCTTAGAGAGGAGATCTTTCAGGAACTTCACATCCTTAGGCATCTGAGATAATGCCTCCAGGAAGGGCACTAGAACATTCAGCTTCCTAAGCATGGACATGAAGTTCTCGAACTCTACCTCTAGCCGGTCTTTGTGCATCCTAGTGGGAAAAAGGAGCTTAGGCTTATATTCAGCCACTATTGGCTGGGGCTTTGGGGCCCAAACCTCTGGCTCCTTCTCCATCATCAGGTCTTCTTCCGACTCCGGGGTGATCTGCGTCACCTTCTTTTCACTCCTTGGCGGCGCATCTTTAGTTACAGTCCCACTCCTAAGCATGATGGCGTGAAAATCCTCCTTATGATTTATGGGGTTTGGCAAGGGTTGGCCAGGAAGTGTTCCATTCGGTCTAGAAGCAAGGGCATCTGCCAGGTGCCCGATTTTGGTGTCCATATCCTGCAAAAGTGCCTGCTGGTTCCTCTAGCTAGCTTCAATCTCCATGAATTTGCCCGTAGCCACTTCCATAAATTACTCCAGTTTAATGAACTTCTGGGTACTGGTGTTGGCCAAACTGGTCACTAGATCCCTCAATTATGACACAAGATCGCCCAGTGCTGGGACTGATGGAGATGCACCAGGTTGCTGGTACTGTTGTTGCCGTGGGGACTGTTGAAAAGCCTGCCCCTGTCTGGGCTGATAAAATGGATGTTGCTGCTGCATCTGGCCTTGACGGGGCTAGTATGGCTGTCTTTGGTTTTGAAAACCAACTGCATGAGCCTGAAAGCCAGGTGGCTTGGGATTGTTGTTGCCACTCCAGGAGAAATTTGGATGTTGGCGCCACCTCTCGTTGTATGTATTACTGTAGGGGTCATTGCGCAGATTAATAAAATTCAGCTGCTCCTGCGGTGTGCTGGACTCTCGCATAGCTTGGCAGTCCTCCACCCTGTGATTGGTGCTCTCACATCACTGGCAATACATCGCCTGCTGCTGCCCTATACCTGGAATCATCCCATTATGATCCATAGCTGAAACCAGTTTAGAGACAACCTGCACCAACTCAGATGACTGGGTGTCCATAGCATGCACACCCCGACCTGGTGCTCGCCGAGACCTCCTGAAAGTTCTCCAATCATACCCCTGCTCTGCCATGTCCTCAAAGAGCTGGTTCAACTGTGGTAGCGTCTTAGCCAGCATGTTCCCGCCACAAACCGAGTCGATCAGCTGATTATCTTCAGGGAACAGAGACCGATAGAAGGTGCCCACCTTGAAGGCATCATTGAAACCATGATTGGGACACTACAGGAAGAGACTGGTGTATCTCTCCCGAGCGTCTCGGATAGTTTCTTCCTCCTCATGGGCAAAATGGGTGATCTCCTTCTGTAGGTCCGCCATTTTAGACGGAGGATGATAGCGGGTCAGGAATTTGTTGGCCAAATCGGTGAATGTAGTGATAAATCCCAAAGGTCTGTTGTCCAGCCACGCCTTGGCTTGTCCCTCTAGAGTGAAGGGGAAATATCGCTGTTGAATGGCATCTACGGGATGCCGTTAATCTTGATTCCATCGATCTGCTCATGGAAGCGCCGCAGGTGGGCTCTGGGGCACTCGCCCGATTTCCCATGGAATACCACCAAGCCACGCAACATGGTGCTGACAGAGGCTCTCACCTCAAAGTTGTTAGCAGGAACTTGAGGGTGCTGGATGGGCGACCTCATGTCTGCGGCCCTGGCGGTCCAGTATTATCCCATGGTATGCTCATCGGGGACAAGCTCCCCGCCATTATTGGGCTCACCCATGTCGTCAACCTGGTTGATGTTCAGATGCTCCAAAGCTTCCTCCGCAGCCAGCCGTGCCTTGAAAGATCACCTTAAGTTACGACAAGTTCGTTCGAGCTCTTGATCTAAAGGATATAGCTCTCCCGACTGGCTACGAGTCATGCTCTACCTGCACACAAATAGCAAAAGCAACCCGTGAAGGCACACAGGTGGAAGAGAGAGAATGCAACAAAGAAAATGCTAAAGTAACAGACTTTCACGTTTATACAATAACCTAAAGGTTCCCCAGGAACGGCGCCAAAAAACTTGACACACTACGACACAACACCAAACTACGACCAAGTATAATCGCAGTCTGAAAATGGAGAATAGTGGATAAATTTAATTTATCAACCCGGGGTCTAGATCTACTTCCTACTCTGTGAACTTCTATTATCTAGCGGGACTAAGTGAGAGAAGTTGAATTCAAACCAAAATAGAAAGAAAACAGTCAATTGTCCGGTTTTCTGAAGCAAGAGAAGAGTCACTCGGGAATGATTCCCCCTAGCTCCTTAGTTAGGTCCAAGTTGTAAATTCCTTTGGTTGATTCACTGTTGATTAAACTGCAAAAGATCCGACAGTAGCTTGGAATCTCTTAAACCGACCAAGTCCTCTTAGACAGACTAACCGGCAGACAACTAGTCTTCACCGGGCTAGAATGCTAAGGCAATTAACACAGAACTCCATTACTGGAAACAGATTCCAGTATAAAGCAGTGAATCGACTGATTCTCGTACAACCAATTCACTCTTATCGATTGAAGAAGCTCTAACAACCTAATCAGATTATATCTATCTCAGGTTGCAGCAGAAATCAAAAGAAGTTGATCAGGATTTAATTGACTCAATAAACACACTCCAATCAATTAAAACCAATCAGTATATCAATCCAAAAGTCATAACAACTCAAATTCCTAACACATGGAACTAGTGTTCTTAATACCCAAGTGAGAGAAGGGTCTACTCCATAGAGAGAGAGAGAGGAAAATAGAAATAAAAGCAGCCATACTCATAAAGATGGGAATAATCTGCTCTGGGATGTCAATCTTCACTCATGGGGATGCAATCTGGGCTTCAATGGTGAGAAATCCACTCCAAAATAGCTCCTAGGGTTTGTTCTTCGCACTTTCTCTCTAGAACTCTGTTTTTCTCCAAAAATTCGATCCCTTCAAAATATGAGCTCCTCTCCAATAAAACCCGCATAGGTGCAAAAATACGGCCTCTAAGCCATAAAAACCCGACCGTGTTTTAATTAGAAGAGGTCGTGTTTTGAAATGACGATTCTGTGAAGTGTAGAGGAAAAACCCGGCCTAAGCATAGAGGGTGTGTTTGAGGGACTACAAACATTCACATAATTGTAGCTAGGCTTCAAAAACACCCAAGTGAACTAAGAGACTACTCCATGTTAGGAGAGTGGAAAACACAAGAGAGAAGAAGGAAAACCATCATTGAGATGCTAGCTTTGCTCCTTGTGTTGAAGAGATCATCCTTTGGGAAATGAATTCCCAAAACCTTGCTTGGAGATGAAACCCTAGCTACTTCTCTTCTTTGGTCCGTCACTTTCTCTCTCTAGAAATCTGAAGAAGAAGAAGTTTCTCACCCTAGGTCTCTCCCCCTCTTCTCCTTTAGATCAAAACCCTTTTTATACCCAGGTTGGCCTCACATCACAATCCCAGTTCACGACTGTGAACTCAAGGCATAGACCGTGATTTCGGGCCAAAACACGCCGTCTCAATAATTCAGTTCACGTTCTTACGACCTTGACCTGGCTTGAGTCCAGTGAAAGCAAAAATGTCCTCGGACGCTTGGAGGTTCACGCTTTGTGGCTCCAGTTCATGGTCACCCTGACCGTGAACTAACTGCTCCCCACCGTGATCTGCTGCTGCCTCCATCCTTTGATCCGATTTTTCGCCTTTTCGTCCAACTTTCAACTCCGGGGTTGGTTCCACATGTTGTAGACAAAAATGCACAAAATCGAGACAAAACCTAGCGTAAAACCAAACCTCCCGGAGTAAAAAAGGCCTCAAACGACTAAGGAAACCAGGGGTAAAAAGTGTACCAATTGAGCTCGAATCACTCCCGCAGACGTTTGCTTGTCCCCAAGCAAACCATTTTCAACCAAGGTGATATCTCAACCTAAAAAAATAACTTGGGGACAAATCAAAATGAACAAAGTGGTAATCTCAATAGCTATTGGGCATCAACGCATGAACCGCCTCAAGCAATACCGACATCCACCACAAACGACATTAGAATGCATCAAGAATGGGAAAATGAAAAGTTCTCACCCTGTTTAAAAATCATGCAAGTCTCGACTGGAATACTCACCAACCACAACTAACCATGCATAGAACTCAAGTCCCAGAAACAAAGAAAAGGTGACAAAGGTCCTCACCGGGGTTAGGACATGAAAATGCAAAACAAGAATGAACCACTCACTCTCGACCAGTGGGGTCAGGACCTTTTTGTGCAAAAAGTGCTCACAACCATCAACACTTAGCCCTATCGTCTCGTCCACCATGGTGTCAACCTCTAAGTACTAGAGTTCACGGGTGGTTGTCATCACTAGCTTGTCCGGAGGTCTTAGACACGGGTTCAAATGACTGACAATTGTCTTGGACATGGGGAAAAAGCTTTTTGGATGGTGGCAAACATAGCATGTTGAGATACAATCCTGCCTTGGTTGGGAAATATTTCATCTCTAGCTTCATTAGTGGTTTGGAAGAGGAATTGAGACAAATTGTGACCATGATGCAGCCTCGATCGTGGCTCACGCTACTCAGATTGCTGAAGGGAAAAGGCTTCAAATGAAGCTAAAGAAGGAAATAGAAGAGCTCTACTTTTCGACCTCCCCTGGTGGCCTGCAGGGCCTAAGGGACTCTGTTACAAATGTGGAGACGAGTACTTTTATGGTCATGTCTATAGGTGTCAAAACATGACCCGACCCGAGTAACCCGCCAATCAACCCGATCCGTGACCCGCCCACAACCTGATTGGACTAAAAGTCAAAGACCCACAACCCGCGCGACTCGTAACCCGATTGACCCGAACCCGCTTGATCTGCAACCCGCTTGACCCGCAACCCACTTGACCCATAACCCGATTAAACCGAACCATTAACCCAACCCGAACCCGCCCGATTGGCATGAATAATACTACATAATATATTTTGGTGCATAAATATTATATGTAGATAATATATATAAAGTTTACGTGACTTGCCCTATTATCTTGTTTATCTTTCCCACCAAGAACAAATGTTTACTTTGTGTTGACAACTGCCATTATATTGAATCACATAATAGTCTCACTGTCTCAGTATATAAGTAGAAATCCTAGGAGGGTTATCAACATTTTACATTTGGTTGATGTATATATATGGTTCAGGCTAGCGTACGCTATACACTTGTGTTCACACATGTTATTAATTTTAATGAATTAATGATAAATAAATAATAATTATAATTACAAATGCATCTATTAATTTATTTTTTAATACTATTTAGCCCCACCTGATTCTTTACCGTCTTTTTACTTTGTCGTCAATTGATTTGAACTGAAATGAATAACGATGCATATCTGGGAACATTGGAAATGGCCAAACAGGAGAACATTAGCGAACTGAGGATGGAAAAGGCTTCACCTAGGTAAGCTAGCTATCAAAATTCAAAACTCACTCCCAAATTCCCACACAGTTTCAATTCTTCTTCTTCTTCTTCTTCTTCTTCTTCTTTTCTTCTGCACAAGCGAATCGGTGAATTTCTGACTTATTGGCAATGAACGATAATCCGGTCAAATAAGAAGTCAATGCAAGAAGTCCCTCTTTGCTTTCATAGGGAAACCTTCATCAACCAAGAACAACAGACCCTAATGCGAAAGGACGCTACGCTCAATCGCAACGGAAATGTTCTGAGCGTTTCCTACCATCCCATCCTTAATTATAATAATTGACAAATTAAAAACACTAGTCTAAAAAGGTAAATTAACACCTGTAAAAAGCGAACGAAAAATGAAGGAAAACCCTCTAGGTTGAATCTCTGAAAATAAAGGAGACAATGTGCAATTAAGGTATACACTCAAATTTCAATCGATATGAAAGATTAGTAGATTACTAATTAGGCTTAATTTCTGGTTGGGAAATAAGACAAAAGGAAGGTATACCAAAGTTTCCGCAACCAGTAAGCCATCATTTGATGCAAAGACATCGTCATCGGTTCCTTGATCGGAGATGCAGAGATGAACATCGGTGACCGGAAACTGGATAAGGCCAGAGACCTCCGCCTGTACCAAAACAGGAGAGGCCATTTGGATTTTGGAGTACGGAATATCACTGTAGCTACTATTGAAATTAGTCGTTGGCTTGCTACAGCCGGAGCGGCGTGGTTGGAAACTAGAATCGGAGGAATTAAAGCGAAAATTATCACTAGGTTGCTACAACCATGAGCCGGAGTGGGATTGAAGCAAAAGTGAATGACAGAAGAATCAACAAAGGAGCGGTATATGATTCCTAACGAATGGTAAAAATTGATGAGACTTAAACTTACTCAATAATTAGTTAGTGGATGTAATTGTAATTATATTTATTATCAATTATTAATTTACTCATAATTACAATAAAATCAATTAAAATTAATTTATAAATGTGAACGCAGGCATATAGCATACGTCAGGAGTACGCTAGCCTTTGCCATATATATATATATATAGATAACACATACATATGAAAACATGATTGACTTAATTGAGCCAACCATATACCAATATCTAATAACTACAACATTTTTTCTTCCACACATACTATAACTGGTCACATAACATTGTCAAAATATTAAACTAGCATACGAAGATTCATAATAGTGCGTAAGTCATAACTCATACCCTAACTCCAATCATAAGAAGATACATAACAGTTTGCTTACTAAGTTCTACCATATAAAAAAATAGTAGGATAAAAATCCATAGCTGACATCGTCACATCTTACATACCAATAAAATAGGTTCACAAATTAAAATGACAATTCACTTGGCGATCAATCAACAAGCTTCACTTCTTCTCCATCATATTCTGCATCTTCATTATCCTCATCTGTACCATTAGTCATTGAAAGTAAAAAACACCATTGTAAGTAAACTCTTACCTACTTTAGTACACACACAAACATAAAGAATGAAAATTTTCTTACCCATTTTATATCCATGCATCTAATTACGAGTTGTCACAACAGCTTCAAGGGTATCAGACAAAATGGAAGTCCTCCATTTGGATAATATTCTACCTCCCAAACTAAAAGACGACTCTGAAGCAACTGATGAAATTGGAATAGAAAACACATCTTTTGCCATCCGAGAGAGTTGAGGATATCAAAATTGATGATCTTCCAATATTGCAGTACTTCAAAAGAAAGCAATGTATGACCCATCAATATATGCATAAGCAGGAATTAAAGGATCCGCCACATATAATTCCAACTCGGATATAGTTGATGTGTTCTGATTGATATTGGAAGCATAGAAACCCTGAAAATAATTGATATAACTACATATCATCAATAATCAGACATAAGATCGAAAGGAGTATAAACAACAAGATGACTCAAAAGGTAGTTAGAAAACTATACTTACAGCAGTGTGGCTATCCAAAGGAATGGTCGGAGAAGCCATATGCAACACACTTTGACTAGGTAAAGTGGATGATTGAGTTTTATACTCCTTAAAGGGCAGCTCCAAACCATCCATAATAGCCTTCGGCTTTGAAGTGTACTCTTCGCCCAACTTTTCATAGCTAAATTTGACAAATAAGCTTGTAACGAGGATCCAAAATGACACCAAAAGCAAGCACTAAGTTGTAGTCTTTCCAATATTTCAAGAACTTGGACATCATTATGTTTCCCATATCTCTCATATCATCATCAAAACTTATACAAAGATTCTTCAACTCAAGATGGATCTTCCAAACATTCTCGAAAAACAAGTTACTTGTTGGGTACTTGGTTCCCGAGAATAACTTCGTGATTTCATCAAATGGCTTCAAAAATTTTGCAAGCACCTCCATTTTCTCCCAATCATTATTTGATGGACTATCCTTAAACTCATTATCCATCCTTGCTAAATTGACGAAAGCTTGACGATAAAAGATTGCTTGATCAATCATATTGTATGTTGCATTCCATCTTGTTGGCACATCAAGCTACAATGACTTTGACTGTTTCATCCCACTTTGTTCAACACACTCCTTAAACTTAATCTTCCTTCCTTCAGATCCCTCAACATACTTGACACTTTCTCTAACAGATTTTATACCATCTCTAATCACCTTCAACCCATCTTGAACAATAAGATTCAGTATATGTCCACAACAAAGTATATGAAAGAACTTGCCAGCACATAATAATCCATTTTGTGTATTCAACTGATCACGCAATTCATTTTGCATAGTAGTCATATTGCTAGCATTATCCAATGTGATAGAGAAAGCCTTGCCATCAATACCCCACTCCCTAAGCAAATGATAAAGTGTTGCTTTCACTTTATAAGCTGAACGTGGAGGAGGAAGATGACAAAAGAGCAAAAGCTTGCTATTCAACTTCCATTCATCATCAACATAATGAGCCGCCAAACATAGATACCCTCTACTTGTCAATGAAGTCCACATATCACTTGTCAAACAAATACGACTATAATTCTTTTGCAGATCAGACTTCAGCTCAACTCTCATTCTTTCATGCATCTTCATGATATCAGAGTTGATGTGCCATCTTTTGCACCCGCCTTATATATCTTGCCGCAAGTGTTAAATTTTCCTTTCTTAACAGCGACTCCCTCATCATCAACATCTTCCACACATCTGATCTACGACGAGAATTAGGCTTCGATTTAGGAATTGAAACTGGACTAGAGCTACCAGCAACACACACACACTCTCTCTCTCCGAGTTATTTGCGTCCAATTCTGCAGATTCAACTATATATTAATAACCAGTGAAACAGAACAGAGAATGATAAAAATCCAGATTAAGTTGTAGATGAAGCTTTGAATAGAAGAATACAGCGTCCTGTAAATGTGGAGGTCAGCGTAGGTGAGGGACGACGACAGAGACGATGCGACAGGGGACTACTGTCGACAATCGATTTGAAAAGTGAGAGAGGATGCACTCGGGTAGCAGGATGCAGGTGAGGGCCGTCGATTACCAACACTAGAGCAGGTCGGCGCAGGTGAGGATCGACGGCGGAGACGATCTAGCGGCAGCAGTGGCGGCGGACGACTGTAGGTGAGGGGCGTCTACTCGGCGCAGCCGCGCAGGTCGGCAAGAAACGAGAGAAGGAGAATATGAGATGATAGACGTGAGGCTAGGGTATTAGGGATTCGTTTCACTTTTATGGTCTCTCTGTCTTTCAGTTGAACCAAGTAAACAACAAGTTCAAATTGTAACAAATTAATTACGTGGACTAGTTGGCTTCTGGGATGGCCTTTCCAATTCAATGTACAAAGTTCAATGCCTAGCAGATAGGGCTGGTAATCCGGAAAGTCCGGGTATCGTCTCTCAGGGACTGGTACAACCTTAAGTTCTATCAATTTTTATTGAGCAAACTATATGGGAAAATGTTTAATGAGATGAAACTATGATCTAATAGCAAAGTAATTAAACAAAACAAGCAAATTAAAGTGTCGGGTTTAAATCAATGGGAGAAAGCTCTGGGAGAAACACCGGAATTCACTACCTATCCTATCCAGATTAATTCACATATTCTAATCAATTTAATCCAACTCTCTACAGCCAGGATATCACGAATGTGCTAGCTATCCCTGTCGGGAATTACTACGTACTAAATAATCAATTCAAATCCTACTGTCGTAGCTCAATGAATTAACTATATAGTCTGAAGATCGATATCCTATTTAAGACCGCATAGCACCTTATTTACTCCACTGTCGCTTCGATAAGTTACTATGTCACATGAAACAGGTTCAGTTATTAGGGTTTCACTGTCGCTAATGACCTAATTAACTACAAATCGTTGTATTGGTGGTCAGTCAATAGGGGTGGCTATACGGTCCGGTCCGGTTAAATTGGCCCAAATTGATCCGGTCCAGTCCGGTCTTTTTGAAAATATAAGGACCGAAGATTGGATTGGATACAGTCCGGTCTTGATCCGGTCCGGTTTTGATCCGGTCCGGTCCCAATTCGGTCTTGATTTTACATTGAGATTGTGGGATTTGAGTGGCCTAAAGCCTTAAAGGGTGAGCAGTTGGTTAAGTTTTGTACTAAGTGCAAAGGTTTGTGGCCGTTTATGCAAATTACCCTTAAGTTTTGGGTGTTGAGCTCTCTTATCCGGTCTTTATCCGGTTTTTTACCTATAATCTAAGCCCAAAGATTGGATTGGATTGTTTACTATCCGGTCCCGGTCCGGTCTCGGTCCGGGTTATACGGTCCGGTTTTCGGTTTTTAATCCGGTCCCGGTCCAAATAGCCACCCCCTATCAGTCAACACAAAGCATTAAGCAATTTCATGCAATAGAGATTGGAAGAAAAGAATCATGAATCAATCCATCAAATCAAGAAGTAGTTACATCCTATGGTGTTTCCCCCAGAAATCGGGGTTTAGTTCATGATGAAATTAATATAAAAC
This sequence comes from Linum tenue, assembly GCA_946122785.1. Lineage (NCBI taxonomy): Eukaryota > Viridiplantae > Streptophyta > Magnoliopsida > Malpighiales > Linaceae > Linum > Linum tenue. Next base: position 19,264,836 of record CAMGYJ010000004.1, on the reverse strand, counting down.
AATAGGGTTTTGATCATCATGTTCTAAATCAACAATAAACAACTAGTTCGGTCTAGAAAATCCAACCAAATTAATCGCTCTCGTTGAACTCAGCTCAAGCCTTGGAGAATTGACTCGCCAAATCGCCAATCGCCAAAACCACTCGCTGCTGCGCCCTGCTAATTCTCCCAAAAGAATTTCCGCCCGAGACTCCTCTCCCTCAAGCTTGCGCGTCCGTCAATTAATCTATCTATAAAATATCTTAAAAGGCTTTAAGATTATACCCCTCTCCACGTAAGCCTTGCGGAATAATTAGGCCATCCACGTCAACCCAGAAAAACGACTCCCGTTCTCTCTCCATCTCTCTTCGCTATATCTTTTCCACCCTGGGATTGGATCCCACTTCTTTATCACCGCCGTCTCCCTCATTCTCACCATTCACCCCCGACGGTTGCTTCTTCCCAAAATACGAAACCTGAAATTACCATCTTCCATGGAAACCCAGACGGGTACGTTCCGTTTCATCCATCCCCTGCGTCGATGTCAACCCCTCTTTATAGCTCGAAATTAGAACCCTCTATCTTCAGGCTTCGAACAACATGTCGCCCGCAACCGCAACTCTCCAGTTTCCCTCCCTCTACACTGATATTTGGCCCAAGGCGAGATCCACGAATCGAATGGGAAAATTTACGGTGGACTTAGTGCTTGAAGGGAAATCGTACTGGATTTGGCAGGTATAAGGGAGATGAAAAGATGCAAACTGGTCGGCGGATTTGAGGACTAGCTACTAGAAGAGGCGGTTGAAGTCAGCAGATCACTGGGCGATGAGGAAGGAGCATGGAAATCAACCGTCCCAACTCCAACAAACCCATCCCCATCTTTAATCTCATTTGTCCTACATTGTTGTTATGGTCTTTAATCAGACTAATTTCAATCGGTTTGTCTTATGGGTTCTCCTTTTACGTAACCTTTCAGTGCTGCTCTTCATCCAATTGGCCGGAAGTTACTGCATGCTGCATGTATTCCATTCCATCACCGGCAAGTCTTTCGATTTTCTTTTTCTGTTTCCTGTAAGCATGATGTTTATTGCGAATTCTGCCGAACATTAAAAAATTATGTTTATGTTTAAGTTGTTCCTTCAATCCAAATACTCTTCTCTGAAAATAGAAGGGCAATTGATGTGTCAAAAGTGCTATAACCGATTGAAATGACACTGACAGAATACATGTAATCTCTATTCGCTATATTATATTTTTCGCCATTGTCTCATATTGCTTACACAAATTCAGCAGCAATCTTCTATTATTGATACCGATTTGCAGCAACTGCAGACGTTAATGGTTGGTAAGGTCTTCTCATGAACTTAGTTCTCCACAGCAAAGTTTTGGACCTCTTTGAATGAAATCTCTTGAGTTCTATCTCTTTTTTGCATGCCGCCAAATTTGTGGGTAGCTTCTTTAGACCTCAAATTTAGAGAGCAATTGTTTTTATGTTTCTTTGCCATTTTAGATTCGACCAGGGTACGAATTGATAGAATAGGATTTATGTTGATGGAGATTTTGGTTTTAGTTTAAATCAGTGGCCGAACAATATACACTCTCTACTCCAAATCCAGTTTATAGTCAATGTTTTCTTATAACTGTCCGCTATCAGCATCCATCATAGTGATGTCTCACATGGTTGGTAATGCATCAAAGGCTGCTCGAGGGAATGAGGAGCAAATAAAGCAGAAATAATGAAGCTGAATATGAGTTTGCAATCTGGAAACGGGATGAAGAAGCCTATTGAATGACTGTGCTAAGAGTTAATAAAGACCAGCCAATCTAGGCTTGGTGTATTGTTGATGCGAATATAAATGGACAGGAGCTCTCTAAATGATTGAAATTTTCATTCCCTTTTTATGGGAATTGCATTCGTAGTTGCCTGTATGTGTATGGAATGAAAGGAACAATGATTGATTGTGTGGTACTCATTCTTCCAAGGAAAGAAGACCACATTACATCACACGGGACAAAAGTAAATCAAGGGTCAGAACCAAAAGAAAGAAAACACACCGGCCAAAGGCCGGGCTTGAAGCTAGTTCCCAAAAAGAGCCCTTTTTCTCCCCCAGCTCTTCGTGTCCCAATTAATTCAAAAAATGGCCCAATCTCTAATTCCCCTCCAAAAAACGTGTCCAAGTCCCCATTCCAGTAGAATTTCGTGGCCCAAAGAATTTCCTGGCCCAAAGGCCTTCTGCCTTCCGCAATTGTTTCCGCCACCAACCATGGAAATCACCCCGGCCCAAATTAATTCTTCCTGAGACAATCACTTCTTTTTCGTGTTTTCTCCACCTGTAACATATCAAACTCATGGCACTAGGCAGTAATGGTTTTTCAACCATTTCCTGGTTAGCGAGCCCTAAAATAGCACCAATTGGCTAAAACATACAACGGATAATCACATAAAGTCCAAGAATTCAATATGTTAAAGCCGATTATCACAACCCCACACTCAATTGTTGCTTGTCCCTAAGCAACGAATCAAACAACACAAACACACAATCATCCAAAACAATGACACATTACAGACTCAATACTCAAAAACTCAAAACAAAACACAAAATTTTCCTTGTACTCTTGATGTAATCAGTAGTTTTTTTTCTCAACGGATAAGTTGTGCTTTCATGGTCATACCTTTCACCCCACACTCAAGGTCTTTGCAACCCTTTACCATTGACTGACTCAAATCCATCAAAAAACTCAAATAGCAACACTCAATTTCGATCGTCGGTAGTGGGTGGTTAACAACTTATGGTGCAACAATTATTAGGAGAATCTAACCACATCAGTGAGGTGCATATCTCGTGAGGACAATCTGGCTTACTCACACCAATCATAAGCAATTAATTAAACATGAGTCTCAAAAACTAATGGGGGAAGCCTTTCGCAAACATGATTTAACTTTAAGAACATCACTACCTTTTATGACAAGGAGAGGCTTTCTCTCTTTCTGATTTTGCTTGCCGAGTGGTCGTATTTAGTACAAGTGGGTTTTGTTTCTTACTACCGGTGACCGAGCAAGAGCAATTTCTGCTTCTTAGCACTCGCATAAGGGCTTCTTTCAACTCCTTTTCCTCGGTCCGTGTGGAGGGTCATTGCATCCTCAAATGGCACTTCACTCAACTGGGGATCGTACTTGATAAGCAACATCGTACGGTCACGAACCGATTCTCAATTGAATCTTTCCTCATCCCCATGTGCAATGAGTGATTGCCTCACACGATTTTGGCATTTTTACCCACACTTTAATTGTTATGGCAACTTTCTTATATTTACTTGTCAGGTAGTGCTTTCTTTTATAAAGATACAGTTCACCCCATCATAAAACATTCAAAACAGAGAGACTCATTGCAAAATCAAAGCTCACAATTGATGCAAGTAAGCACGGTATCCAAACATGTCGAATGGTCAATGTTCTCCTCCTAACTACTTCACCAAAAGTCATTACACTATCCTCACAAAAGAGACGGTTGCTAAAAGAGTTTCTCATTCCAAGCATATCAAGTCAGTCAAAACATTTAAGCTTATTGTGAAGAACCATGCAATTCAACACTAGTGGGGGTGATTTCGCTGATTTCATTCAAGCACAAACTCATTTTCAAGGCATCACGGTCTTTTACATCATGTTACCACAAGAGTACAATGTTTTGTTTTTTTTTCAGATTTTTCGGTGTTTTTTAGCCATTAGCTTTGCACAGGCAACCTGCTTTTTACACAGGCAAACTGCATGCAGTTTGGTTGTGCTCAACCTAATGGAATTTTTTTTTTGGTTTTTGTTTTTTTTGTTTTTACCACATGCAACAGGGACAAACAACACTAAGACTCACCACCCCACTCAGGATGGAACATTGTCCCTAATGTTCAACTCCTTATCTAAACATGCACGAGTTTGACACAACTAAAAATAAAAATAAAGAAAAGAAAACTTACATTGGGTTGCCTCCCAAGAAGCGCTTGTTTAACGTCCTCAGCCTGACGTTCATGGAGCTTTCAACCAATGGGTATGGAAAGGTATCCTGAATACCCTCCCGAGCAATGATAGAACGCATACCCTCCATCCAGCATATGAGTCACCTCTGCAGGGCCAGGTGTGCGAAAATTTGGTATGAACTTCTTAGTTGGCATGTTGGACCCTT